>OY992533.1:61337965-62017455 GCA_963921185.1 Dasysyrphus tricinctus
TCGCATTAACAGTCCTTTCTTGATTTACATTCTGAGTCTTCTTCTTTTACTTTACATAGTATACGCCGGTTCCATCCCACTGACACACAACAAAACGAATAGAAAATAACACCCAAGGGAAATGAACGGATTCCATTCCTATGCAAATATGATTTTCCCGAGAAGATTGCGAACAAATTCACTTGGCATTGGCGGCAAGAAGGAATATTGCGAAAGGAGATGAGAGAGGGCGCCCAAAAGTACCAGTCCTAGTTCTCATCCTCTTTCGTATATCCGTTCCGTAGTTGGCGTCGCGTCATCTTCTTCTCCGTCCGTCGTGTTAAGTACAGCTCAGTATATGATGATGTTGATGATGATGATGAAATTGTAAGCACAAAATTCAAGTTGATATGGTCCTTCTTTGTTATTCATTCAACGGCAGCGGCGCGCGGCGGCGAATGTATCTTTATTGAAATCATTCGGTTATAGTCGGCGAATTACACAGAGCGAATGATGAGAGTTCCTTGAATGGGAAATAACTTTTTTTCTTTATCTTTTTTTTTGGTCGGTCTACATATTTTTTTTTTATTATTTGAAGGAGGGTTGCTTGGCTAATGCTGGTTTTGAGTTTGCTTCTGTAAGCTTTGGCTGGTAGTGGAGCGCGTGACTTGGGTGTTGATGCAGAATCATGACTTACAGAAGGTATACATTTTGTACCAACGTTAACCCCCAAAGCTAATTGGAAAAGGCGTTGACATTTAATTATTCTTGAAATGATGCACGTAAATAAATTCCTTATCAGGACTTTTGAAGATAGCCTTAAAGGAGGGCGTATGGAGGTGGTTCTAATATATAATAAATTAATAGGTACCTATGTGTAATTTAGTCTTTAATCTAATCAAACGCTTTAAGGTGAAGCCGACCTCCTGGCCCAAAGCGCTCCTGGCATTTCTTTCTCCCTGGTAGGTAGAGGTATTCTTGTATAATAATAAAAGATTTAACGGGATACAAGGTGTTAAAAAATACCGACACAAAGGGTTTTTCAGGATGATATTTTTTTTTCTTGTGTAGTGTTTGAGTAAACCCGGAACAAACGCATGTAATCAAACAGACAGAAAGACAAGTGCTCTGAAGATAAATAGAAGGCATAAGTGGAACAACCCTTTAAGCAACCTTTTAAATTAGAGCTGAAGCTGTATAGAATAGCTTTGAAATACGATGAAATGATTAAAGCTGTCACTCAAAAAAACGAGCAAAGTAGACTGGAATTTATTTGAAGATTTATAAGTGAACAAGAATTGGAAGAACTTTATGGATAAAAGGCTTTTTCTGATTAAAGAAAAAAGAAAATGATTGACATTTTATTAAATTGAGTATATTGTGGGGTTATGTTACACATCCCTTTCTTCCGAAGGATTGAGCAGGGAAAACATAATCACAATGCAGTCAGATAGCATCATTTAATAAATGCTTAGCCTCCCTATTATCTTATTAACGACGAACAGTGAGCTTACATGTACGCATTTGTTTACTTGTAGTTCCCTTAGAGTGTCCCGAGTTGTTGTACAGTCATATTCCTGGTCAGTTTTAGTAAGGGTCCTAACCCGGGAAATCAACCATAAACCAAATCTTCACACTAAGGCAAATTCTGGAAAAACTATCGATTTCAATCCGTTTTTCATGACTTCAAGGCCACATTATATCGTCAGGAGTTTTATATGGATGATTCATTTTGTGTCGCATGACACTTGAAACTATAAAGGAATAGCTCCTTCGAACTATTCCACACATTCCACAGGGACTCGGCGCTATTATGTGATTTCTTGAATCTTTTTCTGGGGAAGATAGTTTGTAGTTCAGACATTACCACAAGGAACACTATTTTCAACAAATCCAAGGGAAGATCCTCCTGAAATTCACCCTGAAAATCTCAGGCTTTCAGCCACCATCAAAAGGAGTCAACTAGTTAAGAAGAAAACAGTGAATCAAATAGGTCTGGTCTGAATAAGAAGAAAATGATTCACCTCTACTGGGGCAGAAGAGACTCCGTAAAATGAGCTAATTGAAGGATAGCTTCAACAAACGACTCCAAATTGAAGAAAGAACTTCAATAATTTTACGAACAATGTGATCAAAAATGCCCCAAAAAAATACTGCATCAAAATCAGCAGAAGTCAAAATAACAATACTTATTTCTCGTTTAGCTCCAACTCCTACCAAAATATCCGCTTTAACATCAGAATCCGCCAAACCTACTCAAAGTCCACCAAAAATTTCCAGAATACAACAACTGAATACACCACCAAAAAATCAACCAAGAGGCGGAGAATGCTACCAATTTTCTGCTTCTCTGGAAAAACTGGTGTAAGCAACAGAGACTGCGCAAAGATAAAAAACTGAGCGTCACATTTAATTCAAGGAGCGCAACATTAAAGGTGCCTGTCCAATTAAGAGTAAAAATACTGTGAGTTGATCTCAAGCTGATCTCGAGAGCAAAACTCGCAATTGGACACATTCATTGAGCCTGTTAAGATTGGGAAAATCGAGTCCGGAGTCGTGAGCCTCATCGTGTCTACATAAGAAAATTTGAGGCGCCTCAAATCACATAGAAACAACAACAACTTCAATGTTTTGCGCATTGAAACAACAACAAATGAGACTCATGAGTTTTCTTCATGCCTCACGACATCCCTGACCTCTAACTTCTCTTGTCCAGAAACCGCCATGAGACCGGTCTTAGCCTTCCCAATCTTAACATCGTCCTTAGATTAACTCATAGAGGTAGTGGTCATACGAAAGAAACACTCGGGAGTTTTCTAGTGGAAATACTCTCAAATGTAGTACCTCGTGGTAAAATAGTAAGTGCGTTGGTCGGTCATGCCGAAGGTCTGGGTTCAATTTCCAGCCACCGTCACCTTAAAACAGAAATAGTTTATACGAAGTACTGCCTCTTGCGAGGAACTGACAAATCCTCCAACTACTAACTAACTTCTTGAATAAGTGCTTCTCATCCAGCCCTTCGGACTCTGCAAAACATTGTAAGTGTCCTCCATTCCCGCCAAATAACACGCACACAGGAATGGTTGAGAGTTTTAAGATAATAGGCCCTGGTTCTCCATGAGCTGTTGCGCCGCCACCGCCAAATTTATTTTATTTATTTATTACTCTCGAATGAACATGAACCTCTAAACAACGATCATAAAAGCATCAAACCAGGAATACTTTGTTGTCATCAACAACTTCCTAAAAACTATGAAGATCCTATTTCTAATTTCACTTCTTTACACCAAGGAAGATAAGAAGAAGCTCCTTTTACTCATGAGAATCCACCACTTATAGAAAGATGAGCTACCCATCAAGACTCCTAGGTGTCGCAATTCAAGGCAAAAACGTCTTAGGGAAAACACTTAAACAACTTAACTGTCGAGCTACTCAGGATGTGTGGGATCATCAACGAAACTAACACCAAGACGTTAATATTAAAACAAAACCTTCAGTGTGAACGTTTTAAGTCCGAAATCCTAGAGACGCTTCCATAAACAGTAATGCTCTTCTTTGCCAACATTCTTAGCCGCGAGGTAACCTCTAGGTAACCGCTAGGTATCCGCAAGGTATCCGCAAGGTATCCGCTAGGTATCCAGGTATCGCCTAGGTATGCGCAAGGTATCCGCGAGGTATCCGCGAGGTATCCTCTAGGTATCCAGGTGTCAGCTAGGTATCCACAAGGTGTCTGGGTGGTTTCCGCGAGGTATCCACTAGGTATGAGGGAATCCACTAGGTATCCGCAAGGTATCCGAAAGTTATCTGCTAGGTATCCAGGTATCGTTTAGGTATCCGCTAGGTATCCTCTAGGTATCCGCGAGGTATCTATCTTCTAGGTATCCAGGTATCAGCTAGGCATCCACTAGGTATCCACTAGGTATCCTCAAGGTATCCGCAAGGTATCCAGGTATCGGCTAGGTATCCGCTAGGTATCCGCAAAGTATCCGCGAGGTATTCGCAAGGTATCCTCTTGGTATCCAGGTATCAGCTAGGTATCCACAAGGTATACGTGAGGCATCCACGTGGTTTCCGCGAGGAATCCGTGAGGTATCCACTAGGTATCCTCAACTAATGGACTTGTATCTCCGGAAACGCTGTTTATGTAGCTCGAATTTAAATTGTTAAATGCATCTTTAAGCTTCACTATCTATAAGATTGTACTTCTTAATGTGAATGCCTTCAAATAAATAAATAAATGTAAATGTATCCTTCCTTAACAGCCTAAGTAAGCTCTTGGAAGAGCTCTGATACTCAGCTACACTCCGGGGTGGACCAGGGCCTCAACCAACAAGCTTCTTCCAGCCGGCTTGGTTTCTAGCCAGCTGTCTTCATTTTCGCACGCCAAGTTGGCGTACGCTGTCCACCTCTACTGCGCCGTCCCACAGGGATGGATTCAAAGAATTTCCGGGCCGGAGCATTGATGTCCATTCGCTCTAGGTGACCCAGCCAGCCATCTCAGTCGTTGGCTTTCACTTTTGTGGCTAGGTCGGTGTCACTGAATAGCCCTTACAGTTCGTTTTTGTATCTTCTTCTCCATTCCCCATCTATGCAGACGGGACCAAAAATCACCCGGAGAATTTTCTTCTCAAAACAGCCTAACGCGTTCTCATCCACAGCCTCTGCCCCATAAATCAGGACCGGGATGATAAGCGTCATATACAGGGACAGTTTAGTTGCTCGAGAGAGGGCTTTGCTTCTCAATTGCCTTCTTAGCCCAAAGAAACAGCAATTGGCAACAGTAATTCTTGGTTTGATCTCAACATTGATATCGTTCGCTGAGTTTATAGCGGATCCTGTTATTTCCAATATCTGCCATAGTGAGAATATATGGTCGATGGTGGACTTTCCTGGCTTACAGCCACACTTATATGATTTCTCAGGCTGTTGACGAATGGTTAAAGGCTTTCACAAAGTACGGCAAAGAAAATCATGCATGCGATGTTAAGGAGACTGATTCCTCTGTAGCTATAATGCAGTCCAGAGGATCGCCTGCTTTGAGGATTGAGAAAACAATGCTGAGGTTCCACTTATCGGGTATGCTCCGACCATATTTGGCAGATGATCTGATGCATATTCCAAAACAATTAATCACCAGCTGCATTGAACCACTCGGTGGCAAAGCCATCAGCTCCACTAGCTTTATTTGACTTAACTTAAGATATAGCTATCTCTCATTCATCAAGATCGGATGGACGGAATCGTTAGCCTACGTTGCTGCATAGTCAAGGTTGAATGGTGCAATCTGCATGGTAGTGGAACTCAATTCGCCATCGCCATTATAAAATTTGCAGAAATGGGTTTCCATATCCTCAGCACCAACTCTGATTCTCTCCTGATCGTCCTTGTAACCTTGGGAAGTTCTTTTCACCTTTTGGTAAAACTTCCGAATATATCGTGCAATGGCAACCCTTTATTTCCTCGATCATTCGCTTTTCATGCTCTCTCTTTCTGAGAAGCAGCAGGTCCTCTCTAATGTTTTACTCGTAGTGCTCACGAGCAGCTCTGTTCCATTTTTGCAGCCCCATCTTGTATGTTTGTTGTTTTGCTACATGTACCTGCCAGCATTCCTTGTCGAATCGGAGGTTTCGTTGTGGTGGGCATGTTAGGTCCATAACCTATCCTACTTGATACTTGAAGTCTATTATATAAGGACTATTTAAGAGGGTGTAAGAGAGAGACACGATTGGAAAAGGACCACTGATCGAGTCTCAGCCGATTACCGTGGTAAAACGCCCAAACCTACCCGCTACCCCCATCCTACCGGACAACCATCATGACTGAACAACTTGAGGACGAGAAAGTATTCATAGTTGTGAATTAGATCAATAATTCACAATCGCAATTATCCATAAAAGTATCAGGACTCAAATATTAGAACCTTACAACTTTTAAAGGAAAATATTTAAATGGTCATAATTCATAATAAATTGTCCTTAAGACTTTAATATCAAATAATAACTTCACCTGAATATTTTGATTAGGAGATTATTTTCTATATATACAAAATATTCTCGCATGTCTTGTCCATTTAGGTTACAGGAGCCCCAAGGCTGGACTTTCGCACTTTGAATACAAATCAGAAGACAAGTGTCAGAAAGTGCTTACGGCTAACGTAGAAACATTTTTTTTCCTCACAACATTTGTTAATGTCAATTGGATCGTCTCATCATGATTGGATGTGGCGTCTCTTTATTGTTGTTGTTGGTGGTAAGAAATAAGAAGGCCAAGTCATCAAACTGACGGAAATTATAGGTTTGTGTTATAAATTCCATGCCATGTATTACAATCAAATTGTAATTTATATTTAAATATACACAAAAACATGGCATCGGGAACACATCCTGTATACTATTCTATCCCACTTGGCTACATAGGGCTAATGGAAATATTTGGGGACAGGGGGAAGTGAAGGTTGGGGAATTGTTGGTCGATAGCCATTATCCTTTTATTCAAATTAATGTATCGAGTAGGTATGGGGTATATAGTGCTTGATGAATGTCTTAGACATTTATCACGAAAGTCCTGTAATTCGGTAGTTTCTGTGGGGGTTTTTGTTGAGATTGAGATTCCTTGAGACACGACACATCTGCTACACAAAAAGGACACTCAAAAGGTAATGTTATTTCTTGAGAATTTTAAATTATAGACACATACAAGATATGTCCAATTGGATATCCTGTAACATCAGTTGTTGGAAGAGAAGGTTATTTACAATTTCTTATTTTTTTTTTTCACTACAGCGAGGATGATATTTAAATCATGAAAAAAAGTTCCACAAAATAAATCCAAACATATGTCAAAGGATGAAAAGTCCATTAGGAATGGGCTTCTTTTTTTTTTTTTTTGTTAAACAAAAGATAATAAAAAATGTATTTCAATGTGACTCTGCCCAAAGCTGTCAAATAAATGAAAAGGTATCCATCAAAATTGAAAAAAAAAGAAAAGAAATAATTAGGATAAAAAGGTTGATTTCAACTCACATGGTCTTGATTTATTTTATTTTATATTTTTTGAGCATTTGGGAAAATAGAAGAGGTGCTATTATGTAAATGGGTTTTGTTGGCTTTCAATGAATTTGTAACATTATTTAGCAATATATTTATATTAAGAGCACTGATGAAAGCTTTTAATTTAAGCAGAAAATAAATTGTTCTATATTGAAATGTAATTTAGTTTAATTTGAAACAGTTTTACAAAATTGATTTCACAATTTGATCCGCAAATCAAGATTACAGTCCGAATATTTCGATGGATTGACTAAGGTTCAAGCTTCCTGAGAAGTTGTTGTTTCTGCTTCTTTTTTACACAAAGAGTTCTCGAGCTGCTCTCTCATTAGCTCCGGCTCTAGTTTGCAGCATTGTCTGGTAGGGTTCATTCTTAGCTGAATGCGCTAGTCAGCACTCTTTTTCAGACCAGGGCCGATGTTTTATAACAATCGCATCGATAAAGTTCGTCGGGAAGCGTTGAAAATGCAAGGATACTCACACAATTTCTTTCAATTTTCATAATTTCTTATGACGAATTCTATTGATACAATAGTTGCAGAGCAAACTTTCAGGAGTATTATTGTGGTCGCTAAGGTGGCACTTCTGACACCTCTGCACCTATCCCCAATGGTGAATCCATAACTGATGACATCGACAATGCTACTGAGAACCATACCGATAACGTAACCACTGACTTCTCCGCCCAATACACTTCTCATGGTAATGGTGAGGTTCATTGGTGAGAATCATACCGATAAGAACCAAGCTTAATAAGGTATGCCTTGCTCTTGCTGCCGAATTATTTGATATCATCATATTTACTGAAACTTGGTTGAAAGATAACTTTTTAACATCTGAAATATGTAATTCAAATTATATTATTTTTAGAAAGGATAGGTGTTCACAGACAACAGGATTAGAGCGCGGAGGAGGAGTCCTTATAGCTGTTCGGTCAAGCTTGTCCTGCAGGCCTATCGAACTCTTATCTGACTCCTTACCTGATAGCTCCGGTTTTGATGTTGATAAAAAATAATTTGCGATAAGATATTCTTCGTGGTGCGTGAGCATATATCAATTTACCAACATGGTTTTATCACAGGAAGTCTACCATCACAACAAATCTTACAATTTTTGTCAATTATTATGTGGTATCGAATTTTGAGAAAAACTTCCAAACTGATATAATCTTTACGGACTTTGCAAAAGCCTTTGATAGGGTAAGCCATAAGCTTCTCCTTCATAAACTTGCATGTCTAGGATTTCATTCGAGCCTTCTTAAGTGGATTGAATCTTATTTAACTAATCGAGTGCAGATTGTAAAAATTGAATATGAAGAAAATTTGAAAAGAAATTCTTCTGTTTAAGTGGAGTGACCGAATATATAATTCAAAGTTAAAAGTTCAAGTGAGCTCAACTCCATGATTGCGTTTCGCCCAGGTACGATAGTTGGGCTCATCAGTTGAGATGACTATCGTACCCTTCTAAGACGCAATTTTGTATCGATGTTTACCGACTAATATAAAAATCACAGCATTAAGATACTATGAGATATGATTGCAAAAATTGAAAGTTTCTTTTCAGACCATATTCATGTTCCTTCACCTTCAGCAGTTCCTCAGGGTAGCCACATCGGCCCACTGTTATTCCTTTTATTTATAAATGATATTTCTGAAATTTTTATAAATTCCGAGTGCCTTTTATACGCTGATGACTTAAAGCTTTATAGAAAAGTAGTTACCCATCAAGACTGCACCCTTCTTCAAGAAGATTTTATTAGACTCTCTGAGTGGTATGAATTAAATTCTCTGCATTTAAACATATCCAAATGTCAAGTTCTTTCATGTTCTAGGAAAAAAGATATCATTCAGTATAGCTATGGTTTGCAAGATGAAACCCTACAAAGAGTCACCCAAAAAAAAGACCTGGGTGTTATTCTGGATGATAAATTAACATTTAAATCGCACATTGATTTTTCAGTAAGCAAATCGAACTCTATGCTAGGGTTTTTAAAAAGAAATACCCGTGAATTTTCAGACATTTTTACGTTACGTAATCTTTATTTTTCAATGGTAAGGTCCATCTTAGAGTATTGTTCTGTGGTCTGGAACCCATATTATATAACAGCTATAGATAGAATCGAGGGAGTGCAAAGAAGATTTACTAGGTATGCTATCTCCAAACTAAATTGGAATTTTGAAGCTCCAAGTTACAATACTCGATGTTTATTAATCGGGATAAATACTCTCGAGCTTCGCAGGAAATTCTTTTCAATTATGTTTGTTCGTGACATTCTCACATCTCGAATCAAATGTTCATTTCTATTAGAAAAAATTGGTTTTCATATTCCCCCAAGAGATACTCGTTCCACTGTTTTATTTTTTGTACAATTTCACCGTACAAATTATGGTTATAATGAACCAATATCTCGATGCATCAAAGAGGCAAACCTTATTTGTCAAAATGTAGATATTTTCGAAAATTGCTCAAGAGAGACTTTTAAACATAAAATGTTATCTATATTATTTAATAACATATAATATGTATTTGTAAATTTGTATATATTGTTAATTCTTCATTATTGCTATTAGTAAATTTACATCCATATGCATCTTTACACTTTTTTTTGTTGTTTGTTTTCTTCATTTATTCAAAATATTGTTATTTCTAGTTTGTAAGATATTTCTGATTGACTAAATAAATAAATAAATAAATAAATAAAATGTCTCCAATGGTCATCTGTAAATGATGATTGAAAGTTTTTTTGTCCTTTAAGTGAGATTTTTCGTACTGACGACATGCTGGGCTGCTCAATTTCCCGATCTCATAGGCGTCCCAGTTCCCACTACGTCACTCCGGCAATGGCTGGTTTCAACGCAAGACTTCTTGACACTGTACTGCTGCCGTTTGCTTCCAGTACTTCAATACTTACCTTTTTTTAGTGCTTCGGTGCAAATGTTGCTTCCATATAGGAGGAGTGTGGTTGACATCGCCAATTTTTGCATCTCCAACATTTGCTATCTATCTGCTCAGCGAAGTTGTAACTTTCGATACTCGTTCTGCTGCTGCCCTTATATGTTGCCAAAATTTAATTTTGTATCCAGTCTCATTCCGAAATACTTATATCCATCTTAGCTCCTTATGACCCTGATGAATCGTACTTGGAAATCCATTATTGTTGTTTTTTTTTTCTCTTCTGAAATGTGTTATTCCCGTGACTTGATTCAACTTTCTTTGCGAACATTCGTTATTTTTTGCCATCATCACTCTAGCGATGACATTAGCATACCTCACCAAGATGTCTTGAGGCATTTCCGTACGAAGGATGGAATCGTAGAAGATGTTCTATAGATCGGATTATAAAATGGATCGCTGCACTACTCCAAAGGCAGAAATCGAAAATAGCTGCGTTTGATTATCTCTGGGTCTGGGTCAATTATCTTTTAACATGCATTACAAAAACAACCCTCTAAAAGTACTTGAGAGTGCTAGGACGCCATATGGCCCTAGGCTCAATGATAGGAAAATCCCTATGCACACCTCCGCGTGGTAGAGGGCGGGTAACGCTAACGTGCAGGGGGGCCGAGTGGATGCCGGGATAAGCAGACAACCCAGCTCCAGCAGTCCTCGGGATGGTTAAAAGCCCCCTTAAGGCGGATGAACTGCAGGTGGCGGTCAACGGCATGATAGTCTGGTGGCGGAGGAGCTTTTTTTGGTAAAAGGCCAACGGCAGCAGCAGGTAGCGTCTGTAACCCATATTGGGCGGCTACAAAAGGCGTCTGTTTTCCCATAGTGGGCGGCCTCGAGCAGTTATGTGTTTGACCATACAAAAGGCGGGTGTGCCTGTCATATCTGAGCTTATGTATGTTATTAATCATATCTCGGAAAACACCATGGTGGAAGGATATATGCAAATACATGAATTATGACAACAAATGGAAATGAGTCCCCAAGAGGTAATCTTTTTATAGAAAATCCTTCTGTAGCTTCGGCTGCAGTAAACCGCACATCGGATTTGGGGGTGCGGCATCCTTCATGTACGAGCGTCAATCAAGACGCCATAATAATAAAGGAATCGTTGACAAATAGAAGAAGTCTTTCAAGAAGCGCAAATGTTACTTTTGGCTACCGCATACGTACGAAAATCGGAGCATGGAACGTTCGATCCTTGTACAGCGATGGTAGATACGAGCAGGTTGAGCGTGAAATGCTTCGCCTAAAGATCAGTATCCTGGGCATAAGCGAAACTAAGTGGAGAGGAAGAGCTGAATACAGATCAGACACTGGACAGACGAGAATGCTGTATTCCGGCGAAGATGAAAGAGAGGGTGGCCAAAGACTGCATTGTGTCGGAATTATGTTGAACGAAGAAGCGAGGCGTAGTTTGATCTCATGGGCGCCCATTTCTGCGAGATTAATGACAGCAAGGTTTCGTTCAAAAATTCGTAACGTCACAATTATTCAGTGCTACGCCCCCACAAATGAAGCGACCGAGGAAGACAAAACCGCGTTCTCCACTCATCTTAACTCGGTTTACAGTAGTGTTCCGAGAGCCGACATTATAGTCGTTATGGGAGACCTTAATGCCCAAGTCGGTTCAGACAATTACGGACTGGAACGCGTGATGGGAAGAAATGGCGTGGGGTCACGGAATGAAAATGGTGACTTGCTTGTCGACTTTTGTAACGCGAATCGTCTTGTGATAGGTGGGACTGTATTTAAACATAAGACGTGCAACAAAATTACCTGGGTGCATCCGGATGGTCAAACCGAAAACCAAATTGATCATATCATGATTCAGCAGCGATGGAGGAAGTCTATGTGTGATGTCCGGAGTATAAGAAATGCCGATGTGGGAAGCGACCACCATTTGGTTCTGATGAGTCTCAAACTACGAACCGCTGCCGTACAAAAACCAGCGCAGGATGCAGCAAGGAGCACAAAATTCATTACTAATGCTTTAAATGACCCCAACATATGTCGAAACTATGTCACCACCCTTAACGACAGAGCCTCGTCATTAAATGGAATCCAGAATTCAACAATTGATGAGATGTGGGGTGAAATTAAAAGTGTTTTTATGGAGGCTGGATCCGAAACTGTACCCAAGCGAACGAGACGTAGAGACTCTTGGATATCCCAAGACACCTGGGATAAGATCGAACTTCGCAAATCGCTGTGTGAGACGTGACAAGAGGGTGAAGTTGGATGGACTCGCAGATAATGCGGAAAGCGCTATCGGGAAAAAAAGCAACACCAATCATCCTGTAATGGATGTGGATGGCACACTTTTGGTATCAATTGAGGATCAGCTTCGTAGATGGAAGGACCATTTTTGTGCCCTGCTAAATGAGGATTCCGTTGAGCAGAGTGCTGAAGTGCCCCAACTAAACGAGATGCGCAGGTCCTATAGGGGTATTGACATCGAACCCCCGTCAGAATCGGAAATTCGTACATCAATAAATCTCCTCAAAAACAACAAGGCAGCTGGACTGGACGGAATACCAGCTGAATTCCTGAAAGCCGATCCCGTAGCAGCGGCTAGTATTTTACATCCGCTGATACAAAACATTTGGGAAAACGAACGCTATCCCAGGGACTGGAAGGATGGTGTGATTGTTAAGTTGCCAAAGAAAGGTGACTTAAAGAATTGCAACAATTGGCGTGGTATCACCGTTTTGTCCGTTTTCCCAAAACTAATGGCAACAATCATACTCGAGCGAATAAAGGATAGAATCGAGTCTACACTCAAAAGGCATCAAGCTGGCTTCCGCAGTGGTCGATCGTGTGTCGACCATATCAACACCCTGCGTATCGTCCTCGAGCAGTCGATGGAATTTCAATCACCGCTTTACCTCATGTTCGTGGATTTTGAGAAGGCCATTGATCGAGTTAACCGAGAATGTATATGGAGATCGTTGCTTGGTAGAGGAATTCCACCAAAAATTGTTGCCATTATTAACGAGTCCTACAACAACGCGAGGTGTTTTGTTTTGCACAATGGGCAGCTATCCGACTCCTTCGTAGTGCAACAGGGTGTGAGACAAGGGGATGTTCTATCGCCAATTCTCTTCCTGCTGGCAATGGACGACGTATTGACGGCCAGTGTTGGTACAGCTGAGCGACAGGGCATTTAATGGAGACCGTTCGAAAGGCTCAGTCATTTAGACTATGCCGATGACATATGTCTACTGGCAAATAACATCAGTGGGCTGAACGGGATGTGCCAAACACTGCAAGTGAAGGGAGAGTCGAGTGGTCTAAGAATTAACAGCAAAAAGACAAAAATAATGCTCACAGGCCGCTCCAAACAGCAGCGTATTATTTTACAGGAGACGCCAGTTGAAGTAGTGGAACAATTTAACTACCTTGGCAGTATTGTTTCTGCAAACGGTGGTACGGATCTGGACGTTAAAAGTAGAATAAATAAAGCTCGTGCTGCCTTCGGTACTCTGTCCCCAATTTGGAAATCCAGTCAAATCTCCTTACGCACTAAGTTGAGATTCTTCGAATCCAATGTCAAATCCGTGCTGTTATATGCTTGTGAAACCTGGAAAGTCACGTCTACCATTTCGAAGAAATTGCAGGCTTTTGTGAATCGCTGTCTTCGCCACATCCTAAAGATTCGCTGGCCACAAATAATATCAAATGAGGAATTGTGGCGCAGGACAAGTCAAGAGCGACTGGAGAAAGCGTAAATGGCGTTGGATTGGTCACACACTGAGGAAACCAAACGATGAAATTGCAAAGCAGTCCTTTGAATGGAATCCTCAGGGTGCACGGCGGGTTGGAAGACCAAGAACAACATGGAAATCAACTGTCTTAGCGGAAGCAGAATCCCAGAGAAAGACGTGGCCACAGCTTAAGTACCTTGCAGCAGACCGTGAAGGATGGAGACGTTTTGTTGACGCCCTATGCCCCAGCCGGGGTTACAGGACACGATGATGATGACAAAAACAACATGGGATCTAGGTTTCTATCGAGGTTAATTTCAATAACCCAGATAGATAGAGGTTTTCACTCTGACCGGCAGAGGGCTATTTACCATTGTGAATGATGTCAGCGATTTGTCAGCAGTGTTAGGAATAGAAAGGAAAAGAGAAAAGTGTTTACATGAAAAACAAATAAACATAAGGAAAAAAGAGACATAGGTATACAGCACTTTTTTTGCACTAACCCACATCGTTTTATTTTCACGAGGTGAACCATATGGGTTATGAGTCATAATAACAGCTGACCTTTATTTTCAATTGGTTTCTCACTAAGAGATATTTAATTCATCAAATTTCATTTTGGTCTCGGTCTGAGATTTATTTTTAAAAATTATTTATTTAGGTCTTTTGGTGAGATTTGTCATTTAACATCCAGATTAACTCTTATCTGTTGACTTTCTTTCTAAAAAATAAAGGGAAACGATCAACCAAAAACTGTTTTCATGGAAAATCAATCAAAAATGGTATTTTCTCTCTAAGAAAAAGTAGATATAAGATCTGTGCTGTTTGAAATATTTCAGATAATTCAGAACTCAGTAGATTGAAATCGTCATCAACATTTATAAAAGAAGAGGTATTACGATAACGACGCAGCAGATACCGTTTAAACGTGGCTTTCAGTGCCATTGTGGTCATTGTGATAATCTCGCTATTGTCTCGCTGTGCCCGTTTACATGGCTATCTGTGTCGTGGTGTTCTCGGTCTTGTCTCGCCGTGATATTTGCACGTGGTTTTTGGCATTTAGAATGTTTTTCCATTATCTCGCTTTGGTCTCGCTATAGTCTCGCCAAAACTTTTTTGTTTTCAAAATAATTTTTCAAATAGGTTACAATAAGCTAAAATCATGGACAAAAATTCCAAACGTGGTTTTATGTTTCATTTACACGGCTACCTGTATTGGATATCAATAGTCTCGCTATAGTCACGCCGTGAAATTTATACGTGGTTTTTGTCATTGTTCACGTCTTGTCATCGTCTCGCTGTGGTCTCGTTTTATGTTACCAAAGTCCGACTATTATAGCAATTACAGTTTCATTTTAGCTACATTTTTCCAGATGATGACAATGGTGCCTGACTCACAAAACAAAATTGTTAACAATGACAATTGACACCTTACTGCCAACTGAACATTCATACCCTAAGTGGGTCAACGGAGTTGCGTGAGCGGTACAGAGGCCCCAAAGAAGGATTTAAAATACAGATGAGAACCCATTGGCCAGTCAACGTACAATCGTTCAAGAAAACCGTTGACTAACCTTAAGAGATCTCTTAAAGCAAATTTTTCAAATAAGACCATAACGAGATGAAATTATAACCATCATAAGCGAGAAAACCTCGTGTACATGTACCTAATGCATACGGCGAGAAGATATGAGCACCCATGGCTACAAATGAAAAAACAACTTGTTAACGGCCAAGGCAAGGCGTCTTGTCTTGCGTCTATCACGTTGTGATCAATTTGGTTGACAGTTTGTATCACAAGACCGCCAAGTCCCAAGTGTATCTATATCAAGGAATGCAAAACAAGTGCTACTTTTTATGATATTTCACCTTGTCATCGTCAGTGTCGGTCTTGAAGCCTACCAACCTGTTATCAAAAGTTTCGTCATCAAAGCAAATAGACTAAGAGCCCCCAGCAGATTTTGGGTGTGAGTGATAGCAAAAAAGGAAGTATAGGCGTCGAAAGTTTCATTAAAGGTTATTCAAAAACTCAAAGTCTTGCAGTCCATAACTGGGGCCTTTGTGATTAAACAGTGCATCAAACAAAAATATGAATGCAACTTCGAGGATAATCCTGTTAGCCGAAATTGGTTTTCACCCCTCCCTAGATAAGCTCCACGTATCCCATATCACGGAATCTGAGATCATTTGAGTGTTTAATTCGCCCTGCTAGACTGTTTAAAAAAACCGTTTTTCACTTAGAATTTTCATTTTTTTTAACGGTCCGGTAGAGCAAACTATACACTCAAATGGTCTCAGATTCCGTGATATGTGATCAGAGGAGCTTATCTATGGAGGGCAGCTGCACATGGTTTGTATAAGGACAGTGAGTTCCATGCAGAACTAAAATTCATTATTCTTGCTTCATTTGCTGGGATGCTTCACATGCTCGGATCTATATCCGAGGCTTGTTTGTTGTTTCGGGACAGAAGAAGTTACCTCGACGCATATCCCCCATTCGGGTGGACCAGACTTTTAACACACTAAGCTTAAATTTCCAGAACGTTTATTGAGGAAAATTAAATATCAGGTGATGAGAACCAAAACTCACCATATATCCATTTCAGAAAAGCTCTCCATAACCAAATTTAATTGTTTAATAATTTTTAAATGAGAGCAGTTAGGAAATAATTTTTTATATCCAATCACAGTTTTTGAAATCTATTTGTTATGGTCTAAAGAAAAATTATAATAAAGGGTTCGTTAAAAAGATATTTAATAATTTCCATTGGCTGTGCCGAGTTTTTCTGGCATGGATATTGCAAGTTTTGGTTCTCATCACATCATATGTACATAGCTACCTGTTTGTAGAAAAATCTCTTTTTCTAAAACTTACTGTTTTCGAGATATTTACTAAAAAAAAACAATTTTCGTCATAGTTGACCGACCTCTTATACGGAATCTAGTGGTCATCGGATAGTTGAGGACTTTTCTCAGATTATGAGTACCTTACCTAAATGCCAACGTTTAAAAATACCACCAAATCAGCCTGTTAAAATTTGTTTCCTTTCTTTGGCACTTTTATGTCTAATCTAACTGCGCTATAGCCACAACTTAACGACATAAAATAATTACTTCAGGGCTGAGTAGAGTATCCAAATTGCCTCATGTCACTAATTCCCTCATTATTGTGTTTTTTTCTTGTTTATCTTTTAAAAATACTTTTTAATCTTTTAACGGTTCAAGTTTATCCTTATCTATACTTATTTATTAAATTGTACCTACTACATATTTACTATTTATATTATTTTGTTCCTCTTTAAATACATTTATTTAAGCTATAGCTTAAATTAAAGACCTTCTTTTCAGTTTTAATATTTTATTAAACTCAACATTTTTTTTTAGTCATTTTAGCTTATAAAACTTCACCTACTTAAACTGATTGAAACTTTCTCTCTATAAATATAAAATCATTGCAAGAGAAAACACTTTAATCTTCTTTTAAAGAGTCATCATGTTCATGTGTCTGTCTGACTTTGCTTTTGCTTTTGCCTTTGCCTTTGAACATAGCAAAACCTCCTTGCATCACACCACAGCACAAATCGGCTTTGCTTAGTGAAAATCCTTTTGGAAAACGATCTCGAAACAATTGTTCCATCTCAAGTTGACACCAACACCTTCCTTATCATGGAATCAAAATAAAAATTCGTCGTATAATCATGGAAATTTCAACAAAAAAAAAAAATAAAATGCACGACTGGATCGCACGTACTTGCTCTTATGTTCAAGTTGTGTGGGACTTAAGAACTTTAAAAAAATATTCAAGTAGTTATAGAAAAAGTATAAAAGGCATATTTAAATCGTTCTTTTAATTGTATAAACAGTCTGATAAATTACTTAGAGCTCAAAAAAAAGTATGCCATTTGATTACTTGAAAAAATATCAATATATGCAAAAAAAAAATTTAAAATCGTTGGAGCCGTTTTCTTAAAAATTAATTTTTTATATATAAAATTGTTGCAACATTTTTCAAAAAAAAATTTGGTATGCCAATTTTGAGTATATATTAATATACATTTAAAACTGAAATTTCAAAAAAATTCATCAACCCATTTTTGAAATATTGAATTTTCAAAAAAAAATTTTGAAACTTTTTTTAAAAATCCAAAATTTATTTTTTCAAAAATGTTGGTATGCAGTATTATTTATATTCTAACAAAGCTTTTGTGCAAAAAATTTGATTGAAATCGGATGAGCGGTTTATGAGAAAACCAAAAATCAAAAAAACCGTTATATGGCAGGTACCGTTATTAAATGTTTTTGGTGATTTTTTTTCCTACTTAAAGGTACATCATATCTACAGTAATACACTGATTTTTTTTTATCAAAATCGTTGGAGCCGTTTTTGAGATAAATAAGCTTTTCCTTAACGGTTGTATGGCAAGTACCGTTATTTTTTGAGCTAAAAAAAAAATTTCAATTTGGAGAGTTACAAAAAAACCTTAAGTTCAAAATTTGAAGAAAATCGCTTCAGTGGTTTAGGCTGTAGGTTGAGGTACATACAGACAGACAGACAGACAGACAGACAGACAGACAGACAGACAGACAGACAGACAGAATTGTGCCACCCACTTTTTTCGTGTTCTCTATCATCGTAATGTCATGTTTGATTGTTATCTCGAAATTTTTTTTTTGCACGAATCCAAAACTTGCCCTATAGTACCTATATCGCAAGTAAAAATAAAGAGAAAAAAAAATGTTAAAAGAAAATAATATCCTTAATAGACTTTCGTGTATTTGTTTAAGTGATTTTGAAATAAAAACTTTCACGTAACAAAGTTGGAGGTAAAATAGACTTTTCCTCGAAATTGTTATGGAGTTTTTGTTTCCTTCAAATCACTGAACAGAATAATCAGCAGCAAACTACACACACTAACGTAGGCAATAATGCAGGGTGTTCGGTAATTTGTCAATAGTATTTTAGGCGATGTTTTTTGGGTATATTATGAGAAAAAAAAATCGTATTGGAGATAAGTCCATCTGCCACCCCCTGAGGCTGTGCAATTTTAGTACTCGATATTCAATGTCCATTTTAGTTCTTAGTCAAGTACCGCAAACGAAATAAGAAAATCTTTCTTGGTTTTTGAAAAAAATAAAAAAAAACTCTACTCTAACACATGTTTGGGATCTGGAAGCGTTTTTAAATCTTACTTAATGTACAAAATATTATATATTACCAAAGAAGAGGAGGTCCCTAACTTCGACATAAAAAAAAAGAATATTCCCGAAAAGTGGCAACACTGACATTTTAACCAAAGAAGCTTCTACACATTGAGGCGCTGCTTCATGTTGGTGGGAAAGGGTAACTCCCACTTTTTGACATCTAATAAAAGTATGTTCTCGAAAAGAGGCAACATTGAGACTTTAACCGAAGGTGCGTTTACATAATTTTAAGATATTATTTATTTAAGATATTAATTACTATTTCCCAATACGTGTTTGGCATTTCTGAAACTGTTTTCATTTTCAAAATATTAAACATTATCAAAAAAGTGGAGGTTCCACCCGTTGACATATAAATTATGTAGTGGATAGAAAATTGGTTAATAAAAGGAAGCCAGTGGACACCAAGTATCGGATGGTATGATGCGAATCATCCGACGACATTGTGAATGATGACTCCCGTTCTTGAGCTGTACGCTAGTACGCAGCTCCCGCATCTCGATATACACAAGGGGACATGGCGAATTCCTGATCAATCAACCGCCAACCAGATTGACCACATTGCAATCGACGCAAGGCACTCCTCCAGTATCAAGGATGTCCGAACGCTCCGAGGGGCCAACGATGACCCGGTCCACACCCTCATTGTAGCCAAGGTAATGCTACGGATATTCAAACCAAAGCCAAAACAGGGAAATAAGTGAGGATGCTCGACGTTGGACGGCTACAGCCTCACGCCCTCTTAAATAGTCCCATGTCATCAACTGCAAGTATCGAGAACCAGTGGAAGAATTGCCAGGATGCCATCATAGATACCACCTCTGACGTACTGGGCCTCACACGACCACCGCAGCGAAACCCCTGGTTCGATGAAGGAAGCCGGCAAGTACATGCAGCCAATCAACAGGCATACAACGCGGCGGCGCTGTATACAAGGACCAGAGCTGCTCGCGAGCTCTACGAGCAGAAAAGGAGAGAGGAATACAAGCTTCTTAGGAGGAAAAAGAAAGAGCATGAGAAGCGGGCGATCGAGGAATTGGAGGGATGCCACTGCAGGAATAAAGTTCGGAAGTTTTACCAAAAAGTAAAAAGAACCTCCCAAGGTTACAAGGCCCGAACCGAAGCCTGCAAGGACGATCAGGGGAACATCGTGGTGGAATCTCAGTCGGTGCTGAGGATATGGAAAAATCATTTCTGCAAATTGTATAACGGCGATGACGAACCGAATTCCGCTAACACGCAAATTGCACCATTCAACTTGGACGACGTAGGCCAACAATTCCGTCCACCCGATCTTAATGAAGTGAGGATAGCCATATCTTAACTTAAGTCCAATAAAGCTGCTGCAGCTGATGGCTTTGCGGCTGAACTATTCAAAGCGGCTGATGGCGATGAGTTGGGTAGGAGTATGCACCAGCTCATCTGCAAAATATGGTCGGAGAAAAGCATGCCCGATGAATGGAATCCCAGAATTGTTTGCCTGATTCTCAAGAAAGGCGATCCTCTGGATTGCACCAACTACAGATACAGAGCCATCAGTCTTCTTAATATCGCCTACAAGATCTTCTCTGGCGTACTTTGCGAATGCCTGAAGCCATTCGTCCACAGCTTGATAGGCCTATATCAGTGTAGCCTCAGGCCAAAAAATTCCACTATCAAAACGATCCCCACCACCTTTTCATCGATTTCAAGGCTGCGTATGATAGCATCTGTAGAGACGAGCTATAAAGAGCAAAATCTTGTTTTGGTACCCCTGCCAAACTCGTCCGTTTGTGCACGATGACGATGGAGAATGCACGCTGTTCCATCAAGGTCGGCAAAGACCTCACTGACACCTTTGATGTCAAAAAAGGCTTTAGGCAAGGCAACGCACTGTCACGTGAGTTCTTCAACATTGTTCTTGAAAGAATAGTGCAAAACTCTCAAGTCAACACTAAGGGCACAATCTTTCAAAAGTCCATTCAATTACTCGCTTACGCTGACGACATTGACATAATAGGACGAACAAATCGTGAGCTTTCGTGAGTATTGAGAAGGAAGCCAAGAAGATGGGTTTAACGGTTATTGAAAACAAAACGAAATAAATGCTGTCAACAAGAAAGAACACCAAACATCGACGTCTCAGACAGAACGTCGCTATAGACAGCTATTATTTTGAGGTAGTCAGAGACTTTGTCTGTCTATGATCCCCTATAAGCTGAGCGAATGACAACAGTGCTAAGATCAAACGAAGAATTACTCTTACCAATCACTGTTTCTTTGGATTAAGAAGGCAATTGAGAAGCAAATCCCTCTCTCGCACAATTAAACTGTCCCAGTAGAAGACGCTTATCATCCCGCTCCTGATATATGGTGCAAAGGCATGGACGCTGTCAACGGTGGATGAGAATGCGTTAGGCTGCTTTGAGAGGAAAATTCTCCGGGTGATTTTTGGTCCCATCGGCATAGATGGAGAATGGAGGAGAAGAGACAACAACAAACTGTACGAGCAGTACAGCGACACCGACCTAGTCACAGAAGTGAAAAGCCAACGACTGAGATGGCTGGGTCACCTAGAGCGAATGGACATTAATGCTCCGGCCTCGAAATTCTTTGAATCCAACCCCGTGATACAGCGCAGTAGAGGTAGCATAAAAGGTGGCACACGCAAGTGGAAGAGGACCTCAACAAACTTGCATGCGAAACTGGAGAAAGGGTGGAAGAAGCTTGTTGGTTGAGGCCCTGGTCCACCCGGACTGTAGTGCCACCTTAAGAATGTGAGGAAGTAAGTAAGTTGGCTCCAGAAATTAAATCATCAACATACATCTCGTTACGGATCATCGTGTAAGCTAGCTGACACTGTAGATTATCCTCTGCCAACTTCTGCAAGCAGCTGCTGTCCCAAAGGTAGCTGTGTTAATTAAGCCTATAAGTTTTGATATGACCATTAAGTTCACTTCTCCATAAAACAAGTTGATAATTTCTGTCCGGCTCCGTTATCCAGGTTATCGATTTCATCGATTTCAGTTGAAGTAATTGAGCAGCACACGTCCATGATGAAAGATGCTTCAAATCCAGAAAAGTTCTCGCAGAATCAACCAGTCCCAGGGAAAGCGTTATGCGAGTGATGAGGAGCTACAATATTGGACGAAGACGGTTGTTTACTGGAAGTCTGGAATGGAGGCGCATCAGCATTCATAGTTGAAGATTGAGAATGTTGGTTAGTATTCTGTTGCTGTCCTTGATTTGGGCAAACTATTGATACTTCTTTTTTGTTGGTGCAACGACTGAAAATAGTTATTGTAATTTGATTGTGATCATGACGGTGGTTGGCTTGGCTAGAAAGGAATATTTCTTGAAGGCAATAAGCTATGATGTGGTTGTTTTCAATGATTACATCTGCGACCACTAGGGCAGTTATCTAATGTATGATTATATCCAAATCAGTTTCGACACAAACCTTACCTATTTATAAACCTGACAACGATCCGTAACAGTCATTTTCAGAAATTTATTGCTTCTTCTAACTGCGGCGAAGAAACAAAGGACTAAGTTGGAATGTCAAAAAACAGCAGTTGACTTTTCATGTTGACGTTTTTCGATTTATGCGGTTACACATGGGCGATCGGTGACGACTTCATTTGGTGGTTCACACTGTGTGTTTACACGGGTCACATACACTGGGTTTTCACTGGATGTGTTCAACATAATGTCAATCACTGCGGAGAGGTGGCTGGTTTAAGGGTTAACGTCAACAAGACCAAAGTAATGCAAAAATACTTAAAAACAGATTATTCTAAAGCCGGAGACAATTGAGGAGGTCCAGGATTTAAATTATCTGAGCAGTTATGTAAGCAATATTGATGGTGAAACAGGCTTGGGTGTTAATAGCAGATTGAGTAAGACCGGTTGAGCATCTAGAATCATATCTCCTCTATGGAATTCTTTCAATCCAACGTCTGCTATTAACGTGCTTGCATTAAGTTTTCAATACTAATTTAATTTGATAAGTTTATAAAATGGCAAGTGGCTAGATCATGAGGATTTTAATATGTCAGACAGACTTTCTACTACTAAGCATTGATTTATTTGTCTAAGGATTTTTTTTTTAAATAAAATCACAACATTTTAAAGTAAAATCTTTTACTTTTCCTTTGAATTAACTTCACAAATATTTATCCACATTAACGTTCAATAACAAAGTTCTTAAAACCTAATCCTCACTAATCTATTTACATTTCAATTCAAGAAAATCTCATGTTTCAGTATTTTTATTGATCTTTATATGAATTTTTCATAATGTACGAGCAAGAGTAGATACTTCTGTTTTGGTTAAAGAGCCCACTAAAGATTTGTTCAATAAAAAATAAGTAATCCCATAGAACATCCTCATACACACACACAACATCATCCTGTTATTAAATTCAATCCCAGAGTTGTAGTACGATGCCCAGAAAGAATTTCTATGAAGAAATTCTATGAATTTTTAAAATGCAGATACAAGTTCAAAATATTTATATACCTTTGTCCATATACTTTCGATGAAAGTATAAAGATAGAGATGCTCCTTCTGATGGTCAGTGTTTGGATAGAAAGAAGGAGCCCGACCATCACTGCTGGGAACATGCTTCCACCTCATCACCACCACCACACCGTATATACCACAAGAGAATGCATCGATATGCCACAAGGACTTGGCAAAGGACATTTGAAGTCAATGCACACAATAAAGCTTCAACAGCAGCGCAGCATCAGCCAGCATAAGAATCTCGTCTTCTTGTTCTTCTGTACTTGATGGAAATTCTGCAGCCAACTTTACAACGCAATGTTGAAGAATAGTTACAACACTATACAATGCATACCTACTTACATACCTAGCTACATCCGTTTGGATCGAAGCGAAGCAAAATGTAATAACCTTATAGAACATTGCGAAACACAAAAAGGACGCAAAGGAATGAAAATTGTTATATTAGATTACTTCATGGTCGAGTGACGATATCATCTTGGAGCGTAATATTTCCTTCTTCAAGGAACACACAAAACGCTCGCAACTATAATATTCTATTGATCAGCTACATACAGAGACTGGCTACTCTTTGAACAAGCACTTCATTTTGTGCAGCAGTAAGATTTTGATAGATTGAACATTCAATGATGGTTTGCTTTGCAATTGATGTGGAAAGGGAAATAACTCGTATACCTACAACTCCATTGTGCCTTTTTTTCCAACCATCACATATTTTTCAGGCCCGTTGTGAGAATTTCTCTTGGGAGGTGAGTGGAAACAAAGGAAATTTACAATTCCAAGAGATGAAGCGTTGCTGAATGACGATTATGTAAAAGGGACACGAGTGGGTCGATAAAAATAAAATACAAAGAAAAAAAATTCTCATGGTTAATAAGGGTTTTGGGAGCCCGTTGGATGGGCGAAAAGTAGACTTAAAGAGCAGTCGATTCGTCGGGCTCATGAGGTATATAACTCAGTGACATTTAAGAGTTGCTTTTGGGAACAAAAGGAGGGTTGAATGTTGCAGGAACCAGACTTGCATTGAGAGCCGCAAGCATATAAACACACCAACCAACTGTGCTAATTTTTTGGCTCCAACTGGTAACCATATCGAGGACTAGACTTCCTAAACTAATTAGCGCGAGTGTTGTATGGCCAATGAATTCAATAGAGTGAATCAATGCTATAGCTTTGATCGGGGGACTTCAGTCCTAAATGAAGACATCTTAGTCAAAAATAGCTGTAAGGCACAGCCTCCACAACAAATAACGCCTTCCACCACTATAGGTTTCAAAGACTTACATACTCCAACTGCTAACTAAATCGACCATTTGCTGATTGACACAAACTGAAACAGAAATAATTTTTTAGAGGTATTCAACCCTAGCCAGGCAAGTATCAGACCTTCAAATCGCGGATAGAGTCAACAGTCCCCTTGGAGTTGTGAAGGGCAATATACTGTCAATTTTTCTTAGTGAATCCAATCGTAGATGGAGCAGTTTAACCAAATTCAAAATATCCAGAAAGATTTGGCCCGCCTATAATAAATCCCGAACAATTGATCTGATATGAAGACCTAGGCAGGACATAGCCAGGATCGTAGCAACCTGTACTGGTCACTGGACAATAGGAGAACATGTGACGAGGTTGGGTATTCCTTACAATACTCACTGCGCCGCAGCTGCGTAGACCAGCAAGAAAAAGAAACTGTCCTTTATTTCCTTTGTAAATGTCCTGCTCTAGCCAGAATGAGAGCACAATCGTTTGGAGTAGCATTTTTTGACAACCTAAACGAACTTTCCGAAATGAAGATCAAAGACTTGATCTCTTTTCTAAACAGGAAGAAGTGGGTGTGCGACGAAAATCGGTTTCGTTTCGCATCATGTTCTCATGTGCGTGAAGTTAGCACCGCCATTTTTGATTTTCAAAAAAAAAAGTTGTGCTCTACTGAGCGCAACTTTTGCTGGCTTGTGCCGTAAATATTTTTGAAAAATTCGCAAATTTGCAAATTTAACGAATGAAATTTTTGCGAAATTTAAAAATTTCTTTAAAAAAATGTTGTGCTGCATTGTGCTCAAAAATTCTACAAAGAACCAGAAAGAAAAAAACTAAAATTCGCATAATTGCATCTATTATGGCCAAAACTAAACTTTGCGAAGGGCTGTAGCGTGAGGTTAGCACCGCCACTTTCGATTTTCAACAAAAAGTTTTGCTGTGTTGTGCTCAACTTGTGCTGCTTTGTGCCGTAAATATTTTTAAGAAAATTTCAAATTTTACGGATGAAATTTTTTCAAATTTTGCAATTTTGCAAAAAATTAAAATTGTGCTGTTTTATGCGCTATTTGTACTGCCATATTCCGAAAAGAAAGCATAAAAATTCGCACATTTGTAACTTTTACGGCCAAAAAACAGTTTTGCGAAGCGATTTTCAAAAAGAAAAGTTGTGCTGTATTGTCCTCAACTTGTGCAGGCTTGTGACGTAAATATTTTTGAAAAATTTGCAAATTTGCAAATTTTACGAATGAGTTTTTTGCGAAATTTCAAAATTTCTTAAAAAAAAAGTTTTGCTGCATTGTGTTCAAAAAAATGCTACTAAGGACTTACAAGAAAAAAACAAAAATTCGCATAATTGCATTTATTATGGCCAAAACTAAAATTTGCAAAGGGCTCTAGCGTGAAGTTAGCACCGCCATTTTCAATTTAAAAAAAAAAAGTTGTGCTGCAATGTGCTGCCTTGTGCCGTAAATATTTTTTAAGAAATTTGTAAATTTGCAAATTTAACGGATGAAAATTTTTCAAATTTTGCAACTTTGTACAAAATAAAAAATGTGCTGTTTTTTGCGCTATTTGTGCTGCCATATTCCGAAGAGAAAACAAAAAAAAATCGTATATTTGTAGCTGTTAGGGCCAAAAAACAGTTTTGCGAAGCGTGAAGTAAGCACCGCCCTTTTTGATTTTCAAAAAAAAAAAAATATTCTGTATTGTTCTCAACTTGTGCCGCCTTGTGCCGTAAATATTTTTGAGAAATTTGCAAATCTGCAAATTTTATGGATGAACATTTTTTAAATTTTGCAATTTTGTAAAAAATTAAAGTTGTTCTGTTTTCTGCGCTATTTGTACTGCCATATTCCGAGGAGAAAACAAAAAAATTCGAATATTTGTAACTTTAACGGCCAAAAAACAGTTTTGCAAAGCGTGAAGTTAGCACCGCCATTTTCGATTACAAAAAAAAAAGTTGTGCTGTATTGGGCAAATTGGGCACAAAATAGCTTCGCAAAACTGTTTTTTGGTAGTAAAAGTTACAAATATGAGAATTTTTTTGGAACATGGCAGCACAAATTGAGCCAAAAACAATACAACTTTAATTTTAACAAAATTGCAAAATTTGAAAAATTTTCATCTGTAAAATTTGCAAATTTCTTAAAAATATGTATGGCACAAGGCAGCACAAGTTGAACACAATACAGCACAACTTTTTTTTTTGAAAATCGCAAATGGCGGTGCTAACTCCACGCTTCGCAAAACTGTTTTTTGGCCGTAAAAGTTACAAATATGCGAATTTTTTTGTTTTCTCTTCGGAATATGGCAGGTACACTTTTCTGAATTCTTGGGAAAGATTCCCACTGGAAACCTCTTGCCATGCGGAGTGAGCAGACGGAGGCCCAGGAGGAAATCTCACATCCAATCCAAGGAACGGGACCCCTGAGGAACTAGCCCCTCAGAGGATAGACCTGCATATCCTCACTTTAAATCCGCTTTCATCCCACAGGTCAAACGAGTTATGGTATCAAAACGGCGCAATTTAGTGCTAATTGGGCACAGAGCGAGTGTTACGCTCATGTCACCATCTCTACCTACCTACCATTCACCCCGATAAATCAGACTCAATTTTGACATTTTGCCCATAATAATATGGGAGGTCACATCGTGTATCCCAGGAACCAAGCATGGAAGGAACTTGCAGTCTTTGTTTGCATTTCAACGATAGGCCAAACTTAAAATTTAAGGTCGTTAATTCAAAAAAATAACCAAATTGACTTCAATATGAAGTTAGAAAGTCACATCACGTATCTCAAGGACCAAGCACGCTAGGAGCTTGTAGTAGGGCTAAAAATTTTTAGTTTTTTTGCATTTAAAGAATAGGGCTTGGTTCCAATTTTAAAGTCCACAATTTGAAAAAAAAAAAATGCATACCGACCTCTGCTAACCTCACAGTGAAGGACTTCAAAATTTGGAGCTAGTCTATTCGTTCAATGCAAAAAATAAAACTTTGGAGACTTATTGCAAGTATCTAGCATTCTAGGTTCCTGAGATAAAAGTTGCTTTGCTAACATCACAGACGTTGGCAAAACAGTCACCGAGCTGAAAGACTTCAAAGAGTCTCGTAATCGTAACCATCACACGAAAGTTTTATGAAAAAGTCAAGCAACTGATTTCTGGTTTTAAGGTTTGAATTTAAAACAGCGAAGTTATTTTAATCAGCAATTACTTTAACGGTTTCCGGCCCCGCTCATCGACCATACCTAGACCAAGTTACTCAGTCGAATTGTGGAAAATTTACAAGGCCCAAACCGAAGCCTGCAAATAAGATCAGAGAAACATTGTAGTAGAACTGTGGTTGGTGCTGAGGATAAGGACAAATCATTTCTGCAAATTGTATAACGGTGAGGACAAATCAAATTCCACTGCCATCCAGATTGCACCATTTGGACATCAATACTCCGGCCTGGAGAGTCTTTGAATCCAACCCCGTGGGGCCATGTGACGTTACAGTAGAGGAGGACAGGATAGAACAGAAACTGTAGGCAGCTGGCTAAGGACCGAACTGGCTGGAAGAAGCTTGTTGATTGAGGTTTTGGTCCATCCCGGACTGTAGTTCTAGCTTGTAAGTAAATTCTAGAGGAGCTTAACGTATTTCAGTCCAAGGCTCACCATCTCAACTCGAGCTGCGTATGAAAGCCATCATTTCAGGGGCTCTATATGGTGAATGCCAAATTCGGGATGCCAAGAAAGCTGATCCAATGTCCAGTATCGCATGTAATCTGAATTTAGTAGAAAGCACAGTTCCTTGGCTTAGAGATGTGCTCTCATGTGACTTCTTCAATCTCATTCTCTAGCAAATAATGCGCAGAATTTGAATCGGAAGGGCCTACCTTTAACGGATCCAACATTGGCCGCCAAATGTGGTTGAAAAAAATGTGAATCTTGTTGGTCTTGAAGTAAACGAGGACGGAATGAAATGTATGCTTTCAACAAACCATACCAATATTTTCTCACCACCCAGATTATAACTTAATGATAGCAGCAACTTCAAAGTACCTAAGGAGTTTATCTTCCTCAGAGTTAACAATAACTGATGCATGGAAACGCGTTTCACTTAGTTTTAGCGAAACAATTGGGTTCAAAACTTCTCACGTGTAAGACGAAGTGCATGAGCTACAAAACCGTCATATCGTCAGTCGTGCTTTAAGCCTAGTTCATACTTGTGAATCATGTCGTGAAACGTGAATCCATACAAAATTTGCATTTTTGTTTACCCGTGAACGTGCTCGTGAAGCTGTGTGGAGAGTTTTCGTTCACGAGCAATTCCCGTGCAAAATGTATGGAAACTCTTGGTGAACAGTTGACAGTTTGATTACAAAAGAAAAATGCCTCATTGGAGGCATTGTGGTCTTAAACGTCAAACGTTCACGACACATTCACAAGTCCGTACCAGTGAGCAATGTCAAAAAATCACTTTCTCCACTGGTGATTGTTCACTTCACGAGGAAGTATGTACTAGGCTTTACGGTGTCAAATGTTTGACAAAATGCATGAAAAAAATTGGTCCTAATGTGCGAGGAGGTTGAATGAAGCGAGCAAATACAACTGCAAAAGCTATGATTTGTACGAAGTCAAAATACGTCAGCCATTTTGGATTGTAAATATCGATTTAATGGACAACAAAATTCCAACCATCGAATCAGAGCTCCTGAGTTCAAAATGACAAGCTATCGTTGATCCCAAATTAGTTCGTCTGAATAACTGGAAGCAACATGCTTGGGATCATAGAGAGAATGTGAAAGCTGCCATTTCCCAAACGTTTGACGGGCCTATAGAGCCCTTATAAAGAGGTAAAAATGAAAAAGAAAGCATATAGGTTACGATTTCATCAATAAGTGTAGCCTTTTATGAATATTCGTCAGAATTTAAAAGGAATCCTGTGGAAAATCAGCACCCTTAGAACTATTTCTCCCACTGATATGAACATTTTGTGTATGACGCAAACTTTAAGCACCCACTCTAGCTACGGACTCAGACATTTCGTTAAACGCATCCCTCAATATTATGAAATCGTGAAAACCGATGGAGTGTAAACGTTCCATGGTGATTCACATCACATGACTATTAAGGACGATGCGGCATCACAGCGGCGATTGATGGAGCTGGAGAATAGTAGCCGGAGGGGATTGCTGTTTTCACCACCCCCACCATCATCTTTAACTTATTCTTAAAATCATGTACAACATGTATACGCCGGAAATATTGAACTTGCAAAGTTGAATGGAATTCCACAAAAGAAATTCTATTCAACTGGGTGTTCTTAAAGTATGCATAATAATGGATTCGCTATACAGGAAAACTTTTTCAGGACATCTTCGCCGTCACCATCGTTTCGCATGGCAACGCTCCATGCTGCTGGTGCTGGGTGATGTGCCTGCGCTATTGTGAACGAACAACTTGTAAACAAGGGCGACATTTCTAGCTTCTATATCGTCAGTCGTCCTCATCATTGGAATGAGACTATAGAGCTGGGAGCTGGAATTGACGGGGGTATGAAATCGAAAACAAAATCGAAATCCTTGCATGCCACTCCACTCGCTTTTTAGGTATATCGATACGGAGGAGGGGTGTAGAATTTTTATAGCTTCGGCATGTAGCCTTTTAATACGAAATTCCCATTTGGTATTTATGAACATAAAATCAATGTTCCATGGAAGTATATTATGGGCTTGGGCATTGCTTTTAAGAATTCCCTTTACATGTCGAGTGTGTGTGCTCTCAAATATATACTATATACACTTTGCTTGCAAATGGACCAAGGTAATGTGTGGCTCGAATTAATAGGCGCCAACGGATAGTTGCCTGGCCAAAATGACTAGACGATGAATTGAATACGTAATGTGGTTGTCCTGCAATGAAAAAGTGATTTTCTGTAATTCGATTCCACCTCCAAGCTCCGACGACGCGACGACGATCCGAAAAGTGACAGCGACGGGACGTTGAAAAACTTCGACCATATAAGAGTCAACTATACTCCAGCAACAGAAGTACGTAGAAGTTCTTCTACTCTCTTGTGCTTGGCATCATCGGTCGTCTTGTTCCATCATTAGACATGGGAGTCCTAGTCCAATAAATTGGATGTGAAAAAGAATTTTTGGCAGTCTTTCAAAAATGCCAACATTTTATTGAATGCGCTGTTGATCTGTACAGTTGGCTGCAATTTAATATGGTGTCGGGTGAAGCACTTTACTCAGCGCCCATTTGGGAACCACTTTGGCATCACACAGATAACGTCAATTTTTATGAAGTGCAAGTGCAAGGACTCTCTTGTCGCATGGGGTTTTCAACTCGGTGATGTGGTGCTGCACATTTTATATAGTGGACTTGAGCAATAAGTGGAAAAATGAACTTGATTTGGTTTGGTTCAGTTCATTGAATTGGGAAACGTTGGAAAAATTACGGGATAGTTGAAGATTGTTGACAAATTTGAAAAGTAAAGAGGTTCTTTTGTTTTTGATTTATTTGAAATTGACATATCCATTGGAGAATAGAAGCGAAAAGAAAAATATTAGTTGACATTACGATTAGCTTTTTGAAAAAAAAAAATAACGATATCAAGGATAAATCATGAGGGTCGGTCGGTCAGGAACAAACTGACAAACAGAGCTCAACGAAACTAATTTTTCAGGAGAGGCAAAAAAGAATTATATTAATTTAACTTTGAAATTCTTTTATTTATAAGATCCGCTTGAGGACTAGCCGTCATGGGCGGATAATACAGGTACGGACAGACTCAGGACAGGACGAGCCGAACTTAAGGATTGCTCAAGGAAAGGTGTAGATAGGAAAGGACAGCCTCTTGCCTCCACCTGGGTCTCACCCAACTGTGACTGTTTTCAACCAAGCTCGGCTAGACGACAGTAATAAGGACGAGCCGAACTTGGGGACTGCTCAAGGAAAGGTGAAGAAAGGCAAGAACGGCCTCTTGGCTCCACCTGGTTCTCACCTAACTGCGAGTACGCCCACCCAAGCTAGACTAGATGAATATCCGTCACAGACGGACAATACGAATTCGGACAGACTCAGGACGAGCCAAACTTGTGGAATACTCAAGGAAAGGTGAAGAAAGGAAAGGACGGCCTCTTGCCTCCACCTGGTTCTCACCCAACTGCGAGTATTTCCAATCAAGCTAGGCTAGACGACAATACCTTCACGGACGAATAATACGGGTACGGACAGACTCAGAAGCCGAAATTGAGGACTGCTCAAGGAAGGGTGAAGAAAGGAAAGAACGGCCTCTTGCCTACACCTGGCTCTCACCCAACTGCGACTGTGTCGAACCAAGCTAGGCTAGACGACAGTACTGCGGACAGACTTAGGACGAGCTGAACTTGGGGAATGCTCAAGGAAAAGTGAAGAAAGGAAAGGACGGCCTCTTGCCTCCACCTGGTTCTCACCCAACTGCGAGTATTTCCAATCTAGCCAGGCTAGACGAAAATACCTTCACAGACTAATAATACGGGTACGGACAGACTCAGAAGCCGAGCTTGAGGACTGCTCAAGGAAGGGTGAAGAAAGGAATGGACGGCCTTTTGCCTCCACCTGGCTCTCACCCAACTGGGAGTACGTCCAACTAAAGGAGGCTAGACGGCAATCCGCAAGGCAGACTCATCAGGAGTTCTGTAGCTGTACAGCTGAGGATTCTAGGCCAACTACGAGAAATCCAATAGTAAAAACCATGGACAAGACACACAAAACACAAAACACAAAACACAAAACAAACTAGCGGTGATATACGCTAAGCTGTCGCTAGAAGACATGGCTGCTAGCGTCTCGGCCCTTCGAAACAAACGAGGGAAGAAGTTGCCATTGACAAAAAACATTAAAAATAAAGACAAGAACGACACAATAACAGAAACGACTGAGGAAGAAGAAGACCTTCTTCTCAACCCCTTTGCCAATCTTGGTGGGGATTATAGGGCCAGCATCGTAACGGTTGAAACTGACGACATCAGTGACTGCTGTTCCGTTGCCAGCTCCAACATCTCACGATTATCGACTACTTCGGTGCAGAGTAAAAATTTAATACCGCAACTGTAGAAGGGTGATCGAATGACTTGGCACAAGGAGTTGTGAAGAACTGACGGAACTAGAACAAAAACGCAGTACCTCGTGCCATGATGGTAGTGCGTAGGGCTGTCATGCCGAAGGTGTGGGCTCAATTCCCAGCCGTGCCACCTACAAACAGAAATGTTTTATCCGAGGTACTGCCTCTTGCGAGGAACTGACAAATCCTCCAAGAGTATACTTGTCATGAAAAAGTGCTTCTCATTTAGCCGTTTCGACTCGGCAAAAAACTGTAGGTCCCCTCCATTCCTGCCAAAAACACGCACACAGGAATGGTTGAGAGTTGTAAGTCACTAGGCCCTGGTTTTCCACGAGCTGTTGCGCCACCCAATTTATTTATTTATTATAGAACAAAAACGCTAGCATAAAGCACGTGCGCTTCTTCAATAGGAATCTGCAATGTTGGTTGGGCCTCTTGACTTAACACCGGTGAATGTCAGTTCTGTAGAAGACACAAACGTGAACACGCTGATGATGGGACCACCCAGATCTCCTGTTGGTAAATCCCAGGTATAGAAAGGGGTGGCCTCATCAGCTGTGCATGCAAATACTGACACGACATAAGACAAGATGCCAGCTCCTAGTCCATCTAAACCATCGACCAGTTGCTCCTAGTCCATCGAATACATCAACCAGCCGGTGCACGGTATTAATCGCTCCAACGGGCCTGGCAGGTGGGGAGGTAACTCCGGAAGTGGATGAGTTAGAGGCACTCGCCATGCATTCGGGTTCTCAACCCTGAATGCAGTCTGGATGTGTCCACCTCTTCTTAGCCAGGGAATTGCAAACCGACCGATTCAACAATGGACACCGTGAAGATAGTTGCTTAGAGTACCATAAATCAAATGGGACACCCCTCAAAATCTTGGATCTGGCCAGATATCTTGGTGTGATCCTAAATAAAAAACTGAACTGGAATATCAACACTAAAGAAAGAGCAAAGAAAGCATTCTATTCTTCAACAGGATTTTTGGAAAATCCCGGGGACCCAACCCCAAAAATTATCCTGGTGGATGTAACGGCAATAGTAAGATCGATACTAACCTATGGAGATCTAGTTTCGTGGGATGTGACTGAGAAAGCAACAAACCTGAAAACCTTGACAAAAGTCCCAAGATTAGCATGCGTAGGTATTACGGAGGCGTTGAGAACCACGTCCACAGCGGGATTGGAAGCGATACTCAACCTAAGACCCTAGATCTATTCGTGCAAGTATCAGCAGCATAATAAAGTGCCGTGCGGCTAAACCAGACAAACTGCTGGAAAGAAAGCACAACGGGCCATACTGAGATTCTTCAGAGGCATGTGGGAATTAATGTTTCCACAGACTACCCAACTCCTCATTTCAACTTCAACAGACCCTTCACTACCTCTTTTCCTAATAGAGAGTGGGAAAACAACCAACCCTTCAGTAAATAATCTACGTAAGCTGTCCTCACTGATGGTTCTAAGATAAACACTGGAGTTGGTGTAGGAATTTTCTCGGAAACTCTGTGATCGAGCTCCTTCAGACTACCGGACTTTTGCAGCGTCTTCCAAGCTTAGGTCTTGGCAGTGACCAAAGCAGCTATGCAAATATGAATGATGGCGATACCACGAGCTGATATCACCCTCCTCATTGATAGAACAACTATAAAAGCAATTTCTGCCACCAAAATACACTCGAAGCTTGTACTTTGCTGTCACGATGAGCTTAAGAGCTAACATTAGACTCTGCTAGGTTCCTGGTTACAGTGATGAACAGGAAAATGAGAGAGCTGAAGAGCAACCTGTAGCATCAAAAAGGATACTGATTACAAAATATTTGAAAAAACCAATGCCTGCTCGAAACTCGGGGCACAACTTGAAATTTATGGTCAAATTTCATTCAAGTCGAGGACAGACAAAATTATGCAACTGACCTCTCTTAAAGTACTGGAGATTGCTAGGACGCCACTTCGGCCCTAGACTCAATGAAAGGAAAATTCCCATGCACACCTCCAAGTGGTAACGCTAACGTGCAGGGGGACCAAATGGATGCCGGGATAAGTAGGCAAGCCAGCACTGCTGGCCAGGGCACAAACTTGTCCTCGGGATGGTTAAAAGCCCCCTAAATGCGGATGAGCTGCAGGTGGCTGTCAACGACATGATAGTCTGGTGACGGAGTAGCCATTCTGAAAGGCCAACGGCAGCAGCAAGTAGCGTCTTGTAACCCATATTGGATGGCAACAAAAGGCGTATGTTTTCCCATAGTGGGCGGCCACGAACAGTTATGTGTTTGACCATACAAAAGGCGGGTGTGCCTGTCAAATCTGAGCTTATGTATGTTTTTAAATCGTATCTTGGAAAACAACATGGTGGAAAGATATATGCAAATACATGAACTTTGACAACAAATGGAAATGAGTCCCCAAGAGGTAATCTTAAATGGAGAATCTTTCTGCAGCTTCGGATGAAAGAGAGGGTGGCTAAAGACTGCATGGTGTTGGTATTATGTTGAACGAAGAAGTAAGGCGTAGTCTTATTTCGTGAGAGCCCATTTCTGCGAGATTAATGACAGAAAGGTTTCGTTCAAAAACTCGTATCGTCACAATAATCCAGTGCTACGCCCCACAAATGAAGCGACCGAGGAAGTCCGTGTTCTACACTCATCTGAACTCGGTTTCCAGGAGTGTACCGAAAGCCGACATCATAGTCGTCATAGGAAACCTCAATGCCCAAGTCCGTTCAGACAATTACGGGCCTGAACGCTTCATGGGAAAGAATGGCTTGGAGTCACGTAACGAAAATGGTGACTTGCTTGTAGACTTTTGTAACGCGAATCGTCTTGTGATAGGTGGGACTGTATTTAAGCAAAAGACGTGCAACAAAATCACCTGGGTGCATCCGGATGGTCAAACCGAAAACCAAATTGATCATATCATGATTCAGCAACGATGGAGGAAGTCGATATGTGATGTCCGTAGTATAAGAAATGCCGATGTGGGAAGCGACCACCATTTGGTTCTGATGAGTCTCAAATTACGAACTGCTGCCGTACAAAAACCAGCGCAGGATGCAGCAAGGAGCTCAAAATTCATTACTAATGGGCACGTTCCGCTGGCTATTCTCAGTTATCCGGATAGCTTTGTGTTGTTGTAATCCCTTGTTAAAAAACAGCTGATAACAGCTGACGCAACAACAACTCAAGTTATCTCAAAATTTTTGGGATAGCTAGATAGCATAGCGAATAAACATTGGAACGCGAGGAATGCTTTAAATGACCCCAACATATGTCGAAACTATGTCACCACCCTTAACGACAGAGCCTCGTCATTAAACGGAATTCAGCATTCAACAATTGATGAGATATGGGGTGAAATTAAAAGTGTTTTTATGGAGGCTGGATCCGAAACTGTACCCAAGCGAACGAGACGTAGAGACTCTTGGATATCCCAAGACACCTGGGATAAGATCGAGCTTCGCAAATCGTTGAAAATCAAAATAAATGCCGAAGCAGATATTCAACGAAAGGCTGACTTGCGAAGAGAGTATCGCTTAGCACATAAGATGGTCTATCGTTGTGTGAGACGTGACAAGAGGGTGAGGTTAGATGGGCTCGCAGATAATGCGGAAATCGCTGCCAGAAGAGGAGATATCCGGGAATTGTACCAAATAGCCAAAGATGTGATCGGGAAAAAAAGCAACACCAATCATCCTGTAATGGATGTGGATGGCACACTTTTGGTATCAATTGAGGATCAGCTTCGTAGATGAAAGGACCATTTTTGTGCCCTGCTAAATGAGGATTCAGTTGAGAAGAGTGCTGAAGTGCCCCAACTAAACGAGATGCGCAGGTCCTATAGGAGTATTGACATCGAACCCCCGTCAGAATCGGAAATCCTTACATCAATAAATCTCCTCAAAAACAACAAGGCAGCTGGACTGGATGTAATACCAGCTAAATTCTTGAAAGCCGATCCCGTAACAGCGGCTTGTATTTTACATCCGTTGATGCAAATCATTTGGGAAAACGAAAGCTATCCCAAGGACTGGAAGGATGGTGTGATTGTTAAGCTGCTTTAAAAAAATTGACCTTAAGAATGGCAACAATTGGCGTGGTATCACTGTTTTGTCTGTTTTCCCAGAACTAGTGGCAACTATCACTTTCGAGCGATTAAAGGATAGAACCGAGTCTGCACTCAAGAGGCATAAAGCTGGCTTCCGCAGTGGTCGATCGTGTGTCGACCATATCAACACCCTGCGTATCGTCCTCGCGCAGTCGATGGAATTTCAATTACCGCTTTACCTCATGTTCGTGGATTTTGAGAAGGCCTTTGATCGAGTCAACCGAGAATGTATATGGAGATCGTTGCTTGGTAGAGGAATTCCACCAAAAATTGTTGCCATTATTGAAAAGTCCTACAACAATGCAAGGTGTTTTGTTTTACACAATGGGCAGCTATCCGACTCCTTCGTAGTGCAACAGGGTGTGAGACAAGGGGATATTCTCTTGGTACAGCTGAGCGACAGGGCATTCAATGGAGACCGTTCGAAAGGCTCAGCCATTTAGACTATGCCGATGATATATGTCTACCGGCAAATAACATCAGTGGGCTGAACGGGATGTGCCAAACACTGTCGAGAGATTCGAGTGGTCTAAGAATAAATAGCAAAAAGACAAAAATAATGCTCGCAGGCCACTCCATGTCCACACAGCAGCCTATTATTATAGGAGACGGCAGTGGAAGAAGTCCGAACAGTTTAACTACATTGGCAGTATTGTTTCTGCAAATGGTGGTACAGATCTGGACGTTAAAAGTAAAATTAATAAGGAAATTGCAAAGCAATCTTTTGAATGGAATCCTCAGGGTGCACGGCGGGTTGGAAGACCAAGAACAACATGGAAATCAACTGTCTTAGCAGAAGCAGAATCCCAGAGAAATACGTGGCCACAGTCAAAATACCTTGCAGCAGACCGTGAAGGATGGAGACGTTTTGTTAACGCCCTATGCCCCAGCCGGGGTTTCAGGACATGATGATGACGACGATCAAAAAACATCTTCGTTCCCTTGTCAGCATAATCACCGGACACAACCTACTGCAGGATACCACAATAAGAAAATGAGGTTCAGTATCGATGACCTTGCAGAGGGTGCAGCGATGAAGAAGCACATGAGGATACCTAACACTTCCTTTGTCATTGTTCAGCACTCTGTCATTTAAAAAAGAAACACCTAGGAAATAATTTCTATTATGACTTAGAGGAACTTTCGTGAACTTCAGCCAAAAACCTGCTGAACTTCGTCAATGCCTTGAAATAGCTTGACTGCTAACAGAACACATAGGTTTTCCCATTAAGTGGGATACAACTTCCTATGGTATCATCTACAAAAATAAGTGTGACGGTTAGATCAACTGTCAGCCCTTCCACTTAACCTAGCCTAGCATTTCGTATGAAAATATATTTTTTTAAATTACTATAGATTCACACTTCACCAGTATCTTTCTTCACTAAAATTTATTCTTAAATTGTATCTTATTTATGGTAACACGGAAATCATTATGGACGCCGCGCCGCTTAAACCGCAAAAGACTCTTCGTCATCATTTCGGTCGGCATAATTTTTGCATGCGTGGGATGAGACAGCCATACAAAACCAAAAAGATTAACTTTTTGCTGAAAGCCCATATACCTCCAATCGAATACATTTAACTTCGAGAATCGACAAGTTTAGGCATTAACACACATAAAAAACTATCTTATAGATCGTAAACATTTTATTGAACTTTGAACGATTTGAGGAAAGACTTGGCGCTAACCGTTATCGCAAAATAAAATCTATCAAGACATTATCATCATATTCTGTGTGCCGTAAACAACAACAAAAACAAAAAAAGTAAAGTTTACAAACTGCTTTTATTGCTTGAAGATAAAATTCAATTTCCTGCATATAGAGAGGATGGATAATTGAGTGTAAAGAATGTTGAATAAGATACACAAAAAGTATCTTAAAATAATCAAGAAAAAAAAAAAGAACTCACACTCTAAGGGATGAGTGAATTATGAAATACTTTTCACCACAAAACTTCTTCTCTGAGTGTAGGTATGTGTGTGTGTGTGACCCTGGCAAAGAAATTTCCATATAATTAGTATTCAAAAATTCAGCTCCAGGATGTGAACCATTAATGCATACTTAATTCACAGAGTCTTGGCTCATGAAGTGTCAAGGGGGTAGAGAGGGTGGTCGGTGTGTTCTTGAAAATGTATGTGTAGATGTATATGCGACGACAAACAAGTTGTGGTGTATAAACCCTCTCGGGAATCCTCTTACCCCGGAGGTAGATAAGTTCTCACTTTTCTTGCAGTTTTCTTCTTCAACAAGATAAACTTAATGCAACACTTGCTGCATCTGCCGCAGCAAGGACAACTTCTCACACTTATTTCCCACAGGAGTTTTAGGCACATCTGAACGAGGAGCTATGTTTTGAAAAACCTTCTAGATGTTGCTGATGCTGTTGCAGAATCTTTATTGTGGTACCTTTATTTTGACATCAGGAGGACGAGAGGTGACGTTAACAAGGCCAATAAGTTGCACAGTGCAATTTTGCTGCAATCTGTGCTAAAGGTCTTCTTATTTTCGGTCCCAGGACATCGTCTTCTTGGCACAAATTCTTGTCCCTTTTGTGGTTGTGAAAGAAAGAGATAGCAAAAAAGTTGCTTTTGTTGTCTTGGTGATGGTGGTGGCGCTGTGGGTGGTACACTGATGGCAACGATGAAGACTTTGTTATTATATCTTTTAAGGTCATGTCGTTTGCCCTGAAGAAGTTGTATCCTCTCAATTCCTGCTCTAGTCTCCTTTTTTTGTATGCATTATTGTTGAACCGCTTTCAATAAAGACACACAAATTGTATTCTAATTTTAATATTCAGTCATCACCCTAAGGATCTCTTGTGTTGCAGCAACTTCAAAGAAAACACCCCCAACATCACTTAAGGTATAGGCGATATGGATATATGGAGCTCTTCATCTTTACCAAGAGAAGATTGACAAAGGATTTTTATTATCATCATCAATGAACACACAAAGCCAAATTTCTTGTAATGAGCATGTCCTTAGGCCATTTAAATTTCCGACAGAGGGTTAGTGGTTGGTTGGGCTCTATCACCGAAAAATTGTGCTCCTGCTGAGAGCTCTTCCAAGCGGACTTCCTCTTTTTTTAAATATAAATTCATTCCTGTACAGGTTTGCACCAACTCTGGTATTGCAAAAAGGTAAATGAAAGTAAGACACAGCATCGAAATGGTATCGCGAATGCCTGCAGTAAGGCAGCAGCACCAGCAAAATACCTTAATCCTTTGTCCCGACAATATAAACGATAAACTGTCTTTGGCAGAGATCCAAGGATGCTGCAGCATTAAACAGGCACTCTATAATGCCGGTGAATAAAATCAGCAGCAGTGTGGGAAGAAGCATTATATACCTTGGGGGCAGTTAAGACTTAAAGCCATTCATACACAAAAGCCATACAGCACTAGATTTTGGTTAGCAAAATGGCGAGAAGACCAACGACACGACGATGCTGACGAAAGCTATTCACACAAAGCCAGGCCAAAAGTTTATACATATGAAGGGAATACCTATATTACCGACCGAAATTTGCTGCTGCATAATTGAGCACAAGACTCATTAATCAGGCGTTGCCGAGGATTGTGGACATCTGTTTGGGAACCACAGGTGGATTACGGGTTTCGTATATGTGGAGCTAACCAACTTGTTAGTTAACGATTACATGTGTGTAACATCATGGCTTCTGGATGCCCTGATGGAGGAACCTGGATTATTGGAACATGAAGAAGGACAAAAAAATTGTTCCTACTTATTCAAAGTTTGTAGGTTACTCTTTAAGTATAGAAACTGTTGTATCTTCCTGATATTGTGATTGACTAATGCTCGATTGTTATTAAATATTTTATTTTGAATACATATTCCTCTATAACAATTGAAAGGTGGCAGTAAAATAATTTATCTCACCATTGCTACTGAAAAAAGAGCATAAGAACCTATAGCTTTAGTCCTGTTCTTCCTCTAGGATAGGTTACGGAGGTTAGTATTTCTGTCAGTCAATCAAAACGCTACTACTATAAATGGTGACGACTTTTGGTTATTGTCTCCATCTTGGTTTCTGGAATATGAAGACACTTCTTTACAATGGAAGTGGAGGTCCTCATAATGCAATATTCCTCCAATTATAGAATGAATGACAAATGACAAACAGACAAACAACATCCAACCAAATTGATCACCACTTCGCGATCAGTAGATGATTTAGAAGTAGTCTCCAGGAATTTCTTAACAGAAGGGGCTCAGACATGGGAATAACGTAATAATTTGCACAGCTGCAGTTCAGTGATCCCAAGAAAACACCTGAATGTCTAAGTTTAAAAGCAATAGACTTAAGGATCCCACATTTCGGCAATAACTAGCGGACAACCTTTCACAAGGATTGAAAGCAATCAGTAGCGTAGAACGGAAACCACATCCATCAAAAACCATTGGAGTGTGCTGTGAAAAATGTTTAAACATCAAATTATAGTTGCTTGGGCGCAAGGAAGAAGCCTTGCCTTTCGAATAAACATGGACTAGGATCGAAGAAAGAAAACAGCTCAGCAGAACGAAACAAGCTCGATTATACCTATCGCATGATGATGAGAGAAATTCACCGTAGCGTGCGACTTGATAAGTGAAACTATATATCAACGCATTGGCTACAGAATTACAAAAGAGCTTACAGGTGTCCAAAGCTCTAAACAGCACCTGGTAAAAGACTTAGACCGATCTCTGCTTATTCCGGATGAGGTCCAGCTCAAAAGGTGGATGAAACGGTCTTGGATTACTTTTCGGTAGTCTCCATTGATGGTGGGACTGTAGTATATATAATCAGCCGAGTTGGGGGAAAGCAAATGGTGCGTTCGGAATGTTGGCCAAAATAGGGTAGAACAGCTCTATAAGCTTAAAAACCAAGCAACGACTGTTCCGCTCCAATGTTGAAATCGTAATTCTTGAAGATCTTCTCTGCCGTACTTTGTGAACGCCTGAAGCCATTCGTCAACAACATGATAGGTCCATATCAGTGTGGCTTTAGGCCAGGGAACTCCACCATACCAAATATTCGCTCTACGGTAGATCTTCGAGAAAACCCAGGAGTTTCAAATCCATAACCACCACCTTTTTATTGATTTTAAGGCCGCGTATGACAGTATCTATAGAGACGAGCTATATAGAGCAATGTCTAGTTTTGGCATCCCTCCCAAACTCGTCCGATTGTGCAGGATGACGATGGAGAATGCACGCTGCTCCATCAAGGTCGGCAAAGACCTCATCGAAACCTTTAATGTCAAAAAAGGCTTTAGGCAAGGCGACCGACGCGCTGTCATGCGACTTCTTTAACACCGTTCTTGAAAGAATAAAGCAAAACTCTCACGTCAACACTAGAGACACAATCTTTCAAAAGTCCGTCCAATTACTCGCTTATCCGCTGACAATATTGACATAATCAGACGAACAAAGCGAGATGTCAGTGGTGTTTTCGTGGGTAGATATTGAGAAGGAAGCCAAGAAGATGCAGTTAACGGTGAATGAAAGCAAAACGAAATATATGCTGTCAACGAGAAAGGACACCTAACATTGACGTCTCAGACAGAACGTCACTATAAACAGCTATAATTTTGTGATTGTCAGAGACTTTGTTTGCCCCGGATCCGCTATATATCACCTAGAGCGAATGGACACTAATGCTCCGGCCCGAAAAGTCTTTGAATCCAATACTGTGGGACAGCGCAGTAGAGGTGGACAGCGTTAAAGGTAGCGCATGCAAGTGGAAGAGGACCCCAACCAACTTGGTGTGCAAAACTGGAGACAGCTAGCTAGAAACCGATCCGGCTGGAAGAAGCTTGTGGGTTGAGGCCTTAGTCTACCCCGGACTGTAGCGCCACCTTAAGTAAGTAAGTATGGGTGCAGCACTTAGAAAGTAACAAACGCTGTCACAAGAAAGCTGCAAATGCTCGTGAATGTGTGTCTAAAGATTTTCTGACTTAACCGTATCTTCAATGATGAAATTCATGCGAGGACAGGTTTAGGAAACTATTAACTCTATAATACGAAAACGTAAGTGGCAGTGGATTAGATAACCAATTCAAAAAAATCACGAATGCATTGTCAGTGAGGCAGACAAGTGGGTCAACCTAGAAGTATTTGATGAAGAACGGTCGAAAACAAATCAGCACACCTGGGGGAAGAGTTGGAGAGAGTTAAGTAAATCTCTAGATACCGGATACGATGGCGCGTAGGAGTAGCGGAGGCCCTATGCCCCACAATAGAAACAGGTCCGAGGACCAAAGTAAGGAGGTGAACATTAGGTGTGTTTTTTTCCTTGCCCGAATGGGTTTGGATGAAAAAAACGACGTCGGGGCTAAGCAGTTTACATTTTAAAAGCAACAACAACAAAGCTCCTTCGGGCTTAGCTAAGCCCAGAGAATTTTCGGAGCTTAGATTTTGCCCAGATAAAAACTTGTGCTACCGACATGAATTTCATATATGTTATCGATAGTTTGTATGGAAACTCCATTTTTTTCTGTAATGGCGTCGCTAAGCCCCGATGTCATTTTTTTCGTCCGATTCCCCCGGGCTTGCAATAAAAACATAACTTTTATTTGGTTAATGGCTGTATCTGTCAGCTGGAATTCTGGTTAGTGCTGACTATGGATTATGAAGTGGTCACTCATGCTGGTTTTTCTGCTTGCAAGTCCTGGGTGTTTTGTATCGGTAACTGGCTTCTTGCCCTTAAAACTACGCCTGGAAAGGTTTTTCGGTAATAAACATCGATCAGCAGGTACAATGCTTCTGGTGGCACTAATGAGCAGGAACTACGCCACTGGAGGCACTCTTCAGCAAATACAACGCCCTAAGTGGCACAATTCAGGAAAAACAACGCCCTTGGTAGCACAATTCAGGAAGCACAACGCCCTTAGTGGCACCATTCCGCAAGAACAACGCCCTTGGTGGAACTATTCAGCAAGTACAACGCCTCTGGTGGCACTAATCAGCAGGTACTACGCCCCTGGTGGTACTAATAAACAGGCACAAGGCCCCCGGTGGCACGTGGTATGGCAAGCTTTCACTCTTGGAGATCAGCAGAAACCGAAGCCCCTGGTGTAAATAAACCAACAGGCCTTCAACCAGCAGGTTCTATACCCCTGGTGGCACTCGAAAAGGCAGGGTTTCACTCCGGTAGGTCATCTTGTATCAAAGCCCCTGGTGGATATCAGGACATTTATCTTAGAACTAAGACCCCTTACCACTCATGGAGGGATGCTCCAAGGAAGTCAATAGCTAAGTAACCGAAACGACCTGGATTCGTCTGCAGTCGGAGTAAAACTGATCAGGATAACTATATGACGTTGAGTATGGCTCAAAGGGTAGTTTTCGTTCATCCAAGCAGTTCCAGTTGTTATATTTTCAGGAAAGACTGAGTGGGAACTGTAGCGAGGATGAACAAAAAATAATTATTGTGCTGGTTTTCATTTGATATCAAATGCCATGGTGAATGTGAATTGTATTTCGATGAAATAAACAGAAGCCTCTTACAATATTGCATTAACATGTTCAAAAAAAAAATATGTTTTGATTTTATAAAGATTTTTGTTTTGTGAAAAATCGCTCATTTCTGAGAAATTTTCAGTGAAAACATACGTTTTTCAATCATTGCGCGAAAGAGTATCTTTCAACCTTTAATTTAGTGTGTAATAATGTAATCTTCCGCCAATATTTACTAAGAACATCACTTTGAAAGTTCTTAATGGTTCAAATAAAACCGCAGATGTATGTGAAATTAAAAAGATCAAATTCAACTTTTCATAATATCTTTTAAGGAAATGTATGTATTTGATTCCCATATTCTCATTGACATCCTTCACTCGTTGGCAACCCTGACACAAAAACAAAGCATTTTCTCAATTCGCACTACACCATTGTGACTGTCCCATGATGTTCATCTTCAAAATGACAACCATCGCACTATGGACCTCGTCATCTCGTCATTTGCATGCAACCATCATCATCATCCATTCCATATATGCGGTGGATAAGTGTCAATTATTGTTCGAATCCTCGCAGGCGTGTGATTGACGTTAATTGGCGCCCAACACTCGTGCATGATGTTGAGTGCAATTTATTACTTCTACAGAAAAAAAAAATTATAAACGATAAGAACAAAAAAAACTTAAATATAAAACAAAATGCATTTTTTTAAATATCAAAACACAAAAGAAATTATAGCTCCTTACACCTGGAAAATTCTCTTGAAACTTTTAATGAGAATCTCAGTGTTTTTACCTTGAAGATGGGAAGGCGGCCGACTCGATGCTGACGAGCCGTTTCCTCTTTGTCATTTTTGCTTCTTATAATGAATGTCTTCGGAAAAGTCACAAAACTTTGAATAATAATAAATGAAAAAAAAAACTACAAAAAATCAAAAAAAAAAAAAAGGATAAACTTTCAAACTATGTATAATTAATTTTAATTACAATTGCGCATTTCATGCTTTCGTCATTTATTCATAGAAGTTTTATATTCATTAAGTTTGGAGCATCATAAGCAGCAAGAAGCATACACTTTACTGTTTCCTGTTCATGTTCCTGTTCCTGTGAATTTGTCATGAAACTTGAGCTTCTCCATAAGCTTAATCAACATTTAACTTTCACAGGAAATTAATAGTTTTTTTTTTATTTTTGTTGTTGTACTCCTGAAATGGGAAATGTAAACTTTTATTTACCAATCACAGGACGAATGGACGAACGGACGACGACGAGTTGGAATCCTTACTTATACGCTATGCGACAATATGGTCCTTTTCAGTAGGTTTAAATACCATTTGGCTAGTGCACGAAATAAAAGTAATTTAATGGCTAACCATATACCCGAACCGCACCCTCTGCCTCTGGCCTGACCGAATTCGAATTTCAAGCCAGAAGCACACTGAATATAGAGAATCTCTGGAATAGAAGCAGAAATAGAGCAGCCCGACTCGGTTGGGGAAGTCGGGTTGGGGTATGTGATTTGCATTCAATAAGCAGTCAAGAACACGCGCGACCACCCTTAAACTCAATTAAAACTTTACCTAACCACAAGAACTTCCCTTCGGCAGACCGGATGTGAATGAACAGGAGTGCGGAAGCGCACTTGAGCCTGGATACAACCAACTCAACTCGACTGGACAAGGTTTCAGTGGCTGTTAGTATATAGCGCAACAAATCCCGGAATGGCTGAAACTTTAATTGAATTTAAATGACATTTCGATTGAAGATGTGGCAGATTTTTTTTTTCTGTTTTTTGTTTAATTTTTGTTTCTGTAAAAATTCCTATCTCCCATACATAAAGTTGGCATTGTCGGTCGGTGGATAGGGGTTATGGTGATAGGGGAAGGGTGCATCTATTTTATAGCATCAGGAATATGTGGTTTGCCCTATTTCAGGAGGTTGTTGTTTTTTTTGTATTTTTGTCTGCAGGATGAGTGCTGTGACGAACTGATTTCGACACTAAAGTGTGGATTCAATTTCACGCACTTAATTGATACAAAGGCCAAATAACAGCAGCAGAATGGTGACGACGACAACGCTACCAAACGGATGGTAGTCAGCTGAAGGAAAGGAGGATGACATCATTTGAACTGGATAATTGACACTTTTTTGTTATCCGTAACGAATTGCGTGTTCAAAGTGTTCATGTTTCCATCAATAAAGTTGGTACTGGCTTTGGCCAAAATATCGAGCAAAGGATGGCGAGGGATATATTATTGAAAAGGGGAAAAATTTAAATTGAAAAATTCCTAACGCGTATAGTAAAATACATAGATAAATATAGAGGTGGAAGAGAATACAAATGTGGAATCGTTTGGAAAATTTGGTGGTGGGCTTAAACATAGTTGGAGGTTGTGTTACCTTCTCCGATGTGACTTCAATCTTGAAATAACGATGAATTTTTACTGTCAAACGAAATAACATAATATTTTAATGCTTGATCTTATCTCACTTCGACACATAATGTCAGTAGAAGTTGAAAAAAGTTTTAACGTTTAACCCTTTGATGATAACTTCATTTCCACATCCCTAAGTGCTTTCTTGACTCAAGCAAAGGAGTCCGTTTTGGATCCGCAAACGTAGTGAACAACGTATAAACGACTACGTTTTCGGATCCAAATGTGGATCCTCAAAACTGCGTTTTACGGCTCAGATTAGTATGGAAATTCGAATCACCGCGGACCCACTTGCGCATGCGTTGTGAGATACAAAATTACCATATTTAGCAAGTACCGAAACCAAGAGGTATGAAGAGAAAATTCCCTTATCGAGTTCTAAATTTCCTACAAGCAACAACCACACAGAGGACAAACAGAGAATAAGAAGAATGTTTTTCCTTCCAAGGCACATTTATTTGGAATTTATACAAATATTTACAAAAACACACTTACTTGCACTAGCAAAGATTAAACAAATTACCATTGTATTTAGTTTGTATTATTGACCGAAAATTTGTTTAAGTTTTCACCACAAAACGAATTAAAACGAGAAATTATCTAAACCACACGACTTTCAAAAATAAACTAAAAAAATAAGTGGGGGAAAAAAATAAAATCCCCGCGCGAGCTCATTTTTAAGGATCCAAGCAGTACCGACAAAGTTGGGTCAGTGAATTTGCTTGAAGGGTTGTCCTCTGTCTGTGGTTGTTGCTTGTAGGAAATTTAGAACTCGATAAGGGAATTTTCTCTTCATACTTCTTGGTTTCGGTACTTGCTAAATATGGTGAATTTTGTATCTCACAACGCATGCTCAAGTGGGTCCGCGGTAATTCTAATTTCCATACTAATCTGAGCCGTAAAACGCAGTTTTGAGGATCCACATTTGGATCCGAAAACGTAGTCGTTCACACGTTATTCACTACGTTTGCGGATCCAAAACGGACTCCTTTGCTTAAAGGGTGGGGACTCATTTCCATTTGTCTTCAAAGTTCATGTATTTGCATATATCCTTCCACCATGTTGTTTTCCGAGATACGATTAATAACATTCAGGAACACCCGCCTTTTGTATGGTCAAACACATAACTGCTCGATGCCGCTACCTGCTGCTGCCGTTGGCATTTTAACAAAAAAAAAGGCTCCTCCGCCACCAGACTATCATGCCCTTGACCGCCACCTGCAGTTCATCCGCCTTAAGGGGGCTTTTAACCATCCCAAGGACAAGTTTGTGCACTGGCCAGCATCGCTGGGTTGTCTGCTTATTCCGGCATCCATTCGGTCCCCCTGCACGTTAGCGTTACCCGCTCTCTACCACGCGGAGGTATGCATAGGGATTTTCCTTTCATTGAGCCTAGGGCCGTCCTAGCACTCTCCAGGACTTTTAGAGAGCATCTATGTATGTGCAGTGAATTGTTCTTTCTTTTTATCTCTTTTACAATGGCTGGCCTGTATAAACGCTTACCGCAATCAATGTGGTACTGAGCATTTACAACAACAAGATCAGGAAAATTTTTGACCCAAGCAGTGACCATAGTCGCGAAATTATTATCACGTTCACGTTAATATTTAAAAATAGCCTGGCGTATGCAGGCTGGTTTACCTTCCTTAGAAACACTTTTTCGAGCATCGATGACTATTAATTCTCTACAAAATAGGCTTAAGTTGGTATAAAATCGAAGGTCGCCTGCAAAATTTGATCTCAAACCTGTCTTGAAGATAATGTAAATGCGCTGTCACAGTTGCAACCACTGAAAGTTTATACTATCAAATAAATGTATGTATGTATACTGTATGATATTGAAATACAATTTATAAAGAACACAATACTTTAAAGCTTCTGCCATTTTCTAAGGCTGCACGTTGCACGTACAGTGGTGCGACAAAGCGATGCGATACGAGAAGCGCTGCGACAAGCAATTCGAGATGCGATAATTAGATGCGGCATAGTGCGCACAGTAAAAGCGATTTTGGGCGGTTGTGTTGCTCGATTGTTAAATGTCGAAACAATATGGATTCGTCATCAAAAAATGTATTTTTAAATGAAAATGTGTGTTTAAAGTTCTTAAGAGAAAGAAAAGGATGATTTCATGAGTTTCGAGTTCATTTCTATATTTAAAAGAAAATAATTTATATATCACTTTATTTTATTTAATAATTCTATAAAAACTACACCACAAGAACTGAAATATCAATATTTTACTCGTTTGATCTTTTCTCTTTAAACGTCAAAAGAACACCATATGAACCTTCTCGCACAAACTCGCTTGCAGGAGAGTTTGTGAGCGAGATGCTTGCAATAGGTATGCAAAAAACTCGCAAAACTCGCATCATATATCCCTTCACTGTGCGCACGTGTATAAGAATAAATGTAAATATTTTTGCCGCACGCGAACGTTTCTCGTATCCCATCGCTTTGTCGCACCACTGTACGCGCTACCTAAGTCATGTCTTAAATTTGATGATTTGAGAAGTGTTTTGATTCCTCTTTTCTTTACGTCAATAGTATTGCAAAGACTCTAGTTTTCATTGCAGATAACACAATCAGTATAATCACTAATCATTTCTTTTTTTTTTTGAGATATTAACGGACACTCATTGAATTTATATACGCGTTTAAATATAATGTAAATTTAAAATGTCAGAAACTTTTTCTCCAAATATACCGCGGGCTACTTGAAAGTATATGGCCGGCTGGCGAGTGATCAAATAGTAGTAAGTATTTAATCAGCTTATTGTCTAAAGAAAACCCAAATTAATACATGCTCGCACATAACTCTTATAAGGTGCTGCCAAAACAACAATTTAATGTGGCTTTTTTTGCGCTCAATATGTGATGAATCGAAGTTTTTGATCAAAATCAAGATTGATATCAACATCATTTGTAATAATTTGAGATTTGTAAGCCTATTCATTAAAAATATAGAAATCAAATAATTAACAAAATTTTGATCTCGAAAAAAAGTTTGTCAAAAAATTAACACATGAATCGAAAATTCCTCAAACATGGATATAATATTTTTTACTTGCGATATAGTAGCCTATTGAATAGACCTTTTAAAAAGGAACAATTACGTGCAAGGGTTTTCATTATTGAATATGTTTGTTTGGCCCATAAACATGCTTAAAACCGAAAATGCTACTAAGTTCACCCATGCGTTTCTGAGAGAATGGTCACACTGGCCACTTTTTAGTATTTTTGGTATAACTCGAAAACTAAGCTGAATTTGACAATTTTACATTTAATACTTTTTGTTCAAAATTAAATTTTCCATCGAAATGGATAGTTTGGAACATTTTTTATAAAAATTTCAGCAGGAAAAGTAAACAAAAACCAATATAAAAAAAATCGAAAAATCAAAGATTTTTAAATTTTTTTCTAAACTGCGCATAACTTTTTTCGGAGCAAAGATACGCTCAAGACATGCATGAACAAAATAAACTGGAGTCTTACGGCTTTAATATGACATGTTAAAAAAGCCATATTATTTGAAAATTGACAGAGATACAGCCATTTAAACTTAACTACATATTTCTTATCATTTTTCGCAGTTTTTGCCCGAAAGCCTATTTTTTGGTACTTTATGACAAATTTAACGTTCCTAGCACCTAGTACCAAATCTTATGTTAATCGGACCAGCCGTTCGGTCTGTAGGTCTGAAAGCATTTAAAAATAGCCGAAAAACGAAATTGCGAACTTACATCCTTTTTATGAATTTTCTATAGTTGTAATGTCATATATTATATCAAAATTTTGATTTCTTACGAAAGTGAAATTTGCCATATTGTACCGAAAAAGGGACTTTCGGGCCAAAAACTTCGAAATATTATAACAAATGATAAGGTTTGAATGGGAATATCTCTGTCTACTTTGAACAAATATTAATTTTTGAACATACCATATTGAAGCCTTCAGTCTCTTCTTTATTTTATCCCTGCATGTCTTGACCCTATCTTTGCTTCAAACAAAATTATGCACAATTTATTAAAAAATTTAGAAATCCTTGATTTTTTTTATTTTGTTTATGTTGCTTTTTGTAAACTTTTCCTGCTTAAATTTTTTTTGTAAAATTTTTTGAACTATCCATTCCAATAGAAAATTCAATTTTGAACAAAAAGTATTATATGTAAAATTGTCAAATTCAGCTTAGTTTTCAAGTTAAACTAAAAATATTGAAAAGTGGCCAGTGTGACCATTCTCTCAGAAACGCATGGGTGAATTTAGTAGCATTTTCGGTTTTGAGTATGCTTATGGGCCAAACAAACTTATTCAATAATGAGAACCCTTGCACGTAATTGTTCCTTTATACCCCTCATTTTCCGGTCTATTCAATAGGCTATAGGTACTTTAAGGCAAGTTTTTGATTCGTGCAAAAAAAATTTTGAGATAACAATTAAACATAATATTGCGATGATAGAGAACACCAAAAAAGTGGGTGGCACAATTCTGTCTGTCTGTTCGTCTACAGCCTAAACGGCTCGATCGATTTTCTTCAAACTTGGTACGTAGTGGTTTTTGGTGACTATGCCCACACGTTTTTTTCATTTTTTTAGAACCAAAAATAACTGTACCTGCCATACCGGCAATTTAAAATCATCGTGTTTTTCTCAAAAACGGCTCGACAACTTTTCTAAAAAAAAATTCAATAAATGTATTTGTGGAAAACCATTTTTCAAAAATGGTTATTAATGATACCTCCCAAAAGAACCATTTTTTTTATTTGTGATTTTCTTCAAAACGGTACGACCGATTTCAATTATTTTTTACTACAGAAGCTTCCAAAATATATAAATAGTGTATCAATGTGTACCAAAATTTTTGAAAAAATATTTTTTGGATTTTTAAAAAATAACGAAAAACACATGATCGATTATTTGAAACTCGATACTTAAGAGTTTTTTAGTACTCTCTAAAATATTTTTAAAACAAATTTTACATTTATGAAAAAAGGAAAATATTTTTTTGCTTAAAAACGACTCTTACGATTTTGATTATCTTAACTTTCTTCATATACTAAAATTATTACGATCTACTATCAAAAATTATAAAATTGTACACTTAGCAACTATTAATAGTACCTGTCATAGAACGTATTTTTTTATTTTGAATTTTCTCGTTATCGGCTTAACAAATTGAGATGAATTTTTTTATATACAAATTTCAGATAAGATGAAAAAATATTGCATATTAAAATTTTCAAAAAAAAAATGTTTGGGTTTTTAGAAAAAAGTTTCAATTTTTTTTTGAAAATTCGATATCTTAAAAACAGGTTGATAATTTTTGTTTAAATTTTGTTTTTATATACACAAAATTTGTTTTTTAAAAATGTTTTAAGAATTTTATATATAAATAATTAATTTTTTTTTAAAACAGCTCTGACGATTTTAAATTTTTTTTTCCCATACAATCATGGCATTCTTTTTTTTTCACCTCAAACTGTCAAAAGAGTTGTTTTAGCCAATTTAAATATCGTATTTCATACTTCTCTACATTTTTCTCTCATAACTTCCATGTTTTTATATACAAATTTCTTAAGCCCTCAGTGTCTTCAACATAAGAACAAGTACGTGCGACCCAGTCGTGCATTTTATTTTCTTGCCTTTCCAAAAGTATAAAATTTACAAAAACCAAGTATCATCCTGATTTATTGCAAATTATTTCTTAGCCATCCATTTCCCCGTTTTTTACTTTTAAACGTTCATATCTCTGTCCCTTTGTTTTTCCGAATTTTTTGTTACACGCACAATTTTCTTATATTTGCTAAATCTATCAAGTTGATAAAAGAAAATCTCTCAACCTTCTCCCGTTTAGAAAATAGCCAAGCCCCAGTCCACCTTTTAAGCTAAGATGGTGGCAACCCTACAAAGGGCTCACGGTCGACAACTTGGATTTAAGCTTTCTATAAAGTACCTACTATAACGATAGCAAACAAAAATGTTCCCAAAGTTTTGTTAAATTCCCATAGGAGCTATGACTATAAGTAGTACCTCGTGGCATGATGGTTAGTGCGTTGGACTGTCATGCCGAAGATGTGGGTTCGATTCCCAGCCGTGACACCTAAAAAAAAACAGAAATATTTTATTCGAGGTACTGCCTCTTGCGAGGAACTGACAAATCCTCCAAGAGTATACTTGTCATGAAAAAGTGCTTCTCATTTAGCCGTTCGGACTCGGCAAAAAACTGTAGGTCCCCTCCATTCCTGCCAACAAACACGCACACAGGAATGGTGGTGAGTTGTAAGTCACTAGGCCCTGGTTCTCCACGAGCGCCACCCAATTAATTTATTTATTTATGACTATAAGACTATTGATAAATAATAAATTATTTTTCGGATCCGATTCGCGTGGAAAAACTGAAACATTTTGATTTCAGTGTCAGTTGTCAGCCTTTGAAATAGAACTAGCGAGTTGGAAATTCGGAATTTGACACTCAGCAAGTTACAAGTGATGCCAAGTGACCTTGTGCAAAAAAACGTATGTATGTATCTATTTCCGGTGGTCTAATAAGAAAAACACGTATTATCGAAAAACCTCGAGTAACTTTTTATATTTTCTCAAGTTCTAACTCTAGATTTCACCTATATATGTAGGTACTAGAGGTCTGCATGAATGTCTTAAAACTAGATTTGAGACATTCAATAATATTTGCTGCACTCAACTCATTCTACTCACTTCTTGAAATGAGAATGAGTGTACTACTTGGTGTTTGGAAACAATATGAGTTGAATATTCATTTTCATACAAACCCACAGCGCATTGTACCCAAAGAGAATGAATACTCATTTGTGAATATTCACAATTAGAATCAGGTGTACTCACAAAAAAAGTGAATATTCATAATTTAGATTGGGTGGTCTTGAGAGAATGCTGTGTGTTTTATCAATAGCAATAGCAAGCAATGTGTCTTGGAATGATGTTTTTCTGTATATTAGTATATAAATTATGTATGTTGTATGTAAATATTTATTGAATTAGCGGATACGCAACGTGTATTACTACGTTTAAAAAAGAAATAGGTACGTTTTGATTTATTTGTTGTAAAAAAAAGAAGTTTTTGTATGGGAAATTCTAAAATCGACTTTATGAATGGACCGAATGTGCCTAATGCCTTGTTTTAGTGGTCAAATGTATAACACCATCTTTGCATTATTTTCTTTCTTATGAAACTGGTTCGGGGCACATCGATTGGATGATTTTAAAGTCCTTAATGGACATAGAAACATTTTTTTGTTTTTTATTATATAAAGATAAACAAACTTTAATGTGCTTTTTGTTTTACAAGTAAGTATTTTCAAGGAAAAACAGTATTAAGTGAAAATTTCTGATGGCAGTCAGTCAAAGGTGCAAGGGGCCTGAGGCCAGGGGACTGAGTGTTTTCATAATTTTTGCGCCAAAAAATAGTAACGCATTTTCCAAAAAATTATAAAATTTACATAACAAAGGTTTAACTAATAGACCAAGAGCCAACATCATATTTTGGGAACAGATGGAGAACCAAAATCGGAGTATGAGGGATTATAGGTAAATTTATCGTGATATCGAATACAAAAGTCTGGCAGGTTTTTTTCTAAAACTATGGTAGGGGTGGGGGGTTCAAACCAGCTTGTTTTCCTATTTATGTCATTTTCCCTAAGTCTTAAGACGTTTATCTTGGTGATCCGATAAATGTGACCCACAATTTATCTAAGGCTTTTGAGCAAACCTTATCGGCGTTTTTGTGGATACTTTATTTTTGTTGATTTTTTGTTTTGTTGAAAATCTTCAAAAAAGGGATGACGTAAAATGCTTATATATTGAGTTCAATTAATCGGACCGTCAAGATTGTGATGTTTAGGTATAGAATTTAGTTAATTAAAGAGGTTATATTATAATCCTGAAAATAAAAAAAGAAGAACTTTATAACCCCCACCCCTCCAAAATGCTTAAAACAAAACCTGCCATGCCGTACTTTGATATTCGATGTCACGATACATGTACCTACTTATAATCCCTCATACTCCAATTTGGTTATACCCGCATTGGCTTTCTTTGAAGATGCATTTGAAGCCGTGGAGACGGGGGGAAGTTGGAGGTCTAACAAACTGAAATATTTGTTCTCGAACAACCTGATCATAAGATACATGTTTTAAGGGTAGCTTTGAATGTTGAATCTAATGACAACAAATCCAAAATGATACGCCTACTCCAAAGAAAAGTTATGAACCTTTTTACGTAATCGTGACTTTTTTTTAAGTACATATCAGGTAAAATACTACCGAAAACCGTATGAAAATAGAAGTTTGTCAATTAAACTTCGAATAAATGTTTCATTAGTCAATAGAACAAAGATTAAAAAGAGCCCCTAAAAATATCTTTGGTAAAAGCATGTTTTTTTAAGACGAAGGTAAAGTGTAGAATTATTAACATTGGTTAGGTTAGGTTAGAAGGGGTGATGTTACGGCAAGCCGTCGCATCTCACTCGGATCTCAATGGATCCATTGCGCTCCCCATAGGATTTTGGTAAGGAAGGTTTGGGGAAAAGGATAAGATGGATTGGGGGGAGTTTAGGTATGGGATGCCTCCCTGAACCATCCTGAATTCTGGATGAATTTAAGGATGTTTCTTAGTGGCAAGTTAGAGATGTCGGCCAATTCGTCGAAAAATACTCTCCGAGGGCTGCTTTTCTGGTTATGGCTAGGCTGGGGCATTCACAAAGAAAGTTATATAAGCCCTCCTCCACCTCTACATCCTGACATCCTCTACACAAGTCCGACGAGCTAATGCCCATTCTGTGCATGTGGGTTCCCATTGAGTTGTGACCCGTTAGGACTCCAATTAGAGTGGAAAGTTGAGGCCTACTTATCTTAAGTAAATATTCTGTCTTTTTCCTAGATATATTCGGCCATAGATTCCTCGAAACCCTGCAAGAGTCGATGGTTGACCATCTGACGTCTGCAGCCTCGAGGAAGCTTTGGTGAATTCTACTTTTTTTTCTTGCTCCAGTGGAACGAGTACAGAGTGATTGGTTTGGCTCGGATCAAGAGATGATCCGTTTTTGGCCAGCTCATCTGCCATTTCATTCCCGTGTATATCACGGTGTCCTGGGACCCATCTTAGGGTAACTGTGTTCGATGCACTGAGAATCCTCAGCACATTACGGCAACTATCTACCAGTTTGGACTTTGTAGTAATTGAGGAAATGGCTTTTATTGCCGCCTGACTATCTATAAAGATATCGATATTTCTATTAACTACTTCACGTGAAGCGGTTTTCATTGCAGGATTCCCTTGTTGGGATATCTGCTATGGCCACTGGGTTAAAATCTATGTGCGGTGTGATGTAGTCGGTTTGAATGTCTATGTTTGTGAATCTCATAATAGTTCTATGACCGTAGTGGCCCCTCTTCCAGTTATTGCACTGTTTAAGTCTTATAGCACTTTTGGCCGCCAACTCTTTTGTTAACAAATCGAGTGGGGCTAGTGAAAGGAAAGTCTCAAGGGCTGCCGTTGGTGTGGTTCTAATAGCACTAGTTGTGCCAATGCACGCTAGTCTCTGAATTTTTGTCATGGTCATAAGATTGGTTTTCTTGTCCAAGGCTGGCCACCAGACCAAGCATGCGTACGTAAGAATAGGCCTTATTATGGCTGAGCACATCCAATGAATGGTTCTGGGGCTGGGACCCCATCTTTTACCAAAGATTCTACTCCAAGTGATTATTAACATAACAGTCACTGGACTGAGAAACCGAATGGACAATCCATGACCTCTCGCCAAGATGCCTTCTTAACAAATGAAAAACCAAACACTGCTATAGTAAAAAATAATTTAAAAAAAAAATGTATACGTACATGTACTTTCATTTTCAACTAAATAAAATGTATTCCAAACGTTAGACCTATAACAGTCAGTATTTTTTATAAGATTGAATCGATCACTCATAATTTGGGTTTTAATACCTTAATTGATTAAGAGTTCTGAATTGACCATACCGCGCGCCGCCCGCCGCGCCGCCATCCACCAGAAATATTTTTCCATTGAAACACCCGAGTCATTATTTGCCAGCTCCTAAGTGAAATAAAATTTTTTCTTTTAAAATCCAGGTTTAATCTTTTATTTGATCAAAATTGAACTAACATTATTTAAATACATTTTCACTTTAAATGGTATAGATATACCTTTCCTCCAATTTTAAAATCAAATCCAAATAGCAATAGAATTGCACTCACAAACAAACTATGAATATTCAAAACATACTATGAATATTCAAACTATAATATGAGTATTCATAATAATACCGAGCGAAAGAAGTGCACTCATTTGATTTGTTACAAGCACCCACGAAAGAGAAAAGAAACAAGCACTGCACCCGTTCTGTTATCAGAGAATGAATGTTGTACTGGTTTTGTTTTTTATATGAGTTCTCATTTTGTGAGTGAACTTTATTAAAATTGTGTTGTAAATTGAGTGCACTGAAGTAGTGGAACAGTGTGAATAGATCAAATGAATACATTCATGCAGACCTCTAGTAGGTACTTATTGCAGAAATTAATTGGCCAACCAGTGCCGAGATTCAGCTATTTCAGCGAGTGAGATGAGATGACTCGCCTTACTCGCCGACTCATCTCACTTCACTCGCAAAAGTGATTCAGCTATTTAAGTGAAATGAGTAAGTTCGAATTAAGTTTTGAACATGAGACAAAGAATAAATATAAAAGAGCTAAACTCTACCTCCTTGTCACACTCGTTACGCAAAACGAAATGAAACAACAAACACAACTATGTAAACATTGGAATCTTTAATAATGGAGTTTGGAGTATCTTTTGTTTCGATTATTTTTTTTTGTCATAATTAAAGTGTAATGTGAGTTTCACCCTTGAGAAATAAAAAGTATAAAAGTGTTGAAAGTAAATAGAATATAAATTTATTTTATATATATATGTGCATATGATAATAATATGAAATTAAAGAATCAATAAAAGGGTAGTTGTTTTTATCTACGTTGTTGTTTTTTATTTCGTTTCTTATCCATGAATAGGAACTCTTTAGAAAAGCACATATACCTATCCAAAACTAGAAATTTACCAACACATACACCAAGTCACTGCGGAAATATCTGGCGAGTAATCTGACATTTCATTTCACTCGCTCACTCACTCCCTTTTACTAACTGAATCGATTTTCGACGAAAAGTGACTCATCTCACTCACTCCCTGCGGCTTCGAATTAGTTGAATCTCGGCACAGATCTGGAAATTTAAGTCCCTTAGACTTCTTTCATTTAAGCTTTATTAAGGAAGACTACCTTACGTTAAAATGTTCACGAACAAATGAACAGTCAGCACCAACAACATAAACTCTCAACATAAATAAAGAAATTGGTCAAATGACTATGGAAAATTTCCCTATAGAATTAACTGGGGCTATTCATTAGATATTGTCTTTCCTTAAGGGAATCAAAAATATTCAAATAAATCATACGAACCAAAGATGCCTTCCAGCCAGCCCCAGCGTTCCTAAAAAAGTTCAACTTTCGGTTTTCTAGGTACGCGTAGCTTATAATTAAGGTTCTTCAGGGAATCCTAAAGATATTATTTCATTAAGGGTCAGGGCTTCACATAATATTAGGAAATTCTCGATAACTCCTGTTTTGGTGGATTTCAGCAAGTTCTCAAAGATAAAACAGGATTTTTAGTTGAAAATGTTTTCCTGAATCTTTTTAAAAGGCGTTTCCTTTAGTAAACATAATTTAACAAAAAAATGTATACTCCTATTAAAAATCAGCCTTCCTTTGGGAAGAAAGTAGACGTGAATGTAAATATATCTTTATAAATTACATTTAAAATTAAACAAAATCCCCCTGCTTTCTCATATTGACAAGAGCCAAGTTGCAAATTACTCAACTCGAAGGCCACTATCAGCATTTTTGGGCTTCGTTCGTCGGCTGACGTTCGTTGTCGTCGTCGTCGACGCAGTCGGTGAAGAAGAAGTACATATATGTATAGTTCCGACAACGGGTATATGGCAAACACAGGGTTTTATTTTATACTCCGCCACAGGACGAAGAGTAAAAGTAATCAATTTCTTTTTTAGAAAACGTATATTGCTAGGCTATAAATTTACCTGCCTGTTTGAAATATCCTCCGGTGAAATTGCTTTGTTCCTTTTTTTTATTTTTACTGTATTTTGTGTTTGTTGTTTTAGTTGTTATTGGTCCTGTTTGCTAGGATATAAATATACAAGCATATTGAGAAGTAAAAGGAGGCGCGGGAATGGGACACTATATTCCAGTGACTTTTCGTATATAAAAACCAAATATAACGCATAGTTCAGCATCAGCTGTATAACAAACAAAACATCACCAAGTATTGAATGAAAACCAAGTTGAAGCCAAAACGGAGATATTCGCCGCGCTAACCATGGCTGGGCGACGACGACGCGCGGCGGCGGTGGCGTTGGGTACAGGAAATACTTATCCATTTCGTTCGCAATCTCCTAACATTTCCAATATCCTTTCTCTTAGACACACTTCCTCTTCCTGTTTTGTTATGTTGCTGTCGATATTATATTTGGGTTGTTCAACATGGCATACGCTCGTTGTTGGGTTCGTTGCTAGAGTCCTTTTTAGTGGAAGTTGACGGGGAGTAAAACGAATGGTTGACTTTTATTGTGTCCTCTCAACGCCCCAATACACCCCCAATAGTCACTATAAGGGGTGGAATACATCCGCAATAAAGATATTTTTATTTGAATATACGACATTGGTACACAGTGAACAACTTATTTAGCAAATACCCTCGCTTCGATGGGAAAACTCATCGAAAACAGGCAGGAGATGTGGTAACTGGTAAAGGGAGTTGGGGTGAGATGGGGGTAAGGATTCTAGAATAAACATTGAAAAAAATACGTTCTTATTCGTCGTTTTGGACTTGCTTGTCGAGATTGGTTTTTCAAAGATGAAAGCTAGCCGTTGATGTTGGATGGCGAGAGGAAGTTGTTCGATACTTTATTTTATGTTTTTTTATTTGAAAGAAGATAAATATGGTTGTGTGGTGACCACCTGCCTGTTATTTTAAAACGAAGTCTTCTGTTACTTAAAATATTTTATTTATACTAAACTTCTCTACCACCAATCCAAGCCATGGAAATCATTTAATTCAATATAACGTCTTTTTCTCAGATTCCCTAAAGAGAGCTCTTTAAAAAAACTCTTCATAGTTTATTCGTAGACTGAGTAGTTCGGTGGCAAGGACTGTCGCAAAAACTACCATTCACTATACGACCATACGGTCGTGTCGCAAGGTTCGTTGAAATTTTCAACGGACTTCCAACCTGTCGTTAGTCGCACGTTTCGATGTACAATAAGGAAATTCACGGTAGGACCTGTCGTATACGACTGAAATTTGACGGACAGTCCTTACGACAGTTTCAACGTGAATGGCCCGCTTAAATAATAGTGTTCTCTCTCAATCTGTCTCAAATCTGTTATTTCAAGGAATATTGTATGGGAGCACTCATTGACAGAGAAGGGCTCATGAAGGGACAATGTTGAAAATAGTGCAATCCATAATTGGATTTTAATTGGATTGATTTCATGCTTCCAGATCTTAGATGAGCTAAGACTAGGAGGTTTCAAGTTCTTCTTCTTAGATAATCCTACCAAAAAAGCTCAATTTAACTTCCAAACTTTTGCAGTATTTTCCAAGCAGAAGAAGCAAGGCTACAAAAAATCTTTCTATATGTGAACTGATGAATAAATAAATAAAATAAATTTGGTGGCGCAACAGCTCGTGGAGAACCAGGGCCTAGTGACTTACAACTCTCAACCATTCCTATGTGCGTGTTGTTGGCAGGAAGAGATGGGACCTACAAATGTTTGCCGACTCCGAATGGCAAAATGAGAAGCACTTATTCATGTCAAGTATACTCGCAAGCGCAAGAGGCAGTACCTCGGAAAAACCATATCTGTTTTTAAGTGGCAGCGGTCGAACCCAGACTTTCGGCATGATAGTCCAACGCACACCATTATGCTAGGATGTACTGCTGAACTGATGAATAGGTCAATAGTCACGAAATCTTAACTTGATCGTTGCCGCAATGATTTAAAATTGCGTGGCGAAATAAATTCAGTAGGGGAGACCGTTGACAAAAGTAACATTTTTTTCTTTTGGGGTTCCTGCTCTTGGTTTTTTTTGGAATAACGGAAAACGAATGTCATCTTATGGATGGGCTATTTATCTAGGAACTGATGAAGCAAAGTTTCCTTAAAATGACGAGTTCTCATAGCTGTGATAGACTCTTCCCTTGTTACTTTCAACCTACCTGGACGGTCAAAATCAAAAGTAACACGCTCTCGGGACGAAGGTAACACAAATCTTCATGGGCCTAACCTTTACATCGTTGACATCAAACCAATTTTTCACCTCCACAACTTCTTTTTTATCGTCATTTGAAGAAGTGGCATCACTTTCTCGTTCTTTTTGGTTTGCCCACTTGGTCTTTCCAATGCAAGATCTTTTTTCTTATGCGAGAAACAGATTGACACAGCAACTTCAACATTAACTTTGACAGCATCGAAAACTTTGACATCAAAAGTCATACATACATCAAAAGATTACAACGTTAACAGTACTTTTGACAGCATACAAAAAATAAAGAAATTAGTTGAAAATCGGTTATCACTTATGCATTTGAGTGTTGATAAACCTGAAAAACTTTGTCTTAAAGTTGGTAGCATTTGCACAGCGACATCGAATTTAGGGTTTAGGTCTAACGTTGATATGTCGATTCGATATTGCTGTGCTAATGTATTTAAAGCCATTTAAAACCAGTGGCTCTTAAAAGTGTGATGTGGTTGTCAAAGTAACTGTTAAAGTTGATGTATCAATTTGTTTCTCGCTTTAGCTTTTTTCAATTTGGAAACTCAATATCGATTTCCATTTTTCCAAAATACACGCATTGACTTTTCGTTTAGACGCATTTAAAGAGGGGGGGAGGTCAAAACTTCTTGAGGACAAAATTAACGTGTTGCGATCTACTACATTGTGTAGTGTTAGGTACTTTCGTACTTTAGTCCACATGCCTCCATTTTTCGAGAGAAACTTAATAATTCACTCGGATTTTTATTTTTTTTTTAATGATGAAAATGTATAAAGAACCAACCCATTAAAGAATGCTTGAGTAGAAAATTAATTTAAAATATTGAGATCTAAACTTTTATTTACTAAAAAAAACCGTCGGTCGAACAAACTTCAAATGATGGACTTTTTCTTATTTTTCAATGTGGCATGTGACTATCTCTCGACCAATCAACATCAATCGGCTAGGAAGGAGAAGAGTTAAATAGTTTTCAAAACATGCATACAAGAAAATGGCCCAACACATTAATTCAGGCCGTGAATGGCCCTGTTACTTTCATGACGTGTTACTTTTGTCCCCGGTCTCCCCTAACCCTTCGATTGGTCCTTGGACACTGTGACATTTACGGAAGTGAAATGGCGGATGAACTTGCAATTAACGGTCATCACTTGAACCGAAAAAAATAGAATTCACCTGAGTTTTACCAAAACCGCTAACGATAGATGGTCAACAGACATTTTTCGGGATTTTATAAATCTACCTATCGTCGGCTTTCTGTCAAAATCTCAGTCATTTTTCAAATATTAATGTCTCGTAACTGTATCATGCTTTCTTTTGGTTCTATCAACCAGTTTTAAAACCTTTTACGATCTAAGAATTCCATTTTATTACTCTTTAAGTCGGTTTTTTTCATGCTAATTATTAAAACAGACTCACAAGGTTTTGACAGAAAGCCGGCGCTATCTATTTCCAAGATCAAAAACAGAGTATTTACTGTACTCTGTTGTGAAGTTAAGCTGATTCCAACTGCCTCTCCTGGTTGAAATCCTAACGAGTCACAACTCAATGGAACCCACATCCACAGAGATGCTCACCTCATCTGATGAAGGTAGAAGGTGACACAGCGAAGAGGTGGTAGAGGAGGGCTCATCTCACTTTCTTTGAGAATCCATTTTCGGCAAACTAAGTGACGTGACGTCTCATTTTTTCCACTAAAAAGCATCCTTACTGGCTGAACAGAATGGGGACGGAGCTACAACTGAAGCTGCAACTGGAATAGCTGTCAAAATGTTGAATACACTTAAATACGTTAGTTAGCCATTTTTTTTACTTTTGCTTGCAGCTTTGTTGACATTTCAAAATTGCGAGCGCAACCAAGTGTTTACATGTGGGTTGAAGTGATTCTCAAACTCTTTGCAGTCTCTCACAAAAACATAATTTAATTTTGTCTTCCATTTTATCATTGTCCATTTTTTTTTTATTTTCATTTCGATACTGGAATGTCAGAAAGCCTTACAGCTGAATTGTGAGCACGTACTACATTTTTTTACAGCTATTCCAGCTTCCAGTGCCGAGATTCAGCTAATTCGAAACCGCAGGGAGTGAGTGAGATGAGTCACTTTTCGTCTTAAATCGATTCAGCTAGCAAAAGTGAGTGCTTTACCTCATTTTCGTGGATTTTGAGAAGGCAACCGTGAATGTATATGGAGATCACTTCTTGTTGCTATTAGGCGCGTTTTATTATCGCTCATAACCCATATGGTTCACCTCGTGAAAATAAAACGATGTGGGTTAGTGCAAAAGCAGTGCTGTATATCAGTCTCTTTTTTTCTTATGTTTATTTGTTTTTCATGTAAGCACTTGTCTCTTTTCCTCTCTATTCCTTATACTGCTGACAAATCGCTGACATCCATTCACAATGGTAAATAGCCCTCTGCCGGCCAGAGTAAAAACCTCTATCTGGGTTATTGAAATAAACCTCGATAGAAACCTAGATCCCATGTTGTTTTTGTAATACATGTTAAAAGATAACCTCGACCCAGACCCAGAGATAATAAAACGCAGCTATTATAAGAGAGTCCTATAACAACGCAAGATGTTTTGTTTTACACTATGGGCAGCTATCCGACTCTTTCGAAGTGCGGCAGGGTGTGAGACAGGGAGATGTACTATCGCCAATTCTCTTTCTACTGGCGATTGACAATGTTTTGACGGCCAGCGTTGGAACAGCAGAAAGGCAGGGCATTCAATGGAGACCGTTTGAAAGGCTCAGTCACTTAGACTATGCCGATGATATTATATGTCTCTTGACAAATAACATCAGCGGGCTGAACGGGATGTGTCAAGCTCTGAAGGTAAAAGGAGAGGCGAGTGGTCTTAAAATAAATAGCAAAAAGACAAAAATAATGCTCACAGGCCGCTCCACACATCAGCGTATTTTAATACAGGAGACGCCAGTTGAAGAGGTTGAACAATTTAACTACCTTGGAAGTATCGTTACAGCAAATGGTGGTACTGATCTAGACGTTCAAAGTAGAATAAATAAAGCTCGTGCAGCCTTCGGATCTCTGTTCCAAATTTGGAACTCCAATCAAATCTCCTTACGCACAAAGTTGAGATTCTTCGAATCCAATGTCAAGTCCGTGCTGTTAAATGCTTGTGAAACCTGGAAAGTCACGTCTATCATTTCGAAAAAATTGCAGGCTTTTGTGAACCGTTGTCTACGCCATATTCTAATTCGCTGGCCACAAATTATATCAAACGAGGAATTGTGGCGCAGGACAAGTCAAGAGCGGCTGGACGTTGACATGAGAAAGCGTAAATGGCAATGGATTGGTCACACACTGAGAAAACCAAACGATGAAATTGCAAAGCAGTCCTTTGAATGGAATCCTCAGGGTGTACGGCGGGTTGGAAGACCAAGATCAACATGGAAATCAACAGTTCTAGCAGAAGCAGACTCCCAGAGAAAGACGTGGTCACAGTTAAAATATCTATCTGCAGACCGTGAAGGATGGAAACGATTTGTTGGCGCCCTATGCCCCAATCGGGGTTACAGGACGATGATGATTATGATTACAGCTGCAGCTCAAGCTCCAGTTACAGCACTCTATTCTGTTCAGGCAATTAACTTTATTAAAAAATCAGGATGGTACAGGCAGGTACCCCCATATCCAAGACTTCCACTAACCCCCTGCCCCTCCTGTCACTTTTCCTATGTACCAACATTTTTACAACACACATTTTCGTACTTTGCGCTGCTTTGTTTTCCTTTAAATACAGACAGGAGGAGGTTTTAACCCAGCCTCGAAGTTCTATTTTCGAGGAACGAACCGTATTTGAACTAAAATGTTTGAATATGAACGAACTTATACTTGTTTTACACTAATTTCAATCTATTCGGAACGTCCTGTACACGCTTCGTATTCCAGTCTGTTTCGCCTTACTGCCTGAACAGAATAGAGTGCTGCAGTTTAAAAATCACTTTTACCTACACGTAAATACTCTGTTTTGCTCGCAATTTTGAAACGTCAAAAAAGCTGCAAGCAAAAGTTAAAGTTGGCCAACTTGTCCAGCTGCGTCGTGTTCTGTTCGTATTATTGAATTTGTGTGTATTCAACATTTTGAAAGCTATTCCAGTTGTTGCAGCTCCAGTTACAGCTCCGTCTCCATTCTGTTCAGCCAGTGACAAGTAGTGTGAACCCATCTGAACGGTAAAGCGAAAAAACCTGATATATACCAATGAACACCTAGCACCAAACTGGGCCTTGACACGAACTAGTTTCAAACGGTCTTAAAAAGCCACAAATTCGGGATTAGGGCCAAATAAATTAACATTTCTCTCTATGGTCGGTATAGCTGGCGATGCCACTTTTTTGCCATTGCTATACTGTCTGAACAGAATGCAAAATGGAGCTGGAATAGATATCAAAAATGTTGCAGCTGAAGCTGCAAGAGTCGATCAATTTTTTTTAGCATTTTTGATATCTACTGATTTTTGAGCTACTGATTTTTTTTCGTCAATTCTGTCTTTAAATGCAAGTATTTGTATTACTTCCGAAAATTGTTCGATAATTGACAACTGGCAACGCTGCTGGTTACTGGATTTGGCTGTGGGATGACATGAACTACATGTGTATTCTCAAAAATGGCACCCAATCTGTGGAAATTGGTAAATTTTTGTATAGCTCGTAAATTACTTGGAAAATTTCCATGATCAAAGTAACGATTTATATCTTAAAAGAAATTTTTTGGGTAGATGCACATTCGGGTAAAATTTCAGTGCTGTCACTTTTCGGGAACATACTTTTCTCTAAGGAACCTCCACTTTTTGATGATTTTTAAACTTATTAACACGAAAAAGTTGCAGAAACGCTTCTAGATGAAATAAAAATTGTTATTTTGAAAAAAAATTCGTTGAGTTCGTGTTCAAAATATTAAAAATAACCAAAAAAAAGTGGAAATAAAAAGTATGTTCCCGAAATGTGGCAACACTGACATTGTACCTAAAAGTGTATCCACTTAACATTTATCTCTTAAGAAATGAACAGTTATTGTTCCAGTTGACGTCTAGAGGCGTTTCCGCAACTTTGTTCTCGTTTAAAACCACCATAAAAAAGGGAAGTCCCACATTTTGACATAAAAAGTTTGTTCCCGAAAAGTGACAGCACTGAAATTTTACCCGAAGGTGCATCTAATCCAATCCTTTCTTTTAAGACATAAATCGTTATGAAAGAATTTACCATATCCCACATATTGGGGGCCATTTTTGAAAATTGTGTCCGGGTGACAGCATTACAAAATTGACTCCCAAGCCAAATTATATGCTTAATGTGAAAGGAATGCATTCCAGTCATAAAAAAGGTCACCGCCAAAAAACGAACAGGATTCGGTTTCCGGTGATTTTACAAAATTGCGAATTATATAAGTTTGAAAAATATATGGTAACCATAGCACATAGAAAAATCTCAACTCTCAAGATATTTTAGAATGAGGAATATTTTCATTTATAAGAGATGAAAGCTCCGGACTTTTAAGTGTTCGTATAAATTCATCTTTCATTCAGTAGCGGTTATGATGAGCATGAATGTTTCTTAAGCACATCACAACTTTTTTTTTTTTTTTTTTTTCTTTTCCAAACAAAATAAAAAGTGTTCTTCCTTTAAGTTTTTAGATGTTTCAGATTTTAGGGGTTGAGTTTAAGTTATAATATTGAAATGAAAGCGCTTTGGCGCCAATATCCTCCAAATAAAAAAGGGTGGTGAGAATAATACTTTGAATTTAAAGAAATTGAAATGTTTTTTTTTTTTTCATAAATGCAAATGATATAAAGTAAAGATGTTGCTTTTTGAAGCAATTATCGAAAAAGAGCTCAGAATTTGCACAAAAAAAGGGGGATTTTTTTTTTAAGTCGTAAAAGTAAGTTGAAGGCATTTACTTTCTATAAATGCTTGAATAAAATATTTTATTATCATTTTGGCAATTGATATGCATACAAAGAAAAGGTTATTTGTGCGTTTAAGCACAGTGCTAAGGCATGAAATATAACTTTCATTCACCAAGTTCAATAAATGAACAAGTTTTTATATTTTTGACAAACTATAAAGGAACTTTCACAAACGATGATCAAAGATTTTATGTATTTTCTCAAAGCAATGAAATGGCACTAAGGCTAACAATTATTATCAAAAATTCTTATGCTAGCCGAAACACATGAACGTGAAGCGGAATGCTTTACTTGGCTCTACTTTTGGCTTTGATGTTGATATTTAGAACTTGGACTATAAACTCGTTGCAGACAAGGTAAGACTGCGGATATTCATTTATAATTGTACGAGGTAGTTTACGCATGACATTTTCATGTTCGGGAATTAGCCGATATTAACAAGGAAAGATATGTGAGGGAATTTGATGTCAGAATGAAATTTCTTGTTCTAAAAACAAGAGAAAAAGGCTCCTGGATTTGATCTAAAAATCGAGACCAGAAGCATTCACATGTCGTATTGAATGGTTCCTTTAGATAACCTATTACCAAAAACGTAAAGAGTATATGCTGTCATCAAAGAAAAGACACCCAAACCCGACATTTTGGTCAGCTCTTTGCCATTCGAAGTAGTAAGAAACTTTGTCTACCTAAGCTGGGTTCACTTTGTCGAAGTGAGGAGGCTTACATCTGAGCCCTCAGCTGGTCAGCTGTGGATTTAAATCCTTAAATTCTCAGCTGGCCAGCTGTAGATTTTAAACAAACTGTGAAACACAAAGCTATGACAAACAATGACCATACACACGCTAAAGTGTTGGCAGAAGTCACGGCTGCCGTCGAAGCCTTGACTTCGCAAGAATCTTAGTCACCAGTGACAGAAAACATGCATATCATGGACAAAACACAAACAACACGCAAGGAAAAATAGTTACAATGACGGACGAGGAAGAGGACCTACATACTTTTCAGCCCCTTTGCCAATCATGGAGTGGAGGATTGGGCCAGCATCGGAACAGTTGACAGTAATGATGTCATTAACTGCTTTTCCGTTACCAGCACTAATCTTTCCAAATTGTTAACTTCCTACAAGTGGTGTAAGGTCTCCAACTGCAGGAAAATAGACAAACGACTTGGTACAAGGGGTTGGGATGAACTATCTGACGCAGAACGTAAAGGATGCCCATCGCACTTGCGTTTCTGCAGAAGGATCTTCCAAAGAAGAATGGGACATCTGCCCATGCATCGGTGGAGTCTACTCCTGTGGAAAGCACGAGGGTGTGTGGATTTATGGGTCCTTCTGCTTCACGTGTTGTTAAGGCCCATACAAAGGACGGGACGACCTTCTCAATTATTCCGGAAAAGACTTAGACTAACACCAAGCATGAGCCAACTACCGGACTATCGAACTCAGCTGCCAGGCGTTGGATTGAGCATTTCACTCTTACGGGCCTGAAGGGTGAAAAATTACCCCTGGGAGAGGTAAGTGGGGAGATAGTGCACATCCACGACCATAGCCTCACTTGCAACTCAGGTGCGTCTACCTCTTCACTACCAGGATAATGTGGAAAGACGAACACAATAAAGGAACACACCACTAAGCTACCCAACACACCAAACAGACGACGACGTTGCATGGATCCACTTGCTTCTACGGGCCTGGATAGTTGGGAGATAGCTTTTGGTTAGATTTAGAGAAGTACGGGAAACATCCAGCCCTGCATGCACCCTAAATGCGTCTTGCTCCTCTCAACCAGGTGACTGCATTGGAAACTCAACGTTTAATAATAACATGACTGACATGACAGTCGTGTAGAATCCAACCGTCTAACACAACGCAATGCCTGCAGTGCAACTCAAGGTGAAGATACTCTTCAGCAACGGAGAAATTCAACGCCAACAAAGACAGAACGATGCGAAAACTGTCCGGGTCCTAGCAAACAAAGACGCTGAAACCTTAACAGTTATAAGAAACGGCTATCTCTGGACAGATCCAAATAAAGAATCCTGAAAAAACACAACAAAAAACTTTCATAAACGTTACCAAGTTACTGACAAACGCGACAATACAACGAATAAGCCAAGCTCTTGGAATACCACGTTAGGAGTATCTAGGGAGACACTCATGCCCTCCACTGACCCACCAGTACGTCTAACTGAGCGAGGAAGGATCACCATAGAACGTATCACTGCGAACACAATGAAAAAAACCACAGTCTCCAAGGTATCTGTGGTAGGCCAACAGTTACTATAGTAGACTATGAGAATCCTACACCAAAATTGACGGACGATTAATGGCAAATAATGGAACTTCGGATCCTTGAGGAAGTTTAACGTGAATATTGTAAGGAGCTGGCCACCACCACCTCTTTGGTACTCTCAGCACCTTCCAAAAATTCAAAATGTTCATCTGTGGAAATGAACACACTCTTACATGTCCCCAAGAATTTGTGGAAAAAAACTGAAGCTTCATGGTCAAACGCTGGACTTTGCCTAATGGGGAGAAAGGAAATCGGTCACTTTTCAAGGCCTAGGGCAGGATCATGTGCGGATACCATGCGAATACCATGAGGATACTATGCCAATACCATGCAGATGCCGTGCGGATACGATGCGGATATCATGCGGATACCATGTGGATACCGTGCGGATACCATGTGGATACCACGCGGATACCATGCGGATTCCACACGAATATCTTGCGGATACCATGCAGATGTCATGCGGATACCATGCGGATACCATGGGGATACCAAACAGATACCATGTATACACCATTACCATGCCGATACCATGACGGTACCATAAGGATACCATGCCAATACCATGCAGATACCGTGCGGATACGATGCGGATATCATGCGGATACCATGCTGACGTCATATGGATACCATGCAGATACATTGTGGATACAATGCAGATACCATGCCGATACCATGGCGGTACCATAAGGATACTATGCCAATACCATGCAGATATCATGCGGATACGATACGGATATCATGCGGATACCTTTCGGATAGCATTTGAATACCATGTGAATACCGTGCGGATGTCATAAGAAAACCATTCGGATACCATGCAGATACCATTCGGATACCATGCGGATAACACACGGATACCATGCGGATACCATGTGGATAACATGCGGATACCATCAGCATACCATGGGGATACCAAACAGATACCATGTGGACACCATGACCATGCCGATACCATGGCGGTAACATAAGGAAACTATGCCAATACCATGCGGATACCATGTGGATACCGTGCGGTTATCATGCAGGTACCATTCGGATACCATGTGGATACCGTGCGGATACCATTAGGAAACCATTCGGATATTATGCGGATACCATGTGGATACCATGTGGATACCATGTGGATACCGTGTGGATACCATGCGGATACAATGCGGATACTATGCGGATACAATGCGGATGCCATGTGGATACCATGCGGATACCATACGGATACCATGCGGATACCATGCGGATATCATGCAGATATCATGCGGATACCATAAGGATACCATAAGGATACTATGCCAATACCATGCAGATGACGTGCGAATACGATGTGGATATCATGCGGATACCATTCGGATACCATGTGGATACCGTGCGGATAACATGTGGATACCACGCGGATACAATGCGGATACCATGCGGATACCACACGAATATCTTTCGGATACCAAGCAGATGTCATGCGGATACCATGCGGATACCATGGGGATACCAAACAGATACCATGTGGACACCATGCAGATACCATGCCGGTACCATGGCGGTACCATAAGGATACTATGCCAATACCATGCAGATGCGGATATCATGCGGATACCATTCGGACACCATATGGATACCGTGCGGATACCATGTGGATACCATGCAGATATCATGCAGATACCATGCGGATACCATGCGGATATCATGCGGATACCATGAAAAATAATTCAAACCTAATTAACAAACTAAAGAGAGGTAGGTGCCTAATTATAGACTTGAAATATCTTAAGAGACACTTCAAAACTATGGTATCAAGAGGTATAATGAACCCATTCATAGAGTTTTTAATATATAAACCGGTCAGTAACCGTTAAAGCTCATTTGTGCGTAAGAGATAAACTCCATCAAAAGTGCGGTCATTCACTTCGACTCGATGATGATTTCCAAAAAAACATAGTTTTTTTAACCATTTCACATTGTCTGTACTCGTTAACTTTTATTTTTCAAAAAAAAAAAAAACATTGCATGGTAAATATGTACATAAATCTCATATCCGAAAACGCCTATCTCAAACTATAAAACGAAAACTTTCTCCTTGTATGCTATGGTGTGGCAGTATAGCTAGTTGCATTAACTTTCCGTAGCCTATACGAATGCAATGTGCTCCTGCTGTATACCAACACGGCGATAGTAGTATTTCCTACCCATAAGCAAATGCAACTGTCAAAAAATGCCAAAGCATGCGGCGTAGTTGGAAAATTAACTGGGAAAACTTTTCTTTTTCAATTTCGACTTTCGAGTGTGAAAATATTTATGCATAAATGCATTTCTAGGAAAATCGCTATAAATATAAAGTTCACTGAACTAAAAGAAAATCCATAAAAAAAAAGGATATGTGCGATGATACTTTTACACTCGAGATGAGGAGTACCTATACAGGTTAAACCATCAAAAGAGGACAGGGTAAACAATCAGCAAAGAACGTGATATTTTCAGCCTCGATATAATAAATAAGACAAACACCTTCCATTAAAACATCAACAAAAAAAATTATCTTAATCTTGTTCCTCGAATATTTCCATTTAATTAATTTCCCAATTGAGCCCTTTTAACAAATCCTTTCGTAAAAATAACAAGAGCTCAATACTATAAAAGAAAAACCTAAAGTTTAAATAAGATTTACGAGAACAAAAACGGAACGGATGTTAGCAACAGCAAAAAAAAACAGCTTGGAGCGTGAAAAACAACATTCATCCTTAGCTAAAGTGATTTTTTAAATAAACCATTAAATAAAAATCTCCAGGAGCCAGGAACTCTTAAGGCAAAGAAGGTAAAGTAGTTATATCATTATTGGTTCTCTTTGTCCAAAAGATGAGAATTTGGGTGGGAATCCTGAAAGATGGTCCCGCATTCCCAACTCGTTCCCTTTTTGCCTTCTTCCTTTCGTCCGGTATGTCTGTCTGTCCAACATAATTAACATAATCGCCTTAAATATCTTTGCTTCTTCCCCATCTTCTCTGCTTCTCAAGGATCAACTACACTGTTCAATATAATGGAAAACGAATCACTAACTGTCGTCCCCGCTGCCCCGCCGCCGCCGGTGTACTTTTCCTTATTCTGCGATAACTAAACGGCTCCCAGGACCGTAACATAATATCTATAAAAGCAATATAAGTAGCTGTTGCTTACTTAACAAGTTTTTATTATTATTATTTTTTTTTTTTTTTGCTTTGCTTTCCAAGAAAATGGAAATTTTTCAATTAACGACACCCTACACCATCCACGTAACAAAAAAAAAATATGCGAAGGAAATTACAAAACATTTGCATAGTGAAGCTGTCGATTCTTATGATTTGCATAATAGGATTCCACCAACCGCATATTTTCATTCACAAAAAGTCCTTATTCCTATATTTTTCAGAGGAGGCCAGGAACAAACAACAAACAACGACAACTGAACCAATTCTCATTCTCAAACAAACGGAACAGTAAAGTTATTATAGAAATAAACCAAATCAAAATTCAAGTCCTCGTGTGAACAAGATCATTATGCCTTACGAAAACTTCACTTTAAATAATAATAATTTGCGACCATCTCATTCAAACTGAATTTTGGATATTTCAAAAATATATTACGTAGATACATAGATGGAGGGAGTAGCTCAAGGATTCGGTTTAATTCAACAGAACTTTTAAGAAGAAAGACCTTTTAAATTGCCCTATTACATCATGGTCCCAAAACCGTATAGCGTTCAAGGTTTTTCATCATCAAGTATTTCACAGGCTCATCGTCGAATTTAATCACAACAACAACAACAAGACTATCTTTGATGATGAGAAACCATCAACCTCACACATATCCTTTAATTAACCATCGAATTTAAAGGACATGCACAAGCACATCAGCCCATACCATATCTACGAGTATCTACACGGGGGTTTTGAATAAATTTTGACTTTCAAAATTGATGATGTTTATGTTGGGGATTATCCCCTGTCTCATGATGACTTCACTCCATTGCTCGTGTTTCTTCATTCTTAAATCTAAAACCAATTTCCAGCACTTTCACAAAAGTTTAAAGGATATACCTATGTTACTATAACTAATCGGCATGGGGGTGTATAAAATTCAGGGAGACTTTGTTTTTGGGGGTGTGAGGAGCCCAAAAACTTACCAAAATCATAGACACAGACAACACCGAAAAAACACTAACCTTGTTGAAGGAGTGGTGGTGATGATCAGGGTTGGCATGTTCACATCGATGAGGCATGTGGTCACTTAGGGCGCTTGGTTTTCTGTCATGATATTTTTCTATTATAATATTTATCTATCATGACAGCTTTCTACCATGATATTTTTTTACCATGATATTTTTCTATCATGAAAGTTTTCTGTGATGTCATTCATTATTTTATCGCTATTTATATAGACACCGTTCTCATGAAGTAGCCAGTTCCGTTCCTCCCGTCAAAAAGTCCTTCCGTAATACTCACACTTCTAGGAATCCATAACAGTTAGCCATCGAGCCTAACTCCAGGCGTAGTATTAAGTACAAATATTTTTTTACTAGCAGCACTACACGAATGTGGAATCCTCTTCTCACCTCTATTTTCCCTCACGTTTTGATATTCACTTACTTACTTATCCAGATGTTCAAAGGGTAGACACGGTGCATTCAAGAGGACACAAGCGTCCACAAGCTTGTTTTCAAAGTGAACCTCTGTTTATCAACTCCTACTCTCACCTCCCCGCGGTGAACATCGGGTGCCTAGTACCTTTAACTGAAGATGAGGTTCCAATCCTTGTGAACGGTTTTAGGGGGCAGCAAACGAGAGAGGGGGGAGAAGTGTTCCCACTAAGGCACTTCTCCTTTATCCAGGCGGCAGCGGAACAATTCTCAAGTTGGAATCAACGGTGGCGTCTACAGTTCCAGTTACGCTGAACTACTTAGTGAACACCTCATACGGGCTACTACGACATTTGGAGCTCAGTCCTATAAGGAGCGATAAATCCGGCTCCCCAACCTTGGAGTTATATTGAAAGGTTCTGGTCCTCCAGGTTGGGGGTCGTGCCGTCGGGGTGACTTCCCGGTCACGTAAGGCTATTTAGTTGCGAAACAACAACAAGCCTCGGATACGGACGAATCTACTGTTGACGAACCTAGCAAACGAAATAAGGATAACGAACTTCGGATCTGCACGTGGAATGTTCTGCCTCTCAATAGACCACGTGCAGCCGAACATCTAGCGGATGCCCTAGACTGCTACAAAGCAGACATCACCACCATCCATGAAGTGCGACGGGATGGGCCGGGCAAAAGAAAACTGAAAGACTGCGATATCTACTACGGTGACTATTACCGACCACAAGGGCAGCATCTCTTTAAATGTGAATTCGTCGTTAGAGGCAGACTTAGGCAAGAAGTCTTGAGTTTCAACTATGTGAACGAGCGCCTCACGACATTTCGCATCAAGGCTATATTCGCCAACATAAGCCTGATAAGCGCGCATGTCCCCACAGAGGAAAAAGATGACGACATCAAGGATGAGTTTTACGAGCTCCTGGACAAGACATATGAGTAATGCCCTAGCTATGACATTAAAAAAATGGTGTTGGCTGATTTTAATGCCAAACAAGGAAGAGAAGACGTCTTTGGTGGCACAATCGGAAGATACAGCCTGCACGACACCACCTCCGAAAACGGACTCAGGTTAATTGACTTAATTGCGGGGCGAAACGTTGTGGCAGCTAGTACGCATGAATGATGAATTGGTTAGGAGTATGCACCAGCTCATCTGTTAAATATGGCCGGAGGAAAGCGTTCCCAATGAATAGAACCTCAGCATTGTTTGCCCGATCCTCAAGAAAGGCGATCCTCTGGACTGCACCAACTACAGAAGCATCAGTCTTCTTAATATCACCTACAAGATCTTCTCTGCCATAACTTGTGAACGCATGAAGCCATTCGTCAACAACCTGATATGTCCATATCAGTGTGGCTTTAGGCCAGAGAAGTCCACCATCGACCAAATATTCGCACTACGGAAGATCTTGGAGAAAACCCAGGAGTTCTAAATGTATACCCACCACCTTTTCATCGATTTCAAGGCCGCGTTTGACAGCATCTATAGACACGAGCTATATAGAGCAATATCTAGTTTGACATCCCTGCCAAACTCGTCTGTTTGTGCAGGATGACGATGGAGAATGCACGCTGCTCTATCAAGTTCGGCAGACCTCACCGACACCTTTGATGTCAAAAAAGGTTTTAGGCAAGGAAACGCGCTGTAATGCGACTTCTTCAACATCGTTCTTGGAAGAATAGTGCATAACTCTCATGTCAACACTAGAGGCACAATCTTTCAAAAGTCCGCTTACGCTGACGACATTGACATAATCGGACGAACAAAGCGTGATGTCAGTGGTGCTTTTGTGGGTATTGAGAAGGAAGCCAAGAAGATGGGGTTAACGGTGAATGAAAGCAAAACGAAATATATGCTGTCAACAAAGAAGGACACCCAACACCGACGCCAGAGAGTTTGTCTACCTAGGATCCGCTATAAACTCAGCGAACGATACCACTGCTGAGATCAAACGAAGAATTACTCTTGCAAATCACTGTTTCTTTGGGCTGAGAAGGCGATTGAGAAGCAAAGCCCTCTCTCGAGCAACTAAACTGTCCCTGTATAAGACACTTATCATCCCGGTCCTGATGTATGGTGCAGAGGCATGGACACTGCTAACGGTGGATGAGAACGCGTTAGGCTGTTTTGAGATGAAAATTCTCCGGGTGATTTTTGGTCCCGTCTGCATAGATGGGGAATGGAGAAGAAGATACAACAACGAACTGTACGGGCTGTACAGTGACACCGACCTAGCCACAAAAGTGAAAAGCCAACGACTGAGATGGCTGGGTCACCTAGAGCGAATGGACACCAATGCTCCGGCCCAGAAAGTCTTTGAATCCAGCCCCGTGGGACAGCACAGTAGAGGTGGACAGCGTTAAAGGTGGCGCACACAAGTAGAAGAGGACCTCAACCAACTTGGCGTGTGAAACTGGAGACAGCTAGCTAGAAACCGAGCCGGCTGGAAGAAGCTTGTTGGTTGAGGCCCTGATCCACCTCGGACTGTAGTGCCACCTTAAGCTAGTAAGTAAGTACTTACTTATCCAGCTCCCAATCTATGAAGGGTCTCTGCCTGAGATATTACGGTCTTCCATCGGTTGCAACAAGCACTCTTGCATCTGTAACCACCTGGTCCCTGTAGCGGAGGTTTGGACTTCCTGGTCGTCTTGAACCTGGGGCCTGGAACTCGAAGATTTTCTGTGCTGGAGCGTTGTTGTCCATTTGGTCGATAAGGCCAAGCCAGTGTAGTCGACGTGTTTTGGCTCTTTGGACTACATCAATATCTTGGTACTGTTCATACAATTCACCATTGAAACTTCTCCTCCAATCGCCCTTTTCGCATATAAGACCAAATATCCGCCGAAGAATTTTTCTCTCGAAAGTGCCCAGTATCAATTCCCCTTTTTTACATATCGTCCAGCACTCAGCGCCATAGAGTAGAACTGGTAAAATTAGCGTTTTGTATAGCATGGACGTTGTCTTTCGAGAAAGGAGTTTTGAAGCCATTTGTTTGGCCAAACCGAAGTAACAGTGGTTCGCTATTCTTCGTCGAATTTCCACTAAGGTGTCGTTCGTGGAATTGATGGTTGTTCCGAGGTAGGTGAACTCCTTGACTACCTCGAAATTAATGCTACCAAGAGTGACGTTTTGTCCTAGGCGATGGACAGATGAGGTTTTGTTTGTTGATAGCATATACTTTGTTGTGTCCTCATTCACTTCAAGACCAACGCGTTTCGCCTGTTCATCAATAGCTATGAATGCTTCAAGTACAGCTCTCTTGGAGCGGCGGATTATGTCGATGTCGTCCGCAAAGCCAAACAGTTGAGAAGAAGATCTGTTGAAGATAGTGCCTTCCATGTTAACACCACTCTTGCTGACTATCTGCTCCAGGACTAGGTTGATGAAATCACATGATAACGCATCTCCTTATCTCAACTCCTTACACGTCTGGAATAGCTCGGATGACCTGTTATCCATTTGCACGTTGCACCGCGTATTTTGTAACGTCATGTGGCAAAACTGGATCATTTTTTTTGGGATCCCAAATTCCGATATCAACAATAGAAGCTCTTGGCGACTTATGCTATCATATGCGGCTTTGAAGTCGATGAATAGATGGTGGGTCTTGACTTGAAATTCGTTGGTATTTTCCAGGATTTGCCTCAATGTAAAGATTTTTTCTATCGTTGATCTGCCTGGGTTGAAGCCACACTGGTACGTGCTTATCATAGTGTTGCAGAAAAGTTTCAGGCGCTCACATAGTACGTTGGGTAGGATCATGAAGACAAATATAAGCAGGGATATGCCTCTGTAGTTCTTGCAGGACATAGGATCGCCTTTTTTGTAGATTGGGCATATGGAGCTATTTTACCAGTCATCGGGCATACTTTCCTCCTCCCACACTTGGTTGATGAGCTGGTGCATGCACCCTACGCCTACCAGGACATCTCCTCCATACTTGAAAAGTTTCGCTTGTAGGCCATCCGAGCCGACGGATTTGTTGTGGCTTCCTTAACCTCTTCAGTACTGGGCGCTGGGACTGGATCTTCATCGACTGGTCTCATGCTTTTTTGTTCCCTTGTCGCTTCCTCTACAAAATGCCCAGTAAGCAGTTGGTGCTTTGGTGACTAGGTTCCCTTTGCTGTTTCGAAGAGCTTGCGTGCCGGTTCTATAACCAGATGCCATTTACTTGGCTGTTTGGTTGGGCCGGCGAGAGCCGATGGCGGCGCTAGATTCCTCGAGATACTTGAGCTGAGAGGCGGCGGATGCTCTTTTATTTCTGTGCAGGGTTTTTTCTCTTTACTTCTCTTTTCAGGGTACTCCTCTCTTGCTGCTCTTGTTTTCCGTTGCAGCATTTGCATTCGTGAATTTTCCGTCTCCTGCTTCAATACCGCGCATTCATCATCATACCGAGGGTTTTTTTCTGGGTGGCTAATAGCCTATATGGTGGTATCAGCTGTCTCCTTAATGATGTCGTAATACTGGTTCCATTGGTATGTTGACGCTTGTGGCTGGAGATACGGCAGAGAGTTTTTCGATCAAATGCTCACTGTAGTTTCTGGCTTTCTCAGATGTGCTAAGGCATGCAATGTTGAATTTCTTTCTTTGGGCGGTCTTCGTTTTCTTTTCGTTGGACAGTCGGGCTCTGAACTTTGTCACAACATGAAAGTGGTCAGAGTCCACGTTTGCACCTCGGAATTTTCGCACGTCCAAGATGTTCGATGCATGTGGTTGATTTGGTTGGCAGTTCGGCCATCTGGAGATCGCCAGGTTGCTGTGTGTATCCTTCGCCTGGTAAACCTATTGCTACTTATCAACGTATTAAGAGCAGCAGCAAAGCTGATTAGTCGGAAGTCGTTATCTGTTGTCGTTTCGTGGAGGTTGTGCTTTCTAACTTATCCGCCAAAGATGTTTTCTTTTCCGACTTTACCATTGAAGTCTCCAAGCACGACTTTGATGTCGTACTCTGGACAGGCTCCGTAGGCTCCGTCCAGGAGGTTGTAAAACTCCTCCTTGTTATACTCCTCAGCTTCATCGGAAGGGGTGTGTGCACATATTAGGCTGATGTTTTGGAAGGTAGCTTTGATGCGCATCACAGCCAGGTGATAGCTAATCAGCTTAAAATCGATTATTTTCGATCTGAGTCGATTTCCCACAACGATTCCGCTTCCTAGCATGTGCTTGTGCAGTCTTTGATGACATCTGTAATAAATGTCGCAATCTTTTCTTTTCGTTATTCTTGATCCTATCCATCGTATCTCCTGGATTCCCGTAATGTCTGCCTTTTACCGCGAGAGGACATATTCAAGTTTTTGAGTAGCACCTGGCGTATAAAGTGTCCTTACATTCCAGGTGCATACTCGTAGGTCGTTGTCCATTGTCGTTGGTCTGGTTGCCATTTGAGGGGGTCGTTATGTACTTTGGTAAGGTCCTTAGCCCAACGCACTAACCTCCAATCTGTAGGGCCATGGTATTAATGTTGCAATTCTTTCCTTGGTCAACATTCGCACTTACAAGTTTAGCAAGTCATGACATAAAGCCAAGACCCAGTATCTGGCGGCTACCAACTTGGAGGTAATGTAAGCACTTGATGTGTAGGAAAAGATACAGCTCGAGGCCCCCAGTTTCTACAACATCCAACCACTTCAGAACTTCAAAATCAATGTGCATCGGTTTCTCCATTTAAATTCTTACTTATCGTCCTAAATGTTAAACATGGGTGCCATTGAGAGTATTCGTTTTGGGCGCCAAATTTCTTCGGTCCGGCTATAGCAGTTTTAGCGTTGTAGGGAAAAGCAAGTTGCCCTTATAACTAATTATATCCTTACGCCAGGGTAAAGAGGAAAATATTCAGTTCCCGGGAGCTCTTGGCTGTCGGCTGTTGGCTCTGTTGGTCTTGGTTGATGCGGGATGTGACTTTGTTGTAGAGCGAGCAGTGGTGACTACAATGTCACCATTCACCAAAACTAAAAAGGGTAGAGAATATGAATTAGCAATTTAAGGTTGGTTTTGCTTTTGGTCCAAGTGATGTTGCCATGAGGAATATTTTGTCATCATCATCATCATCATCAACATCATGCTCGAAGTCATTGTCGCGCAAAAAGGACGATGACAAAACTTCGCCACTAAAACTAACTTCAATTTGTAATTGTCGTCTCTTTGCCTTCGTCGTTGTCGTCGTCGTCATCGTCGTCGTTGCTGTCAGTTGTCGTCATTGGTTTTCAAAAGACAAGAGAGCAATAGTCAAATTGGTATGAATGGCCAAGAATCATCATCAAAAGCACAAGTAAAAGTTCTTTATATCCTTAACTTTCTTTGAAACAAAAAAGGAACATTGCGGTAAGTGCGATATGCTCTTACATACCAATTTGATAAATTATCATTTATCCTTGTTGCACATCGTTTTATAATGTTTCCTGTTTTATCTAGTAGTTAGGCGAGATGCCTAATGTCAGTTGGTTGGTTCTCTTGGTAAAGTGTTGAGTACCAACTTGTGTGTTTGATTGCAAATTTTAATTAACCGGATTAGTTGAGCGTGGTGTTGTGTCGAGTCATCACAAATATCCTTACATAAGGATTGATAGCGGTTGCATAATGATGCTGAGAGTTTAATTAAATTGACACTTGAGTGTATGTGTGTATAATGTGTGTGTTTTATCTTGAGGCCTCTAGTTGAAAAGTGAAAGAGTTAGGTGGCACCCAACGTCGGACCCTGTTTGTTTCTTTGGAAAAGTCAAAGGAAGTTGAAAAATAGCCTCCAGCTTTATCACACACACACAAAGAGTAGAAGAGAAAGATTCTTAGAATGATGAGGATTTTGTGGCATTACGTTGTTGTTGTTGTTGTTGTTATTCTAATTGTGTGATGGTGGCATTGTTGTGCGGGTGGATGGATACTGGTGTGATATTGTAGCTGGCTTGATGGTCTGGTCCTCTGGGGTGATGGTGCTTGGTCTTGGTATATACGGTCTACTATAGTATGAAATGAAAAATGAAATATAAATGAAAATGTGTCTGCTCGCAGGGACAAATCTGTCTAGTTACTGGACAGCACCGCCATCAAAAAGTCATTTTTGTGCTCTCCATGTCCTGGAGTTGCGTTTGTTGCTATTGCTACTTCTGGACCTGGTTCTGCTGCCGTTGCTCACTACTCACTCACTCAGTGTTCAGTGTTCAGTGCTTTCTCCGTGTCGTCGTCTCGTGTCGTGTCGTGTCGTGTCGTTTGCATGAATAAAAGGATGTGACTGGGTAAACGCAAATTGGATTTTTGGTTTCTTCTCTAGTAAAAGCGGCTTAAGTTACATTATACATACTATACGTACACTTATACATTCATTGAATAGCGAGAAGATACAAATTACAGTAGCCTAGCAGATTTGTCCAGAACTCCATCACTGAGAGAAATGCTAACGAAATGTCAATTAGAATGAAATATGAAAGGAATTTTTGAGCATCATATAGGCATCACTGACAATGCCCTGTGTCAAGTTCTGCATAGAGTTTTGGATATGATCCTTTATTCTATTTAGGTGAGGTACATACAATATACATTTACGTATTTGTATACTGATGTTGGGAATTTTAAGCTGATTTTTTAAACATTCGACTTGTATTTAGCACCACATGTGTGTGCGCTGAAGGTTTGGTTCAGTTGATTATTTTAAAAATTGATATTGATGCAATTGTTGCATATTGTAAATATTTAATTACTTAATACTCATAAGCCCTCTAAAAATGAATCTTATAAAGAGTCTTAATTTATAGTCATCATAACCTTGACTATAAAGAATGAAGATTTTTAAGGGTCTAAGCAACCTCAGGACCACTCCCATTAAACTAGAAACATACATAGAACTAAAGCTTAAGTCTAAGGCAAGAGCAGGAGATAAAGGAGTATGTGCTTGTGCTTGGGTCTATTAAGTTAAGATTTTAAAACTACCTTTGCTGAAATGAGACTCAAAACAACTTCATAAACTATTTGCTAAATGGAGTATACCACACAAAGATGGAGTACGGTAAAGTGTCATCAGCAAATAATGTAATTTTGCCTTTGAAATTTCACACAAATATCAAATTTACAAAAATTTAAAACAGTATGGGGCCTAAGACTGAACCATGAGGAACATCTAGATATAAACGTTTTCCCGTACCAAAAGCGTCCTTAATCTTAACTTTTTGTTTTAAAAACCTTATTCAGTATGGTCCACCCTATCAAAAGCCTTTTGTTAATACCAGATTCATTTAAGCATGCCACAAGCATAACAATGCGTCTTCGGTTCATCTTTCTTTTTAAAAATACAAATTGGAAATCACAAATAAAAACAATATTTTTGTCTAAAAGTATACAAAGGAATAACTAACTTTAGAATATCCTTTTGTAAAGCTAAGATTGAATATAAAAAGGGTGTCCCAAAATTAAGGTAAGATTTGAATTTACCGGCACTTGAGTAGTAAAGTGATAGCAACCCAGAAAATAATAATTTGACAGCTGACAGCTTAGGTTTTTTTTTAGGGTTTGCCAACACTTTGGTTCATAAAAACGATAATAAATTTTAATGTTGTGTAAAAGCTAAGGCATTACAAAAGATTCCTTAAAGATTATTCATAAATATTTCAAATATTGAGAAAATCGGTTCTCCCGTTTAGGCTCAAGCTCCATATAAACAGTAGCAATTTTGAAAAAAGTGTGTTGATACCACGCCCCTGAGTGGACGATCTCAATTTTTTTATTTTTTTATTATATGATCTTCAGGCTCTATCGCTCTACCAATTTTCATCGCTCTACAAAAATTGGAGAATTGGTCGTTGTCCTCATGTGTGCTCCACCTAAGGTGGAGTCTTCATCTGTTGCGTAGACCATCAGGGGTAGATTCGAAGACTTGTCGGGCTGGTGCGTCGGTGTCCATACGATCCACGTATCTCAGCCGCTGTATTTTAAGATTTTTGAACAGGTCGACGTCGCTGAAAAGCCCTTAAAGCTCGCTGTAAAATCTTCTCCTCCATACTCCATCGATACATACTGGGCCGAAGAACACTAAGAATTTTCCTTTCAAAGCACCCAAGCAGATTCTCATCCGTTTTTGACAGGGTCAATGCTTCTGCCGGGTGGGATGATTAGGGTGTTATATAAGGTCTCCTTGGTTCTTTTAGAGAGGGCTTTACTACTCAAATGCCTTCTTAGCCGGAAGAAACAGCGGTTGGCAAGAGTAATTCTTCGTTTGATCTCTGCACTGATGTCATTTTGCGATGTAATAGTGGAGCCCAAGTTGTGAGATTCCTTTCTCGATGATAGCAAATACTTCGTCTTGTCCTCATTAACAACCAAAGCCATTTTTGCCACCTCCGATTCAATACTTACAAACGCCCCGGTAACAGCTCACTTCTTTCTCCCAATGACGTCAATATCATCTGCATTAGCAAGTAGTTGTTGACTTCTAAGTTGCGTACAAATGCTTCAAGTGCGATGTTAAAAACAGGTTGCATGATAACGCGTTGCTTTGCCTCAAACCTATCTCGACATCAAAGGGTTCAATGGTTACTTACCAAATTTGACGTAGCAGCGAAACTTCTCCATAGTCATCTTGCACAAGCGGACGAGTTTGGCAGGGACGCCGAGATGCGACATGGTTCCTTATAGTTCTTCTCTATCTATGCTATCATATGCGACTTTGAAATCGATAAAGAGATGGTGTGTATCGATTTGAAACTCCTGGGTTTTTTCCAGAATCTGTCGGAGTGTGAACATTTGATCGACGGTTGATTTGCCGGGCCTAAAACCACGCTGATAGGGGCCAATCAGAACGGTGACAAACGGTTTTAAGCGATCACACAGTACAGATGACGAGATTTTGTATGAGGCGTTGGGGAGGCTTATACTTCTGTAGTTGGCACATGTCAGAGCATCTCCTTTCTTGTGGATGAGGCACACTATACAGAGGTTACATTCATCGTGGATGATTTCATCCGACCGAATTTTGGAGATACATTTATGTATACTCCCTACAAAGTCATCTACCCCTGATATAAATAGCTTAGCTGGCAGGCCATCCGCACCAGCAGCCTTGTACGCTTCAAGCTTGGCTTTCGCTAACCGCACTTCATTTAGGTCAGGTGGACGAAAATTTTGACTATCACCGTCAAGGTTGAATGAAGTATTCTGTCTTACAGTGGAGTTTTGGCCATCTTCACCGTTAAGCAGTCTAGAGAACCCTGGATAGATTGTCTCACCCTTCGGTAGAGCCTTCAAACACCTCCCCTACCACAACAGTCCTCAAAAGACTCGACTGCCCGCTTCGCAAGCTCTCTCTTTTTCCTCCAGAGAAGTCGGCGTTCCTCCTTTCGTTTTTGCCCATAGAGCTCCCGGGGTGCACTCTCAGCAGCTATGGTTCTAGTTTGCATCATTGATTTGTAGGCCTCATTCTTTGCTGCATGCGCCATCTTGCATTCTTCATCGAACCAGGGGTTTCGTTGTGGTGAAACCTAGCACATCAGTCGCGGCAATCCTGATGGCGTTTTGGCATATACTGGTCCTCTGAAGATGAGGTGCTGGTGGCGGGCTTGGTGAGAGATTAAGACAGACGTGCTCTGCAAAAGTCCTGGGATCTTTTGCGATTTAAACTTGCAACGTTAAATCTTTTCACAGCATCCGCTCGTCGTTGTGGCGTCATGGATGGATATCCGCATTCATACTTGAGTTGCCACCAAGTAGTGATCCGAGTTGGCATCTCAGAACGTTCGGACATCCAGGATACTGTAAGCATGTCTGGCATCTATCGCATCATGATCAATCTGGTTGATCCGGAGATCACCAGGTCCCTTTGTGTATGTTGAGGTGTGGGAATCGAGTGATGGCTATGATGACACTACGCCCCGCCGCAATGTCAATCAGCCTGAGTCCGTTGCCGGAAGTGTTGTCGTGCAGGCTGTGTCATCCGACTATTGAATCAAAGATGCCCTCCTTTCCGATATTGGCGTTGAAGTTGCCAAGAATAATCTTGACGTGGTACTTGGGGCACCTATCATACGTGTTCTCGAGGAGAATTCTTCCTTAGTTGAGGCATCTTTTTCTTCAGTTGGGGCATTGGCACAGATCAACGTGATGTTTTTGAATTTTTCTTTGATGTGGATTGTGACCAGGTGCTCACTTACATTTCTGAAGCCTAAGGCCAGATTCACATTATAGTTCTGATATCGATAAAGTCTCGCTACGATAAAATATTCAAACACAAGAAACAATGAGTATATTCACAATCGATACCTGATACGCTTTCGCTCCTCTCATTGTTTCTAATGTGAAAATATTTTATTGTAGCGGGAGCGTAACGGTATTGGTTCAATAGTGTGGATCTAGCTTAAGACTTCTTGCCTAAGTCTTCGCCTTACCATAAAACCGCAACCAAAAAGCCGCTGACCCTGCTCCTTGCAGCCCTCGCCGAAGTAGATGTCACACGATTTCATCCTTCGCATGCCCTCTCCATCAGGCTCTCCACTAGTTATTCGGCTGCACGTGGCCTGTTTATGGTCCGGATATTCCACGTTCAGATCCGAAATTCGTTGTCCTTGTTTACGTTTGCTTACCTTCCACAGGGATTAGCACCCCATCTTCAGTTAAAGGTACTAGGCACCCGATGTTCGCTTCTTGGAGGTAAGAGTAGGAGTTGATATACAGAGGTTCGCTTCGAAGAAAAGCTTGTGGACGCTTGTGTCCTCTTCAATGCACCGTGTCCACCCTTTCAACATAACCATACAAAAGTGGGAGTCCTACCGTTTGAAATTATAACACAAGGTGCGTCTACTTACTCTCTAAGATATTAATTGTTATTTCCCTACGCACGTTTGGCATCTGGAGGCATTTTCGCAATTTTATTCATTTTCAAAATATTAAAAATTATTAAAAAAGTTGAGGTGCCACATCAAAAAAAAGTATGATCTTGAAAAGTGGCAACTCTAGTATTTTACCCGAAGTTGCGTCTACTCAACACCTATTTTCCAAGACATCAACCGTTAGCTTAACTAGGTATGGACATTTTTCAAGTAATTGAGGATTTTTTTTAATTTCACCATTTGGCCCAGATTGGGCACAATTTTTGAAAACTACCCGCAGGCTAAGTTCTTAGTATGTAAAAAAAAAATAACTTCAATCACAAATAAAGGACCTCCTCAAAAAGCACACGGGATTCGGTTTCCTTACCGGACTAAAAGTCAAAACCTTTTAAAATAAAAATTCATTTAACAGACCAATGATTGTAATAGATCAGCTTTTGCTTTAAAATTGGACAAGCATCATTCGTGGAATGAAATGAATATGATGGAAGAAAAAATGCACGTCAAATTAAAAAACAAATGCACTTGCATTTGCAAGCAATAAAAAGTTCATAGGATTTTCCATTTACAACACATAAAAACTTAAAAAAAAAAGAAGCAAAGAAATAAGAATAAAGGATAAAGGAAAAAACTAATAAAAAAAAAATATTGGAAATAAGCAAAATATAACATTTTATGTTTCATACTATAAATTAACTCATATGTATTGTGATGCCACATACTTTCTACAAAAAGGATAATAATGGCTGTGGTGGATGAACTAAAGGCAACCTATTGATTGTTCCGCTCTCTTCATATCCTACATCCGGTTTATGTATATTTCACTTCCGATAGAATAGCTTTGTTCTTTTGCTCTCTTCATAGTATATCTGTCATTGTTGGTTTTATCTTTTTTTATATGCTTTCATTTTTTATTACCAACATAAAAGAAACAATGAAGTTTTTATTGATACTTTGCATATACCTTAGATATATTTGCTTTTCTTTTAGTGAAAAAGAAACTACTGAGTTTTTCGATAACAAAAGAATTGCTCTGGGAAAAGCAATCAAATTAGAAATTCAATGCTAAGTGATCGATTTTGGTCATTTTCTTGATGGGAATTAAAAATATTGATGACTAAATGCTTTTTGTCAAAATCAATCAAGATTGCTTATAAGTTTTTATCGTTTAAATGTACAAGAAATAATTCGTATAAAATGTTTTAATGGAAAAAACAGGTTATATCATGAATGGGTCTCGTCTGATCTGAGGTCCTTGAGAAATTTATAAGAATTTTGCACCAGTCATGTCGTTGCAATCATCTCAAGGTGAATGGCCCCTTAAGGGGACTTATTGCGAAAGCTAATTACAAGAAATAATGAGTGATTTCGCAATACAGACGATCGAGATTCAGTCTATTTCACTTGTCTTTTTTGAGCAGATTCTCGCAATAATCCCTTTATTATATGTAACCATCAGCAGGTTATAAAGTACACAAGTATGTATACTAAAGTATTTTTATCGAAAAAAAAGTACTTATACGCCAAAGTGTACCAAAGAAATATTTTTCCCAATGCCATCTAATAGCAGTTTTAAGACTAAGGAATACAAACTCGGAAAGCGGAATACAAACTCGGAAAGCCTATACGGAACTTATAATGTGTGGCATAACTATCCGAAACTTTAATTGAAACCTTTGAAACTGACCCCAAGTAATAATACAGTAGCAAGTTGATTATTTCAACAATTATTTGCACTAAATGTGGTTTGTTTTTATTCATCTGTTTCATTTTCTAAATTGTTTTCATAATTTTCATTTTTAGCAAATAATTTGTTCTCTTTAAACCGGGCAACCGAACGCACCTATTCAAAGCCTGGTCAAAGAAAGTGGGGACTGACTGGCCGATCGATACTTCACGGGGAAAGAAGGAATGCGACAGTCAAATTTGTTTTGTAAATTTTTTCAAAGAACGCCGGAAGAAGCTGTTGCAAAAGTAATAGCATAGTAGGTTTATTGTTCGTTGAGCCTTAAAGTCACCCTGGGGTCCACCTCAAAGTGGCATGAGCTCTCAAGCATTTTGTTGTTGTTGTTGAATTTAGCGCAGGGACATAAGTCCTGAAATTCGTTTTTGGAACTTATGTCTCACTTCACTGGGACATAAGTCCTGAATTCGTTTCGGGACTTATGTCTCACCCTACTGAGACATAAGTCCCGAAAAAACATTTTGGAACTTTTGTCCCACGTATTATTTTTTTCCTGGGACATAAGTCCTGAATTCGATTCGGGACTTATGTCTCACCCTACTGAGACATAAGTCCCGAAAAAACATTTCGGAACTTATGTCCCACGTATAATTTTTTTATTTTTGAGTATGTACCTATATAGAGCCATTTTAAAGAGACCACAGCTAACGAAATGGTAGAAACGGTATTGTTCTCTCGATTTATTTTATTCGGTAGTACCTACTCCAATGCAAAGTACAGTTACAAGCTTTGAATGCAAAAAAACATACATACATACATGCATACACCCACCTCGCACCCACCCCAAGTCCTATAGTGTGCCCAAGCAGGGAGGTTGCAGGAGGGCAGCATGCCCCCCCCCCCCCATATATATCTCACTGTTTATTCGCTGTAATGCTGGGTGCTAGCACTGATCTTATATACACTTGCCTTACCTTGCATAAATAAGTACTGGCACACAGCATTACGGCGAATAAACAATTAGGTATGTTTGTCTGTCAAACAAAAAGTTGTTTCTTTTTTAGCTTTGAGCGTTCTGAGCTAAAAATTTGTGTTCCTTTTTTCGTTCTGAGCGTGTTCTGAGCTTGTTCAAATTAACTGAGCAGACAGAGTTACTTAATACTGAACACATAGCATTTGAAAGTGTTCAGAGGTATTTCAAAAATAATTCAGAGCGCTCAGAACAAACTTGTTCAGATGTTGTTCAGAACATTCTTGTCGTGCTCAACGTTCTCGGACTCTGTTCAGAGCTTTATTTTGAATTGAAAAAGTCCCCTTTCACACGAAGAAATAAGTTGCTGGAGATTTTTTTGACGTTTTCTTTTAATTTCCTTAAAAATTTCTTGTACTTTTCACACGAGGAAACGAATCTTCAGGCAATTTTTGAAATTTCCTTTAAAGTCTATTGTTTGAACACACCTTAACCTAGATGTGAAAGGAAATGTCAAAAAATCTCTTCAAAACCTCGACCGGGGAGATTTTGTTCACCCCTCTTGAAAGTTGCTGGCAACTCAGTTTCCTCGTATGAAAGGGGACAAAGAAAGAGAGTAGTGGATTTGCTATGCCTGACGGCCAACAGAACTGATAGGTGTGTACGCGAAACTTTTCACGCAGGTTTGATATCCAACACGGGTGTTACTTACGTTTGAAAATATGTACCACGCTTTATATGCACAACATAATACTAGGTTTTCACTTTTCTTTGAATTGACACAGTTTGATAGATCACGATTAGGTCTTTGAATGATACAATTGCCGGTTAATTTCTACTTGTGTCTTTAAATTGACACAAAATCGTTGGTCAAAGACAAGGAAATTTTGATGTTTTTGTCTGTTCATTGACAACTAATTCCATTTTGCTCCGTCTCTTTATGATCTGACACTCACTGTCAATGAGCAAATTTTCAGAGATGTCAGCCGTCTTCAATGAAAAGTGTGTATAGTGGTGTAAAGAATTATTATTTTTATGGAATTTGTAGTTTGAATTATAAATAATTTCGAACTTCTGTACCTTTTGTATCAGCGATGGTTAATTTTGTTGTCCACTCTTTTTATTTTTTTGTTGTCAGGAACATTATCAACCTCTGAAATGGACGGAAGATACATATGTAGCTATGTTGAAGTCACTCATTTCAGAGTTTTATTTTTTCTTCACTTTTGATAACATAATCGTCCAAATTTTAAAAATCACCTCCAAACTGCTTTGGATCAGCTGTCAAACCAGTGTCTTTCGTTGACAAAAAATTAAAACACTTTGCCAAAAAATTTTCTATGTCAATTAAAGGCAACGTGACATTTCGTTTGTCAATTGAGCTATTTCCACTTGTCATTCAAATGTGCTTGCTTACACATGATCAAGAAAACGGGAAAATTATTTGCCAGACGGAAAATAATTGTTTTTATAAGCAGTAAAACATGTACATACATACACTCCCGTTCAATTGAATAGGTTCAAAATTTTCGAGTGCGATTTACCGTTATAACTCCGAACTATGTGGAATAAATTAATTTTTGAAAAAGGCATTAGAGAAAACATCCAATTGAGGAGAGAATAAGAAAACACACAATATCAAACTTACCATCATTACACGTTTTATTATCATTTCTTTAAATTCATATTGAAATCGTAGCACTTTTTTTCGTTTATTTGAATAGGTGCACCGCCTTTATAATCACTTTTGCTTTGAACTAGTTGAAGGTCAGACCTTTTAAAGCTATTTTTGGGGTTTATATCATGGTTTCTTTGATATGACACAAACAAATTGAGAACAAACGTAGAATGGTTTGAGGAAAAGTTCTTTTCGCGGCTGAGTGCGCTCAAATTTATTGTTTTCATGATACATGACTAACGGGACATCAAATTTCGGAAAAAAACTTACAGAATCCATTCTTTGATCTTTATTTATCAGAGAAGTAAGCAAAAAGGTGGTGTCGATATGAGAAGAGTGTAAAAAAACTGCTGCCTCCGCATAGTTCGGAGTTATAACGGTAAATCGCACTCAAAATTTTTGAACCTATTCAATTAAACGGGAGTGTATATGAAATTAACTTATATCATTGTATATGAATCTAATAGTATTATCATCAGACAAAATTTTTTCTCGACTCCTTCACAAACCAGATGGCATATGATCGCTTCATAGAGAAAGGGAAATTAAAAATTCCCTTACTAACGAAAAAAAAACAACTGAGCAAACAGCACAAGAGCCCATCACAAATGGCAGATAAAAACAAGAAAAACTGGTTACTTTTTCGATGTTCTTGTGTTTAGGAATAAGGGAGAGGAATAGGATAGGAACATTGTAGCATGCAGCATGTGGGCATTGTATATAAATTCTATAGTATTCTCATGAAGAAAAAAAGCTCGTGGCCATCTATGCGTCCAAATGTAATACTAGTTTTTGTTAAGGGATCTCGGTAAGGCGATCACAGCGAACCTATCGACCAAATGTCTACCTACAAAATCGTGTTTCATGAGAATACTATAGATTGGATATACAATGATGTGGGTATATCTACTTGCGGCTACGATAAGTTTTTTTTTAGAAGTCTATGTAAAAAAAACTGAAAGTATGAGCAGAGCACACAAAAAATGACAGAGAAAAAAACTTGTTTGTGGTTTCGGGTTCGATTTGTTTGGTCTCTCTTGTCTGAACTCTGGTAGTTTATTTTGAAGAAAAAGTATACTTAAAAAAATCGAGATAGAGAAACTCATTCGAAGGTAGTTTGAGTTTGGTTTTCTTGTACCAGAAGTTTTTCAATTAATTTATTTTCAATATTTCAAGCTATTTTTCATGCACTCTAAAAGGAGTTAGGTATCTGCCTGCCTAATTGGAGTTTTGAGTGATTTCTTTGCAGAAATGTGATGTCAATAAAGATCTATAATTTTTAGCTATTGAAGTGGGTGGACAGTTATTTTTCGTTGAAAACATGAGCCAAGAATTTATTTCATCTTAAAATTGTCGGGGTTTAGAGTAATTTAATATTTACAAATTAAAATCTTCGTGGCCACTATTTTTTTTTTTTTTTTTCAAGGTTGTTATAGTTTTTTTATAGTTAATTAGGTAGGTACCTACTCCTGGTTTCTCGTCTTAAACGATCAAGTTAAAATAAAAGGGAGCTCCAAAATATCAATACAAACGTTGCATTATGAAAGTTAACAAAAAAAATAAATTAAGTAGGTATACCTATGTATGTATATCTATTTTTGTATACACAAATCTAAGACAAAAAACTATTTTTCTTGTAAATTTTGAACTTCCCACACTTTATTCCAATTTTATTTACAACGGTTCAAAGATTATCGATAGAACTTTCGAACTAATGTTCAAAGTGTTTTATTTAATTTAATTTAATTTTATTTTATTTTATTTTATTTTATTTTATTTGATTTTATTTTATTTTATTTTATTTTATTTCATTTTATTTTATTTTATTTTATTTTATTTTATTTTATTTCATTTTATTTTATTTTATTTAGATAGATAGATATATTTATTGTTTCCATTTGAAAATTGTACATATTTTTTACAGTTTTAAGTCATTGCACAGTACAGAGATATGATAAGTTATATTTTTATCTTACTTCTGAAAATATATTTTTATGATTTTAAATTGCATGTTTAATTTAAGAAGAAAGTTGGAAGGAAAAATATGGAAAAAAAAAACCTTCATGTAAATGTTTGTGTTCTCGTATTTTATATCACAGAATATTAGTATTAGCATAAATTGCTTAGAGTATATTGAATAATAAATAAGTAAAAAAAAAAATATATAATAATCAAAATCTATACTAATATATAAAGTAAGACTTTTGTTTGTTTGTCGGTTGTGTGTATATGACCGATAAACTCATAAACAAAAAAAAGTCTTACAAAATAAATTAGTACAAATTAAAGCCCTATGCACTGATTGTGCAATAGGCTGTTTAAAAAAAAAAACAAATAATTATTAGTATAAGAAAACATAATTTAAAATTTGAACTTACCTGAAAAATGTATTTTGTTTATTTAAAATGACAGCCGACTGAAAACTATTTGAAATTTATATTTATTTTGTTTCTATTTATCATTTCGTTTCATTTCATTTCCTCTTCATTCTTCTATTATTATTATAAGGCTCAGCTCATACTTAAGCTGTTGGACCAAGACACTGTTTACACGTAAATTCTTCAACACAATTTTCTGTGCAAAACAAATTTTTAACATCGATATTCAAAAAAGGCATGGATTTCAGTTTCCAATTTCAAAAATTTTGAAATATTGATGTCTGTAAAGGGTGTTCAAAAAAGGAATGGATTTCACTGTATGCACATTGCATAATACTAACTTATGTTCGTAATCTTAATAGCTACTCAAAAAAGTCATGGATTTTTGTTAACACATTGAGTACGATTTTCTGTGCATCAAATGCTCAAAAAGGCAGCGTTTACACATGCATGTTTCTGGCATACAAATTTCGCATAATGAATATTAGGTTCGCTCTTTTGGAAATCTATATGAAGTTCTATGAAAAAAAAAACGCCATTGGGCTTTGGAATTTCGTCCCCAAAAATGTCAATAGTTCAACTGAGATAATGAAAGGAAACGTCACGCAAGTTCTTGCGAACGATTTTCTTTGCCAACAGACTTTGCAATATCGATTCATGGATTTAAGTTTACAACTCATGTATTTATGTACATATGTGCATGAAAATTTTGATGTTTGAAAATAATGTCAATTAGTTTAACCAAAATTTTCTCTTAGTACACTATGATTCAACTAGAACTTTCTTCGTTTTTTTCGTTTTCTGAACAATTTTAGAAATGTCCATTCTTACGGAAAGGTTTCGATATGTATTGTAATGCCTTACAAAATTACTTTCGTCAAGTATGTTTGATCTTTTTTTGGTGCAAAAATCATGTTTTAACATCGATGTTTATGTATTTAAATCATCAATGCTCAGGAAGATGCCGTTGACACATGCAAGTTTCTGCTATTTTCTGTGCATGAACATTTTTCATGATGAATATTATTTTTTTAAGGAGATATAGGGCCAATGAATAAAAAACCACGGCAACAACAACATTTTAATGAACAAAATTCAAATATCAAAAAACCAAACGCCGCCGAACTGTTGGAATCGGATTGTTCAACAGTTAATTTCGATGAAGACGATTTCAACCTTTCGGAGGAATTAAAAGTCCCAAAAGAAGCTAAAAATTTAAGCGGGCCATTCACGTTAAAACTGTCGCAAGGACTGTCCGACAAATTTCAGTCGTATACGACAGGTTCTACCGTGAATGTCCTTGTTGTACATCGGACCGTGCGACTAACGACAGGTTGGAAGTCCGTTGAAAATTTCAACGAACCTTGCGACACGACCGAATGGTCGTATAGTGAATGGCAGTTTTTGAGACAGTCCTTGCGACCGAACTACGAGAAGAAATAAATAAAAAACAAATTGAAGGAATTTTTTGACACACTGTTCGTAAAACTGGTTCGCAACGTGTGTGCGTTCTTTCGACAGTCTTTGCAACAGTCCGATCGACAGCCTGTGTGGCAGTCTTAACGTGAATGTCCCGCTTTAGAAATAATAAAAATTGTATCAGAAACTGAAACTGATGATCATGTAAATAAAGAAGAAGGTTCTGAAATAGAATAGACAGACAGACAGACAGACAGACAGACAGACAGACAGACAGACAGACAGACAGACAGACAGACAGACAGACAGACAGACAGACAGACAGACAGACAGACAGACAGACAGACAGACAGACAGACAGACAGACAGACAGACAGACAGACAGACAGACAGACAGACAGACAGACAGACAGACAGACAGACAGACAGACAGACAGACAGACAGACAGACAGACAGACAGACAGACAGACAGACAGACAGACAGACAGACAGACAGACAGACAGACAGACAGACAGACAGACAGACAGACAGACAGACAGACAGACAGACAGACAGACAGACAGACAGACAGACAGACAGACAGACAGACAGACAGACAGACAGACAGACAGACAGACAGACAGACAGACAGACAGACAGACAGACAGACAGACAGACAGACAGACAGACAGACAGACAGACAGACAGACAGACAGACAGACAGACAGACAGACAGACAGACAGACAGACAGACAGACAGACAGACAGACAGACAGACAGACAGACAGACAGACAGACAGACAGACAGACAGACAGACAGACAGACAGACAGACAGACAGACAGACAGACAGACAGACAGACAGACAGACAGACAGACAGACAGACAGACAGACAGACAGACAGACAGACAGACAGACAGACAGACAGACAGACAGACAGACAGACAGACAGACAGACAGACAGACAGACAGACAGACAGACAGACAGACAGACAGACAGACAGACAGACAGACAGACAGACAGACAGACAGACAGACAGACAGACAGACAGACAGACAGACAGACAGACAGACAGACAGACAGACAGACAGACAGACAGACAGACAGACAGACAGACAGACAGACAGACAGACAGACAGACAGACAGACAGACAGACAGACAGACAGACAGACAGACAGACAGACAGACAGACAGACAGACAGACAGACAGACAGACAGACAGACAGACAGACAGACAGACAGACAGACAGACAGACAGACAGACAGACAGACAGACAGACAGACAGACAGACAGACAGACAGACAGACAGACAGACAGACAGACAGACAGACAGACAGACAGACAGACAGACAGACAGACAGACAGACAGACAGACAGACAGACAGACAGACAGACAGACAGACAGACAGACAGACAGACAGACAGACAGACAGACAGACAGACAGACAGACAGACAGACAGACAGACAGACAGACAGACAGACAGACAGACAGACAGACAGACAGACAGACAGACAGACAGACAGACAGACAGACAGACAGACAGACAGACAGACAGACAGACAGACAGACAGACAGACAGACAGACAGACAGACAGACAGACAGACAGACAGACAGACAGACAGACAGACAGACAGACAGACAGACAGACAGACAGACAGACAGACAGACAGACAGACAGACAGACAGACAGACAGACAGACAGACAGACAGACAGACAGACAGACAGACAGACAGACAGACAGACAGACAGACAGACAGACAGACAGACAGACAGACAGACAGACAGACAGACAGACAGACAGACAGACAGACAGACAGACAGACAGACAGACAGACAGACAGACAGACAGACAGACAGACAGACAGACAGACAGACAGACAGACAGACAGACAGACAGACAGACAGACAGACAGACAGACAGACAGACAGACAGACAGACAGACAGACAGACAGACAGACAGACAGACAGACAGACAGACAGACAGACAGACAGACAGACAGACAGACAGACAGACAGACAGACAGACAGACAGACAGACAGACAGACAGACAGACAGACAGACAGACAGACAGACAGACAGACAGACAGACAGACAGACAGACAGACAGACAGACAGACAGACAGACAGACAGACAGACAGACAGACAGACAGACAGACAGACAGACAGACAGACAGACAGACAGACAGACAGACAGACAGACAGACAGACAGACAGACAGACAGACAGACAGACAGACAGACAGACAGACAGACAGACAGACAGACAGACATACTGACAGACTGACAGACTGACAGACTGACAGACATTTGTTATTTTGTAAATAAATAAATAATTATCGTTCTTTAATATGTACTTAATTTTTTATTTTCCATATTATTTTTTCGCTTCTTTTTATTTGTTTTCAGTGATGTTCGCTGGAATGGTTCAGGTTTTTTGTAATGTAAATAACAAAAGAAAAAGAAAAGCAATCTAACTTTGTTTCCTTTAAGTATAGAGATATGTAGGTACATATATGCTTTTAGTTTTTAGATTGTTGTTTTTTTTTTTCACTTCTGTTAGCACTTATTTTGAACTGAAACTGCATTTTGAACCACAACTTCCTTGGACTTTAGCATAGCGATGTTATTCAGAATTGATAAAAGATTTAATAAGAATTAATTTTCTTCTCTTTCACTGCAAACTCATATTACAATGCATTAAGAACCGTAAATGCAATCCCAATTTCTTTCGTTTAGCCTTTATTATGTTATGATTGTTTTGTAGGAATTAATAGGTTACTGTTATTGTATATTATGATTTCTATTATGAAATATTTTTACATGCAACTGCAATTATTACCACTTTTTTTTTAAGCCAGCTCGGTGAATAAAGAATAATTTAAGTTATTCTGTGCTGTGGTTTAGATTTGATGCCCGGACACACAAATTTTCATTTCATTTTTATATAATAAAATATAATATTAAATTAATACAAAAACAAATACTCAAAGGAAAAAAAGAAATTTTTTTTTTAACGAAATAAAAAAAGTTTTGTAGGATGTTTAAGTTGTCATTACATAGGACTTTTTGTGCGGAGGAAATTTGTTTCACAGGGACCCGGCAGCGCCGGGTTTTTTCTGCTAGTAATAAATAAATATAAATATGATTAATAGATAACTTAACACAAAAATATCACAGAAAATGCTTTAAATCTTTGAATTATTTAACAAAATAAATAAATAAATAAACAGTTTAATAGCAGTTAACATTAACAAATAAATAAATTAAATAATCAAATAAATAAATAAATAAATTAATAATAAATAAATAAATAAGTAGATAAATAAATATATAAATTAATAAATAAACAAAAAAAAATTAATATATCAATAAATAAATAAATATTACATACACAAATTGATAAATAGATCTAAGCATCCATATATACATTGCAAAGTTATATATAAATTATATAATATACAAAATAAAATTATTATTCAATAAGTTCAACAATTAATGCATTATCACTGTTTTGACATGTTCTAATGAATTTTTCATTGAGAACTTCAATTTTCATTTCAATAGTTTTTACTCTAGTTTGCTCATGTAATGTTGATGTTGAGTAGAACCAAGGAACACGAAGGATCATTTTTAGAACTTTATTTTGAGATACTTGAAGCTTTTTTCTATGCATTTTGGCGCATTTTCCCCAGACTGGTGATCCGTACAAAATTATTGATTGAAAAACGACTTTGTAGATAGAGAGCTTATTCTGGTTGCTTAACAATGACCTTCGATTTATCAAAGGATATAATAATCTTATTGCTAAATTCAATTTACTCAACGTATTTTTTGTGTGTTCCTTGAAGGTCAATTTCTTGTCTAAGTAAACACCTAAGTACTTGACAGAGTCAACCCAAGGAATATCACAGTTATTAACCTTCAGATTTATGCTGGGTAAGAAACAGTTCTTTCTTTTTCTTGTGAAAAAGATAGCCTGACTCTTCCCAGCGTTAATTTTAATCTTCCAGTGTTTATAATATTCATATATAACATTAAGTGCGGTTTGAATATTGTGAACAACAGAAAACTCGTATTCATCAGAAGCCCATATAGCAATATCATCTGCATACATTCCAAAATTGCAGTTCTGTAAATTAGGAAAATCAGAAGTGAATATATTGAAAAGGGTGGGAGATAGCACGGAACCTTGAGGAACACCTGAGGGCACTGCTTTAACAGAAGAACATATTCCATTCAACATGACGAGAAACTGTCTATCGTTCAAAAAACTTTGGATTATTCTTATTAAGTAGCCAGGAAAATTGTTAGTTATTAATTTATGTATTATCCCTTTATGCCATACAGAGTCAAAAGCTTTTTCAATATCAAGTAGAACAAGGCCAGTGGATTTCTTATTTTCAAAATTTGATTTAACATGACGACATATTCTTAATATTTGATGGCACGTATTGTGGTTCCTGCGAAACCCAAACTGCTGAGGTGGAATGATACATTTATCATTAAGAAAGATTAAAGTTTTTTGTAATATAACTTTTTCCAGTATTTTACTAATATTGCTTAGCAGGCTTATAGGTCTATAACTGTTAACATCATTACGAGGTTTTCCAGGCTTCAAAATTGGGACCACTTTCGCCGTTTTCCATTTAAGGGGAAAGTACTGTAACTTTAGACAGGAGTTAATCAGAAACGTAAGAAAAGAAAAGCCACTCATTGGAAGCTGTTTTATGACTAGGTTTTTAATTCTATCAATGCCAGGAGATTTTTGGTTTTGAAGATCACTTACAATATCTTCAATATCATCAACTGAAACCATTTCATTAGTAGGAAGTACTATTGATTTTTGGTTGAATTCATCTACATTGTTATTGATAAGACGTTCCACTTCCAAATTGAAATGTGGAGAAACAGCATGATTTGAAGCGAAAGTAGTAGCGAGTAACTCAGCCTTAGCATCGTAACTAGTAATAAGACTTCCTGAAGACTCAAGATGAGGCATTGGAGGGTTTTTCTTTTTCATAATTTTATAAATGTTCCAAAATGGCTTTGAGTTTGGGTGTAAAGAGCTCAATTTGTTACCCCATTCAATGTTACGAAACTCAGATATTTTTTGCGATATTAGTCTATTGAGCAAGTTCATTTCAAAAAAATCATTCTGCTGTCGATATCTTTGCCAGTTTCTCCTGAACGCATTTCTCTTTTTTATAGCAATTAATATATCACGAGGCAGAATTATAGACCTCTTCTGGACATTTCTTCTAGGAACTGCTATATCGATGCTTTCTAAAATATTCTTTTCGAATAATTCAACGCCAGCGTCAATATCTTCCTGACATAGAACATTTTCGATACTAGTCTGACAATCACGAATTTTTGAATGGAAATGTGAACGAAACAGATGCCAGTTAGCATTCTTATAATCTAAATATTGCACATTAATCAGTCTTGAGCTTAATATAGTATCACAGAAAACAGGGAGATGATCCGAGCTGAGGGCATTAGCAGTATATGGCTGCGTAAAACAGCTAGGAGTATTTGTTAAAAACACATCCAGAGTTGAAGGGGATGATCTGCTGCATGAAGGAACGTACGTTGGACCATTTGAAAATAAAATTGTGATTGGAAATCTCAATATAAAGTCATAGAGCATATTTCCCCATGAATTTGCCCTTAAGCAACCCCACTCGCGATGTTTACAATTAAAGTCCCCTCCAATTAAAAAGTTATCGTTGCGAACTAATTTTCTTAAGTCATTTCTAAAATCGCGTTTCTTAGCCTCATTGGATCTACCACCACCAGGAAAATAGATTGAAAATATTTTAAATTTATTAGAGTCTTCTAATAACAATTCTACTCCAATCGCTTCAAATAATCTCGTATTAATATTTGGTAGTAGGACATGTTTAATTTCTTTTTTAAGTACGATGGCAACACCACCGCCCAAACTTGGACGGTCCAGCCTATGACAAATATAATTACAATTTGAAAACCGAACATCAACATCTAACCAAGTCTCACATAACAGACATATATCAATATTTGCACTACATAGAAAATTGAAGAACTCATTACATTTATTGCGTATGCCTCTGGCATTCCAACATACAATCTTCATATTTACAATATTACTTTCCATTATGAGAATACAAATACTTAGTTGCTAACTGTGCAATGACATTGAATTGATCGAATTTGGACTTACATTGTCCAAGCTTTGAAATCATTTCCATGGTGAGAGCAGCGAGTTCTTCTTGGGAGAAGAGATCACTCTCGTTAACTGCATTATCCCTCGGTGTCGTCGTCGGCTTCACAATTGATTGTTGAGTCATTGACCTTTGTTGACTTTGGTGCTGGTGCTGGTGCTGCTGCTGTGGTTGGCTTTGGTGACGTTTCCAGTGATTAGGTGGTTGAGGTAGAGATGGAAAGTCTTCTACGCTCATAATGTTCACATGTTTTGTTGTTGTTGTCGTTGGAAGCTTTCGTGCATATTGTAACGGGCGTTTGGTCTTCCTTGTTAAACTTTCTTTTATTTGCATGTACTTCGCTCGACTTGAACAGGTTTGATCAGTTGATCGGTGGCTTTCATTGCAGTTAGAACATTTCGTTTGAGAGTCTAATACTGCACTGCAATCAGATGTTTTATGTGGACCAGAACAGTTACTACAGCTAGTTCTAACATTGCAGTGCTTCTCACCGTGGCCAAACATTTGGCAGTTGTGGCACTGAGTTACTTTGTTTTTAAATCGCCTTTGAAACTCCCAACGAACCTGAGTTCGAAATATTATTTTATGATTACTTCTTAAAAATGCAAGACGAACCGAGGCGTTTTCAAAATAAACAATATAGAAAATGTCAGTGAATGTTTCATGCTTTTTAGTGATCATTTTAATATCAATGCACTTTAAACCGAGTGATATAAGTTCAGCTTTTAAAGTTCCAACTTCAATTTGGTCCAAGCCAAATAAAATAACTTTGAATGACCTCTCATTTTGGCGATCATGAGTAAAAAATTCGCACTTATTTGTTTTGAGAGCATCCAAAACTTTTTCATGAGAAACAACTGAATCACAACAAATTTTGATTCCGATAGAAATTTTACGAATTGAATAGTCATTAACACATAATGATTTTAATAATTGATGAACAAATTCAATATTTTTATTAAGTAATTTGATTGGTGGTATAGGCACTTTTTTAGGCATTGGGGCGAATGATTCACCATTAGTTTCTGCGTCCATTAAATCCGCTAATGGATCATAATAATTAGCACGATCGGATGCCATTTTTTGAGAGTTTGATCTCTTAGTTTTATTTGAAGAGGATTCAATATCCTCTTCGCTTCGGGAACGTTTTTTATTAATTTTAGAGTTTAAAATCAAGTTTATCGAAAAGAATACGTTCGCACACGTCTTACTCGGACTTTAGCACGAAAGAGACTGATTTTTATTTTATTTTATTTTATTTTATTTTATTTTATTTTATTTTATTTATATAATGTATAGGCTTCGTAAAGAATTATACAATTTCTAGTCTCAACACGACTAAAATTGACTGGCAGAGCATCCAAAGTTGAACTTCATTCTAATTGAACATTTTTGTCAAAACTGTATGACTATGATTTCAATTTTTTTTTTTAATACAGAAGCTTCCAAAAAATAAAAAAGTATTGTAGGTATACCAAAATTTTCAAGACAATTTTTTATTTTTGATTTAAAAAAAATGTTTCCATTTTTTTTTTCGAAATCAAATATTTCGAAAACGACACGATCGATATTTTTGAAACTTGATAGGTACCCAAGAGTTTTTTAATACTTTCCAAAATATTTTAAGAAAACATTTTACTTTTATTAATATTTTTATTTTATATTTTTTCTCAAAAATGACTCCTACGATTTTAATTAAACTTTTTCCGTATGCTAAAACTATCAAAAATTATAAAATTTTAATCCAAGCAACTATTAGTAGTACCTCTCATACAATGGTTTTTTATATGTATTTTGAATTTTCTTATTATCAGCAGAACGGATTTAGATTAATTTTTATATATGGGTGATTCCGTCTCAACTGTGATTCTTTGTGTCCAGTGCTTTTTTTGTTATTTAATGTAAAATGTTCGTATATATTTTTGGTTTGAATTGTGTAAATGACTATTTACTACAATCTACATTCGATATCATGACCCAATTTGCTACTTCTTCAACATGGTTGGGAAAGTGTAGCAAAAATGTCAGTACCGTGACATGTCCGTCCCTTGTTTTTCCGATTGAATCTACTTTTTTCCAATGAAATACTTCATTGAATTGAAATTTTGTCCGTAGAAAAGTTTGAGTGCAATACTTGCTTGACAAAATAATGCAAAAGTTAAGTCAAAATACTTATTGCTGAATAAAATAATCATGAATAGTTGTTGTCCGAGGTTTTAGTTCTATTTTTGAATTAAAAAGATTTCCCGCTCAACCGCCATTTAGTTTTAGCTTTAACACGTATGTATTGTGGTTTTCTAAAAGATAAACTAGTTATGTATAGTTAACAACAGTCATTTTAATTTTTGAACGTACTTTAAGAGTGATTTGTTTTCATGCGATGAAAGTATGTCACAAATTTATTTGTCAGTACCGTGGTAGTATTTTTAAAGCATGTTATAACATGTTTTTGGCTGGTTATCAGAATTTTGTATTCCTTTTAACCGCATAAGTTAAAACTGTCCTGGAAATTATAAACTGTCTAAATGTCAGTACTGTGGATGTCAGTACCGTGGCATTTAAATACTTTTTGAACTTTAATTAAATATAATTAACTTATTTCTTGCAATAATATTTTTTTCTACCAATTTTCTTTGTAAGAACGGTAGCTTTTGATGCATAAATGTAAAAATACGAAACAAATATATTGTAACGAAAGCGACCTAATTTGAGGAGAAGAAGACAAAATGAAAGAAAAGAAAATCAATTACTAATTTATTTTTCTGGTTCCCGAGAGGATTTATTTATTTGTTGTTTTTGTTTTATTTAAAGATTTAGATTTATGACTTTAATCTCTATAACTTTGTAATCCGTTGGCGAATCAAAAGCGAACTAGGCCGCCTTCTAATCGTCGCAGCGGCTTTTTATAGGGCATTGGATGGTTTCCAGTAGGTTCTAGCATTGTATATAGATTCTATAGTATTCTCATGAAGAAAAAAAGCTCGTGGCCATCTATGCGTCCAAATGTCATACTAATTTTTGTTAAGGGATCTCGGTAAGGCGATCACAGCGAACCTATCGACCAAATGTCTACCTACAAAATCGTGTTTCATGAGAATACTATCTTTGTATATAAAAACCATAGTACTATTATCGACGAATGCGAAGGGGGCGACATCTACGTAAAATACTCGGAACCCGTTGTGGAGAGAACGAATTCGTTGGGAGCATTTTTGGAGACTACAGCGAATGGCTGAGAATCAGAAACGTCAGATTATGATTAGAACGGGAAAGAGGTATTGAAAATGTATGAGAGTGTGACTGATTCAGGTAGAAGGCATTATTTCAATAGTATATTGATATAATGAAGGACTTGATAAAGAACACAATGAAGAAAATATTCAATTTTGCTTTGGGTTGTTATTGGTTTTGTTTACATTTTTTTAATATGAAGATAAAGCCAAGAGACACAACAGAAAACAATTTTGGCTATTCTCTTTGGCTTGTAGGATTTTTTGTTTTGCATGAGGAAGGGGTAGGTAAACATAGGCAAGTGTGCTGGATTTTTGGGTTTTGCGGTGGAAGAGGAAGGGGTGGTTCTTATATTCTCATATATGTGGGTTAGTTTGTACAAATGTAGGTGATTTTTTTGTGCAGGATTTTGTACATGAAAACTTTGCGCGCTTTTCCTTAACGGCTGAAAATTTTAACGCTTTAAAATCATTTGATTTGTCGCGATCTTGGCTTTTAGCTGCTTTTCCGAGTGCGTGAACGAACTGAATAAATTGCAATATTACTTAATAGTGATAGTGATTGTGTTTAGTACCATATATTAACAACAATACTTGCCTGAAAATTAATTTTTGAAGTTAAAAAAAAGGAAAAATTGTGCTGTGAAATTTGTGAAATACCTACCTACCTAATTTGTGAAATTTCTTGCCCTTGATACCCACCTTACTTTAATTACCTTTTTTTAAACCTAAATTTATAACTCTTTTCCACCACTGGTGTATGTAAGTTTTAAGTTGTAGGGGTTGAAAGTTTTTTTTTTTTAACTTAAATCCATAGAGTGCTTTTCTATTGCTTGCTTTTTTTTCTTTTTTTATTTATTTGCTTATAGGTATAATAATTTGCTTTTTTATTTTTTTATTCGCATACATATATAGGTACCTATAGATAATACAAATAAATAAAACAACAATATTTAACTAAAATCCATATTATTGCTTGCTTTTTTACTTTTTTTATTTATTTGCTTATAATAATTTGCTTTTCTATATTTTTATGCGTACCTATATACATATAATACAAATAAATAAAACAAAAATATTTATTTATACAATTAAATTATATGATTTCCTTTGTCTGTTACCTTGCTACCTTTATAAATTAAATACCTTTTTAAACGTACTTAACCATTTCCGTGACGTGAATATTTTTGTAAGTGTTGCTGTGTAACAAAGTTAAGTGATTTGTGAAAAAAAATTATTCTGTGTAAAATAAAATAATTGAAAAAAGAAATATATTGCTGTGATAAATAGTTAAGTTCTGTGAAAAATCATTTCATGTTTTCTTAATAAAATCTTAAACTGTGAAAAATCTTTATTGATAAAATTATTCTTTTTTGTAATAAAATCATTGTCTGTAAAAATATTAAAGTGTTGTATTAATCTGAGTGGTATTGTGAAAAAAATTGTGTTTGTGTGAAAAAATTGAAAAAAAAGTACAGTGCAAAAAATTATTTTGAAAGTGCAAAAAAGATAACAAGTGTGAAAAAAAATTATTTTTACGTATTTTATTTTTGTATTAAATCGATTTTCCTATAATAAAAACTTGAACAAACATGGTTAGGTGTTGTTACGCAAAATGCGGTGCGGTGCAGCATCGGCCGAGTAGTATTTCTTTTTTCAGATTTCCTCAAGACAGCAGAAGACCAATTTGGCAAAAACACGCAGGTGTTTCCGTCGTTCATGATAGGTCCTTCATTTGCGAAGCACATTTTTACCTCAAAGATATTGTACTGCGAGGTACACAAAAACGTCTGGTTCCAAATGCACTGCCATTATCATACTTTTCAGTATGCAAGTGCTCAGACGATGCCATTGATCCTGTATGCCTTAGCATTATGGATGCGTGGAGCTGTCCAAAGCAGCCGACTTCTACAGTCACATCGGCAGAAGCTATTTCTGCGCCTCCACGTGCATATTTACCTCCACCTCTGCCTACGACTTCACGTCCACTTCCCCCTCTACGTTCCGTTGCACCTGCAGCTTCTGTTATGCCTAGCAGCCCAGCTGTATCTTTGGTGAACTTAGCTGCAGCTTCAACAAAAACTTATGTTAGGGATTTATCGTTGGGCGTGGTACCGTTTTCTTCTAATATTTCACCTTCACAGTTTCCTTCACCCAGGTACCATTCCTACAAAGCGTCGCCGAAGCCCTCTCGCGTAAGAGAAGCTCGGCGTCGTATTTTCTTTACGCCAAAAAAATTAAAAAGATGTCCAAAATATAATTTGAAGCAAAATTTAGAGCTTCAAATGAAAAATTTTTCCGAAGAGTTGCGAACATTTGTTTTTTCGCAACTCTTCCACAACAACAAAGCACCTTGGAAGCCAAAGGAAAAAGAACTTTTTCTTAAGGTTTTCTTTAAGTCGCCAACGTGCTATGCTTTTTTGATTACTATAGGGTTCAAGATGCCATCGGTAAGTACGATTTACCGATGGCATTCTGAAATTAGGCTGCCGGCGGGGCTCAGCCCCCAAATTAAGGAATTGCTGAAGGAGAAATCAAAAGGAATGACAGCCATGGAAAAGAAAAGCGTCATTCTGTTTGATGAGATGGCTATCCAGAAGGAACTGGAATATAACATCAAGGATGATGTTATATACGGATTCACGGATTTTGGCGAGCTGGGAAGGACCAGTGTTGTGGCCTCTAAGGCAATGGTTTTTACGCTTAGAGGTCTCAACACAAACTGGAAGCAAACCATCGCGTATTATATGGGATCGCCAAATGGAGAAACTCTGGCGAAGATGATAGTTACAGTTATTACTGGAGTAATAAACTGTGGACTAACTGTCGTCGCAACAAGCTGCGACCAAGGATCGAATAACGTGTTGGCGTACAAAACGCTCGCAACACCACCGATTGAGGAAAATCCCTATGTGGACATAGAAGATCAACGGATATTTCTCTTGCACGACTATCCGCATCTTTTCAAGTGCGTGAGAAACACACTTCTCAAGCATACCATCCATATAGGTGATGAAATCGTAGATTGGCGAGTGCTGGAAAAAATTTTTGAGGAGGACGCAAAAGCGAATACCTTTCAGGTTTTTTTCAAACTCACCCGATCTCATGTCTATCCTAATGGATTTGAGAAGATGTCGGTTAAGTTGGTGACGCAAGTTTTCAGCGACACCGTGTACACGGGAATTATGTACGCAATCAAAAGTAACTGCTTCAAGACCGAACAGGAGAAGAAAGCCGCCGTGGATACAGCAAGGTTTATCAAGAAAATGAACGACATTTTCGATACCTTGAATAATGGTCAGCGATACTCAAGGAATCCTAACAAGCAAGTGTTAGCAGATTCCACGGACACTTTAAATACGCTAATAGAAGCTAGGCAATGGATATCCACGTGGAAATCCAGTAGCTGCAGGACAATCCCACCATGTTTCAAAGGATTGCAGCAAACTTTGCAAGGAATTGTGCAGATGTGGGAATACCTCAAAAGCGATGAGCAGAGCTATTTCCTGCTAGCACACCTGAACACCGATGTAGCGGAGAATTTATTCTCTATGCTAAGGTGTAATAGGGGTTCCTATGAAAGAAACCCTTCGGCTTCGAGATTCATTAGGAATCTCAAGCAAATTATTTTTCACAATTTTAGCGCGCCAGAACACTCAGGGTATGAGGATGCTAAGGCCGAAGCACTCATACAGGAAGCAGACCTGCAAAAGGCCACCGAGGAGGACAAGGACTTCGAATTCGAAGTCCCCATCGAGGACGACATCTTGAAGACGGAGGTGGTGTACGTCATAGAAGAAGAAGAGGAAGAAGAAGACGATGACGAACAGCTGGATGTCTATATGGTGGAAGAATACCTGGATGATGAAGATGAACAGCTAGTGGACGTCTTTGTTTTAGAGGAAGAAGACGACATTAATGAAAGCATTAATACGGAAACAGTTTCTGAAAATCTGCAGAAAGCAGCTGCTGCATATTACGCCGGGTTTGCAGCAGGAAAACTTAAGAAAAAATTGAGATGTGAAGTTTGCTGCAATTTTATGGTAGATGACAACGAAGCTAGCAAAGAAAGACAGCACACTTTACTCATTAAGCTAAGAGCATATGAGACTGTGGCAACAACTTCGGACTTTGGGAAGTTAACAGTTCCTTCGATTATTTTCGAAGGAACTGTTAAGATTCTCCAGGAAATTTTTGAGAGGGAAATCACAGAAAAACAAATTGCTGTTAAAATAGTAGAAACATGGTGTGCGGAGATACTGGAAAATAATAGTTTGGATATAGAGTGCGTAAAGGAGCACAAGGAAATTATTATCAAGTTTCTACTGAGAGGACTTATAATACTAACGAACAGGAAAAGCAACAAGAAATTTAGGCAAACAAAAACAAGGATAGTTTAAGTATTCACTTATAAAATAAGTATAATTATCTATAATATTACAATGATATGTACATATATTAATTTTAGAATAAAATAAAAATATCGTACGAAGGAAATATCTTTGAGTTTTATTATATTATTACATTTTGTATTATATTTGTATTATATAAATATAAGAAATACTTTTAGGTTATAAGAATTTTTAACTTTGTATACTTTTTTCTTAATAAAATCCATCATTACATAGATGAACTACTTTAGGTTTTTATTTTCTTTTTTTACGTGCAATATTTCTTTATGAAATACTTTTAATATAGGTGAATTTCTTTACTCCTTTCATTTTTTGGACCCATTGTGATATTTATTTTTCTACCCCTTCTCAAAATTTATAATATTATAAATTACTTTTTTTATAGTGCAATAATTATTATTATAATGCAAAATATTAGTAGTTATAAGTGTAGAATTAGTACGAGGACTAGGCTTGCCGTGGATACCTCTTTAAAAAAAACGCATGTGCCATTTGCAATATCGAAGTTCCTTTATAGTTCCTATTTATATATTTATTAAAAAAAAACAAAAAAAAAAAAAACAAAAAAAAAACAAAAAAAAACAAAAAAAAACAAAAAACCAAAAAAATTAGAAGTAGATTGAAACGAGGAATAGGCTTACCGTGGATACCTCATTAAAAAAAACGCATGTGCATTGTGCAATATCTTTGTAGTATTAGAAGGAGGACTAGGCCTACTGGGGAAACCTCTTTAAAAAAAAACGCGTCTAGTATTCTACCCCACTGGGAGAATACATTTTAGACTGAGAAATGTAAGATGAGATAAAGAGGTAAGTAAGGAATGAGGAAAATATCTTTTTGCCTTAATTGAAGTGAACCGCCAAAAATTGGTTTGCCTTCGAGATATTAGATACAAAAACACTAATGAATTTTTTTCTTAAATATTTTTTTTTTTTAAACTCATTTATTACTTTTTTTAGAATCTTAACAGTTTTGAACTAGCGTGTAGGTAGAATAAAATTATTCCAACTTCCATATCATTGTTTTTGTTCCAGATACGTATTTAAGACGAAAAAATGTTCAACAATTCTTGATAAAACTTGTAGTTTTTTTCGCTTTAAAAATTAAACTGTTTATTAAATATTTTTATAAATTTTAATTATTATTTATTATAAACTAGGTATTTCATACTTCTCAAGATATTCCAGCTAAAAAACTTTTTTTTTTACAATTTTCATAATTTTGTAGGTATAGGTATAAAAAAAGGAAGTTGATGTTTTTATATTTTTACCAATTTTTTAATAGGTAGGTACGTCAATATAATGAATTTTAACAAGTTTTTTTAAATGCTAGGATATAGGTACCTATTTAAAAAAACTACTAGTTAAATTTTTTTGAAAGTCTTATCTGCACGTAATGACATTTGAATCTATAAAATAAAATCTATCCGAGGTCCATAGGTACGTAAAAACATAGACATTTCTAAAAATTATTGATTCTGATTTGAAGGAGCTCGAACATAAAAATATGCCAAAATTTTCGATTCGATAAATCGCACCAATAACAAGAAATTTTCTTTTTATTAGAAAGAAAAAATCAACTTTTTGATACCTACCAAAGAATCACCCTCTATTAGTATCTACCTACCTACCTACCTTACCTATCAATTTACCTACCTATCATCCAAATGAAAACGACACAAACCTAACAACCAGCATCACCACCAGCCTAGCACCCACTCCACCATGCAGAACAAACTTACATTAAGTCTGCACAACATCCCAAAATTTAAAATTTAAACACTACAAAGACGATACGAGATACGAGGCCTACAATGAAAAAAATTAATTCAAAATTTTTTTTTCTCGTCATATTTTGCATCTTCTGTTTGAATATGTACTTATGTATATATTTTTCAAAAAGTATGCATTAAAAAAAATTGCTTAAAAGAAATTAAAAGAATATACCTAGGTACCTCAGAGAATAAAATGAGTCGAGTAATGTTCATGAACATTGAATACTCACTCGAAAAAAGCGAGTTCAAACAAACAAAGTCAACACAACCAAAATGTTTGCGAGTTTTCATGTTCATGAGTATGATGACTCGTAAGTCAGCACACTCATCAAACGAGTACAAATGAGTATACGTTGCAACCGAGCTCAAATGGTTTCGAATAAAAACGAGTCAGGCGCTTGTGACCATATTGTTCACGATCAGTATGATCAAATATACTCGAATCGTGGCGGAAGATGTGTATTCGATGTCTGTTGATGACGATGGGTAGGCTAAGCAATTTTGTGTCGATTGGTGGATGGTGGTTGGTTTTTGTGATGTACCTAATTTCAATTTGTTTTTTTTTTTTCAGTATTTCGACTAATAGTGAGAAATAAATGTTTCTCGGATTATGTGTTTCCAAAATAATAAAAATAGATGAAATGAAATTTGTTTAACTTGTTTTATTTAACTGAATTAAAAAAGTATAAGCAAGCTAAATAAAATGAAAAAAAAAGATATAAGAGAAGAAAATGAACGAAAATAAATAAAACAAAGAAAAAACTAACAAAAACTTAATAAAAGCTATGAAACTTTTTTTTTTAAATAATAGTTTAGATACATCTGTTTTAAAAGATTATAATGTGTTTTAGAAAAGCCTTTATTGAATATTATTTATACCTATATTATTTACATAAATACCTAATCTACATAAGTAGATTTGTCGCAGATATTGACGATCATGTGTTGCATCTTCTTACCGACCCAATAAATCTATTCAATAGATACAAACAAAAAACAACAGGAACAAGTTTACTTCTTGCAAAATTGCAAATTGAAACCACCGACCATAGAAAATATGAATAGATAAAAATAAATACATATAGAATCTACCTACCCGTCCACAAACTATGATGCAAGACCAACGACCGATCCACGATCACATTGCCTTTGGCTATTCATGATGTTCACGATATTTTCGAATACCCATTTTCTTTCGAGTATACTCGCTTTGTTTTGAGTACCCGAAAATTGTTGCAACTGTTCATGAGTAATTTTGATTGTGGATATAGAAGGCATCAGATACTCATGAGTTCGATCAATTTGTTTGACTTGACTTATGAGTATTTTTACTCGTGGATAAAATGACTTACGAGTATAGAGGCGGAACGATCGAGTATGAACGATCATAAACAGAAATTGGATTTTGTTCGAACTGATTCGAACACGCTCATTTTAATCTCTGGTACCTACCTACCTACCTATTATTTTTTTTTAAGAAATAAATATGTAGGTAGTGTAGGTACCTACCTATCGCATGAAATTGTAAGTAGGTATTACTGTTGTTTTCTAATGATTTTTTCCAATGTTCCAATTAGCCCCTCTCTAAAACAATTTTTGTCCAAGAAGTGGAGCGATCATTTCCTAAAGAATTGCTTTGCTACCTACCTATGTATGTAGCTAGGTACATACCTACATATTTTTACAAATTTATTTTGAATAACTAGGTCACTCTCGCTACTTACCTACCAACTTATTCAAAATAAATCTGTAGAGTTAATTAGATAAAAAGTTTATTATGTAGGTAGGTAGGTATGTATAGTACATTCCTATATGGTATACACATCTCAAAGCATAGGGATTCCCACTTACAGACACTGAAAAGTTACAAAGATTTCACTAAATTCTTTGTTTACTTTTCTAACTAGGTAGGTAGGTATGTAAAATAAATTATTTTAAGTTCAAATAGGTAGGTATAGGTAGGTCAAATGGGTAGGTACTCAAAGAAATACGTAGGTACCTAGAATTTTGCAAATCAAAACTTTAATTTAAATACCTACCTACCTACCTACCAACCAAGGAAAAGAAATATCTTCCTATTTATGTACCTATACGAAAACCCAACCCCGAATTTTGCATTAAAATCTTCAACAAAAATACTTTACTATCAAAAGATTTACCTACGATCACAAAAACCGAATTCCGAATTTCGCAAAAGAAAATTTAATTTAAATAGGTAACCTACCAAACGACCTATCCTCAAAATAGTTAATAACACAAAATTATTAATAATACCAAAAGATATACCTACCTACGACCTACCCACCCTCGCAAAAATAGATAACAATTTAAAATTATAATACCCACCAAAACCATCGAAATCATAATATGAGAAAATTTCAATTTAAATACCTACCAAAAGAAAAAGATATATACATACATACCCATCGTCCAAGATTGCTAGTGCTACTCAAATCACAACAACAAAACCAACCCTCAATAATATGAGAAAATATAACTACATTCATACCTACATATGTATGTATGCTTCTTTTCGCATCGTCTACAGCAGCCATACTCAACCTTTTTTTCATAAGGGCCACAAAGACGTTTAAGCTATGCTACCTCGGGCCGCAAATATGAATTATTTTTCGCACTTAGGTGTTGAGTAATTATAAGATTGAATGGTTGATTCATTTTAATATAAAAAGTAATTTGATTTCTAAAATTTAGAACACTTTTTCAATATCTGGCTTGTTCCTGCATGCTAAGACTATTTCGTTTATGTCTTTACATATTCTTTGTAGGATTGAAAACGATGATTTCCAAACGTATGAAGATAGAAGATTTTAATTTTTCAATCCAGCGCCGGCCTTCTGACTTTTTTTTTCTGTCAGGAACATTATCTATTACCTGAAGTAGAAGGAGGAAAATTTATGTTGTGGTCACTCATTTTACATTCTTATTGTTTCTTTTTTAGTTTGTGTCTGCATTTTTGAGCGAAAATCCAGTCAAATTTCTCATATACTAACGATTGAGTTTAGTCAGCTGCAAAATCAGTCTTTCACACGTTGAAAAATATTTATGATTTTGTTTGGTAATGCGGAAAATCCCTCCGGAGCTCTCCGATCCAGATTACTGTGTCAATCAGAAACGATGAGATTGTTTGATCCGATCGTCGAAGAGTATTGAATTGAAATCATAAATTTTCATTTCAATCAATCTCAATTTCAATCATTTCGATGATTCTCGATTTTACATCCAAGCTCAACCATTTTGAGGATTCTTGACTGCCCATTCCAATCTCAATCATTTTGTTGATTGTCGATTTTCCATCCCAATCTCAATCTTAATAATTTTCTCTTCAAAAAGTTGTGATATCTTAGATGTTTTTTAATCCATCGACATTGTAGCCATCCTAAAATGGAATTTGATAGTTGGTGTCTTGATGGATAGGGGCCGAACTATATTTTCACAAAAAGTATATTTTGATCCAAATTTCAACCAATTGACATAAAATTAAAATCCAAATTTAAGTATAATGAAAATGCAATGCAATTTGACAATTTTGACGTTTCAATTGAGCGCAAGTATGCGTGCTTCTGTTTTTGATTCTTTCTTCAAATTCAGAATCGATGCTCTTGCTCTCTTCTTTTCAGAAGATGAATTGTCATCTAGTGCCAAATGAACTTTTTCAGAAGCATTTGAAACGAAAATGCTAATCAGTCATTCGTGAAAACGAAAATACAAAGTGACTTTTCGTTTGTCGATGGAGCTATTTCCATCACTTGTCTTTCAAATTTGATGTCTTTCATTGCCAACACTTTTGTTTGGAAATGTTTCCTATTTTGGGCTTTATTTCCCATTTGATTTTTTTTTTTGGGCATTGTTTCACTTTATAAAAGAAAGCGATGGAATCAGGAAATATAATTCAAAATGTTCAATCTTTTTTTTGGTGTTTCAGTTTTTCTATGTAGTCGCATATTTATGTAAGTTTGTCAGGTGGGCCACTTAAAAACCTCGGCGGGCCACATGCGGCCCGCGGGCCGCAGGTTGAGTATAGCTGGTCTACAGTCTATTTTATAACAAAATCTGTATACAAAAGTGTTTATCCTCGTTGCTATGACCTACGACACCGAAGAGGCGACGACGCAAGCAGCTCACTCAAGTATCTCTTTTACCCTCTTGTTCTATTTTTCCTTGCTTCCTCTGGCTGCATACAAAATATATTTCCTAAACAAAACACCAAATAGTAGAATTCAAAGAGGAGACGAGAAACATTTTTTCATTTTCTTTAAATTTTTCTACTTTTTGACAGCTGATTTCCTTATCTCACTTACTCCCTTTATTTCTTACCAGAATGGAAATAATACAATCCTCTTGCTCTTACTACTTGTCTTCGATTCTTGACATTTCCCTTCTTTTCATGTCTACACAACAACATGACAACAACATTTGCGGTTGAATGTGGCGCCTTCGACGGCTGTGCGTCCTCCTAAAAAAAATTGCCCATGATAGTACTATGGTTTTTATATACAAAGATACTATAGATTGGATATACAATGGTTCTAGTCTCCACTCATTGTTTTCCCATTTTCCATGGTTTTGCATCTGGAAGTTTGACTTTTGACGCCATTTTGTAAATTTCTGAATAAAAATTGATTTCATCTGAGTCGCAACAAATCTCCTTTATGATTATTTAATCGTAATCGTCATGAAATTCCCATTCGATTGGTATGCCATACCTCTAGGTAATGTCCACTTGTCCACATAATGACTTTTTGTTGAATCGCGTCTGAAATCAATTTGATTAAATTAATTGAATTCGGAACAATCTACCTTGCTGATTGAACGGTTCCATTTTAGCAGTTTAGTCAGTTATGTGTGGATTGTAGAACCCAATTGTTTTTAGGTTGCAATGTCAAGTCTCATTTCGCGTTCAGGTTTTCAGCCGTCAACAACTCCAGTTGATCGCTGCGGTGTTCGTCACAATATCAACAATGCCAAAAAATGTGTTACACCACTTTTGCACTCACGGCCTCATATTGTTTTGAATTAAATCTGAGGAACTCGACGCTCCACATCAAAAATACCACTTAGAAAGCGATAAAAAAATTAAAAACCTGTTTCCACCTACATACTTTAATCTTAGTCGTATTAAATGGATTCCTATCGAAAACGAAGACAGGGTGTTCCCAGCTAATTTATCAACTGAAACCGAAGTTTTATGTTTTGATTCTTTTTATTCAAATGGGCTTTTTCAAATCAATCATGTTTTTAATTCTTTGAATAATCTTTTGGATCTTGTATTTATAAATGATAACTTGAATGCTTCAATAAATGAATGTTCTCCCTTGTTAATGAACTCAGTTCACCATAATGCAATTGAAATTCAAATTAAAGATATGAAGTTAAAAAATTATGACATGTTTAACAATTCTATTACATTTAATTTTAAATTTAATTCGATTAACTTTTTGTCTTTAAAAACCCAATTTAATTCAATAAATTGGATTTCGGAATTTAACAATAAATCGTTATATGATAATTTTAATTTCTTTTTGAACTTTTTCAAAAATACTGTCTTAAGTTGTGTTCCGAAAGTAAAAAAGAAAATAAATTCCCACCCTCCGTGGTACAATTACCGTTTGAGAAAACTTAAAAATGCTAAAACTCGTGCTCATAAATTATATAAAATTAAATAAATTGGGTGGCGCAACAGCTCGAGGAGAACCAGGGCCTAGTGACTTACAACTCACAACCATTCCTGTGTGCGTGTTTGTTGGGCAGGAATGGAGGGGACCTACAGTTTTTTGCCGAGTCCGAACGGCTAAATGAGAAGCACTTTTTCATGACAAGTATACTCTTTTGGAGGATTTGTCAGTTCCTCGAAAGAGGCAGTACCTCGAATAAAACATTTCTGTTTTTAGGTGGCACGGCTGGGAATCGAACCCACACCTTCGGCATGATATAAATTATATAAAGAAACTAAAAGTGAAATTGATTATATGAACTTTTCTCGGCTCCGAAAAGAGTTTATTTTTCTGTCCAAGCTCTTAGCATGTTCCCATGCACAATCATTAGAATGTAATTTGAAGCGCAATCCGAAATCTTTTTGGAACTACGTAAATTCTAAAAGAAAAAGTGTTGGTTTCCCTACGCTTATGTGGTACGATAATGTTTCTTCTAGTGATCCTCAAACCATTGTTAATATGTTTGCAGAAAGTTTTAAGAAAGTTTACTGTACTGTTGCTTTATCAAGAAGTGTTAATGATTTTAGTTTTTTACCCTCTATAACAGATTGCTGTGGTATGACATTTGAAAGAGATGAGGTAAGAGAAGTTTTAAATGATCTTGAGCCAATTACCTCCGGTGACGTTCATGGAATTTTTCCTATTGTGTTAAAAAATTGTGCTGATTCTTTGAGTGTACCACTTCAGATTATTTTTAATAAATCTTTGTTGTTGGAGCTGATGTCCGCATATATCACCAATCAACTGTTTATATTGCAATTGTATCCAAATTGTAACATAACTAACTTTCAAGATGCATTTTGTACTATAAAGTTTTGAATTATTATTTTCAAATTTGAATCTGGCGCGCAAATTATACCAGTCGCCATAATTTTTAAATTCTTTGAATTCGCCCTTAAATTTAAACTTAAATATAACGTAATCTCTCTTTCGAAATTGCATCAAATTTTTGTATAAATACGATCGACGAAATAAAAATAATTACTTATTGTATCAGAACCCTTAGGGGAAATTCTTGCCTTTTTAATTCGAAAAATTATCGTCGTTGTTTTCGCTCGCTTTTGCATGGTTATAATCGTTAACCTTCAAAAGTCCTCTCGCTAAAGTTTTTAAAAAGGAAATTGTCGTAAAGAAACCAGTAAGGTTTTTAAAATTAAATTCGCTTTTCTTGCTACCGTTGACAATTGGTCAGCGCATCAACCAGGATCTTCCTATCCTTTAAAAAAGGACAAAATAGAGATCCCTCGGTTGACGGTCAGTTAGTTGATCGTTCATTTTTTGGCGCCCAACGTGTTTAAAGTGGTAATCCACATAAAAAACTCTTAAAAAGTTAAAATTGTAAATCTATTCGAAAAGACATAAATTATACGATAAAAGAAATATGAACAATAGTGAAAAACATTAACTTTGAACAAATATACATATTTCTCGCCGCGTTTTCGGTTTCGGTTTCGCGAGTTCGCGTGTGCATGGTGTAGGTGAAGTGCAAAACACATCAAGAGACAATAAAGACAAGAGAAAGGAGAGATACCAAGAGACCAACCAGTTGATGTCCAGAAAATCTTCCAACGATCCAAGAGGAAAACGAACCAACCTTCAGGTCACCGGAGAAAAAATTGTGGGAGATAAGTATAACATCTCTCACCAAGGTACGTGTGGTCATAATTTAATTCAAATGTGCGCTGTTGGAGCTAAACAAAAATTTAAAAATTGAATTAAAACTCATATTAAAAACGCACCTTCGATTTAAATAAGACCTTTATATTGCTTATATTGATCATATTAAAATATTTATCATCAAATGAACAACATATCCTGCTTATTTTGCTAAAATAGTACACCTAAATATAAATTTAAATCTACGAAATTTCAAATATAAAAATCACATATCATAATTTGATCAAGATCTTAGTCAATATCCGCAATAACTATAGTGCTTTCGCTGGAAAAAATACAATAAAATCCACAAAAGAGAATACTTATGATCCACTTTTGTATCCAGTACATACACACACACACAAAATAGTATTTTGCAAAGCTTTCGCTCTAGTTTTTAAAATTCTACCACACCATTGTTTTTTTCTTCGATATTCGCTTCGTTCATCTCATTCGCCCGTACTCTCACACTTGGCTGCATTAGCCATCACAGTCCAAAATTCATCGCCGCATCCACCACACCATTGCCCTTTTCGTCATTATTCGCCTCATTCGCTCGTACTCTTTCGCTCGCACTCTTTCGCTCATTCGTTCGCACTCTCGCACTTGGCTGCATTAGTACTCACAATCCAAATTCTAAAATCGCCACATACACACCTGATTTCGATTTGGACTTGATTTCAGTGCAAAGATCTTCATTTCGCCCACACATCATCGCCCATAGAAGGTTTACGTCGTCGTCGTCGCGGGAGATCTTGCTGCATGATCATTGCACTGGAAGGAAAGCTTTTGGTTGCATTGGATTTGTCATCATTGTCCCACTCATCGGTTGGATTCTTCAATTGTAGGAATTTGAATTCAAATTCTAAATTTATGCGAATTTATATTCCTTTCTTGTTCGTCGCAATAATTTGAGAAGTTAAGTCATCTTCTACTATCTATTTCAATTGAATTCGCCGTTGGATACGCATAGTTGTTTTGAAATTCAACTCGTTTAGAATAGGGTTGCCGAATACATAATTCTTAATTGAAGAAATTGAATCAAGCTTTAAATACAATAAAGCAATCTTCTTGGATTTGGTCGTTGTTGCTTGGGAACATTTTTATTGTTTTTATTTTTTGCAATGGCTACTGAACCAACTCTTGATGAATTAAAACAGCAACGGGCTTCCACTAAAGGAAGCATAACCCGGATAAAGAATTTAGTCGAATCAAATTACACTTTCTTAACATCAACGGAACTCGAATGTCGTTTAGGGATTTTGGAGTCCTACTTTAAGCAAATTTTAGTTTATCAAACGAAGATAGAGATCTTAGCTCCGACTGATAATTGTAGAGGTGAAATAGAGGATTTGTATATCACTGCAAAAGCAAAAATTCTTTCGCTTTTGGGAAATGTTCGACTAAGTAGTGCTGCCGAAATGAGTTTTACTATTCCACATCCAACTAGCCATCTTCCTAAACAACGCCTACCTAGGTTCAGTGGAAGATATTCTGATTACAAAAATTTTATAAATTCATTCAACAATCTGGTGGAAAATGATGCTAGCTTGACTAAAATCGAAAAATTTAATTATTTGCTGTCGTGTCTGAGCGATCAAGCTCTTGGAACAGTAAAGGCTTTTCAGGTCACGGAAGCCAATTATTCTAAGGCACTTCTAAGTCTTAAGGAGCGCTATGATAATGATTGCCTCATCTTTTTAGAGTATATCTCAGAGCTTATTGAACTACCCAAGGTTCCAAAGGCATCTGCTATTTCATTGAGGAGCTTGGTGGACAATATCTCTGCGTTGTTCAGTTCATTGCTTTCGATAGGATCTTTTGAAAACATTTGTAATGCAATTATAATACATATTGCAATGTCGAAAGTCGATCCGGAAACACAGTCCAAATGGGACGAGCAACTGGACTATAAGAAGTTGCCTGAGTGGAAAGAATGTGCAAGTATTCTTAACAAACGGTGTCAATTCTTGGAAGCTAGGGATAGCAAACAATCGCGTTCGGATTTAACTCACAAAGCTTTCAACAAATCAAAGCCAGCGTTGGTCAACCATCGGACTCATACTTCACTTGCTGCTAATCAGCAATTTTGTATCTTGTGTCGAGACAGTAGCCATTCAATTACAAGCTGTAAAGGTTTCATGGAACTTTCTGTAATGGACAGATATTTGAAATCGAAAAAATTAGGACTTTGTTTGAATTGCTTAGGAAAGGGTCACAATGTTTCTAAATGTCCTTCGCTTTATAGGTGCAAAAGCTGCAAACAAGCGCATCATAGCCTTTTGCATAGACCCCAACCTGCAGACACTATCTCTAATGTTTCACAAGGTACCTCCAACCCAAGTACATCGGCTGCAGCACATTCTGCATTAGAGAAAGAGCGTGTTCCGGAAGGCCAAGTTATTTTGGCTACAGCCTTAGTTCTTGTCAAAGACTCGTCAGGAGGCTTTCAGTTGGGAAGGGTTCTCCTCGATTCTGGCTCACAGGTCAATTTCATTAATGAAAAATTTGCCAACTCACTCTGTCTTAAAAAACAAAGAAAAAACGTTGACATTGTGGGAATAGGAGTTACTGAAACAAAAACAAAATATCAAACTCAATCGACAATTCGGTCAAGGTACAACGATTTTGAAGTTTCTCTGGAATTTTTAGTCGCACCCTCCATCACAGGGTATCAACCAGAAGCAGCGCTCAACATTAGTAGTTGGAATCTACCTACAAATTTAGAACTTGCAGATGAGAGTTTCAATAAGCCTACTCAAATAGATTTGTTGTTAGGTGCTGAAGCCTTTTTTGATTTGCTGGAAACTGGTCAAATGAAACTCGGTGAAGGACTTCCATCATTGCAAAAAACTGCTTTAGGTTGGATTGTATCGGGTAGATACAAAACAAAATTTGTTGAACAGAAACAGTCGTGCTTCGTCAATGCAAAAGAAGGTTCGTTAGACGAATATTTAGAGAAGTTCTGGCAACTGGAGGAGATTCAGGGTCATCAGTCTAGGTGGTCTGAGGAGCAAACCACATGTGAGAAACATTTCAAGGACACCATTGAGGTTCTACCTAGCGGTCGGCTTATGGTTCAACTACCTCTTAAAAGAGATCCCAGCTGTCTTGGAGCTTCTTACGACATCGCCTTCAGAAGATTCCTATCTCTCGAGCGTAGGCTATCTAAAAATGCATCTTTAAAAATGCAGTACGTCGATTTCATGAAGGAGTATAAATCGTTAGGCCATATGTCACTCGTTCATAATCCAAATCTGGAAATAGCTCACTACTATTTACCGCATCAATGTGTAATAAGGCCTGATAGTGTTTCCACAAAATTACGTGTGGTCTTTGATGCATCGTGTTGCACATCTTCGCATATATCCTTAAATGGAATTCTAATGGTCGGTCCTACTATACAGGACGAACTTCTAATCATCTTACTTCGCTTTAGACTTTATCGATACGCCCTAACTGCCGATATTATTAAGATGTATCGACAAGTTCTAGTTCACCCATCGCATAGGAGGTTGCAGTTCATCTTATGGAGGGAAAGCGAACACACCCCTATTCAAACGTACCAGCTCAATACTATTACATATGGTACATCATCTGCACCGTTTCTGGCAATCCGTTGTCTTCAATATTTGGCTGAGAAAAACCAAGATCATTTGAGCCTTGGTTCTGGTTGTCTAAAGTTAGATTTTTACGTGGACGATATGCTCACTGGAGCAGACGATTTAGATACCCTAACTCAAAAACGAAACGAAGTCGTTTCAATTTTGGATTCAGCTGGATTAGAGCTGTCAAAATGGAATAGCAACCACAGTTCTTTGATTGCGGAAGCTAAACGAAAGGAGATAAAATTGACTGAGTCGAATTTAACGAGCACGTTAGGCATCACTTGGAATCCTGTTGCTGACGATTTCAGTTTCTCCTATAAGCCAAATCGGACTTATACTAAATATACTAAAAGATCCATTCTTTCTCTTTCGTCATCTCTTTTCGACCCGATGGGTTTGCTTAGCCCAATTATTATTCGAGCTAAAATTTTGCTTCAACAACTTTGGATAGAAAAAGTAGACTGGGACGAGTCTATTCCACAAACCATTGACAATGATTGGCGTCAGTTCATAACAGACCTCCAATCACTTCAAAATCTCTCGGTTCCCCGTTACGTGTTTTTGGAAAACAAACAAAGCTATCAGGTACATGGATTTGCTGACGCATCCATGAAGGCATATGGCTGTTGCATATATCTGAGGAGCGTAGATACTTCTGGGTCAGTAGTAGTGAAGCTTTTAGTTGCCAAGTCAAGGGTTGCACCAGCTAAAAGGAAACAACTTCCTCGATTAGAGCTATGCGCAGCCCATCTTCTATCGAAACTTTGGGTGAAAATTCAAAAGGTTATTGAAACAAGTCACTCGGAAGCGTTCTTTTGGACTGATTCGGCAATTGTATTGCATTGGCTATCCACGCACTCCTCGAAACTAAATACGTTTGTAGGAAATAGGGTAGCAGACATCCAAGAAACAACAAAGCAGGTAGTTTGGAAACATGTTCCAACAAACGACAACCCTGCAGATATAGTGTCACGAGGATGCACAGTGGATGAATTGAAGAACTCAATTTGGTTCAAGGGTCCGTCATTTTTAGTTAAAAATAATGAAGACTGGCCAACCACAGTAGAAATTCTTCCCTCTCCGGAGGACCTCTCATTGGAGAAGAGAAAAACAGTTTTAAGCTGCCAACCAGACCACAACCATTTTATTGAAGTAATAAATGGAGTAAGTTCATACACTAAAGTTGTAAGAATCTTTGCCTACGTTGTAAGGTATCTCAATCGCCGATTACGGAAAATCCCGTTTCCAGGTGATCAATTGACAGCTGAAGAGCTAGAATACTCTCTACAGATTATCGTCAATTTGATTCAAATGAAGTACTTTGCTAAGGAAATTGAAGCAATCAAAACGAATACACCGTTGAAAGGATCCATAAAATCGCTGAGTCCGTTTATAGAGGACAAAAATGGCCTACTCTTATTGAAAGTGGGAGGACGACTGAAGCACGCGAACATTCCAGAGGAAAGTAAGCATCCATTTCTGTTGCCAAAAGATAGCAATTTCAGTAAAACACTCGTTGATCATCTTCATCATTCGAACTACCATGCTGGTCCAAAGGCTCTTGTCGCACTCACGAGACAACGATTTTGGTTAATTAATGTTCGAGAGTTAGCACGGCAGACGGTTCGAAAATGTCCCCATTGTGCAAGATATAGACCGAAATTGTTTGAGCAGATAATGGGTGATCTGCCCGCTGAAAGGTTGACCCCATCTCGTCCATTTATTTGTTGTGGAGTGGACTTCTGTGGCCCAATATTTACATATTACAAAATTCGTGGCAAGGTGCCGTATAAAACCTATATCGCCGTTTTCGTTTGCTTTTCTTCAAAAGCAGTCCATTTAGAAGCTGTGTCGGACCTCTCAGCTGATGCCTTTATAGGAGCTCTGAAAAGGATGATAGGTCGCAGAGGTCTTCCTAGAGACATCCATTGTGACAATGCGACAAACTTTGTTGGCGCACAGTCAAAACTCAAAGAATTGCGTGATATGTTGTTCAAGAAATCTAATCAGCAAAATATAATTAATTTTTGTTCTAATTCTTCCATAAACTTTCATTTTATACCCCCCAGGGCACCCCACTTCGGTGGGATTTGGGAAGCTGCCGTAAAAGTAGCAAAGGGCCACCTCTATCGGAGCCTAGGTGGTGCTAAGCTATCCTTCGAAGAGTTGACGACAGCATTAGTGGAGATCGAGGCTATTATGAATTCGAGACCAATAACTCCAATGTCTACAGATCCCAATGACCTCGAAGCGCTAACGCCAGCACATTTCCTGATTGGGTCATCGCTAAAGGCTGTTTCGGAGCCAGCAGTGGAGGCTTCTGATATCAGCTACCTTCAAAGATGGCGGCGAATAAACGCTGTCAAAACCCACTTTTGGAACCGGTGGTCATCAGAGTACGTCACAGAACTCCAAGGTCGTGCAAAATGGACGTCATCAAATCCAAACATCGCTCTTGGTAGCCTGGTCATAATGCACGAAGACAACCTACCACCTCAGAAGTGGCTGATGGGAAGAGTCACGAATATTGTTGAAGGTCCAGATGGTCGAGTTAGAGTCGCCGATGTAAAAACATCAAGAGGAGAATTTAGACGTCCAATTCGCAAGCTGGCAGCTATTCCGTCTTGAAAGAAAGATCTTTCAAAGGAGGCGGAATGTTGGAGCTGATGTCCGCATATATCACCAATCAACTGTTTATATTGCAATTGTATCCAAATTGTAACATAACTAACTTTCAAGATGCATTTTGTACTATAAAGTTTTGAATTATTATTTTCAAATTTGAATCTGGCGCGCAAATTATACCAGTCGCCATAATTTTTAAATTCTTTGAATTCGCCCTTAAATTTAAACTTAAATATAACGTAATCTCTCTTTCGAAATTGCATCAAATTTTTGTATAAATACGATCGACGAAATAAAAATAATTACTTATTGTATCAGAACCCTTAGGGGAAATTCTTGCCTTTTTAATTCGAAAAATTATCGTCGTTGTTTTCGCTCGCTTTTGCATGGTTATAATCGTTAACCTTCAAAAGTCCTCTCGCTAAAGTTTTTAAAAAGGAAATTGTCGTAAAGAAACCAGTAAGGTTTTTAAAATTAAATTCGCTTTTCTTGCTACCGTTGACAATTGGTCAGCGCATCAACCAGGATCTTCCTATCCTTTAAAAAAGGACAAAATAGAGATCCCTCGGTTGACGGTCAGTTAGTTGATCGTTCATTTGTATACCGGTGAGTTTTTGGATGAGTGGAAGCTATCTGTGATAAGTCCTACTTACAAATCGGGAAGGAAAGATAAAATCGAAAATTACAGAGCAGTTAGCAAATTAGCCACGATCCCAAAGTTACTGGATAAATTGGTTCAAATAAAATTGTGTTTCTTAATTCATAACAATATTTCTGAATTTCAGCATGGTTTTGTTAATGGTAGGTCCACATGCACAAAGTTAGCTGAGTTCACAAATATTTGTATTTCAGCACAGGAAAAACATAAACAAATTGATGTTGTTTATACTGACTTTGTAAAGGCGTTTAGTAGAGTAAATTTAAATATCCTTTTAGTTAAGTTGAGAGCTTATGGGTTTGACGGAAGCATTTTGAAGTGGTTATTCTCATATTTGACAGAAAGAAAACAAATAGTGAGAGTAGGAAATTTTGTTTCTGAGAAAATTAATGTGTACTCTGGTGTTCCAGAGGGAAGCCATTTAGGACCTCCCTTATTCTTATTGTAGGTACATAAATGATGTGCACATTATCTTACGTCACACAGTGGTCGGAAATCAACATTTAGCGCGAACTAAATAAAAAACTGAAGGTGCAAATCACCATGACAAATGTTATCTGTCGTACGTAGAATACATCCGCGCACCCACTGATGACCTTGGTTTCTTATTTAAGGTCGAAGATAATACTAAAAGACCCGTTAGTTGAACGATTCAACCAATATTCGCAGCATGGTATGCCAAAAATGTGGAAAATTGTGGCATTTTATAACGATTCCAAAATGAATTGTAAAAGACGAATTAGCACGTAAATGCACTTTGTTTTTGTACTATCTTGAAAAGAAGCGATTCTTTAACGATATTAGAGCAGTCTTAACACTTGCAAACACTTGCGATTTTTCTATGCTCAACTTAAAAAAATAATGACCAAAAAAACCTTTTTAACTAGCTAGGTCCTCACTTTACAGCTACTTAAATTTATTAAACAAATATTTTCCGTTACCTTATCCATTGTTAAAAATTATAAAAATAATTTTAGCTTAAGTTTTCACACTCATTACAAATGATAAACAATTCAAAATTGACATACCATGCTGCGAATATTGGTTGAATCGTTCAACTAACGGGTTTTTTAGTAACATCTTCGACCTTTAATAAAAAACCAAGGTCATCAGTGGGTACGCGGATGTATTCTACGCACGATAGATAACATTTCTCATGATGATTTGCACCTTCAGTTTTTTATTTAGTTCGCGCTAAATGTTGATTTCCGACCACTGTGCGTCAGTGTAAATTTCTGTTATTTGCTGATGACCTCAAGATGTTTATGGAGATAGAATGTATTAATGATTGTATCAGGTTTCAGACTATCCTCCTATCTTTTCAAGACTGGTGCCGGAAAAATGATTTGCAGCTTAATTTGCAAAAATGTGCGGTGATGACTTACAGTCGGTCTCTCCATCCAATTTTATTCTGCTACAATTTAGTTAATCAGTCTCTACCAAGAGTGAATGAAATCAAAGACTTAGGAGTGATTTTTGATACGAAACTAACATTTGACCAGCATATAAATGAAATAATAATTTCTAAAGCCAACTCAATGTTGGGTTTTGTTAAAAGAAATTCAAAAGACTTTAAGGACCCGTATACAGTTATAACTTTGTATTGCTCATTAGTACGACCTCTTTTAGAATATTGTGTTGTTGTTTAGTGCCCTTACACTGTCAATCACATAAATAGATTGGAGATGATCCAAAAGAAACTATTACGGTTTGCGCTTCGAAATTTTTCTTTGAATAATGAAGTTGTTTTAAATTATAAGGAAAGACGTCAACTGTTGGGCCTAGAGTCCCTAGAACGAAGGCGAGAAGAGTTCAGCATAGTTTTTATTCGAGACATTTTTTGTTCAACTATTGATAGTGGATATCTTTTATCAAAAATTAATATATATGCTCCTGAAAGGTCATTGCGATTGAGACCATTACTTTATGAATTGCCACATACTACTTCCTATGGCCAAAGAGAGCCAATTTCAAGATGCACCAGTATATTTAATTCACATTATTGCAATATTAATTTATGCTTAAGCAGAGATAGGTTCAAAAAGGAATTAAAATTGATGTTTCTACAATTAGATAATTAATTATTCTTTTTGTTATGTAATTAAACTATTAGTTTTTAAGTAAATTATATATAAATATTGTAAAATTTTCTTAAATCTGTTGATTATAAATCGTAGATTGATATAAATAAATAAATACAAGAAAATAAGAAGGAATACCTACGCAAATAGACGTCAGTTTCTAATTTTCATTCCAATTTATTTTAAAGGCTCCCGACACGAAAAGCATTTTGGGTGCCTTATCTTGGCAAAGAACAGTCATCGAGAACAAAAGAATTTGTTTCTGTTTAGAAAATATGCAATGTGTGTTGAACCTCTATGTAACGATAAAAACTTGTTTTGATCCTCTTTTTTTGTTTCCTCTTCTCCTCAATGTCTGTACCTACGTATGTATGTATGTACGTACATACACACCAATTCATTCTTTATTTATTTTTTCGGCAGTTTGTTTTTGTTCCCTTCTCCCTCTCGTATATTGGCACTGCTGTGACGTGAGGAGAAGGAAGATAATTGCCTTCTCTCATGTAGTGAGGAAATAATGTATTTTTTTATCTTTCGTCTGCTGTGAGTTGGGTGTGAAGCAATGATGAGGGAATAATACACTTCTTGCTTCAGTCGTCTGTAGCGCTAGTATCTTTTTCCTCAAGTAATACTACTATTAGATTTATATACAATGCTTATATGTATATTTAGATAAAAATCTACTTTTAGCAGTACTTGACAACATTTTGACAACTGTGGGTTTGAATGTGTGAGTTGTTCTGATTTCGGTTTCGAAATTTAGGGCAGTTATTTCCTTATTTTTAGACATAAGGAAAATTCGCCTTTTTTTTTGTTTTTCTCTTTGGTCTAAAATTGAGGACATATTAGGTTTCGATTCGTATGAGTTTTGTACCGAATCTTAGATGTAGTCATAATAGACTATTTGTACCAAAATTTAAATATTTCTATCGATTATTATACCAAAGTTATAAAAATTAAAAACTTGATTGAACCTGCTACATTTGTTTCCCCATATAAAACTTCTTTTGTCTATGGGGCTAGGTTAACGGTAAAATAATGAGCTTAAATTTTACAGGAATTTTTATTAATCATTGGGAAGAAATAAGACCAACTTAATTTAAACAATGACCTCTCTGTATAACGATTCTTCCTAACGTATATTGAGCTCAGTTCTGTCAACATCAAAAATACAAATCAGACGGAAGCAGGTTCATGCTCAATGCTCATGTATTATTTTAAAGATTTTAAATTCAAATATTAAAATTAAGGATGTTGTTTCATTGAAGATTTCACCATAAAACCCCTAAAATAACTTGAACATCAACATTATCTATTTATAAAAACGAAAATTGCACTCCTTGTGGTGTGCTTCAATATATCAACATAATAAAAGACTTTTCCCATCGAATTCTAGATTTGATTATCATCAAAACTATCAACCTAAAGGCATCATCGAACATCGAGTCCTCATCATCCGTTTGAAGAAAAGTTATAGGTAAGGTATACTCCTTTTTTTAAGAGCCTTATATTCTACCCGAAAATGTTAAATGGTTCTGTTTCTACTTCATCTGACATCAAATAAAATAAGGATCACTCTTTATGTACTCCAAATGGACGATTGAGCAATTCATTAGGAGACAAAATTTTTGCGTCTATATTGACAAAAACCACAAATCCTATAAAATTCCAGTAGGCACCCCAAGAGCATCCTAATCCTACAAAAGAGTACGAGTAAAAAAAAAAAAATAAACATACCTACCTACTCCTAAAAACAATAACAATAGCAAAAAAAAGCTAAACAAAGGGGAATTGAGGGTGCAGCAAGCCTGCTTAAAACCGACCAATTCGTAAGATTTTCCAAATGGAAATTCCATTAGGACAATCTCATTACCATAAAATGTCCTTTTTCCCATCGAACACAAGAAATTATTGATAGATATAGTATAGAAACAATTTATTTCCCAAAAGAACCCTCTCATTCCTCCATCAGCAATTCCTTTTTATTTTTTTGTCGATAGCTCCATAACCACCAGGATGGGGGAGGATAGAGTATTTCATTTAAACATATAGTCGTATTTTAGTAGTTTTTGGAACAACAAAAGCCTTCGCAAACGAGTCTACAGCTAATTTAGCTTGATGGTTCATTAAGATTACCTCAACTCTATGCTTTTCTGTTGCAGAACGTCGGAAGTCCTCATGGGAATGACAATATTCGGAATTCATTCGAGCGGCCGTAATCACATTCATTTCGGATTGGCATCTTTATTGTTCGGTTATTGCTTATTCGTTGCAGGAGCTGTCGAAAGGGGGCCAGCGTGCTCTGTGTTAAAGTAGGCATATAGCTTAATTAAATAATTGATTTTGTTTTTGTAAAGCTACTTATTTATATTTTATTGCCAATGACACTTCTGAATCCAGACAAGGATACAAAAAAAAAAAAACACTGAAATTGTTGAAAATTTGCATTTAACTGAGTATCGAATTTTACTGAAACTAATTAAATGGGTAAAACGCTTTCAAGGATGACGATATGACCATTTGATATGTCTCGTTACCTATTCTCCACACCACACGTGCATTGTACATATACTATACCTACATATTGGCAAATACATACATACCAACATAGGTAATGAAAATTAGCAATAATCCTGATTGCCGAGACTGGTTATCAAATTAACTTCCAGTGGTAATTTTTTGGAATAATTTCAATTTTATGAAACAATGGTTCAAAAAAGCCCTTAAAGTGTCATATCGTCACTCAAAAGAGGCAACTTTAATACATACAAATATTAAGTCCTTCGTATTTATTCTTTGTTTTGCTTAAAATATATATTTAGTTAAAATATATATTAAGTTAAAATATATATTAAGTCCTTCAATAGCTCAGGCATTCCTATTTTAATGTAATTTAAAGTGATTTCTATGTCATCATGATTTTCGCTTTCGGATTTAATTTTATTTAGGAGTTTTGAGGCCTCTTCAAAATGTTGCTTCTAACGTCATAGTCTAATGTCATTTTCCATTGGTTTCACTCAAGAAGACACTTGGCCAGTTTATATTTCTGAGATCTCAGAGGGCTCAGAGGACTCTGAAATATAAACACGATTCCTCACAAAAATTTCTCACTTTTCCCCTTAAAAACTGAGACTAAAATTTTTTGGATTCGCTTGCTCAGATATTTTTTGTCGCAGTAAATTACATAGGAAGAAAAGAAAAAGAGAGTTGTTTTGACTTCTATGTGAAGAATTGTATTTATATTTTATCCTCCTGCTTTGTCAAAAAGCGGAGAAAAATTACTGAGCGCTCAAGAAATATAAACTGGCTAACTCATTCTGAATCCAATGGAACAGTGCTTGTTACTTCTACTCAATTTTGAAGTTTCGTCTCTGTATTAGTGAATCTTTAAATAGAAACTTTTTGCTGGCACACAAAAAGTGAAATTAAAAACAATAGTGTATCCACCCCTTACTTACAAATAATAATGTTTCTTTTTGTTTTTCTTAATTTGTTTATTAAATTTTATTAAATTCAGTGTTTTCGAGTGTACAATTAATTCGAATGGGATGAACAAAAAATATTAAGTTGCACTGCAGTTTGTTTTGACGTTTGAGTGAATTTTTGTTGAAGTTTCGTGTTGCATGTATTAGTGCTTCTGAGTGTCTTCTGAATTCAAATCAAGAATCAATTTTCTCTCCTCATAATCGTCAGAAGAGTATTTTCTGTGCCAATGAAACGGTTTCAGAAGCGTTCCGGACGATTCTGGACGCTTCCGGACGTCCAATGGAAAACAGCATAAGAGTCAACGACACAAAAAGTCAAATCATTTGCGTTAAATTGTAGGTAAGTCATACCAATAATTATTATTATTATTATTCAAGCTTTATTCACTCGTAAAAGTTAACAATTTTTTTTTTTTTATATATAAATATAAAAACGGTTATTTAATTAGTTTGATGAGTATAAGCCTCCCCCTTCATCTTCCACATTCGTCGGTCTAAGGCCTCTCTCCAGTAGTTTGGACAAAAAGTTTGGATTTCGTCTCTCCACCGCTTGAATTGTCTTCCAACGCTTCTTTTCTTATCTAGTGGAGTCCACTCTGTTGTTGTTTTGGTCCATCGATCATCTGACGTCCGAAATACGTGTCCAGCCCAATCCCATTTCAGTTTTCTTGTTTTGTGAAGAACATCTTCAAATTTGGTTTGATTTCTTAGATTTTCATGGTTAATCCGTTGTGATAATCTCACCTTCAAAATCGATCGTTCCATGGCTCTTTGACAGGATTGAAGTTTATTTTCAAGGATTCTTGTGGATTGCCATGTTTGGCAACCATATGTTAGAACTGGAAGAATTGTTGAGTCAAAAATGCATTTCCGTGTTTGTGTCGAAATGTTAAGATCCAGCAGACTCTTCACATTCCAAAATTGTCGCCAAGCGTTTGTTATTCTTTGGTTAACATTTTTCCTATCTTTATCGGTGAATGATATTATTTGACCCAAGTAAGTGTAAGTGTAGTCTTCTACATACTCTAAAATAGTACCTTCAATTTTTATTTCGGAATGATTGCCATTAGACATTATTTTGGTTTTTTGTCGATTTGTGGATAAACCTACTTTTTTACATTCTAAGGTTAGCTCATTCAACATAGTTTGTAATTCATTTTTGGTTGTGGCAATTAAAACAATATCATCTGCAAATCTTAGATTCGATAAGTAGTATTTACCGTTTATATTCAGGCCATTGTTTTCCCATTTCAATTTTCGGAAAATTTCTTCTAATGTTGCGGAAAAAAGTGCTGGCGAAAGTGGGTCACCTTGTCTTACTCCACGTGTCGTCTGAAATATTGGCCCAATACTTTCGGTTTTAATACATGCAATATTATCATTGTACATATTTTGAAGGATACGAACAATTTTCGGCTCCACACCTTGTTTAATTAACGCTTGCCAGATAAATATCTGTTCGACTGTATCAAACGCTTTGGCAAAATCAATAAATGCTAAATATAGAGTTATTTTATACTCTTTAGATTTTTCTATAATTTGGCTGATTGTCTGAAGATGGTCGATTGTTGAGAACCCAGACCTGAATCCAGCTTGCTCAAAAGGTTGATTGAATTCTAAACTTGCTTTCATTCGATTAAAGACTTTGTAAATGCACGATATTATGCTAATGGGCCTATAGTTATTAATATCATCTATCTTGCCTTTTTTGTGGACGAGGATTATTTCGGATTTCTTCCATTGTTCTGGAATTTCCTCGGTGACCAAAACCTGATTGAAAACATCTTTCAACCAGTTGGCCAATGAACATTTTGCGTATTTTAAATACTCTGCAGCAATTCCATCACTTCCATAACATTTCTCGTTTTTTAAATTTTGAATCGCGTTCTCGACTTCGCTTTTAAGAAAGTTTGGAAACTGTTGCTCTTCTTCTTGCCATTCAGTGCTGGTCCCAGCAATTAGAAGTGAATGAACATCAGAACTGTTTAGTTGTGTTTTATATAGATTGCTATAAAAGTTTGTTGCTAATTTGTTGATATCTTTTCTATTATGGATCCTGCTAACATTATCGGATAAGGCAACAATCCATTCCTTATGAGGTTGTAATGACGCATTTGCTTAACAGTTTTTGTTAAAATTTTGTATTTCTTCTTGAGATTTTTTCTTAATGTTTTTCCTGAGAATTCTAAGATTGTGCTTTTCGGATACATTGAGATTTTTCTTTAAGCGCAACTGCTCACGTTCCTTAATAAGTTGCAATGTTTCATTAGAGAGTTTTTGCGGTTTCTTTGCTGATGTTGCCAGAATGTGTCTTTCTGCAGCTTGCTTAATTGTTTGATCCATGATGTTGTACATATTTTGAACTGGATCATTCCTAGATGCTAGTATTTGGTATCGTTGTTGTAGATCTGCATTATAATTCCTGATGGCTTCATCGGTGAGGATCTTTGAGACGTTCTTCTTTGTTGCTTTGTGGAGTTGTCTATTTTTGTGACTAATCGTAAGCTTGACTCGCACTAGTCGGTGATCCGAATCGAACTCAAAATTATTTAGAACACTGACATCTTCTAGAACAGATCGTTTATTTGAAAGGATGTAATCGTATTGGTTTTTATAGTTCCTATCTGGCGATATCCAAGTCCACTGGTTTTGTGGTTTCTTTTTAAAGAACGAATTGCCAACCATAAGCTTGTGCTGCCACGCATGTTGGATGAGGCGGCTTCCTCTTGCGTTTCTTTCTCCATATCCAAATTCACCCATTAATTTTTCTTCTCCTCTCTCCCTAAATCCAATTTTTGCATTGAAGTCGCCAATTGTTAAAAGAATTTCAGCCTTGAAATGGTTTGTTGCTCTATCAAGTGTATCATAGAATGTATCTATTTCATCTTCTGTTGCCTTTTTAGTAGGTGCATAAACTTGAATTATTGATATATTACATTTTTCAATTTTAAATTTTACACCTATTACTCTGTCGCTAAATCCTTTTATTTCGAGGATGTTTTTTTTTAGGTTTTTGTTTATCAGGAAACCAACGCCAAAGGATCCTTTTCTGGTACCGAAGTATGTAAAAATGTTGCCATTGCTAAGTTCTGTAATGTTTTCTCCATGTCTTCTCACTTCAGCCAGACCTATAACATCCCAGTGAATCTTTGAGAGAGCATTTTCGAGTTCTATAAATTTTTCTTCGGATAATAAAGTTCTAGTGTTTAGTGTTGCGATATGTAACTGCTTGTTTCGATTTAGGTTTAAATTATTGTTGATACTATTTTTGCTACCATGTATTTTTGGTTCGTTTTCATTAGAAGGGGGATTTTGGCCATGCACCTCCACGGTGGCCAACCGGGTTGGAGGCATATTATATAAATGTTTCAATTCGTTTGTGCTCATATTCATTTCATTTTCGTGCAAAGGTTGTTTTCTTAAAATGTTGTTGATCTTTTCCTTCGGTTTTGCTACTCCGGTCTTCTCCTTCCGCTAAAAAAACTTGACCAGAGTTCTTACAAAGGTTAAAATCCTCTTGAGATACAGTTTTTTTAAGAACATATTTTCTTAGCGGAGAAGTTAAAAATGATGTTTGGATCTTAGTTTTTGGTAGTGGCTTGTTCCTTATACCAATAATACCCATTATTTGTCTGCCTACCTAAACACGTGTCGAACAGGTGTAAAATTTGACGTTAATTGTTTACAACGAGAAATTTCAATGCCTTTTGGTCGGAGGAAAAAGTGAGCATACAAGAAATACTAAGCTTGCAATTTTGAACAATTGTTGTCATAGGTCCATCTCTCGGTAGCAGGCGCGGATACAAGGGGGGGGGGGGGCAATGGGTGCAATTGCCAAAAATGCAAATGTCAAAAAACTGGGGGCTGCCCGGGTTTTGATTTCACATCGAACACCTCAGTGTTACTTTTGTATGATAAAAATGTTAAGGTATTTGGATACTATTTTGGGCAGCTTCAAAATCTTTATGCAAGCACTAGATATCCACATATTTTATATTAATATATAAATTAATAAAAAGTAACAAAATAGTATACAAAATATTTCACATTTATTATTTATATCGTCATAAAAATTCGCAAAGTTAATCCTTTTCCTTTGACATTCAACTTTTACAAACAGCTGATTTCAATTTCGCAGCTCTGATTTCTTTCCCTGAGAAAGAACCTGGGGTGCGTAAGAGCGAGTTCAGTGCTCGCCCCGAACACACATCGAACACAGTGCAAATAAACTGGGGTGAAAAAAGTGTCACATAAAACACATTAGAGCGAGTTCAGGGCGACCCAGTGCGCCCCAGTGCTGACACCGAACAAACCTAATATTTTGTGAGAAAAGTCAATTTATTTCATACTAGGGAGCAGGTTGAATCCCAAATCGATTTTTCTTTCACTTTTCAATATGCTTTGAACGAAAAATTTCACAATTTGGAAAAAAAAGTGTTTTAAAAAGGTATTGCCCAACCTCCAACCCAACTCTACAAATTAGTTAGTAGTTTTGTATACTTATTATATGTAACGTGAGAGGCGACAGGGGCACTCATCTAAATTTTCAGTCTTGAAGTTGATTTTAATTTTAAAAAAATTAATTCCTTAAAATACGTCGATTTACGAGTAATTACCTTCAAAATTTTCTAATTTTGCTTCAAATGCCCGGATCTTGAGTTATTGAGAAATACCAACAAATTTAATACTAAATGGGTGATAGAGTTCTTTTTGTGATAAATATTAAAATGTTTACGTTTCCATTGATTGAGTACTTTTATTAGAAAACTCTCGAGGGCGACTCCCGGATGTCTGTCTTCCCCTCTGGTGAGCTTATTTCATGACTGTGTCTGTGTCCACTTTCGAGTTTTACTCTCGAGAACTTCTTCAGAGCTGCTCACCGCCTTTTTACTCTGAAATGGATACGCACCTTAAGAGTATGCACATGTGTTTCGAGTTCGGCGCTGTACGCAGCGATGCGTGCAGACGTGCTGTACATCTGTTTTAGCCATACGATACGTTTTTGATGTGCGGATTTTGTCACTTTTATGGATGTGTTCTGGGAACTTCCAAGTTCCATATTATTAAACTACCGAAGAGTGCGAATCCAACGAAGAAGATTGGAGAGAAACCAGGAAACGACTACAGCAGTCACTGCCGAAGAGAAGTTGGATGGAACTTTTATACCTAAGGAAAGAATAGTTGTTTCGTCAATTCGATTTTCAAATGACTGCCATTTTTCGACGCAAATATTGCTATTGTATCGAACTACATGAGTCTGGCAACTCTGTAGTCGATGCTTCGAGCTTATATGAAACATTTATATTGTAATAACTTTCCATATTTGAACTATAACGACTCCGAAATGCAAACAAACGGACACAATAAAGCTTACGGTCGCAGTGCAAACATACCCTTATAAGCTATAATTATAGCAACTCTCAAACGAAGGAAGCGCCACCTGCCGGATTATAGCAGATTTACCAGCTGTCAAATAAAAGCTTTTGGAAGGGAAATTATTGGGAAATTTCCCCTACGGAAAGCTCTGGAAGCAGAGACCAGAACGTTCTCCTTATTTCCAGAGTTTGGAAAAGAAGTATAAAAGGCACATGTTTTAACGGCAGCGACACAGTTTGTTTTTAATCGTGAATGAATAAAGTTGGTTGTAATAAAAGTGAAAAGTAAAGTTTGTGAATTAATTCAGTGGTGAATAATAAATCGTTTTGTTTGTAGTAAGAAAAGTAAAGTGTTTTATTTTGCGAAATAAATAAGTGGACGTTTTGAATAAAGTAAATAAGTTTTATTAACGAACCTGAGAAAATATTACATTGGTGTTAGAAGTGGAATAAAACTTGTTTTATCTGTGCACTCAGTTATTGTGTGAAAAGTGAAAAAAAAAGAGACAATGGGTAAATCTTTGAATGATTTAAATTTAGTGGAACTTAAGGCAGAACTGAATAAGCGAGATCTTCCTACTGCTGGAACAAAGAATGATCTTATAATTCGTCTGCAAGAAGATTTAAGAAGATGTGGAAAAAACCCGGACACGTTTATATTCGACATTGAAATGGAAGAACAGCAAGAGCAAGTAAGTACATCGGGCATGACCAACATGCTGTCTCAGCTGCTTGCCAAATTTGATAGTCAGGAAAAGAATCTTCTCGAACGATTCGAGCAACAAAGCCAAGAACAAAAGAATCTTCTAGAAAAACAAGAGAGGAATCTTCTTCAACAATTCCAAGAACAGACAAATCTGCTCGAAAGTAAGTTGGATGCTTTTGACAACAGAATTATTACTCTTGACGAGCGTGTCGATAAGCAATTTTCGACTGTAGATAAACAATTATCGACAATAGAAGCAAAGTTCGAAGATAAAATCGAATCCATTACAAAGGAATTAGATAAAGTAAAGAAAATGAAGGTTCGAGAAAGTTCTGGCGACTGTCCAAAGAAAAAAGAGATGCATCCACCAACCTTCGATGGGCAAACTTCTTGGTCAATTTACAAGAAGCAGTTTGAGGCAGCCGCAGCAACAAATGGCTGGGATGAGGAAGACAAATGCATAGCTCTAACGCTTGCCCTCAGAGGACCTGCTGCTGAGCTGTTACAAAGCATACCAGCAGATAAAAATGGCAACTTCAGTGCTCTCGTTCAGGCCATTGACAAACGTTTTGGAGATGGCCATATGCAAGAAGTCTTCCGCGTCCAACTCAATTCCAGAGTCCAGAAAAGAGGAGAAACTCTGCAACAACTCCAAGCAGACATCGAACGGTTGGCACACCTAGCATATCCAGCTGCAGGAGATGAAATCATCAACCAATTCGCAACAGAAGCCTTTGTTCGTGCTGTATCTGACATCAACCTTCAGCGAGCAATTCGAACTGCTGGCAAACGCACGCTTCCTGAAGCACTAGCATTCGCCCTCACTATGGAAGCAGCAGAACAGGCTTCTCAAGGAGTCCATCGTGTAAGAGAAATAGAAATTGAAGAGTGCTCTTGCCAGAGAACAGCATTCCAAAGGAACCAACGCGATGGACCTGCTCGATGCTGGAATTGCAACAAAACCGGACATCTCCAACGCCAGTGCAGATTGCCACCTAGAAGATCTGCATGTCAACATTGTGGAAGCAGAAATTTTAACAACAGCAATGTCAAAACTCCTACTCGCCCCGTTTCTCAACAGGGAAACGAGTAAGAACCAACTTCGAGGGGCAGAAGCTGGTTTCTGGTATCGATGGCCCCAGAACCACCATCCAGGTCTCACAGACGAAACGAAACAACAAAAGTCTGACTGTGGAGGCAACACTAAATGGCAAGAAGCAAGTGGCTACGATCGACACCGGTGCCACTGCCTCCATTGTTCGAAAGGACTTGGTGAAGATGACATGGCTGCATAACACCAACACTTACCGTCTGAAAACAGCAACAGGAGAGGCAGCCAGAGTGTATGGGGAGGTTCGTCTTACAATCCGTTTGGCAGAACTGGAGTTTTCACATCTATTTCTGGTAGCAGATATATGTGACGAGTGCATAGTTGGAATCGACTTTATGAAAGAGCATGGAGTAATTCTCGACATCGGGAAGCAAGTTCTCAAGTACCGAAATGTGGAGATTCCTATGGTTTACGGCAATGAAAACTCATCAACTCTCAGGACTGTCATAAAAGAAGATATATGCCTGCCACCTTCCTCAGAAGTGTTCGTTTGGACGAAAATAAAAGGTGATTTGGGTAGCCATCGATACCTAATGGTGGAACCAGACTCTGAACAGTCTTCCCAAAACATCATCCTAGGGAAGACCCTTGTGGCACCAAAGAACAACATGGTACCCGTACGGATACTTAACATCAAACCGTACGAAGTTAAGCTAAGAAAAGGAGAAATAGTTGGAAAGTGTGAATCTGTTTCCGCAATAACTACTATCACAGAAGCTGACACACACAAATCTGTGGACCCCGGGAAAGTGAACTCTATGAAGGCAAAAATTCTGAAGTCATCCAAATTAACTGAACGTCAGCTAAGTGTTGCTGGAAGCCTCCTTCACGAGTACGGTGATATACTCTCTTCACCCAGTGGGCAGTATGGTCGAACACAACTGGTGCAGCATCGAATCGATACAGGAGACGCAAGACCTATTCGACAACCAGCAAGACGTCTCCCATTAGCCAAACAAGCTGAAGTTGAAGAGATGATATCGACCATGAAGAAAGATGGGCTAATCGAAAACTCTAAAAGTCCTTGGGTATCCCCTGTTGTTCTCGTCAAAAAGAAGGACGGAAGTACTCGATTTTGTGTGGACTATCGGAGGCTGAACGATGTGACAAAGAAAGACAGCTACCCTCTGCCAAGAATCAGCGATACTCTGGATGCGATGGAAGGAGCTGAATGGTTCTCAACATTGGATTTGAAGAGTGGCTACTGGCAGGTAGAAATCCATCCAGAAGATCGAGAGAAGACGGCTTTCTCCACAGGAAATGGTCTGTGGCAATTTAATGTGATGCCTTTCGGACTATGCAACGCTCCGGCAACATTTGAGCGTTTGATGGAGTGCGTTTTACAAGGACTTACTTGGAAATCTTGCCTAGTCTATTTGGACGATGTCATCGTATATGGTAAGACATTTGATGAGCATTGTGGAAACCTTAAGGCCGTGTTCCAGAGGCTTCGAGAAGCAAACTTGAAATTGAATCCAGACAAGTGCGAATTTTTCAAGTCTGAGGTAAAATACTTGGGACATATCATCTCTTCCCAAGGAGTGAAGACTGATCCTGAAAAAGTTGACACTGTAAAGAATTGGCCAACACCACAGGATAAACATCAACTCCGAAGCTTTCTTGGTCTAGCCACGTACTATCGACGATTTGTGAAGGATTTTGCTGGAATCGCGAAAAGTTTGCACCAGTTAACAGAGAAAGGCAAACCGTTCAAATGGTCAAGCGAGTGCGAGAAAAGCTTCCGGGAACTTAAGCAGCGCCTATGCAATACACCAGTTTTGGCCTATCCGACACCAGGGAAACCTTTCATCATTGACGCTGACGCTAGTAACGTGGGAATTGGTGCCGTACTCTCACAAGTTCACGAAGGAGAAGAGAAGGTTGTCGCCTACTACAGCAAGGTACTCTCAAAGCCAGAAAGAAACTACTGTGTGACCAGAAGAGAACTTCTAGCTCTAATATCGGCTACAAAACACTTCCATAAGTACATCTATGGACAGAAGTTCCTTCTTCGAACAGACCATGGCGCACTTAATTGGCTTTTGAACTTCAAAAATCCAGAAGGTCAAGTGGCGAGGTGGATCGAGAGATTGCAGACATACGACTACCAGATCCAACATCGAAGAGGAAGGTTGCACTCAAATGCAGATGCCTTATCTCGGAGACCATGCAAACCGGACTGCAAGCACTGCACACGTCAGGAAGAGAAGGAAGTTGCTGCTATCCACCGACTAAGAGCTGATCCCATTTACGGTTGGAGTAACGAAGAACTGAGGACTGCCCAACAAGAAGACTTGGATATTGAACCCATTCTTGCGTGGAAGGAACACCAAGAGAAACCAGAATGGGGTGACATCTCCGATAGAAGTCCAACTCTTAAAGCGTATTGGGCACAATGGGACTCACTTCATGTACAAGAAGGAGTACTAAGACGAAAGTGGGAATCCACAGACGGCAAATCTTATGTGATGCAGCTAGTCGTACCTCGTTCCAAGGTTAATGATGTTCTTCAAGAGATGCATGAGGGAGCTTCCGGAGGACATTTGGGGGTGAATAAGACACTGGAAAAGGTAAGGCAGCGATTTTACTGGCTACATGCAAGAGAAGATGTCGAAAAATGGTGCCGAAAATGTGATACTTGTGCTGCAAGCAAGGGACCAGGCAGAAAAGTCCAGAGTAGAATGCAGCAGTATAATGTGGGCACGCCTTTTGAGAGGATTGCAATAGACGTTGCAGGCCCTTTTCCAGAAACCGAAAACGGAAACCGATACATTCTGGTAGTAATGGACTACTTCAGCAAGTGGCCTGAGGCATTTGCCATCCCAAACCAGGAAACCAAAACAGTCGCGGATCAGATTGTTTTCAACTGGGTAAGCAGGTTTGGTGTACCTATGGAACTCCATTCAGATCAAGGGAGGAACTTCGAGTCCAAAATTTTTCAGGAAGTTTGTACACTCCTTGGCATTAAAAAGACGAGGACAACACCGCTTCACCCACAATCTGATGGGATGGTTGAACGATTCAACCGGACCCTTAAAGAACACCTTTCCAAAGTTGTAAGCGACAACCAACGAGACTGGGATCGGCATATTCCATTATTCTTGATGGCCTATCGAAGTGCGGTACATAGCTCAACAGGACATACACCATCAGAAATCCTGCTCGGGACCACAATACGACTACCAAGCGAAATCAAATTTGGATGTTATACAAGTGAGCCACAAGGAATTGACGACTACGTGGACAACCTCAAAGAAAAGCTAGTTGACATTCACGAAAGGACGAGGGCAAATATAAAGCTATCGAGTGATCGGATGAAAACAAGATACGACGCAAAAGCCACAACGACTGGATTCCAAGTGGGAGACCTTGTGTGGTTTTATAATCCCCACCGTCGGAAGGGACTCTCACCGAAGCTTCAACAAAATTGGGAAGGCCCTTATACTGTCGTAGCACGAATAAACGATGTCGTCTACCGCATTCAGAGAGGATTAAGAGGCAAACTAAAAGTAGTTCACAGCGACCGTTTACATCATTATAATGGTGATGGAAGTGATGGATTTGCTCGGGACGATCAATCCTAAGAGGGGGGCAGTGTAATAACTTTCCATATTTGAACTATAACGACTCCGAAATGCAAACAAACGGACACAATAAAGCTTACGGTCGCAGTGCAAACATACCCTTATAAGCTATAATTATAGCAACTCTCAAACGAAGGAAGCGCCACCTGCCGGATTATAGCAGATTTACCAGCTGTCAAATAAAAGCTTTTGGAAGGGAAATTATTGGGAAATTTCCCCTACGGAAAGCTCTGGAAGCAGAGACCAGAACGTTCTCCTTATTTCCAGAGTTTGGAAAAGAAGTATAAAAGGCACATGTTTTAACGGCAGCGACACAGTTTGTTTTTAATCGTGAATGAATAAAGTTGGTTGTAATAAAAGTGAAAAGTAAAGTTTGTGAATTAATTCAGTGGTGAATAATAAATCGTTTTGTTTGTAGTAAGAAAAGTAAAGTGTTTTATTTTGCGAAATAAATAAGTGGACGTTTTGAATAAAGTAAATAAGTTTTATTAACGAACCTGAGAAAATATTACAATATTAAAACTTAACGAATGCTAAGTTTATTGTTAATGAACACCGGTATTCATAAACGCAAATGAAACACAAATTATCTTTGATCAGTGAGTTAAGTGTCAAATCATATCAATAAATCAAAATTCATGGCATTAAACTAACTCACCAAAGTAGGTACATTAAACGAGTAATTAAGTTAAAAATACTTCTGTCATTGTTGCCAAAAACTAGAGTTAAAAGGAAGCAGACGCTTGTGACACACATGCTATCTACAGCCTCAAATGAGAGAGTGTATGTGCGAAAGTTCATATTAAGTGAGAAAGGTATGTGCAGTTCCATAAATAGTCTTTGGAAAGAGCAGAGTTCTTGTTGATTGTAGTAGATTTTCGTTAAGTTTTTGAACTTAACGTGGATTAGCAGTTTATATTTTTATTGATATGAAATTTTAATTCGTGAACTAACTTTTGATTGACGCTTTAGTTAATTTGTGAATTAGAAGATATCTGAGCAATTTTTATTGATAGGGCTGGAAATGTATAACGAAAGTTAGTCACAATCGAGAAGGTCAGACGGAAAGTTTTAATAAAGAGTGGTATTTTCTTTGTATTTCCCCCTATAATCAATGTGTTTTATTTCAATGTCGGAAAGTTTGGTTTTGTATTGATGGACGAAGGCATCTGAGCAAATGATACGGTTCATCTTGGTTTCGATCTATAATTTTAGTTCAACTAAAATACAGATATTGTCAAATTAATGCAATGGTTTTGTTTGCACAAAATCTTTTTATCAAAGTCCTTCAATTTTCTTGCAAACGCATTTGACGTTTATGAACACGTTCTCCGGCTTCTCAATATTTTTGTTTCCAACTCAATTTTTGACTCCAGAATTGCCCCACACATGATGTTTTCGAACATGTGACTTTAGCCTTTGTATATGTATAAACTTTATAGTATTATCATGGAGTCGTTTTTATTTACGCGGTATTCCATCGATGGTGGCGCTAGTGAGCACCCATGTTGTGAAACATATTTCACATTTTGACACCAGAATGGGGAATATTTTTTTATTTCGAGGTACATTTATTATAATCGTAAGAACGAGAAAGTCATATATTATTCTCGTAATAATAAATGGAGTAAGCGAGTGAAGTAGTTTTTCCACTTCCACCGCGCATGACCAAATAAAGTGGTAGAATAGAGCTCTTTAACAAATAGCAATATATCACTCTCTCTTTCATTTAGAAACGTCAAAATCAGCATTCGGGCGGAAATGTCATATTGACGTTTGTGCATTTGCATTGTCGGCATTTACACCACCCGATTTTTCCTCAGACGATCTTTTGTTCATAGATGAAGGAAGTAGAAAGTGAGGGGTAAGGACCAAATCGTCCGTTCCTGGCAAACTCACGATTTTTCCAGTATGTTTGCGTTCTGTTTTATACTTTTCCCAGAGTCTTGTGTGTTCAGCGTTGCCACTAATCGGAGAATTTTCCGAAGCTGATCCAAAAAGAAAATGCAGTAACTAGATTTTTTTTTCGCAGTAGATATGCATTTCCAAATTTGTATTTGTATTTTCCAAGAAGAAATTAATAATACATATAAGTGATTGAAAATACATACATAGTTTGCTACACAGCTCATATGCAAGGCACTTAAAGGTTGGGTTTCAGGAGAAAAAACAACAACAATGATGATGAAATTATTTGTGGGTTTAATTTTGTTGAATAAAATTTTGTTTCGTAAAACCAAAAAGTATTAGATTGCCAGTAGATGTGCTTTACGAAAAAAAAATGCAATAGGCAACGCTGGTCCTAATATACCATCTACCTCTGAATGCAAAATGAAAGAGACAGGAATAGAAATCGGACTGGAAAAATCGTTTCATATCGCTTCATGTAAACATTTCACACGATTTTAGGAAAAATCGGGTAATGTGAATGCCGACATTGCTGGAATTGTTTTTTTTTTTTGCTTTGCACTTTGGAATTTGACACTTCCGCCCCAATGGAAACTGTCACTCTTGAAATTGACAGATTCATAAAATTCCCTATAGAAATACGATTTCTTACCGCAATCGAATATGCTGTCAAATGGCAGAAGGAAAAAAAAAACAAATCGTGAAATCGTGCTGTAAAATTAAATTGTTTGCTTTGAAGTTAAAAGTGAAAACCAAATAGATTTATGGAGCTGCAATAAATTATAAAAAGGAAAGATCATGAAACATCAATAAAATCTTTGAATTCTGTTTTTTCTTTGCTAATAATTTTATAATAATTAATAATTTTTGATAAGACATGTCCTAAATCCTGAGACAATAAAGTCTTTGGCATAAAAATGCTTTTGATACATCACCGATTTGGGCTTCACATCGTCGATGTGGCCATGCGGGACAAGCCTCCATGCTTTACCCAAACTGATCGTCGATGATCTTTGGGTAGTATAAAAAACGAAAGTTCACACAAGTTTTTTTGCCTCTCCTGGCACTTCAATAAACAACACTTCAAAGGCATTTTAAAAAAACTAAAAAAAAATTATTTTTACACAAAACTTCAAAAATTACTTAATATAATTTTCCCAATTTAATTACCTAATGCTGAAATAATAAAAAGTTTTTATTATTTTTAACGCGAAATAAATAACACGAAACGAATCAGTGCAAACCGGAACACCCTGTATATAAAAAAAATAACTTTCGCAAATAATCCCGCTGCTGAGAAAAATGGAAATTTATTGTAAAACAATTTCAATAAATTTATAAGCAGTCCGCTTATGCTAAAAAGGTTGAAAAAATAAAATAATTTAATAAAATAAAAATTAGATTAATAAATTTTACCACCAACAGGAACACCAAACACAAAAAAACACAAATCACCGAAAATTAACACAAAAAAAAAATGAAAAATGGGGGGGTATTTGGGCAGAAAATAAAATTTTGAAGGGCCTCAAAAAAACACAAGAAAACACAAATAAATAAAAACACACAATAAAGCACAAATAAATGAAAAAAAAAAGAAATTAATTCAATCACAGAAAGTTTACACAAGAAATCAGAGAAAAAAATTGAAAAATGGGGGGTAATTGGGCAGAAAATAAAAATTTGAAGGGTCTCAAAAAACACAAATAAATAAATTCACAAAAAATTATGACAAAAAATACAAAAGAAATTATAATAAAAAGGCAAAGTTAATATTTTTTAGATAGGTGGGTAGAAAAATTGTTAATTTTCTTTTTTTTTGGAAAATATGGGTACTTCGTACTTGGCTGGCAAATTCAGCACTATCACTATCACTAGCACTCGTTTTTCGTTTTTATGATGATATTAGGAATATTATTCAATAAAAACCGCACAAAATGTATTTATTTACTAAAATTAGCAAAGATCGACGTTTTTGCAACCAAAAAGTTGATCTGAATAAAAATCGTTACAAAAAGCTGAAATAGCTTCAAAAAACCGCGAAAAGTTTTTTTTTAAGAAAATCCTACAAATACTACCTATACAGTCATACAATATGAAGAACTTCCATACAAAATCACATATACACACAAAAAAACAATATGCCAAATTTCACAGAAATTACCGTATTCTCGGTTCCTCTGCTCTATTTTTTCTTCTCCTCCAACTCCCATATATTTCATATAAATACCTATACACCCTTCTCATTCTCGGCATTTTAGCATTTTTTTCATTTTCTACCACTTTTCATCATAGAAGAAGAAGTAAAGGAACTGGTGTATATCACATATACAGTGTACGTGAATGAAGCAGAAAACTGTATGCCCGAAATGTCAAATCGGTGACTGAATGGAAGAAAAAAAGTAAACAAAAAGTGATACAAGACTAAAAACATTAATAAATCATTAATTGTTAGAAAAAAAACAAATAGTTTGGAGTGATTTACTTAGAAATGTATGTATACTTACTAATAACAATACAAAAATATGAAGTGCAGTGTTAAATTGTGTATATAAAGCAAGAATAAGGCGGACAAAAATCATTTCCTTTCACAAGTGAGTTTTATCATATTTTTCTCAAAGAAAGCGATGTGATTTGATCATAATTTAATTAATCATCAATCAAGTAACACATTTTAAATGATTAAACTTTAAATAAACTAAGAAAATTAATTTAAAACTTGCACATGGTTTTTCGGTTTTAATTTGGGATACTAGTAATGTCAAACTGCGATTCTGTGAAACAGGGACGTATTTTTTTTGTTATTGGTGGTTGTAAGGCGCAACTATTTGCTAAGCGCCCTTTATATCAGGAAATTATTTTTGTTATTAAATCGATTTTGTACCTTTGGAGTTCGTATATTTATGTTAACATGTGCATCTTCAGAATATTGCTCAATTTTCTCTGTAGTGAAGTTATTAGTGCATTTTTTTAATGTTAACTAATTTGTCTATTCAAAAATTAAAATAATTTAATAAAAAAATTTAAAAGGTTTCCGAAAGTCGAGTGGTAAAAGGATGACCATTCTGAAAGTGGATGAAGTAAAGCCACATTTGGGGTGCCAATTTTTTATCGATGCGAATGATTTGCTATGATTCACGTTGGTTTTGGAGAGCCTTCTTTCATGACAATGCGTAAATTAAACTAAGTAAATCTATAATGTTCCACTGAAACAACACAATTTTAAGGAAAGTAGATATTAAAACATTTTATCGGTGCCTTAGAGGGTTATCATAAAAAAGTAAGTATTTTTTTAAACATACCACTGAAAAGAAAAATAAATTCAGAAAATAACAAATGATTGTTATGGCGCCCTAGTAAGTTGCCATTAAAAATCACTCCGTCCCTTTTGTAATGTATTTGTGTTTGTGAGAGCAAACACTATTATGAAAAATGCTTCACTTTTTTCCACAAATGGCGCTTCCTAATATTTTTTATTCTAAGCTTTTCATACTCTTCTACGGGGAAATATCAACCCTGTCAATAAAGTTCCTCAACATTCAAATGTCAAATCACCAAAAATTTCCTCAACTTTCGAATGTCAAGGAATGTTTATAGATACGGGGGCTTCAACATCAGATTGTGTAGAAACAATTGATGTCGATGATACTACTATAAAGTTTATATACAAAGCTTCAACATATAGTTTATATACAAAGCTTTAGCAAACTGCATTATCGAACACAATGCTTATGCAGTAAAACTTGAATTTGCCTTTTCTAACAGCAGACTTTTGCAGTTTGCGTTTGAGAACATTCTGCAAAACGCATTATTGACGCTGATGACGTTCTCGAAAACGGCCTTTTACAAGCAAGGTTAGGTTAGGTTGCAAGGCTGGAAACTTCGCTAGAACTCGAACGTCATGTGTCTGAATAGGAACATACCACTGTGCTATTATGTTTTCCGAACATAGTTGTTGGGAATTCAAAACCGCTGTAAAGACACCATGCTATAGCTACAAACCGCAAAAAATCATTTCACAAAGAACAGCAGTTATGAAAGAGTTTATTTGTTTTCTTCAAATTTCGAGCTCAATAACTCAGATTGCTTTGTGTGATCAGGCGTGTAGAGCGGTATGAAGTGTACTCAAATTTTCTGTAGACCTCATCAAGATCTTGGAAACTCCCCTGAACGAAATCCTGGATCCACGCCTGCTTGATGGTATATTTAAATTTTTAATCAATTCGAATTAACAGTAAATTTGTAAAATTCAGTCAATTTGAATACAAAATTGTTAAAGCTTTCAAAAAAAATGTACGTTCCAAACTAAAATTCGTAAAATAAACAAAATTTTTGAACATAAACTTTAAAAATCGATTTCCCAACAATTTGAAAAATGGACATTGAATAAGATAGAACCCAGGTGACGAATTACAGAAACTCGGTATCTTACTGCAAAATTGTAACATAATCGGCTAAGCCATTACAAAGGTATACGGAGATAAATCAAATATGTATATAACAATTTTCTCAAAAAACGTTAAAACCCTATTTCCGGTATGAAACGCAGTTTAATTTCAAATGCTTTTGACAATACATGCGAAGTTTAATCAAAATTATAAAAGCTCTTTTCGAAAAAAAACATCACAAAAAACAAAATCTTTTTATGGCAACTTCTCGTTCTTGATAAGCTTAAACGAAAATTGGAATTTCTTCCCTACAGAATCACACCTACGATTATTGTAGGTTTGCGTTGTTTTTTAATACTTTTTGTATGTATATTTTAAGTAATTTTTTTTTTGGAAAACTGCCTCACTTGCTTTAAAAAGGGATCGACCGACCCCCATTTCCAAAAAAAAATGAATTGCATGAAGACATACAACCGCAGCGGCTGGCGGGCAGCCGGGAGCCCTGGACTTGTAGTTTCCACATAAAAAATACCTACATGTTTGTACATATATATAAAATATGTATCAACAGAACTGCTATAAATTGGTTAATCACTTTCAATTTGAAGGCCCTACTGTGCTAGGGGTATATGGCCTTCAATCCTTTACTACAGCTTTTGAATTTATTGTTCATCATTTTTATTCCTATATCCCGTTCAACTGAGTCTGGAACTGGAACCATGGGGGAATAGTTAAACTCAGCCAAGGCACACTGGAACCATGGGGGAATGGTTAAACCCTACAAAGGCACACTGACAATTTTTCGTCATCAACTCAACACCATTCTTCAAAACCAATTCAATGAGTCAATGGATTCAGTACATATAGAAGTAGAATCATTGTGAATCACTCACTCTGCGTGGCAGTGGAGCGTGGCGAATTCGTTTCTATTGTTAACACAACGGCACAACATGATGATAAACGAGGCAACTAGTTCACTGGGATTTCTTTTCTTTTGATTTTTTTGAATTACTGAATGTATGTGAATAGGAAAGTGTTGCTGGCTTCCTATCTCTTTTGAGGATATCAATATTGGCATCCAGCTGTGGTTTTTGTTTAGATTTTAACAGGTATGAATTTTTTCAAACAGACTAGATTATACATTTTGATGAAACCTTAAAGCCTTTTCTCTTTGAAGGACATATCTTTTGTATTTCCTACGCGATGATGGAAATGGATCAATGGATTTTGTATAAAGACTGATGGATGACAGCTTTAGTAAATAATATTTCCAGTATAAAATAAAATAAAATTTCAATTAAAGTTAAAAAAGAAAAAAAAAACAAAATAAGTTTGTATTAAAGAAATAATAAAATCAAAAACTGTCATTGTCCCCTCAGAACAAACTTGGCCCAGGCAGTTAATTCTTCGTAAAAAAAAAGTGGAGAAAAACGCTGGCCGTTTATTAAAAATGAGATTGTTAGGGTGATGGTCTAGTTGGCAGTTTGAGACTTGTGAAATAGCTTAGATTCAGCCTTTACTAAACTTAGTGGTAGCACACTCAAGTTGTTATTGTTCATTAAAAATGTTCAATGTTAATTGATGTACCTATACTTTACAGTCTGTAGTACAAATTTGAATGGTTTTCATAATCATATTCAAAAAATATATTTCTTTGTTTTTTATTTCTGTTGAAGGCCACCGTCCAGTTTTATTTTTGTCTATTTTCCAAAGTCAACTATACAAGCCAATACCCATTTATAGTTCAAAATAGAATCGAAAAAAGTCAAATCGAATTATTTTTGAATACTGGCGGACCTCAATCATGTTCCCAATACCAAGTAAAATATATTTAAGGACCCTTCTTATCTTTGAACGACAAAGCCCGTCCTCCTTCGCTTTAGGAGGAATTTACATGATTTGAGGACTTCAAGAAAAAGTCATAACCTAATCAACAATATTTAAACTAAGAGCAAATAATGTCCTTCAATCGTTGTAGGTACACTTGGTTATTTTTGAAACTACATACACGTAAAGAACATTTTAAATTTCAATTTTTTTGACAAAAACATTCTTTTCAACTTTTTTTTCAAGAATTGTTTATTTATCTTTATAGCTATAATATTTTCAAATACAATTTTTTTAAATACTTTTTTGCTAACCATTAATCATAATTTTCGGAGGCGTCTAAAATAGAATTATTAATATAAATACATTTTTTTCGTTTAATTTAGTCGAAATAACAAATTCTTTATCAACTTAACACATTATACATTTTAAAAAAAAGTTTAAACATAACGATAAACGTAATTTAAAATTTTAAAAATGCTTCGGCTCTCCAACCAATGCACATCTCCTTCAAGATATTTCTTGGTGCCTGTATGGCATCGACAAGCACAAAAATTAAAATTAACACAACACGCAATAGGTCAAAATCTTTTGACTACCTTCAAGGCCAAAGGAGGATTTGCACTCGGCTTGGGTTGTTGCAATTATTCCAAAGCAATATAATAAGCAGGAACAAAAACACAAAACAATTAAACTGTAGTAAATCTTTTTCTATCTAAAATAATATCGATTATATTGCTTAGTTTACAGCAAAGCGAGAGCACCAGAAATTAAAATTAAAAATCTCATTATCATTATACTTTTAACGCCTGCATTGAGATCGCTAACGCTATATATGATCATATCATGGCTTTTTAAATCATTATAGATAACTTAAGTAGGAAAATTAGGAATAAGGACATTTAACCAGTCTACAAAGTCTCTTCGTCTTCATATTAATATGTCATTCGGGGGAAATTCATGCTTCTTGTAATAAACACACAAATTTATGATTTGTGGTTTCTCTGTTTTTTTTTTGTATGTAAATTTTTAGTTTTATTTATTTGTTGTTAGTTTTTGTGTGCGCTGAAAAAGGGCATTGCAGCCAGTTTTTTTTCTTTAGAGTAATGGCACCATCTATTTTTCTGACTTTCGAGTTTTCATTGCCTTTTCTGACTTTTTGCTTCGAGGAAGAGTTGTGCAACTGGCTGACATAGATTTTTCCTAAAAAGAAAAACAAAAAAGAAATATATTAAGTTTTAACACTTTTACTTTATTTATATTGAAATTAAAATATCAAAACACAAACAAAAAAATAATAACACTGGCCATATTATGAACAACATCATGCTCGATTCTAAATCTAGGATCTGTAAAATTCGCAGTTATTTTTTAGCAAGATAACTCGTATCGCAACAAGGGTTTTTGTTAGTAGGGTAATGGTATGTAGGGAAATGTCTTATGTTTCCTATCACCAGATTATTGCATCAAACCAAAACAAAACCAAATAACAATCTTCAATCAAATTTTATAAAGCAAATCTGAGGATAGGTTTGCTAAGGCCAAAATATTTTCCAAAATATGAACTAACATTTTTGAAAAGGGATTTTAACTTGTTCAACCTTCCAGATTAATAAAGAGGGGATGCAAGTTTAAACTTTGTGGATTTTCTTGACTATCCGTTCTTTTCTGGTATTCAATTGAATATTTTATTAAATTTGCTTCAAACAGTTTTTTTTTATTTCTTAAAAGAAAATTGATACCAGCATTTATTTTTTTAAATTCTCAATAGCATACAATTTATTTTGACTGCAATTATTTATACAAGCGTGTTTATAGAGCGGTGGAATGTCGCAGATATTGTTCACTTGTGATGTATTGTTAAATATGTACAATGAGTCAGAAGTGAAGGTGGTCCAAGACTCGGAAGGAACAATCAAATCATCTAAGTTTTCTGAAGTCAAACTAGCACGTATTAATCTCTCGAAGCAGACTTTCACAACAATATAACGAAAGGAAAATGTCTAGAGATGGTTTTTGAAAATGTCTAAAATCTCAACTTCACTTCTTAGCACTAACAACCGTTTTATTCATTCCGGGTGTTAATCATGTTTAAGTCAAAGGTTTTTCTGAAAATATTTTTTAGAGTTAACTCTCATTTTAAAATAGACCCAGGCCTATTTGCTGAAACGAAAATCAAATATTTTAGTTCAGCATAAGAGCTTAAGTTGAACATAAATATTTAAGTTCGATTTCAGCAAATGACTCTTACAATTAGAGCTTGTTTTATAGCTTAAAATGTTGCGCCGTGTACTTTGAAAAATGATTTCATACATGAAATGATAAATGAATTAAATGAAATTTCATTCTACCTATGATTTGCTCATTAATAATTTTAAAAAGGTTACGAATAACACTCAAGCTCAATATTATAAATGAAAGTTAAAATATTGTGGGCATAACAACAGTACAGTAAAGACCATGATTGGCAGTTTTTTATTTATGTGATAGTTGGAGGATCAAGCTTGATATAAGGATTTGTAGATGTACGAAAAGCTTGCTGATTTTGTTTGTTTGGCGGAATAATAAGGCTGTTAGAAGGGATAATTGTGGTGACATTATTATATATACACCTTGTTAAGGCTGCAATTGTGTATGTACAGAGCAAGAGTAAAACAATCCTGTGAAGACAATTACAATAGTCTGGACGAATCAAAAATTTCTTCTTACTATTTTCTGTTCGCTGAGACCTATTCGAACCTATATTTCAGTTTCTAGATGGTATTGTTCAGAAATTGTTGCTGGCAACTCAGCAGGTGTTGTGGTTGTCGGGTTTGAAACAGCAACTTTTTCTTTACTTTCAGAACGAAATATGGACGGAAGGTAGGTCTTGAGAATGCCACTCTTTTTTGTCGGTTTTTCTGGCATAGGAGAACAACTTCTAGAGTTGGAAAATTCAAGGGATACATTATCATTTGAATGCTGAAGTACTGGAGGAGCAGGTGCTTTTCCCTTACAGTGACTAATTGATTTACGAACAGGGGCATCAGTTTTTTGTGGTTCGATAAATTTAGCCAAATCATAAGACGAATCAGTAATTTTAAGAGGAGCTTCAATAGCTGAACGGAAATTGTTTTGGATTTCCTCTAAAGATTCCTTGAGTGCCTTTGGTCCAATTGTAATTTTATGATTTACTTCTTTCTCTATATTATCAGCTTCAGGTGTTTTATTGTCTTCCATTATTACTTCTTTTTCATTGTCAATTTTATCTTCTGGCAGTGGATCTTCAAATTCATCATCTTCAGATTCAGACAATTCACCACTTTCAATTGTATCCAAAGTTTGGGAATTCTTCGTCTCTTCAAGCCACTTTTTAAAAAGGTCATATTTCAAACTCATTTCTGGTGAATCCATTATAATAGGTAACTCGGTGCTTTCATCTTTGTATGTACTTGATGTAGAACATGTATCTTTATCTTTAGTTTGTTGATTTTTGAAATATTGTTCATTATCAAAATAAATTTCATCTTTCCAATCGTTGTAAGTCTCATGAACCAATTCCCTTGACATTGATGGTGGCGCCTCATAAAACCGATATTCAATCATACTTTCAGGAATTTCACGAATATAACATTCCTTTTTTTGTCGGTTTAACATAAATAAATAAATTAAGAAAAAAAAACAAATATTTGAATATTTTTGGAATGTATACTTACTTCAGCCTTTTTTGCCTTAAATCGGGCTCTATTTGCATTTGTCATTGATGACGTGCGACTAAGTCCTCCGGACATTTGTTCTGCGCTGGAATATCCGGAGCTTATATCCTCCGATGAGCGAATATTGTAGCTAAAAAAAACAAATAAAATCAAATTAACGTGTATGTTATACTTAATAATACTTTTTGTCACCAAAATCAATTAACTTTCTGGCCCAGAAGGGGCATTATACCCGCCCGACAAAACGGAACTTAGCGGTTAGGTTACTACAAATTATTTCTTTGTCATTATAATTGAAGGCTCATTTCTTTGCAAGTGGCTTTAAGCTGTGGTTTGTTTTGAATTTGTATTATTTTTAAAAAGTTAGCATTTTGAAAAACAATTCCTTGTTTTTGAAGCAAAATTTTGAGCTGGATGCAGCTCTGATATTCGTTCATCTACCCGCATTTGAAGCGCCTGTGTAATAGTCTATTTTTATTTTATTCCCATAGCCAGACACACTTCGCAAATTATTTCTTGCTTCCTTTTGGCTTCTACAGGACAATTAGCTAACTCATTTTGACATTAACTTAAATTATTCGTAATGAACCTATTCAAATGGCCCAAAAAAAATCGTATGATTTTGTCAGTTAATATGATGAAAGAATATGCATTTTCCGAGTAGCTTTCATCTCTTGAACTTAGTTTAAACAAATCGCCCTCCAATTATGTAAAACAATAAATATTAAGGGAGAAGAAGAGTAGCGTGAGAAAATTATTGAACCTCTATTCAAATGACCGGCAGTGTATGTTTGTAAACTGTAACTGTAAAATGTTTATTTTGGAGCCTATCTTAAATTAATACTACGTATCGTAATTATTTTGCTGTGCGTCTGGAGTAATGGTTAGTGGGTTTAACTTTCACGACGAAGTTCTGGAAACGAATCCCTGCATATGCTACCTTTTTAAATGAATCTAAGCTATTCGGACTCGACAGAATTCTCATCAGTTCTTCCTCCAATTTTATTTCTCTCAGAAAGAGTATTTGGAGGACTTTTAGAGAGGAGAGGTCGCTCTCTTCTATTTGGTAGTGTCCTATGTGTTCTTTCGTTTGATGAATAATTGCATCGCATTTTCCTAACAAATGGTCTTTTGTTTCCTCCGGTGTGCAGCAAAATCTGCATATTGGACTGCTTACTAGAACAAGAATATTTAGGTGTATTTTTAGTTTGCAGTGGCCAGTGAGGAGACCCGGTATTTTTTCTTAAGCTGGCTATACACGACAGAACCACGAGTAAAATGGCCCTGGGTCGATCCAAAATCGGTCGTGTGTGGCGTGGATCGGCCGCCGATCCATTTGGATTTTCAGCCAATCTGAAATCCAACCGAGCCAAAAGGATCGGATGGCTCGGTCGTGTATGACCAGCTTTAGGTTGTTCCAGTCTATAAAACGTGATCGGTTGTAGTTACCCAGTAATAGTTTTGTCTGCCTCGGCATTGGGAGTTCTTTCCAGTTTTTCGATCTTTAAGCCTCCTCTAGTTCTTTTATTATTTAAGGACAGATCAGGAACCCATCGACTCTATAATGCGAAAACGTAAGTGGCAGTGGATTGGACATACGCTTCGAAAAGGTCACGAGTTCATTGCGAGTCAAGCGATGCAATGGAACCCTCTTACGCAGCGAGAGAGAGGAGTGGGCCGACCTAGAAGTACTTGGCGAAGAACGGTCGAAGAGGAATCTGCACAACTGGGGAAGAGTTGGAGAGAGCTGAGGTACATTTCCAGAAACCGTACACGATGGCGCGTAGGAGTAGTGGAGGCCCTATGCCCCGCAAGGGGAAACTCACGGACGTAACCGGTCCGAGGACCTAAGTAAGTAAGTAAGTACATTTTCTCCTATGCTAGAGTAGGGTTCAGGCCCCATTTAGTCATTGCCCCGATTTTCGCTAAGGAATCTTCTTCTTCATTTTCCTGAACACTAACGTGACCGATACTCAAAGAAATGTGACACAAAATGTTCAGGAAACCACTACGCACTATGAGTTGCATGCAGTGACTTGCGCTAAAAATGCTCCACCCTACTAATAGGCAGCTACGGGAAAACATATCAGTACTACATTTCCATGTACCGAACTACTATCCCCACTACTGTAGCACCGCTCCACGATGCCTGTACAAATATTTGCTTCATTTTAAATTAATATTATTAGAAAACGTAAAATTTAGTTTCCTTCTTTTTAATTTAAAGAATCCTCTTCAAATCTCCATTTTATTTTTAATGATTAGAATTTCTTTAAAACATTACAAATAAAATTAAACTTAAACTCCTTAATATAAATTGCGTATGACAAAGCCCTCACTATGTCACTGATGAGTTCAAGTGAGTAAGCCGAACGAAACGCCAATTTATAGGACTAAAGGCCATAAAAAGCTATTTTGAATCAATAATTTAACAAGTCCAATCCTTAATGCTAAGTCTTCTACTTGGCTGATTTATTTCAGTAGTATATAGAATTTGAATTATAAAACCTTCTTATATACATATAAACTATGTCTGGCCCCGGGCAAACAAATTTCCAGCTTAATAGACTAAGAGCCCACAGCAGATTTTGGGTGTGAACGATAGCAAAAAAAGAAGTATAGGCGTCGCAACTTCGAGGATAATCGTGTTACCCGAAATTGGTTTTCACCCCTCCCTAGATAAGCTCCGCGGATCCCATATCTGGAATCTGAGATCATTTGAGTGTTTAATTCGCCCTGCCAGACTGTTTAAAAAAACCGTTTTTCACTTAGAGTTTTGAATTTTTTAAACGGTCCGGTAAAGCGAACTATACACTTAAATGGTCTCAGATTCCGTGATATGTGATCCGAGGAGCTTATCTAGGGAGGAGTGAAAACCAATTTCGGGTAACACGATTATCCTCGAAGTTGCATTTATATTTTTTTTTTTTTTGATGCACTGTTTCTCGCAAAGGCCCCAGTTGAGGACTGCAAGACTTTGATTTTTTGAATAGCCTTTAATGAAGCTTTCGATGCCTATACTTCTTTTTTTGCTATCAATCACACCCAAAATCTGCTGTGGGCTCTCGGTCTATTAGGAATTCTAATCTTCTAATATAGTTTACAGTGGTTTTTGCTAAAAAATCCATGCAAGTTGAATTGAACTTAATACAAATTGCGTATGACAACCCCTCACTTAGTCACTGATGAGTCATAGTGAGTAAGCCGGACGAAACGCCGATTTTTGTAGGACTAAAGGTCATATAAAAATTAAACTTAATTATTCACTTTACCTCGCAAAGTCTGCTGGACTCTTAGATGTAACATCTACCTCTGAGAAATACATTCCAGTCGAATGCCTACTTCCTGAGGCAGAACGAGCTACTGGGTTTCTAGGCCTAAGAATTCTTTGCTGTGGCCTAGTAATTTCGTCAATCTTAAAAATAAAAAGAAAATTATTTAACATAATTGACATTCTGAAAAAAAAAAAAAAACAATTTAAACTCACTTCGTCTTGAGTGCGATGAACATCGGGTTCAGACAGATCACTCAAACTATAGCTACGACGAATAGTTTGCACCAGATTACCTCCACCCTATAAAATTTGATTATATTTCAATTTAAAAACATATCTCGTGATGGAAAAACAGTATTGTAGGTAATTAATTAATTTTAAGTAAGATCGTACCATTTTGTGTTAGCTGTATTAGAACTGAAATGCTTGAAGTACACATGCTTTTTATTCTGTGCAACTAAAAATCAAAACAACTTAGTTAAATCAAATTAAATGAATAAAGGAAAATCAAAAACGAAAGTCAAAGCCATGTGCAGTATATTTTGTATAATTTGAGCATTTATTGATTTAAACATAAAATTAAAAAAAATATATATAATCTACGTTGATAAAACACGCACTCATAAACATTATTTTATTTTTTTTGCATCTGCGAAGATTCAAACAATTCTCAAATCTTGGCTAAATAATTAAAATAAAATGTATCTCAATGGAATAACTAACATAGCATTTCTAGTGAACATTGTTAAAAATCTAATACTATTACTTATTTTGTGGCTATGGACTGTTTTCAATGTTTTTTTTTGTGAACTCATTGTTTTGAAACACTAAACATGACACAGTAGGCAGGCCTGAGATTGGAGATTAAAACATCATCCTTGAAAGCATCAAAATAACAGTCTCTAAACTTAAATGTGATGCATTTATATAAAAAATACTACAACGGTTAATAGACGAACTATATAATTAATACAATACAAAGTTATTCAAATTCAAATTTAGTGACTGATTCTTTGAGCTTTAACATCAATGTTTCATTATGTTTTCTTTATATGGAGATCATTCGAGAATGGTTCGAGGTTTTTTATTTGTATGCTATCACGTCCTGTTCACTCGATATCGACATCAACATCAGGAGTGCATTCTCGCAGTTTGCGCCGACCACGCATTGGAAGCTTACTGCCAACTGATGGTATCTGTGAGATTTTCTTTTCCTGTATTTTGGAACGAACCAATCTGGTTTTTCTTTTTGGTGCTTCTCGGCACCTTACAGCGCCTTCATCTTGGCCATTAGGCATATAATCATCATCATTGTCGACATTCATTGGAAATTGATCATCTTCTTCTGAAAATTCCTCTTGATAATTGACTGCATCTAACGATCTGGATCTTAACACGACATCTGGAGGCGGAATATGAGGACCATCGCCGCCGGAACCATCAGGTTCATCGCTGCGTCTGTGGGTTCTTACTGAAATTGTATTATCTGATTGACTCGATACAAGCATTCTAGGATTTTCGCCGGCAAGATTCAAGCCACCGGATTGGAATGTCTGAGAAGGTGTTGATGATGGATTTTGTTTTTTTTTTTTTATTTATTGTTGTTGCAAAAAAAACAAACGAAATAAACATAAAAAAGAAAAGAAAGAACAAAAATAGAAAAACAATCTGGTGGGTGTATGTATGTATGTATATAATTATGATGTTTGATGTTGGAAAAGCATAGGTCGCGCTTTGGAACATTTTAAATACATAAATGTGTCATGTGGAACATTCTGCTTAACATCTAATAGTAAATTTTGTTCAATAGAATTATGTTTCAACATTTTATATCTCTTTCTTCTTCTAAAAAAACAAAACCAATATACATTCTTTTCTGAAATAAGTATATAATTAAATTTCACTACTTGTTTTTTCTCTTCAAATCAACAATTTGTAAGGTTAGAATGTTATTTATTTATAAAAACAATATGAGTAAGCTAATATCTTTTAAAGTACATACAGAAATTAAAAAAAGCCATTTACAATATAAAACCAATAATTAAATATTTTTGAATAACACACCAATAAACCAAATGGAAAAAGCTGGCACGTGAATTTTTATTCGCTTCAAACAAGTTGTAGTGCAACGACATATCTAATACAATAGTTTAAGAAAGCTTAAATAACTTAAATAATAATTTTTTTTTACAATTTAAAGATAATAATAATAATACATCATTAAAGCACATGAACTCTCGACGAATGATTCATTTGTTGACCAAAACTCAGAACTGTACGACAAAATCGCAAAAACGTTTTAAACCAAGAGAATATAAATTCAGGCTTATTGTGAGCCCGCAAAATATTTGTTCCTCAAAAAAGTTTGTTCACCCGGAATTTTAAAAGCTATTAGGAGTTTCATCCGAAGTTATCTTGTCCTAAGGTTCGGTCGCCGCCAAAAAATAAGCAAAAAATTTGGCTCTTAACTATGATACATTTGGCACAAAATGTGAGTCTTCACAATAAGGGGAATTTTCGAAAATTTGAAACATTTTTCGGATGAAACAATAGGCGAAATACCAATTTTTCATGGTGGAATGTTGTTCGACTGAAACTTACTACAATGATACCGATTATGTTATAGGAGAAAGCAAAGCTATACCTCTTCAAAGTTGCATTTTTTACTCTTAACGAGGATGATTGCAAGTATTACAACTGTTCTAAAAATGCATTTATAGTATCTATTATTAAGATAAACCATATTATGCATTAATTCATTTACTCATACATCATTCCTCTTAAGATATAAGGGTTTCCACCAATAGAATTAAAAAGAATAATTATTGTCAAAAATTTGTTGTTGTTGTTGTATTAGATATAGTTTTCCATTGTTGAAAAGATTGATATTTTTGCGATAAGATATGCATTTTTTTGCATTTGTTCATGTTTTAGGCTACGGTTACAGTGGATGCGTATTCTGACGAACAATTTTTCTGGCGAATTCGTCAGAAATGTGAGTCCAAACTGTTCGTCAGAACTGTGCATTGAAATTTTTCGTCAGAACCTTTCGTTAGAACGTTGCAGAAAAAATCAAACTGATTTGAAAGGTCGATCGTTCTGACGAACTCGTGCGGCTTCGGACCAACAAAATGCTTGGACTGTAACCGGTCTCATAAGACGAATACGTCAGAACGATTTTTACGTATCCACTGTAACCACTACTTCTGACGAACAGTTCTGATGAATACGTCAGAACGACTGTTCGTCAGAATACGCATCCACTGTAATCATAGCCTTATTAAAAATAAAGAGATATTTTGTCTACATTCACCTATCGTTTTCCACGCCAATTCTGGATACAAATTAAAGAAATTTAGTACACTTAATGATTTTGGGATGCTGAATCCAATGTTTTGCCTATTTTTTCAATCTCAAACAATTTAGGTCAGAACAGCCTTTGGGAAGGGTGGGAGGTTAAAACCAGCTATCTATATGTTAGGGTCATTAACACTTCAATTCACTTTTAATGATGCTCTGTCATTTTTCAGAAGTCCCAAGACTTTTGCCTTGATGATCCGATCAATAGGAGCCAAAATTTTAGCTTTTTAAGGAAACATTATGGGCCTTTGTTTAGAGAAAAGAAAAAAAAGGATGGTAAAGTTCACATCAAATGGTTATATCTTGAGTTCTATCAATCGGACCGTCAAGATTGAGGTGCTTATGCTTACGAAAAAATGGCATCAAAGCATCATATACAAAAAACATCAAATGAACTCAAGTGGTTATAACCTTGATAGTAAAAAAGGAAACCTAGCTCTTATTAAACCTTCACCCCTTCAAACGTCTAAAAAAAAACCTTCCAGACTATTCGTATTCGATATCGCAAAACATGTAACTATAAACCCTCTTAGTCAGATATTGGTTATACATCCACTCCCAAAATTTGTTGTCGGCTCTTAGGCTATAAAGTCTTGGATTAAATCGGTGAGTGGAAGAATAGCACCAGCGCCAGTTTAATCTTTTAAGAGAAACAAAAATGGCTTTATATTTTGTAAACAAATATTTTATTTGATGATGAAAAATGCGGATTGCTCATGTCTGAATAATTCACAAAATTCTTTTTAAAACAAATATTTAGATGAAAAGACCTTGGACCGAAAATAACCAAACGATATCGTAATTTGAAAATGACTGTCTTTGTTTTTCTTTACAGATATGATAGGGATAGCAATAGTCAAAACGATATCGTTATATCGTATTCGTTTAATGTAATTAGGCATCTTGTGTTTTAGTCCTGTAATTTATTTATTTATTTATTTATTTATCAAATCAACTGTACATTCATCAGTATACCCTTGAGCCTAACTTTGGACGTACCGTCAAATATAGAGCTTTTTTCTTTAGCCGTACCACACGAATGTGGAATTCCTTACCCAACTCTGTTTTTCCTTCCCATTTCAATATCCAAACATTTAAGACAAATGAACATCGTTATCTCCTTTCCTGTTCTCCCTCTACTTCTTAAACACTCGCACTGTGTGAAAAAATTTTAAGGGTATTCATAACCCCTTGAGTGCGCGCTAATTATTAAAAAAAAAGCTTTACACTTTTGATCATATACAGGATATATAAAAGGTTAATGACGCTCATATTTTTAATCGTATTTTGAAATGAAATAAATCACCTATAGAGCTCTATACCTCTTATTTGAGGTGAACTATTATACGGTCCCTGGTTGTTTCGGTATTTTACTTAGAGGCTTAAAAATAGGGAAATTTACGCGAGACAAAGTTCCTACGGCCTAGTACACTGCTGATGCGAAATAACAGTTTGAAATGGAATTTTGAAAGAATTGCTGATAAAAACTATTCATGGAGAATTTTTCGCATACAAAATCCGGGTGATTAATTCGGTGAGAAAAAAGTGGAAAGCTTTCCAAGCAATCTGCTGCAATCATCAAATTCATTTTGTATGCCATTTTTCGTTCCGCATCAGCAGCATACCATGTTTAAAACTCGGTTTGGCAAAATAGTACTTGATTAAAATCTTATTCTAAGGCTTTAGAACTTTCATATATTTGGACCTCGGAACTCGAACTCGGTTAAACATAATTTCCATTTCTTTCACAAAAACTTGATTTTTATTCAAATTCAGTCATTGTACAAACCGAAATATAAAAACAAATTCCTTTGTTTACTGGGAAACGGATTTTTGGAGTGAAAGGACCCCAAAAGATAACAATTAAAAAAAAAAAGCCATCTGTGAAGTGACGAATGCTTCAGTAGTAATTCTTGTCATTAAAAATTCTCTCATCTACGTCGTTCGAGTCCGAAAATTTAAGGTCCCCTTTAGCCATTCCTGTCAAACACAAAGAATTGGTTGAGAGTTGTAAGTCACTAAGTTCTGGTTCTCCTCGAGCTGTGAACTGTGACGCTACCAAATGTATTTATTTTTTTAGGAGCCTACGGTAGCTAAAATTCAATAGAAACGTCCTATACATATCGACCTTTTTTTATCTCCGCATAACTGCTTAACTCTTTGGCTTATTCAGAGGGACTATGGAGAAATATCTCTGTTCCATCAAAGTCGTCAAGAACGAGGCCGAGCTCTTTCTATGTCGAGAATGATTTAAGACAAGTCGACATCCTTTAACATCTTTCGTTCTTCAAACAACTCGCAAGTTCAAACCACAAGTACCGTTTTTCAAAATTTCGTTCAACTTTAGCTATTGACAAACCGGGAAGCTTAAGCGAGCTGTCGCTAGAGAGCTGGCTGTAAATAAAATATCAAAGGGCATGGTAGTGCCCAGTCAAGTTCGCTGCACTACACCCTTTTTACAGGAACAAACTCAGGCGATTAACAACCCCCTTCTAACTTCAGTACCAATAAAGCAGTATTGCTGAGCTGATCAAACACAGGTGGCTCAGTAAATTTCACCTCTTTGGCATTAGTAACCCGACTTCAAAAATCGCAAAAACCGTAACCGATTGACTGGCTCACTGACTCACTGACAGATCATCAAAATTATGGAGCACTACCCGACACCTTAGAAACTTGAAATTTCACACAACGGTAGGCCTTGTGGTGCATACAAAGGAAAAAATCGAAAATCTGCAATTTTCTATTCAAGGGCGTGGCATCCACTCACTATCTTAAAAATTCTTATAAATTATATGGAGCACTTCCAATTGTTGTAAAACTATGAAAATTGGTAGATCGGTGGCCTTGAACTACTTAATGAAAAAAAATCGAAAATTTAGAATTCTCCGTTCAGGGGGCGTGGCATCCACCCATTCTTATAAACTATATGGAACACTTCCGATTGTTTTAGAACGATGAAAATTGGTAGATCGATAGGGCTTAAAGTACTTAGAAAGAAAAAAATCGAAAATTTGGAATTATCCGTTAAGGGGGCGTGGCATTCACCCACTTTCTTAATTGTTTTTATAAATTATATGCAGCACTTCCAATTGTTGTAGATCGATGACAAGTGGTAGATTGGTAGGGCTTTAAGTACTTAGAAAGAAAAAAATCGAAAATTTTGAATTTTCCGTTCAGGGGGCGTGCATCCACACACTTTCTTAATTTTTTTTTATAAATTATATGGAGCACTTCCAATTGTTGTAGATCGATGACAATTGGTAGACTGGTATTGTTTTAGAACGATGAAAATTGGTAGAGCGGTAGGATTTGACGTGTATACAAAGATAAAAGTCAGAAATTTACAATTTTCAGCTCACGGGGCATGGCATCTACCCACTTCTTCTTTTTTTTAATTGTTATCAATCATGTAATGCACTCCCACCCACCAAATTTTTATCAGTAATCATTAAATACTAAATTTCTGTCATAATTTGGAGTTGTTTCGATATTACTCTACTTAAGATATTTGATGTTAAACTGCATGTCATGAACTGACTTTTTACGTACAGGTTTCTTGTACATAAAAGAACTTGGCTCTTTTTTTACATTTATGTTTTTGTTGTGATAGGGAAAGAACTAAGGACTTTGTCTACCTGGGATCAACTTATACAAATGAAACCAGTCCAAAGTGAAGAAATATCACTTTCACCAATCGATGCAAAAGTAAAAACCTTTTTATTTTATCTATAAAAAAGTTGTGAATACAACGGATAAGATGGCTTGAGACGCGATATAATACCAACCCACCAGCCCGATGAGTCTAACGCCCTTGATGGGGTAGAAATCGTTAAGTAAACTAGCCTATCGAATTGAAAATATCTATTAGTTTCGTTCTGAAAGCAGCTGTTTTCACAGCTGTTTTTGACATTCATTGTCTATTTTTGTGGTGTGGTTTACATTGATTAAATGCCTATACCTTTTCATTCACTCGACACGTAAGATATCGTGTACAAGAAATACCCTACATTCCCATAAACTTGTTGAGTAATATTTCTGGTAATCACCATTTCGAACTAATCTATTCATTCAACCAAAATATACATCCATTCAAAGTGTGAAAGACATCAGTTTGTTAAATTTTAGTTTTTAAATCTGCTTTGGACTTAACTTCTTCATCGAAAGATACTTTTTAATTAAATAATAATTTTTCACCGTATGGTTTCACTTATCTGCTATCAAAAAATATAAACCCTACTCCCAGATGCATCTGCTGCATCATAAACCAATACAGAAGGCAAAAGCTAATGGTTTTCATTCATAAAAAAACACTCGAATTAGCATAAGACAGAATTGACAACTTTATATCCCCATCTACAAAGTATAAAATATAGAGCTCTCTTAAGATAAAACAACGCAATAAAACATCTTGAGGAGGCGACTATTAATAAATCTGATCCGCGATATATCTTTTTACGTTATTCTATCTATTTACTTCCCTTCTGTTCTCAAAATAAGAAATACAAATTCAAACAAAGAAAACATATTTTCAGACAGACTCAAGTCACTGCCATAGTTAATCGGTAGACATTCGTCATTGAGTAATTAATTATTAAAGCTATGTACATAGGTATACATATATCCAAGGTTTTGTTCGCGCAAAGAATATAAGCGAAATTCTTTTGCCACTATTCACTCCAGTGAGCGATCAACGGTTTGGAACCCATCGGTCATTTGAATGTTTGCCCCACTAAACTAGTAAAAATAAAAATCTCTCAACTATATCGAAATAGAAAACAAATAAAACTCAACAAATACCTTACGTCATTAATCGCAAAATTACAAAATTGTCTTTGAGTTAAGAAAAAATATAATGAATTCAGTGCCAATAAAGAGCCATTATGAATCGATGTTAGAGCAGAATGTTCGAATGAAAATGTTTAAAAATATTCCAAATTAAGTAAAAATTTTATTTTATTTTTTTGTAAATAAAAATTAAACAAAAATAACAAAAGAGTTAAAACATGATAATATATATTATTTATTATTAAATACGTTATTTAAAAATTAAAAATACAATGATGAATAGAAGAAGAGGAGAAATAATGTGTAACATGAAGAAAGGCGATGATATGAGGTGCAAATAGAAAAATGAGTACTAATTTGTGCCTCGGCCAACAACTGGCGTTAACTCATTGCCTGGATTAGCCTTGGCGTGTAGAACAACAAGTAAAAGCACGTTAGGAGCAAATTTTGTTTATAGTAAATATTTTATAACCAAATCTATACCTTTAGTGCTGTCTGCATGATGACATTGGTGGCGTAATTAACTCCTTTGGATCCTAATTGCAGCACTGCTGAGTAACCTCGTTCCTTAGCTTGATTTAGATACTCATCAATTTCCTGCATTGGAATTGTTATGATGGCATACAGAAAAAATTAAATAGTTTCAACTCACCTGCTCTCGTCGCGTGAGCATTGGATGAACAAATTTGCGATACAATGTGGAACTGCCTTTGGTTGCTGGTGAAAGAAGCCATAGCACGATTATCACTTTAACTTCATAGTAGAACGGGAACCATGACAGAAAGATGTCAGTGAACGTTTCAGTGCAGTTAAAGAATGCATAAACAATCCAATACATCATCCATTTTACCTAAAATTGTGTCGAGAATTAAATGTTTAATCTTCATCTTCTTTTTCAAATGAATATGTTGCACAAGTTGCACTAACAACAAGTAGTGCTTGACACAGCTGTAACAGCAGCACAAGCAATACATATTGTGCAATTGATTTCAATTGCTTCAATTGACTTGTTTTCTTTTGAAACATTCAAACTTACATATTCCTTTACATTTTTAGTCCGAACTGCTTTGTAGGACGCATAGGCTGGATAAAGGGTGCCAAAGGTCAATCTGAAAGTTGGAAATATAACACTTTGAGCACAGGTTTTTGGTGTGATGAAAATAGCTATGAGAAAACATATGCCAGTTGCGGTTAGGGACATTTGTGGCAGCGGCATCCGCTGCAGCATATCAAGAAAACGTCCAACCATTGTTAGATTATAAATGACTTGCTGTTCCCCAGCGACCACGCTGCGCGGGGATGCATGTGTAACAAACACTTTTGGCTGAGCTATTTGGCGTGGTGGCGCATCGCTATCGCTGCAAAATTCCGAGTCAGTCAACGAACTCAGTGAGCCCGCCCCGGGATAATTGGATGGCCAAGGGCGATTTAAATAAACTTCTATTCCACCTTCATCACGGGATGGTGGATGAGACCGTTGGTATCGATTCTCATACTGATAAATCAATTCGTCGATATTTCTTATGCGTTTTCTGGTCGGAGAAGAATAAGAAGATCCGACACTGCCACCACCACCACCACCTACAACAGCAGTCCTACGCATTTTAAACTCAAATACTCGTCGTCATCGAATAGAAAACAATTGTAAAATCCCGCCTCCTTTTAACAGCTGTTTCTAGTGTTTTTTTCCTTTTTTCAAATTTAATTTTAAGAAAATCTTTACGAGTGCACGTCGCATCCGAAAGAATACTGAAAACTGAATATTTCTAAACTGAAAGCGAATGCGAGAGATCGTTGGCACGCTTTTGGGTCCTAAAAATAGTCCACAATTCAATGGATTTCGGTAAACATCGAGCAAAGCTATGAAGAAGAGCCAACATCATCCCTGGTACACAGGAAAGAACTATATTCTCAGTTAAGAATGCTGCAAAAAGAGAGCAGTCATATTAAAATTAGAACACTGCATGGCGAGTGTTGAGTGTTGACACCGATTTCGGAATGCAAAGTAGATTTTTTTGTATTTAGTATTTTCGGGAATAGAGGACAGCACACTGGACATTGCACCATGTTGAGATCCACAACAACAATCATGCAAAACTCAAAAAAAATCGAATTTGCAAAAATTAAATAATGCTACTTGCAGTAGATTCAGATTAATTCGAATGAGGAGCAATATCACGACTTACACGGGGCTACATTGTGTCATCTGCCACTGTTGTTTTCTTTTATTGGGGAGGTGAAGTGGTGGTTGATCTCTCTTGGCATTTACGTCAAATGACAATGTGAAATATATGCATAAGTTTTCACTTTTTACGCCAGTTTAAGATAAAATCATGGCCTATACCTCGACTCAACTCAAAATGAATTCAATTAATTGAGAGAAAGATACAAAACGTACGCGGCTGCCATGAGGAAACGATTAGAATTGATCGCTTCATGTTTCGCAATCATTGTTGAGGTACTTCTCTATATATAGTCGTATTGATGATAACTATGATGAAAATTGACTTTGTTTACAGATTTTCAGTCCCTGGGGGTCTTTGTATTTATATAGAATTTCCATGTTTTTGTTGAGGTTTTTTGTTGTTAGTTTTTGTTTTATTTTAAATGTGAACACAAGGGAAGGCGTTCGTTCATTGACAGGAATGTTTTTTGTTTCAACTTTGCTTTCGTGTTAGGCAACTTATTTGGGTATAATTTTCGTGTTTTGAGTTTATTTTGTGATTATTAGCTATTTGTTTGTTTTTAATTACAAAATCTGCTTGTTAAATTTAATTATTTAAGACATACAGGAACGTTACATCAGGAAATATATTTTTTAAGGCTTTGTACTTTTCTATTTGTAGCTTTGCCAGTAGAATTAAATACAGACGTTTTTTTCAATTGAAATATAAGAGATTTTCTTTAGTATTTCTATTGTATTGCAAATAAAATGTACGATAGAGTCGCATGTACTTGCTAGTACACATTATTGTAAGGTGGTCTTAATTTTAAAAAAATGTAAACTATAAATATAAAATTGATATTTATGTATATTATTTGCTGTTTTTAGTATAGTGTTAGACTTTATTTATATTTTGTTTACTAACAATAACAACTATTACCACGCTAAATGATGACTGTGAAATGTTGATATTTAAAAATATCTTGCGGTGAATAAACCCGAAATAATGTTGCTTGCATTAAGCTGTACTAATAGCGTGTAATATAAAATGCATGGCTGGGTGGCACGCACTTGCTCCTTGCTCTTATGCTTAAGAGGCTGAAGGTTTAAAACAATTGTTATAAGAACATGTAAGTTATATAGTGCAGCTGCCTAAATTCGAAAAAAAGCCCCAAACCATAACTAATAGCGTTTTTGTTTGGTAATCCGGATGAAGCCTCCGGAACTCTCCGATCCCAAATGCCAAACGAACAAGATCCAACCTTTTTTTTCGATTGTGAAGTTTGGGTTTGGTTGAAGTGCGTTTGGTTGCTGTATTTAGGTAATGCAACGTTCACATAGCTGTTTCTCTAAATATTTATATACCTCAATAACAGCAAGGAATATGGGTTTTACTTTTAGTAAACTCCTTATCTTTCCACTGCATGGTATGGAGATGACGATAATGGAGAAGATGATATGTTCGGCCTATCCATTTTTTCATAATTGTTTGCTTTTAATTCCAAATTTTAGTAAAATGCACAATCGCAATACCAAAATCAAAAAACCAAAAAATTAAATTTGACGATTTTGACGTTTCAATTTTGGTTTTTATTCTTTCTTCAAATTCAGAATCGATTTTCTCTTCTTTTCAGAAGCCTAACTGTCCTCTAGTGCCAAACGAAAGTTTTCAGAAGCAATAAAGAATATGAAGAAAATTTGAAAAGAAATTCTTCTGATTGAACTTTTAACTTGAATTATTAGTTTTCAGAAGCATTCAGAATGATTCATGACCAAACGAAAACGCTATAAGGTTCTTCCGTACTTTATTGTGCATAGTACATTCGTTGGCTCCAAACGTGTCCCTTTTGGGAGTCTTACTATCCTACCTAGATAAGCTTAAAACAACTTGAATTTGCTTTTATCACTGACAAACACACTTTTCCATTTATTTATAGACCCGTTGAGATAATTTGTTTGTAGTTTCAACCTTGGTTAAATAGTTTAGTTCAGAACTTAAACGTCTTCTTGAAACACCGTTTTTGTTTACCTTTTTCTACGATGCTTGACAGTTAAAAAAAAAACTATTTTTGTAATGGTTTGGGGCTTTTTCCAGCTGCAGGTAGCGGCACTATTCATTAAAGCAACAGAATAATGGATATTGTAGTCAGTAATGCTTCCCTAAGCTGAGGAAGAACTTGGTGTTCCATCAGAAAAATTATCCCAAATTTTTTTCACAGCTTATAAAAGAGTGGTATGAGACAAAACAATATTCGTATTTAAGAGTAGCATCTTAATAACTCGATTTTAACCCAATTGAAAACTTTTGGAATATTTTGAAAAGGCTGTTTGGGAACGAGAAGAGAGGCTACATGAAATTTGGCCCCAATGAAAAATGACCCCAAACATAAAATGAAAAATGGCTCCATAAAATTATATGAAAAGCAACAACAACAAAAATAAAATAAATTTTTGTGTATTGGGGTCATTTTTCATAATTTTGGAGTTTTTTTTTTTTTCATTTTATAATTTGAGGTGAAAATTCATTAGGAAATATGGCCCCACACTTTTATTACTAAGCAAAAATGAAAAATAACCCCAAAAAATGGGCAAATTTTCATTATGAAAAATTGTCCCAATTTCAAAATGGAAATATAGCCCCAAATAAAATAAAAAGACCCCACAACTTATTTAAAATTAAAAACAGTCATAATAATGGGCTTTGTTCTGCTATACTCTTATCATCGTCACAGAAAGATCTTTTTAAATTTTTAGAAAATATTGAATTGAATAATCGGACCAAAAAATCCTGTGACTTTTGGAAAAATTGACGTAGACAAAAGTCAAGCCATTTTGTTCCTATTATTTTATATTAATTATTACTCTGGGATGGTGATTAAACAATCGTCCATGAAAATCGCACGACTTTCGTGTACGATTATTTACTCACTATTCCAAAATGATCCTTGTAGCTTTTGATAAAAATAGGAAAATCGCACGATTGGCAAAAATATATGCATGTATGTATGTATGTATATGTAGAACTTATGCAGTATTTTATTTTATTTTATTTTAATAAATACTGCATAAGTTTTACATATGTGATTCCATTAAAAACGACCCTTTACGAAAAATCACAAATTATGACTTTGAATTGAAGAAGTACCGTTAAACAGTTTTAAAAGATTGCATGTATCATTTTAAAAGTGAAACTATCAATAATTTTTGTTATCGCCGCCTATTTCGCAGCTCGAACTACTTAGCAGAATAGGTCTCCAAAAGTCACTTTTTGTTATCAGAAGCTCAAAACCCATTTTCAATAATAAATAAATTGTTTCACAATTTGAGAACCGGTGATTATTTGCCCTTATCAGAACTTTAAGCACGTTTTCGTGTCATTCAATTATTCAATTATTCAATAGTAAATTCAATTTTAGTTTTTAGGCAGTTGATTCATAAAGTGGTTAGTGTCCGCACGTAACAAAAAAAAATAAAATGCACGACTGGATCGCACGTACTTGCTCTTGTGTTCAAGTTGTGTGGAACTTAAGAACTTTAAAAAATATTCAAGTAATTATAGAAAAAGTATAAAAAAGCATTTAAATCGTTCTTTAAATTGTTTAAACAGCCTGATAAATAACTTAGAGCGCAAAGAAAAGTATGCCATTTGATTACTTAAAAAAATACCAATATATGAAAAAAAAAATTTTAAATCGTTGGAGCCGTTTTCTTAAAAATTAATTTTTTATATATAAAATTTTTGTAATATTTTTCAAAAAAAAATTTGGTATGCCAATTTTGAGTATATATTAATATACATTTAAAACTGAAATTTCAAAACAATTCATCAACCCGTTTTTGAAATATTGAATTTTCAAAAAAAAATTTTGAATCTTTTTTTAAAAATCCAAAATTTATTTTTTCAAAAATTTTGGTATGCAGTATTATTTATATTCCAACAAAGCTTTTGTGCAAAAAATATCACTGAAATCGGATGAGCGGTTAATGAGAAAATCAAAAATAAAAAAAACGTTATATGACAGGTACCGTTAATAAATGTTTTTGGTGATTTTTTTTCTTACTAAAAGGTATATCATATCTACAATAATACACTGATTTTTTTTATCAAAATCGTTGGAGCCGTTTTTGAGATAAATAAGCTTTTCCATAACGGTTGTATGGCAAGTACCGTTATTTTTTGAGCTAAAAAAAAATTTCAATTTCCCCTCTGGAGAGTTATAAAAAAACCTTGAGTTCAAAATTTGAAGAAAATCGCTTCAGTGGTTTAGGCTGTAGGTTGAGGTACAGACAGGCAGACAGACAGACAGACAGACAGAATTGTGCCACCCACTTTTTTCGTGTTCTCTATCATCGTAATGTCATGCTTGATTGTTATCTCGAAATTTTTTTTTGTTGCACGAATCCAAAACTTGCCCTATAGTACCTACAGTGGTGGCCATAGAATTAGAAACAACAATTCTAAACGCACTTTATCAACCATAATATTTTTTGTAAGCACCAGCGTGCGTGGCTTGTGTCGTTGGTCTTTGACAGGTGACATGTTTGTTCTAAATATGAGTTTCCTTGAACGCGAACAGTTTATAAAACACAGTTATTTTAGAAAATTCATTTATAGTCTACATTTTTGCTGGACACGAAATTAGAAACGACAAAAGAATTGGTAAATTTAAAAATAAAGAAAATTATTATTAATGTGAGTTGATTGTTTTCAGTATTTTTTTTGATTATTTTTATAATATCAATATTAATTAATTAAAAATACAGCGACAAAAATGGGCAAAAATAAGTCTTGTAGTCCAGAACTCCGGTAGCTCATAGTGCAGTGCTATCAAAACGAAAACGAATCAATTGATTCCATAGCAAAAGGATTTAGTTGCTCGAAAAAGATGGTATTTGATGATATTCAAGTCAAAAAAAGGACTGGCAGCTTTGAAAACCCAAAAAGAAAACCAAAAGATCGAAAATCCACGCCAAAAGAGGACAGATTGATATGCCGAATTAGCAAAGCTGATCCTTTTTTGACTTTTGCAAAAATAAAAGAGGTTGTTTCGCCCCAATTGGGCCAAGAGCTATCAGCTAGAACCATAAGGCGCCGACTTCTAAAACATGGGCCACGTGGTTGCATTGCCAGGAAAAAACCACATGTTTTCAAAAAGAATTTGAAGAGGCGTTTGATGTTTGCTAAGCTTCACGCAAATAAAGCCATGGGATTCTGAAAAAACATACTTTGGAGTGATGAATCCAAATTTAACTTGTTCGGGTCAGATGGTAAAGTGTATGTTAGACGCCCTCAGAAGAAGTAATTGGATCCTAAATATACTTTAAAGACCGTTAAGCATGGAGGAGGAAACATAATGGTTTGGGGTGCGTTCTCGTGACATGGAGTTGGCCCAATAGTAAGAATAAATGGTCGAATGGACCAACATATTTATAAAGGCATCTTGGAATATGTCATGGAGCCTTATTCATTTGCACACATGCCCATTAGTTATGTTTTCCAGCACGATAACGATCCAAAGCAGTGGTTTTTTGATACAAAAACTAATGTTTTTGATTGGCCCGCCCAAAGTCCAGACTTGAATCCTATCGAGAACTTGTGGGCAGACGTGGAGAGAAGGCTAAAGTTCAAGAACCCAAAGAATTCTGAGGAACTTTTTGAAAATATAAAGGCGGTCTGGGAGAGTATACCCCCATCAAGATGCCGCGCCTTGGTAGAAAGTATGGAGGCAAGATTAGCTGCAGTGACAAAAAATAAGCGATTCCCTACAAAATATTAATTTTTCATCGAACATTTTTTATGAAATATGAATTTTTTCTTTGCGTTTCTAATTGTATGGCCAGGTGCGATTTGGGTTAAATAAATAATATTAATTTTTTACTGTTAGTGTCACGCTTTTATTTTTTATAAAATATTCAGAAGTGTACTATATGTCATGGTCTATTAAAAGAACAACTATCCAACCTCAACAAATTTCCTAAAAAAAACTTATGCAATTTAACATTGTTACAGAATTCTTGTTGCTAATTCTATGGCCACCACTTTATATCGCAAGTAAAAATATCTTTCATTACTAGAAGAAAAAAATTGTATCAATGTAATAATTTGGTGATATGAAATTTATTTTTGACCAAGTTGAATGTTATATTTATAACTGAGATTATTTTTAATAATTTGTTTCTCATCGGCTTTTTTGGTCGTGATGATGGTTAAATGAAAGATTATTTCATTTCCTTTTTCCCAATGTTTCGACGATGGTTGCCGTCTTCTTCAGGGGTAATCTTTATTTATAAATAAATTATAGTTTAAAAAACTAAAAACACGCTTTTAGAGTTAATCAAACTAAAAAGTAAAAAATAATTCTTAGCATGAGAATAAAAGCGTGGAGTGCCTTGTATGACATTTTTAAACTAACTGTGCATTTCGGAATGAAACAATAAAAATTATGAAGATTGATACCAAGCTCTAAATTTCGATATCGCCATTTTGAGCTAATTAGGAAAATGGAGAAAGAAAGGATAAAGGAAAGGGAGGACCTACTCAGTGCGAAATTTTCGCTTACCGAAAAAACAATTCGGAAAGCCCGGACTGGGAATTGAACCCAGATCTATTTGTTACGCGCCAAGAGCTCTACCAGTTAAGCTATCCGAGACACGTACCGGAATTATATTTCAGTCACCTATATAATTACCTGCTCGATATGCAGTTAGTTTAAATATGTCATATAAGGCACTCCACGCTTTTAGAACAGTGACATTAATTTTCTCGTCGTTAATTTTATTCTCATGCTAAGAATTATTTTTTTACTTTTTAGTTTGATTAACTCTAAAAGCGTGTTTTTAGTTTTTTAAACTATAATTTATTTTTCATTTTTTAGTTCTATTTGTTATAAGGCAACAAAGGATCCCGAAAGAAATTTATGAATCCTGGCGAACCTAATCAGGATAATTAGATATTTTGATCGAATTATTGTATTGTCATCGGGCTTCGACAAGTGTGCAAAGTTTGAATCAAATCTGACCCTCAGAAGTGGGTCAAAATCACGTCCAAATATTCCGTTACATACATACATGCATACATACATACATACAACCGAAACTAATATAAAAGCGTGTTAATGAAACACCCTAAGCTGCATACATGCTTAATCTCTCTTACTCTCATGCAAAGGATCCCGAAAGGAATTTATGAATCCTGGCGAACCTAATCGGGATAATGGGATATTTTGATCGAATTATTGTATTGTCATCGGGCTTTGATAAGTGTGCAAAGTTTGAATCAAATCGGACCGTTTGAAGTAGGTCAAAATCACGCCCAAATACATACATACATACATACATACAGCCGAAACTAATAAAAGCGTGTTAAAAAAAAGAAGTTATTGCACAAAAGTGTTACTGTATGTAGGGCGAACATGATATCAACTTACATAAAGGTTGTTAAAATTGAATTATAAGTTACAATATTTGAAAATATTAAAAAATTTAAACTTTGAGTATGAAAAAACAAATAAATGGTAATAAAAAAAAAACACTTCAGAAGAAGTTTAGTCTAACTGATGTTCAGTTTTTGATCTGTTGTTGAAGACTAAAGACTAATGTACAAAATATTTCAGCGGTTTACTGCTCTTTAGTCTCCAACAACAGATCAAAAGCTGAACATCAGTTAGAAAAAACTTCTTCTGAAGTGTTTTTTTTTTTTTTGTATTACCATTTTTTTTTTATTTAAAATGAACTCTTTACAATTTGATAAAATTTACATAAATACATGTTTTATTAAATTATCGTACAAGAAATATAATAATATAATAATATAATCGTACAAAAATCACGTGATTTTAGATTTAAAAAAAAAAGTTTTCTACACTACATAAGTGGCTCATAGATACAATTTTTCATTTTAACGTTGATTCTCATCATTTTTAGGGAGACTTTTCCATTTAAATTAAGTTGGAGCTTGTTATGAAAAAAATCTGTAAGAGTTTGAGGCCATTTTTCATAATCAAACTAAACTAAAAATGAAAAAAGGACCCAAAAAAATGAAAAATCACCCCAAACCGTAAAAATAAAATAATTCAAGTTGTTGTTGTTTTTCATATACATTTTTGGGGCAATTTTTCATTTTTTGTTTGAGTATTCTTTTTCTTTTTCTTTTTGGGCCTTTTTTTGGGGCCATTTTGAAAATGGGGCAATATTTTATTGTGAAAAAAGACCCCATTTTTGGGGCGGTACATTGCATTTCATTTAGAAAAGAAGATATTTCAATGTTAAGATAATGCAATTGCATAGCGAAATGTCACATATAAATTATATTATTAGCGTGTGTAATGCTTTATCCTAACTTTAAAACTTCTCGTGACACTGTAGTATTGTGTTTTGGGGGATTTCAGAACCTCCCAAGGTCACGTTATGGTTTTAAACAGACCCAGTACGGATTTCAACAGCTTTTTGATTTTTTTAATTATTTTAATCAGGATTTTGACCCCACGTTTGAAGACGTTAAAGTAGCAGGTTGACTAATTGGCGCTTTCCAAATGCCAATACATTATAGCGTAAATACATCTTTATTAATAATGACCACCTAAAACGACTACATTACTAAGTGGGCCATATATTTTCGCAATATTATGAATAGACGAAATGCATCGTTCGAAAGAACCACTTGTAATAATTGGCCTTTTTTTAACGAAAACCAAATGGAGGTCATTCATGTTACACGCAACAGAATCAAGTGTGATTTAGAGCTTGACTATATGCCCTTTTATTATATTCAATACCTATCAAACATTTTTTTAATATTATGTAAATTATAACACGTACAGGCTATTATATGGTAAATGTACTTATTAATGATGCTATATGAGCATTTTATATGCAAAATATTCTTGAGACTGTCTAGATTTCTTAGTCCTTCTATTTTTGCATTGGTTAGAAGCCAGAAACTTAGTTAAACTTTTATCAAAGTGTTAAAACAAAAATGCATTTTTTCGTTTTGAAGCACACTACAACGAAAAAGAATTCTGCACGGTGATTGTAGGACCAAACCAGATCCAAAAATAACTAAATCATTCTCACGCCCGCTCACGCCCATGTTTCATACAAATTTGCCCATTCTCCTTTGTTTTTTAAAAAAAAATTATCTAAATCCGTTCAGTCTATAATGAGAAAATTCAAACTTAAAAAATATTCTATTAATAGTTGCTAAGTATAAATTTTTATAATTACTGGCACATATTAACATAGGTGAGTTTTTAAGAAAAATATAAATATGTATAAATATTTTCTTAACGGTTTTTTTAACATTTGTATGGAAGGTACCGATATTTCTTCATAAAATTAAAAAATTTTCTTAAAATATTCTTCAGTGTTTAGAAATCCTGCAATACTTAGTTTCAAAAACATTTTTTTGACATTTTTAGTCTATGGGTGTTTCCATCGTTACGGGTGTGATAGTAAGACTCCATATTTTATTAATTATTCACATACTAATCCCAATTTATAAATTAAACTAACATACAGGACACTTGAAGTCCTTTAAATAAATTAGTATACTGAAGTATGAAAAATTAGGTAGTGGATCAGTTAAATTGCATGAAAAGTATGTATCGTTCTTTTGCAAATATTAACTTCGATAGTTGTTCTTCAGTTTCAGTTAAGAAATGAGAAGTAAAACAATGAAAAACAGTACAAAATTTTAATTTGAAAACGTTACGGGTGTGACCGAGTATGATTTGTATGCATGAAAACAGTATAATAAACTATATTTTAACGGGAAATTGATGTCATAGATGTATAATCATTTCTCACATGACGTGAGAAACAATTTCTCTAGAAAAATTAAATTTTTCTCACTGAAAAGGGAATATATATATATATATATTGGGTGGCGCAACAGCTCATGGAGAACCAGGGCCTAGTGACTTACAACTCACAACCATTCCTGTGTGCGTGTTTGTTGGCAGGAATGGAGGGGACCTACAGTTTTTTGCCGAGTCCGAATGGCTAAATTGAGAAGCACTTTTTCATGACAAGTATACTCTTGGAGGATTTGTCAGTTCCTCGCAAGAGGCAGTACCTCGAATAAAACATTTCTGTTTTTAGGTGGCACGGCTGGGAAAAGGGAATACATTTCTCAATTCAATGAGATTTTTTCCATTTTCTTTTAAACTATGGAAAACTTTCACATAAAGCCGATTAAATTCGCATTTAAAGTAGATTTTCTTACGCCCAATTTCTTCACATAAGTACTAAGCCAGCTTAGTACCCAGTCTAACTAGACCAGGAACTAGCTTCAGCACTCGGTCCTAACGAAAATTTGGTGCCTGAGCATTTCTTCAAATTACTAGTACCAGATCTAAGTTCACATAGCAGTACTAGGAACTTATTACGTATAAAACTGGTATAAATCTAATTTTGACACTTTTTTGGCATTTAAAATATTATTTTGGTGCTTATTTCATATTTACAGCCCTAATTAATGGATAACAACGTCAAATTGAATTTAAATAAAGAAATAAAATATATCAGTGGAAACAAAACGATAAGCAGCAATTGGGTGTTTAGAACATTTTCTTACTTATTTTGGACTTGAATTCCACAAATTATCTCGCTGGTTTTCAAAAAGGATGTATTTCAATATAATTCTCTCCCAGCTAATGATGTGTTGTGTTTATGTACATACACATGTATGTAATTACATCCTCGAAACTTTGTGAGAAAGTCTTAATTGTGCGGCCATTATAATTCAATTACCTTCTGAAAAAATATCTTTCTCAATTTTTTCAAGCTAGAGTTCTATAGTTGACGCATATTTTATTCAAAACTTCGAAGTTGAACCAATATTCTTCTGAAGTTCTTTAAAAGTAAAATAATTAATTTTGGTATGATGAGAGCTCCTTTTAAGATTTGTACCCATTTAGAATATCCGCAATGTATTTTAAGCTGAACTCTTTCTATCTTTTGTAATTTCGTTTCTTTTGTAACTTTTAAATAAAACGCACCATTCACTTTGCTAGTCAGAATTCAACTAACTACATTTCATTTATTGATCGTAAATATATATTCCTACCTATCCGGCAGCCAGCTTCCCCTCTTACATATTCCAGGTTACTTATTGTTCGTTTTTTCTTTTTTACTGCCACAGTATGTAGGTTTTTGATTAACATACACCATAGGTGGAAAAATTTTTGAGTGTATCATCAACAGAAAGGGTACATATGTGAATACGTATGTTTAAGGTTCCATAAAATTATAAGTGTGTATATCTATCTATCTATCTATATTAATAAAGCTCTAATCTTGCTTTGTTTGTTTGTTTGTTTGTGAGGGCTAATCTCAGAAACTACATACCTGATTCCAAAACTTTCTTTTGATGGTTGAAAGTTTATAATATGAGGATCATTTTAGGGTTAAAATTTTGTTAAAACTCCGCAATTTAAATATGAAAAACTTTAAAAATGTATTTTTGAAAATTGAATTAATATGAATCCATTTACATTTTGACATTATGATTCGCAGCGAATCCACTATTGAGAGTTTAATAACCGGCATGACTCTTTCTCTTTCTTAAATGACAGGAAAGTGGACGAAACATTTGTGTATCTTTAAAGCGGCGTACACACTGTTGAATTGTGTACATCGGTGAACTTTTTTCTTTTTTTACATGAAATTGGTAGCTTGAAATTTTATACAAATTTGCACAGATTTTAAGTAGATAAATTTAAATTTTCAAGTTTGCTTGAATAATTTCAATAAAAAATTCACGGCGGGGTAAAAAACAAAAACTAATACCAAAACAATAAATGTTACTCTTAATGAATCTGTGCCGGATTTCACTTTATAGAATTGAAAGAAAAAATCAGTTCAGCGAGATTTCTTTTCACTCTTCATTTTAAATTTAACATGTCTGCATAACTATTCTTTTACAGGGCTGGTCGAAACATCAAGTTGGACGACCGAATTACATAGTGACTCTTTAGCCGTGTTTTTTACAGCATTTTTATCTCCACTTAAAAAAATACTTATTAAAAATACAACAAAAATTTGGTATAATTCTGTATTGTTGTGGTATTTAACATGAAAATTTTGTTTAAGCGAAGATAAAAATACCCTAAAAAACACGGCGTTTGCCTCTGATTCTTTTTGGTTGAATGAATGTAAAAATTAAGGTGATTTATTTGTATAAGGAAAATAATTTTTATGTTTCGTTTGTATTCTACATGTATTGAAAATGCAAAAAAAAAATTTTAAGCAACTCTTCAACCCATGTTTTTTTCACGAGCGAAAATTTGCCGTTATTTCTTCCGTTAAGAGCAAGGTGTACATTTTGACCCGTGGTTCAGTAATTTTAACTCAACGATTTTGGCGGATTAACTGACGTTCAACTATTGTACAACTCGACTTTATCACATACTTATCACATACATATCCACCGAAATCGGAGTTAAAATAGCTGAACCACGGATCAAAATTTGAACCAAGATTGTACAACTGGCTCTAATGGCCAGTTTGTTACAGTTACTTCTAATTTTAATATGAATTTAAAAGTCTTTGATTTAATAGCGGTAATGAAGTAAAATCAGCTGATTAGCGCTTTCGATAATAAACAAATGAAACTATGGATTCATGTAGCAAAGTATTGTTAGATAACGACATTCGATGATTTACCAGTTGTAATAATCATTGCTTAAAGATGATAAGCTGTGAACAAACTGACTTTTTCTTTCCATTAATGACATTGGTTTTAATATTCGCCAATATTTTCGTCATAAAATAAATGGCAGAGCTGATTGTCATTAAGTATTGTCATTAAGACGACGTATAAACGCAGTGACACGATTTTGCTAATAATATGCCTGTTTGGTAACGTGAAATATTCACCAGGTTTCCCAAACTTGGGTTTTTCTTCTTTCTCTCCTTTTCTTCTTTCACTTAGTGACAATTCATTTATTCAACATTAGGTGTGTTTTTTTACTTCCCTGAATGGGCTTGGACGAACAAAAAGGCATCGGCGCTTAGATATGCCAACACAGAAACAAAAATGGAGTTTCCATACACACTGTCGATAACGAGTATGAAATTCGTGCCGGTAACACAGTTTTTATCTGGACTTATGTTAAGTCCTGAAAATTCTCTGGGAATAGCTAAGCCCAAAGGGGCTTGGTTTGTTGTTGCATTTAACATGTAAATCGCCAAGCCCGACGTCGTTATTTTTGTCCAAGCCCATTCGGACAAGAAAAAAAACACACCTATTGTAGATGAAAGATGTAGGCCTACACAATTCAACATAATAGGTCTGTTCCTTGCCGACTTTCAAACAGTTTGAAACCGCCAGATTTAGTCCGAAGTCGTTCCACACTTGAAAAATTGTACTGGTCCGCACCAAATCTGGCGGTCTGAAACTGTTTGAAACTGTTTGGGACTAAACCATGGAACAGGGTTAATGTGGACGCTGCTTTAGGATACACAAATGTTTCGTCCAGTTTTGTATCAACCTATTTAAGAAAGAGAAAGAGTCATGCCGACTCTTTGAATAAAGGAAGCGTTGCATAGTGTACGTGAGTGAGGCAGCAAGATCTCAAAAAATAAAAACAAAAATCGAGGTTCATCTGTCATTTTAAAGGGAAGTGCATTGAGATTTCAAATCAATAAACAAAAACAAGTGAAAAAGTTTATTTAAATAAATAAAAAAGTGAAACAAAATAAGTATAGTGAATACTTGCAGCTACTAAGCCAAATATAAAGCAATTTGTGGTGGTACGTTAAATCCCGTAAAAACGCCTATTATAAGGAGTGTACAAACATTTAATTTCACAAGTGAGTTGTGTCTGATAATTCCACATAAAGTAATGTGAAGTGATGTTTTAAAGGTAAATAAATTATCGTAGAATACTTTTAATGTGGTATTTCATGGCATTTGGCTTTAAAAAAAAGAAAATTAGCTGGAAATAAAAATGTACTTTAATCCAGGGATTAAGTTGAAATTGAACTGTCAAATGAAAAATTGTACTCCAGGGCGGGTTCGCTTCTGTTGATGATTGCAAGGCGCTCAAATCCGTTAAGCGCCCGTAGTTCTTTCTGCTGTTGCTCTTATCTATCATGTCGGTTTTGTATCTTTGTCAAGAAGTATTTATATCAGTTTAAAAGTATTCTACGATAATGTATTTACCTAAAAAATATCACTACCCATATCTTAAATATGAAAAAAAAACTTACATGTGAAATGAAAAATATCGCTCCGTATTATACCTAGGCATTTTTACAGGATTTAATGCATCATCGCATGTCGTTTTATATTTTTGTTCATAAATAAAGTATTGCAAAGTTTTCACTATACATATCTAACTTTTTTAATCATTTTAATAAGCTTTTTTCACTACTCTATTCAGAGCTCTATTCTGAACTAAAATAGAAAATCGCCTTATATGCCAACTATTAAACTCACAATAGTGGACTCGATACTAATCTTAGAGTTTTTTTTTTTTCTTTTTTCGGATAGATACCCTCATCTAAATTAATTTTTTTTTTTATTAAAATATCAGTTTTCTTTCACCCCTTTATTTGCAACAATGTTGATAAAATTTTACTACTAAAGCCATCCTTAAATAATAACTAAATAGCTATAACTCCAGCCTATATACTTGGTGGTAACACACACAAGTTGCTATTTAATAACCTGTCTAACACCAAATGGGTTTGAAAATTCAGTTTTGTAGTTTCTTACAGCTGGCCATACACGACAGAGCCAAAGAGACAAGTGGCCCCGCATTTGGATTTTCAGCCAATCTTGAGATCAGCGCTCAGTAACAAACAAACAATAATTATTACATTCAATATAAACCAAACTAAGATTTGTGCCCGAGCGGAGCTGGGCGGGTCGGCTAGTATATAATAATGTCTTATACTATTCCGTGCTCTGAAAATAATTATTTGCCTAGAAAAATTGCTGTGATTGAAGTATTATCACCACTAGACTATCAATTTTTGGGTGCTAGCAAATACCCAGTCCTAACTAATATTCGGTACCAATTTGACAGTATTAAAGCTTAGTCCTTCTGTGAAGAAATCACTTGATACCGATTTAAGTACTAGCAATTGGTATAATAACCAGGTACCAGCTGATTTTGAGGAGCTAGTTTGTGCCGAGTCCTGACTAATACTCGTTGCCAATTTGACAGGACTAGGGCTTAGTACTTTTGCGAAGAAATGAGTTGATACCGATTTGAGTACTTATTCTAGGTCTAGTACCGGTTCTAGCGTTAGTACTCTGTGAAGAAATTGGCCGTTAGAATTATATCCCTACGTCATGAATTTCATATCTAGAAGCAACAAAAATAAAAATGAGCTGCAAAACAACGAGAATATGTTTTCAAATGCCAACTTGTTACGGGTGTGACATAGACTTAAAATTTTTAATACGGGCTCAGTACTAATTTCAAATTTTTGAAATTTCGTCAGGCAGTAGATCATAGTATTTTAATTTTTTCCCAAACTATCAGTTTGATACAAATTTTTTTCTTCTAGTAATGAAACATATAATTATTTTTGTTACGAGTGTGACACTAACCACTTTATGAATCAATTGCTCAAAAATTCAGTTTGCATTTACATACTATTGAATAATTAAATGACACGAAAACGTACTTAGAGTTCTGATAAGAGAAAATAAACATCGGTTTTCAAATTCAGAAACAGTTAATTATTGAAAATATGGATTTGAGCTTCTTATAACAAAAAGTGCCTTTTCTAAAAAACACTTTTAATCTCTGCTGACACTTAAATTGGTTTAATGAGAAATAAAATTAAGACAAAAATAAAGAATCACACGTGCTTTATGGATGGAGCTTTCAAAAAAAAAAAATTAACATTTAAAATATTGTTTAGAAAAATTAAAAATAATTTATTTGTATACTCCTTATGGTACTTAATATGTACCAAATTTCAAATTTCCATCCACTTTCATACTCTTTCCAAAATTTTGAGTAAAATACCGAGAAATCTCCATGTATTAAGTATGGGAAAAATTCAAGTGATTGCCGGCACATGTTAACGTCAAACGATTTCAAAAAAAAATTGCACAGATTTTTTTTAATTACCTTGACCTTGGGGGAGCGAAAAAAATTCTAAAATTTTTAAAATAAGCGCCATGTAATGTATGTATCCAAAAAAGCGGGTATTTAAAAAAAAATTATATAGGTACATATATTGTAAATAAAATGGAAATTGGAAACATTAAAAAAAGTGTTACGCCAATTTTGGGTATTTTATTAATATACATACACACTTTTATTAACCTACTTTCAAAAAAAAATCATTCAATTTTTTTGAAAAATTGAACTTTCGAAAAAAAAAATATTTTTGTTCAATCATAAATTTATTTTTTACGAAATTTTAATATGTAATATTTTTGAAATTTTAAAGGAGCTTTTGCATAAAAATTTTGATTGAAATCGGTTGAGCAGTGAATGAGGAAGCCGCTAGTAACCGCTAGTAACCGCTAAAATAACAGGTTTTGGTTAAAAATTTGTTTACCAGAAAGTACACTATACCTTCAATTATAACACACTGTTTTTTTACCAAAATCGTTAGAGTTATAGATAGTCTAAGAGCCGACAGCAAATTTGGAGAGTGGAGGTATAACCATAATCCAAGTATGAGGGATTATTATATGTACATGTATCGTGATATCAAATACCAAAGTCTGGCAGGTTTTGTTTTCAGCCTTAGCGGGGTTAAAAAGTGCTAGATCCGCTGAATTATTTTCAAGGTTATAACCTCTTTAATTTATTTTTTAAAAATTGGATATGATTCCCTTAAAACTGCTCTAGTACGTCACGTGAGATATTCGAATCTAAAGATTAAAAAAAGTGTTTTTTTTATGCAAATTTGTGGTTATTTTTTCTCGAGGTAATTTTTTTTTCGAAAAAATGTTTATGATCATTCTGAAGTATGAACTCCAAAATTCTTTTTGAATCTTTCAAATGCTTCCATTTATCTTCGAGTTAGCCTTCGTATTAAACTACCTAATTCGAAAAATACCCAGGCCAGATTCGAAATCAGCGCATCAAAGACCATCAGAGAAGTATATTTTGGTTCGTATTACAGATAAAAATCTAAATTTTGTCACACAAGTAGTTTCTTAGTACTTTCGAGTGGATTTTCGAAAACAGTAAAAATACGTCAATTTTCGACTAGCGCTTGAGTCTAAATGGGTTGTCGCAGAGAAAAACCTTAAATAGAGATTTATTGGAAATTGTGTATACTTTCAATGTTACTTTGATGTAATTTTTGAATAATTGGTAGTTTTTCGAGCCAATAGTAAAAAAAACTCACAATAGAATTCGCCTACAAATTGATTACATTTTTATTTTGGTTGTCAATCATCATATATACAGGGTGTCCCGCACCTGAGTGGAAGTATATTAGGGTGTGGTTCCTGGGTATATTCTAAGAAAAAAATTGTATGGGGGGAAAGTTGTATCTCCCTGAAGCAGGGGGGGGGGGCAGTTTCTGAAAAATTGACTTATAATGCAAAAAAAAACATTAAAAATCAACGAAAACACATCTAACAATGTACCATTTTTTTTTAAGTTAATATCTACTCCATTCTTGCATTTGGTTCTTAAATCAAGTTGTTCAAGCGAATAGTTTTTGAGAAATTAATTTTCAAATTAAAATTTGTTTAAAAAAATTGTGATTTTTTTATCTTAAGTCGATATTTTTCAAAATGTTACGTAATTAAGTGCTATTTTTGTTATCAATATTCATTGCCCTCATTATTTTGTAATCCATTACCGAAAACTCAATGTAAAAATCTTTCTTAGTTTTTGAGAAATTAAGAAAAAACAAAAGGTACTTTTCCCAAATAAGCCCGAAAAAATTAATTTATTCATGAATTATCCATAATTTAACCCTTTATTCGGTTTTTTTTTTGTTTTGAAATGTTAAGAGTTATATTAACATCATTACACTGCTCTTGTGAAAACTTTTTCTGATTTTCATCAACGTCAAGACTGTCAAGAAATATTATCGATAGCGTATCTATCTCCTTCTTTATAAAAACAATTTACAATGCATGTGAGTTTTGATATTTACGCTCAAAATAATTTAAATTAGCTTTTATGAAGATCTGATATTTATCATTTGTATTTTGTAGTTCTTCTCATGTCAAGTGCGGTACTTGCTTTACTTTCATCCACCTATTCAGGTTAACAGAACAGACCTAATTGCCCATCAAATAGTCCAAAACGATTGGAAAGTGGAAGTGTTTATTATGACAATTTTCCATTTCCATTCATTTATATTTAGGTCTGTTTATAGTTATAAGGTGCTCTAAAACGAACACATTAGGCACATTAGCAACCTCTCCTCAACAAAATTTTTCAGTTTTGCTGTCAAATTACTGACGGAGCAAAACGAACGCAAACGAACATGTTCATATTCTATAAATGGTTGTTGTTGTGAAAGGCACATCCGGTGAGAAACGTAGATGTTATGTGTGAAAGAAAGAGAACGAAGATTTCACCCAAAATCCACCAATGCACCACTTTCAACAATAAATCTTTGGCATGAGCGCCGGGCATGATGAGTTTTTACTTGCGATATATGTACATAGGTACTATAGGGCAAGTTTTGGATTCATGCAAAAAAATTCGAGATAACAATCAAACATGACATTACGATGATAGAGAACACGAAAAAAGTGGGTGGCACAATTCTATCTGTCTGTCTGTCCGTACCTCAACCTACAACCTAAACCACTGAAGCGATTTTCTTCAAATTTTGAAGGTTTTTTTGTAACTCTCCAGAGGGGAAATTGAAATTTTTCTTTTAGCTCAAAAAATAACGGTACTTGCCATACAACCGTTAAGGAAAAGTTTATTTATCTCAAAAACGGCTCCAACGATTTTGATAAAAAAAATCACTGTATTATTGTAGATATGATGTACCTTTTGGTAAGAAACAAAATCACCAAAAACATTTATTTATTTTCTCATTAACCGCTCATTCGATTTAAAAAAAAATGTGTACACAAAAGCTTTGTTAGAATATAAATAATACTGCATGCCAAAATTTTGGAAAAATTAAATTTTGGATTTTTAAAAAAAGATTCAAAATTTTTTTTTGAAAATTCAATATTTCGAAAATGAGTTGATGAATTATTTTGAAATTTCAGTTTTAAATGTATATTAATATATACTCAGAATTGGCATACCAACATTTTTTTGAAAAATGTTACCAAAACTTTATATATAAAAAATTTATTTTTAAGAAAACGGCTCCAACGATTTAGAATTTTTTTTTTTTTGCATAAATTCATATTTTTTCAAGTAATCAAATGGCATACTTTTCTTTACAATTAAAAGAACGATTTAAATTCTTTTTATACTCTTTCTATAATTACCTACTTGAATATTTTTTAAAGTTCTTAAGTCCCACACAACTTTAACATAAGAGCAAGCACGTGCGATTCAGTCGTGCATTTTATTTATTGTGCAAGTGTGTATGTTTTGTGGAGATAGGGAAGGATATTCTGGAACTGAAAGCATTTTTTCTGCATAGTGTAGACACGGGACTTTCAGTAAAATGAAAGTTAAGACAACCACTAATATACTTTTGATGGATTCATTTTTTGGCATTGTGGTTTGTCAAACTCCACTTTTCTTCAAGTCTGCAGGGGGTCCATTCTTGATCTGTGAAACTTTGAAGTGATAAATATGATAACGCCTTCACGCCAAATGCGATTCTCGAAGTGTGTAAAATGAAACAAAAAAATGCCAAAATGTTTTCATATGATAATTCGTTTATCACAAAAAATTTCAATTTCCCTTCTGGAGAGTTACAAAAAAAACCTTATGTTCAAAATTTGAAGAAAATCGCTTCACTGGTTTAGGCTGTAGGTTGAGGTACGGACAGACAGACAGACAGACAGAATTGTGCCACCCACTTTTTTCGTGTTCTCTATCATCGTAATGTCATGTTTGATCGTTATCTCGAAATTTTTTTTTGCACGAATCCAACATATATCGCAAGTAAAAACCAATTGTTATGAGAGAGACGCAGGAAGCCTCGGATAACGACGTGCTCGGAGACTTCAATGCTAAAGTCGGAAAGGAAAACATCTTTGGCGGATTAGTTGGAAAGCACAGCCTCCACGAAACGACAACAGATAACGGCTTCCGACTAATCGACTTTGCTGCAGCGCGTAATACGGTGATAAGTAGCACTAGGTCCCCCAGGCGAAGGATACACACAGCAACCTGGTGATCTCCAGATGGCCGAACTGCCAACCAAATCAACCACATGCATCGAACATCTTGGACGTGCGAACTTCCCGAGGTTCAAACGTGGACTCTGACCACTTTCTTGTTGTGACAAAGTTCAGAGCCCGACTCACAGTGTGTTGAATGTATGGGCATCGAGGAAAAAAATGAAAAAACATGTTCAAAGTGCTTTTATTCATTTAATATGAATATATATTTTTTAACTTCTTAAACAGAATCCTTAAACACTAAAAAAATATAAATACTTAACTTTCCTCATGTGATGAGGATAAATCTGCATCAAAAACTAAATATTTTTTATTTCTTCCAAGGACCTTGTTCTTATCAAATCATCAACTTTTTGCCTCTTTGTTTTGCTGCAACACGCTTCAAACATTTTTCTTGGCCTACCACGTTTATTTTCCGAAGCCTGATTTTTGGACATATTCTGAAGACACTCAATGTTCACGGGAAAAATATGTGGTTGGCCAAGCCAGTCTTTGTTCTTTTCAAAAAAAAAAAATACTTCTCGTCCTTTTGCTCTATTGCCAGCGTTTATTAATGTTTGAGCACTGGGAAGAAAGTTAACCTTTAATTTAATGTCATCTTCAGGCTCCAAAATACCTTCTACATTAAATTTTCTTAACATAAACTGCAAAAGATTTCGAACTTTGATTGATGGAGCAGACATCTATACCTCAAAAATCTCTCTATTTGAACACATTCTGTTAAAAATGCATGAAAATAATAGGTTGTATTAAGGAAAAAGGCAGGTAAAGGCAGATGAATCTTACTTTTTTTAAAAGATCTTAATCTTGTCTTTATTTTCAAAAATATTTTTTTGCAACAAGTAATGACACGCAAAAAATAGGTTCATTCAAATTAAGCACTCTCTACGTAATAATAACCTTGATTTTAACCTTGATTTAAGACCCTACAACTTGCAGTTAACGAAATAAAAAAAAGTGAGAATAACTGTACTTATCAGAGCCACACACTACAGTGAGCAATTGACCGGGAAACTCACTGCCGTACACCCAGCCACAAGCGTCAACAATCAGTGGAACCAGTTTCGCTACATCATTAGGGAGACAGCCGAGACCACCATAGGCTATCAACCACCCAGAAAAAAAGAACCCTTGGTATGACGATGAATGCGCGGTATTCAATGCAAATGCTGCAACGGAAAACAAGAGCACCAAGAGAGGAGTACCGTGAATAGAGAAGGAAAGAGAAAAAAACCCTGCGCAGATAGAAAAGAGCATCCGCAGCCTCTTAGCTCAAGTGTCTCGAAGAGTCTAGCACCGCCACCGACACCCGCCGGTTCTACAAAACAGTCAAGCTATTGGAATCTGGTTATAGGGCACGCAAGCTCTTCGAAACAGCGAAGGGAACCTAGTCACCGAAGCACAGGGAATTGTAGACGTGTTTAAACAGCATTTCCAGCAACTGGCATTATGTAGAGGAGGCGACAGGGGAACAAAGATGCATGAGACCAGTCAATAAAGATCCAGTCCCAGCTACCAATACTGAAGAGGTTAAGAAAGCCATCCAAAAGCTTAATAACAAGAAATCCGCCGGCTCGGATGGCCTACCTGCGGATTTCTTCAAGTATGGAGGAGATGTCCTGGTAGGGTGCATGCACCAGCTCATCAACCAAGTGTGGGAGGAGGAAAGTATGCTCGACGACTGGTCAAATAGCTCCATATGCCCAATTTACAAAAAAGGCGATCCTATGTCCTACAAGAACTACAGATGCATATCCCTGCTTAATGTTGCCTACAAGATCCTATCCAACGTGCTATGTGAGCGTCTAAAACCTTTCTGCAATGCTATGATCGGCACGTACCAGTGTGGCAAAACCTCACATTGAGGCAAACCCTGGAAAAGACCAACGAATTTCATGTCGAGACCCACCACCTATTCATCGACTTCAAAGCCGCATATGATAGCATAAGTCGCCAAGAGCTTCTATTGGCGATGTCGGAACTCGGGATCCCAAAAAAACTGATCCAGTTATGCCACATGACGTTACAAAATACGCGGTGCAACGTGCAAATGGTTAACGGCTCGCCGAGTTATTCCAGACGTGTACAGAGTTCAGATAAGGAGATGCGCTATCATGTGATTTCATCAACATAGTCCTGGAGCAGATAGTCAGCAAGAGTGGTGTTAACATGGAAGGCACTATCTTCAAGAGGTCTTCTCAACTGCTTGGCTATGTGGACGACATCGACATCATCGGCCGCTCCAAGAGAGCTGTTCTTGAAGCATTCACAGCTATTGATGAACATGCGAAACGCGTTGGTCTTGAAGTGAATGAGGACAAAACAAAGTATATGCTTTCAACAAAACAAACAAAGCCTCATCTGTCCATCACCTAGGACAAAACGTCACTGTTGGTAGCAGTAATTTCGAGGTAGTCAAGGAGTTCACCTACCTCGGAACAACCATCAATTCCACGAACAACACCTTAGTGGAAATCCGACGAAGAATTACCCTAGCGAACCGCTACTACTTCGGTTTGGCGAAACAAATGGGTTCAAAACTCCTTTCTCGAAAGACAAAGTGCACGCTATACAAAATGCTAATTTTACCAGTTCTAATCTACGGTGCCGAGTGCTGGACAATAAGTAAAAAAGGGGAATTGATACTGGGCACTTTCGAGAGAAAAATTCTTCGGCGGATATTTGGTCCTATATGCGAATAGGGCGATTGGGGGAGAATATCGTGAATTGTACGAGCTGTACCAAGATGTGGATGTAGTACAAAGAGCCAAAACACGTCGACTACACTGGCTCGGCCACATCGAGCGAATGCACAACAACGCTCCAGCCAAGAAAATCTTCTAATCCCAGCCCCCAGGTTCGAGACGACCAGGAAGACCGAACCTCCGCTATAGGGACCAGGCGGTCACAGACACAAGAGCGCTTGGTCTCGACGACTGGAGGGAGCGTGCGAGGGACCGCAACCGATGGAAGACCGCAATATCTCAGGCAGAGACCCTTTATGGATCGGGAGCCGGATAAGTAACTAAGTAAATGCGAGAACTACCACCGCAATTTCGCTTCGATTTGCCTGAGGCTTTAAGTATGTACTTACACTCGCCTACCTAGCAACTTGGCAGAAACTTTTGGGAGTTCAACGTTGTTTTAATTTTGTTTGTATACATATGTTGTCATTACAGAAAATGGTAAGTAACTTTAGTTAAGTTGCTTTGTATTGAGACAAAAGATTTGATTAGGGACTAAAGTTTTAAGGACGAAAAGAAACTGTTCTTAAACTACAGAATCTTTATAAAAAAATACTTTTAAATTTAACACTTAAAAGGGTTGAACCAATTTGTGGTCTAGATTTAATGTTTTTATTTTATAAAAGAAAATTCCTTTAATGACCACAAAACTGTTTTTGTTATTTATTAAAAAGACCAAAAATAACTTTTTTAAAAATTTTAATTTTTATTCGTCAAGTTAATAAATAATGTCGAATGCATTTCGAGCAGACAAGCTGCTCATCTTCAGCGTTTTACACGACAAACTAACAAAATAGAAAATGAAAAGAACAAAATAAAGAGTAAAACTTTAAAAAAGGAATGAAGTAAGAAACGAAAAAAAAAAACAAAACAAGAAAGAGTAGGAACATTAAAGCTCCAAAGAAGAAAATAAATAAAGAGGTCTCTCAAATGAGAGAAAACAAGGGAGACACAATATTTCCGCTGTCAGTGTTCATGGTGTTTTTTGTTTTATGGATGTACAAAGACTCGTAGGCATCCAACTGTCTCTCATTGTATACATGTTTTAGAAGGCGAACACTTTGACCAAAGCTCCCGATTTTGTGTGGAGGGTTTTTGTCGTCACACGTTTTGTGGTCATTAAAGGAATTTTCTTTTATAAAATAAAAACATTACAGAAATAAAACTTTTTCGATTACTTCGTTTAATTTTTAATATTTTTGTCGAAATAGCTTACTTACATTATTGTTGGTCTGACTTATTTACGCTTATTATGTAGTTATTGGTAAAGCAAAAAAAAATTAAAAGTAATTTAAGTTTTGATGCAAAAGAACATAGAGTAGGGACAACCATCTTTTTTTAATATTTTGTATGTTCCAATTTTGCTGCAATAAGCACCTTAATTCTTCGAGGCATTGGTATGGTATTTTATAGCAGACCTGTGTATTTAAAGCATAAGTACAAGTACAAGTACAATTACCTTGTACTTGAATTTTTTTAAGTACCAGTACAATTCCTTGGTACTTGGACTTAAAAATTTCAAGTACCAGTACCGGTACTGGTACTTTAATTCCACAAAAGTACTTGAAATTTTATGATTATGATTTGTTCTTAAATACTTTTCAATTCCTTTTAAATTCCAAAAGTACTAATAATTCCCTTTAATTACTTTAATTACTTTTCGAAACAAATCTGGAAATAATATATATGTTTTAAACCAAAATCGCCGTGGTTGGCAAAAGTTGGTTTTCAGAGTCGTGGTCATTGTATTCGTCTTGTTTTAGTCTCACAGTAGTCACAGTGACCGTTTACATGGGTTTCTGTTTCGTGGTTTTCTCGGTATGGTGTTTTGCCGTCACCCCGCTTCGCTTTGATCTCGCTATAGTCTCGCCAGTGTTTTTTTTTTTTGAATAAAATTTTTCAAAGAGGATAAAATAATCTAAAAACGTATTTCAGAAAATTGATTTTTCGATTTTGGGTCGACGTTGGTCTATCTGAATCTGGACGGACGATTATGATTTGGAATTTGGACCATGGTTTGGATCTGGATCTGGGCGGACGGCTATGGTCTGGATCTGGACGGATGACTGGTCTGGTTCTGGACGGACAACGATGTTGCCTCCGTTGACGACGATGGTAGGTATGACAGGGTTGGGTCTGTGACGGAAGTGGATCTGGGACTGGGACAAAAGTTCTGGAGGTGGGTCTGGAACTGGGACAAAGGATAAATTTTTCTTTTCGAAGAATTTATTGAAAAAAACAACTTTGATTTTTTTTTTAAGTTCATAAGAAAAATACTTTTTTTGAAAATTTTTTTTTACAATAAAAAAAAATTGCGTTTGCGCCAAATATTTGTTTGAGTTAAAATTAAGAAAAGAAAACTTTTTATTTACTTTTTTACCAACTTTTTTTTAGTTTTTAGAACTGGCACTTCCTAGATCACGAATATGCATTTTATAAGTCGCTAGGACGCTTAGTTTAGCCGCAAATCAAGTTTAAAGGTGTCAACTTTGATGCCTCTAGGGCGCTTAGTTTAGCCGCAAATCGCGTTTAAAGATAAAAGTCGATTTTTCGTATAGTACGATGCATCAATTGAGCGCCAATGTCAAGTTTTCTTGAGCAACAGTACCTTGGGTGGCGAATAAACAGTGAGGTATGTATGGGGGGCATGCTGCCCCCCTGCAACCCCCTGCTTGGGCTCACTATAGGATTTGGGGTGGGTGCGAGGTTGGGTGTATGCAAAGTTTCTCTTGCACTTTAAGAATCTGGATTTTAAGAAACTTTGAATTTTAAAATAAAGTTTAAAGATGTCAACTTTGATGCCTCTAGGACGCTTAGCTTAGCCGCAATTCGCGTTTAAAGATAAAAGGTGATTATTCATATAATGCGATGCATCAATTGAAAGGTGGCGCTTCCTAGATTATGAATATGACGCTAATAGTGAGTTTCATTGCCAATGTCAAGTTTTCTTGAGCAACAGTACTTTCGTGGCCAACTTCGCGGGTTCTCAGGGTATTTAAAGTCGTCTGGCAGGCGCCAATGTCAAGTTTTCTTGATCAACAGTACCTTGCCTGGCCCGCTTCGTGGGTTCTCAGGATTTTAACCCTCCTTTTACAGTGAGGTATGCAACCCCCCTCCTTGGGCTTACTATAGGATTTGGGGTGGGTGCGAGGTTGGGTGTATGCAAAGTTTCTTTTGCATGTACAGAATCTGGACTTAAGTCGCTAGGACGCTTAGTTTAGCTGCAAAACAAGTTAAAAGGTGTCAACTTTGATGCCTCTAGGACGCTTAGTTTAGCCACAAATTGCGTTTAAAGATAAAAGTCGATTTTTCGTATATTCATTCATATTTCGAAGAAAAATTAAAAGAAGAAAAAAACAAGTTGAGAAAAGTTTAATTTATGATTGAAATTTTCAAACAAAAGAAAAAAAATCATTCTTATTTTGAAGAAAAACAAAATTTCTATGAACTTAATTATTTCTTCAAAAAAGTAAAAAAAAAAATAGGAAAAAGGTTGTTTTTTTCTAAATTTTTCAAAAAAAAAAGTCGAAAAAGTTTATATTTCTATGTAATTAAAAAAAGAAAAAAAAATCACACCTCTGTCCAGAATCCAGACCCACCCAAAAAATATGGCTGTTTTCGAAAACACAACTTTTTGGAGACTTTAGCGAGACCAATTTCAAAATATCACGGCGAGACCAAAGAAAGACCATAGCGAGAAAATCACGAAACAGATCCCCGTGAAAACAGTCACTGTGAGACTGTTTTCGAAAACACAACTTTTTGGAGACTTTAGCGAGACCAATTTCAAAATATCACGGCGAGACCAAAGAAAGACCATAGCGAGAAAATCACGAAACAGATCCCCGTGAAAACAGTCACTGTGAGACTAGATCGAGACGAATATATTGACCACTTCACTAAAAACCACGTTTGAACGACCACGGCGATTTTGGTTTAAGACATACTGTCTAGTTTTTTATCAAAAAGGAATTAAAAGGAATTATAGGTAGTTATGGAATTAAAAAGGAATTGTAAAGTATTTAAGTACAACTCACAAAAGTACAAAATTATTCAATACAAACATTTCAAGTACTTTTGTGGAATTAAAGTACCAGTACAAGTACCGGTACTGGTACTTGAAATTTTTAAGTACAAGTACCAAGGAAGTGTACTGGTACTTAAAAATTTCAAGTACAAGGTATTTGACGAGACTTCCCAAACAGTGCTGATTAAAGCAAAATAAGAAACTTAATTTTGAAAATCGTTTCTCGGAGTATTGATTTTGTCAGTTAATGGTCGTACCGATAATAGGCATGTATTAACGGTTTTTCAAAGCTCATAATATTGAAAATTATAGTTTCAACTTAAAGCTTTAAAGCACATATAATATAATAATAATAAAATAAAAATTTTATAAAATTTGAACTTATACTTCTGCAACCTATACATAATGTACACACATTTCTATTCAACAAACAATAATCAATCAATCAATCATCATTACAAACCAAATTTGGAAAAGTATTACAATAAAACTTATAAGGTCTCCAAACCGTTGAATTGAAAGTCAAGGTAGGTAGATTCTAATTTATATTTCGTATGCATTTCTCGAAGAAAACTGCCAACTAACGTTCAATGCTCCCGTTCCAATCACGGAAGTTATTTTTTTTTTCTTTCAAGTCGCATAGGTACAAGAAGTAGGTACTAGACGATGTCTTTAGTCTTACGCCCATGCACAGCTCATAGCCAACGTACGCATTCATTTAAAGTCTCATTTTACATGTGATTACTTTTATTCGAAAGAGCATCAGTCAAAAAATACAAGTCTATGATTCATGGTCAATATCTCTCATGCCCACAGCGCACAGAGCACACATCTTAAAAATAAACTCTGTGCTAGGCAGTTTGCCGTCAACATTCCAAATAAGGAATCAAGAGGCAAACAACCAACTAGTTACGATATCATTTGGGAACCTAGGCTTGAGGTAAACGAATAATTAATTGGAATGAGAATGAGAATGACGAGTGGCAGCGGCTTTTATGCAACAGAAGAGGAATATTGTTGACAAAAGGCGAAAGTACCGTAATTGTCACGCAATTAATTAATCCAATTTCAAGAATTCAATGAAAGAAGAAAAACATTTTCTTCAAGTATACTACCTTCTCCTCTGTTTTTTTTGTCATTGTCATTGTTCGTCGATCAGGTACTATACTTGAAATTAGAATAAAATGTTTCACCCCTGAAATTGAGATTACATTATTATCCAACAGCAAGCCTTTCAAGTTTTTTAAGGCCAGTTAAGGAATTATATCAGACATACGCCCACGAGGTAGCCCCTACAATATCAGATTAATTAGAGGCTTTCAGCTTTATGGAAAATCTTTCTTCAAAACGCTTACAGAATAGCTTAATAATGCGAGGTCGCAAGGAAAAAGGGAAAGCAATCCAAAAAATCGATATTTTCCAAGGGGATGGCTTATCAGTTCTTGTTGTTGGTTAGGGGACAGAAAAAAACTAAAAATTGTTTTATATTTTTAATAGTACTTACATGATTAAACGAGATATAAGAGCGCTAATCATTGCGTCTGTTCAACAAGTTCCCATTAAGATAAGAATTGAATTTGTTTCTTATTTTAAAAAAAAGCTATTCAAAACTTCTTTATATTTGGACTTGTATTCCTCGAGTGTATGCTGCACTTTCAAGGGATACACCGAAGAAATCAGCAGGAGCGCAATGGAACAAAGAAAAAATGGTGTAATTGGAATATTTCAATTGCAGTTAATTCCCGTTGTAGAGCTAGTAGTTGTGAATTGCGATGTTCTTTCGACCAATTGAGTTTCACTTCTATGCAAGAAATGATTATTTTTAATTTATAGATTCCGACATTTTAAATCGAACTTTTCTCCGAATTTTTGATAAAATTAAAACTTGTTCTATCTATAACACTCGCAACGCAAAAATAAAATTGTGTACAATCGTCCAGCGCACTTATCTGACAAAACACATAGAACGAAAAACAAAAGCAAAGCAAACTCGGACAGGAATTACCAAAAATTGACAGCAGCTGTTTTTTTTTATCGGATTTAAAAGGGGTGTTTTGTTGTGGGGGCATTGTTGTACGCAGTACTGGTGTCATCTGTGCTTTCATATATGAAGCTTTAAAAATAATTGTTAAGCTACGCTCATCCGAGTTTGTCGCTAAAAATTAGTTTCCAAAAACAAATCAAAAAAATCCTAGGGGTATTCATTCAACAGCGTAAAGTCGTCGTAAACGTTGTAAAGTTTTAAGCTAGACCTTAGCTGTGTTCGCGTACGCACACAAAACAGCCAAATTCTACCCAAACCTACCAAATTTAGCCCAAAGCTGTTCGCGTACGCAAGAAATGTGTAGTTTTTGGCAGAAGAGAACGCTCACGAGAGAGCAAAAAATTTCCCCTTCCTGACAATTTTTGCCAAATTCTGCCCAAGGAATTTGTTTGGGCAGAATTGGTAAGTGATGTGTTCTGTGAGTTAAGAACAACAACACAAAACCAAAATGGCTGTTGTTTACTTTTAGTTTGTTTTTCTTTTTTAGTTAAAGTGATTTTTGTTCTAATCTGTTCGTTTTTTTTTATTAAATTATTTAGTGGAACTATATTTAGAGAAAAAAAAGTGATAAAATAGTGAATTTCTTCTGTTTTTGTTTATTGTGCAGTGCTTTTATGTGAAAAAACTGATTTCATAACAAAATATTTTTAATAATAAACAAATTTTGTTTTTAAATGTATTTGAGTTTTTCATTTCTGGAATGCTGATTTCGGGATTAATTATTAAAAAAATATCAATTTAAATGAAAAATATTAAGTTAAAAAATATATTTTAAGCCCGTATCACACTACATTTTTTCTTCATTTTATTTCTCATTTAATCTATCAAAGTGTCAGCAAAGCAAAAAAGGGATAAAAAGTGTTTTTAAGAAAGGGATAGCATTTCTCTAAATTAAATTTCACATTTACAATGTGTCCCAAAAGAAAATATACATCATAACCTAGTGTTCTTTAGGGTCCAGTGTATATCTACTTTTGTAACTGAGTGTACCTTGAAATAATTTTTCATTTTTAATTCTGAACTATCAAGAAAAGCTGCCAGAATCTGACAAATTTAATTTTAAAATCACATTTTTCATAGATTTTTTGTGACATTTTTACATTCATGGATATAGTGCGTACCCACTCACACCTATCAAAGTTTGAATAAGAAATTGTACGTTCCGCTTTAATTTCATTTTCAGTTTATTAAAAATGAGAGAAAAATGTAGTGTCATACGGGCTTTAGTTCTGTGGCTTTGTTTTTTATTTTCTTGGAAGCTTTGTTTTTGTTTACTTTTTGTTGGTGTTTGAAATGTGGTAGAAATTTTTGGTTCTATGCGTTCGTGTACTTTTGCACAGTTTTACTTTTCTCTGAGAGAATTGCATCTCCACTCATCAAAATTTGGCAGACTGCCCAATTTAGCCCAGAAAGTACACGAACAAACCTCTTATGTTCGGAGGGGCACTTAAGTGGTCGGAAAAAAACAAGCGAATACACAGAAAGCATATGACGTGGCTATAATTGCGGGCTGGAGTGTTTCGTCAAGTTTCGTTACAGAAGTGAGGTGCGCTCCCGAGGGCATTGTGGTGGTATTTTTGAATTAACGGCCAAGCAACAAAATAATGATATCAGCTCCTGATTGATAAAATTCCTCCTTTTTTATTTTCAACACGAAATATTTCTAAAATAGAGGCTCTACTTCTAACCTGGCCCAGAAAAAAACAAAGCACACATCCAAACACAACGATTCGTGATGCTTTCTATACTGCACTTGCGGAAACGGAACTGAACGGAACTTCTGGTCTGGTTGGTCAGATTATCAAGCTGCAGTTGTCGCTTCGTGCGATATAGCTCATACAATTTGATACAGAAAATATTTTGAAGTTCAATTGCGGTGCAGTTCCGTCGAGTGCGGTCTTAACTTAAAAATGTCAAAATTGATTATTGATACCTATTTCGTACTTAAGAGCAATTTAAAAGGCATCTTAGGCCGTGTACCAATTGCGTTAAAATTCTGGTTAAATTTGATCCCAGTTAAATGTTATCCCTTTTTATAGGGGTGAGTAAAATTTAAGGTTTTTGCTGTGTCAATTGGATTAAATGGGATCTTTTTTTTAACATTCACTTCCCATTAGTTTTGTTGTTGCATTTTTCTCAGTAATGATAGTTCGCAAAATGAATGAATCATCTGAAAAAGTATTTTCAATAAATTTTATTGATTCTGTTACATTATCAAGGATTTATCTCAAGTTATTCAAACTTCTTCTTGAGTGCATACTTGAATTTATTATAAGGTCTTTGTCTATATTTCTTAATCCTTTCATTTAATTTTAGTTTTTTTTTCCATTTTTCATCTTTCCCGATAGGATTCATGACTTCTTGATAGCAAAATAAAATATTTATCTACATTCATCTCCCTCAGCAGTTTTTTAAAAGGGTTTACAACAACACAAAAAAATCCGGATCGCTTAAGATACGCAGCCGAACGCGCCCATAGACATGTCAAAAATTAGCCACCGACTAAAATTTTAACGAGCTCCTGAGCAGGTTAAATTTTGAAGTCTATATTCACCTCGGTAATGTCAAAATTTAGCCATGGGATCAAATTTAACCAGGATTTTAATGCAATTGGCACACGGCCTTAAAGTTACGAAACCTTTAAATATTCCTAATAAATACGGCTGTACAATTTTAACTGGTCCTAACAGGTACGAATTTTATATACTATTGTTATAACACGCCGGCTCCACTTGACATGAGCCATGCTTGGACTATGAACATGCTTGAAAAAACAAATGAATCTCAAAAATCCATGTCCGAGCATCAGTGACATAACACCCCGACTCCACAGGGCATACAGATGCCCAACATCACAACCACAATCCAATCAACAATCAGCAGATTTTTTCTCCCTGGGCAATTCATGTCATGTCGTTTCATTTCCCTCTCACCACTACTTCGATCTTTTGCAATAATACACGCCCTTTAGACTCCAGAAAACAGAAGAAAGACTTTTTTTAATATCCAGCTACCTCTAGATACAAGGAAAACCAGAAAAAAACTCACATGCACGTGAAATGTCAAATCTCATGGAAGCTTTGAACAGCGTACATGTCTTGTTCAAAAATTGGTTTTCTTCGACATGTCGTCGACAAGACATGGATTTTTCTGGCTCCATTGGATTTTTGTTAGACACACGTTCATAGTCTTGACATCGTTCATGGCAGATGGAGCCAGCATGTTACATGCCTGAAAGCCTGAAAAATCCATGTCTTGTCGACGACATGTCGAAGAAAACAAACTTTTGAACAAGACATGAACGCTGTTCAAAGCCTGCCATGAGATTTGTCGTTTCACGTGTGTGTGTTTTTTCTGGTTTTCCTTGTATCTAGAGGTAGCTAGTTATTAAAAAAGGTCTTTCTACTTTTATCTGGAGTCTAAAGGCCGTTTATTATTGCAAAAAATAGAAGTAGTGGTGAGAGGGAAATGAAACGACATGACATGAATTGCCCAGCGAGAAAAAATCTGCTGTTTGTTGATTGGATTGTGGTTGCGATGTTGGGCATCTGAATGCCCTGTGGAGTCGGGGTGTAACAAATCAGACTGCTGATTGGATTGTGGTTTGGATGTTGGACATCGTTCATATCTAGTGGAGCTAGCATGTAACCCTGAGGCCACACGAGCGAGTAATCGCTAGCGAGTTACAAATACATCGAAACTTTTGTGCCCTTTCACACGAGGAAACTGAGTTGCCAGCAACTTTTAGTTCCTGGGTGAGAAGGGCAGGAGGAAAGAGGGGCGAACAGAATCTCCCCGGTCGAGGATTTGAGGAGATTTTTTGACATTTCCTTTCACATCTAGGTTTAGGTGTGTTCAACCAATAGACTTTCAAAGGAAATTTAAAAAATTGCCTGGAGATTTGTTTCCTTGTGTGAAAGGTACAAGAGATTTTTAAGGAGATTAAAAGAAAACGTCAAAAAAATCTCCAGCAACTTGTTTCTTCGTGTGAAAAGGGACTTTCCTACTCGCTAGTCAACTGGCTTGCCTTTTTCGAAGCCAGTTGAAAAGCGAATAGAGCGGCGAGTGATTTGACAATTAATGTATGTACCCAACTCGCTAGCGGATACTCGCTCGTGTGGCCTCCGGGTAAGGTTAAACCGCACTCCACGGAACTGCACCGCAACTGAACTTGAAAATATTTTTTGCGGTAATGGAACTGAACGGAATCAGGCCGCGGCATACAGTTTTGGTCAGCAACTTTGCACGCATGATGCAGCGCAGTGCCATGAAGTTCAGTTTTCGCAATGTAAGCTCATACAATTTCATACAAAAAGTATTTTGAAGCTCAATTCCACTTCTCCATAGTGTATATGACGCTGTTTAGATTGGTTAGGCTGAGACCGGTCTCACGGCGGTTTCTGGACAAGAGAAGTGGGTGGTCAGGTATGTCGTGAGGCATGAAGAAAGCATAAATATCTGACTCATGAGTCTCATTTGTTGTTGTTTCAATGCGCAAAACATTGAAGTTGTTGTTGTTTCTGGGTGTTTTGAGGCGCCTCAAATTTTCTAATGTAGACACGATGAGACTCATAAGTCCGGACTAACAGGCTCTTTAGAGATCGGTGCCCGATGTCGTTTTTATTTTTCTTCCAAATCGGATTTCCTTGGACTTGTAAAAAAACACAACAATGCCCCCGATGAAGAAATTAACGAATGTCGATAAGATAGTTTGAATTTGAAAATTTTCTATTGCTGAATCCGCAAATCATTCGCACTTCATGTTCCATGTAAATAAATTTGACATTTAAATTTGCTTAAATTTTAAAAGATAGATAAAGTGAAAGAAATCGTCGACTAAATATTTCAAATAAAGATGGAAAGCGTAATAATGTATGTTAGAAAAAAAAACCTCAGTTCAAGTTTCACAAGTTTTCATTTTTGTTTTCAGAAAAAGGACAACCAATCGGAGGCAATTTAAGGAGATGGTTGAGCAAATGAAGATTCAACCCGACATCGCTAAAGGCCTTACTAAACAATCGCGAGAGTTTGTGCAGGAGTTTTGGAAAAATTTGGCAGAGGATTTAAATTCTTTGGGTCCTCCACGCAAGGAAATTTCAGAATGGAGAAAGGTGAATTGCAAAAATAAAATCAGAATAAAATTAATTGATTCTTTGATTCTAATGTAGGTTTGGTCAGACTTCAAAAGTTCTATCAACAAAAAGTTGGCCATGAACGCGCGAGCAAGTTTGGGGGAGAGCAAGGAGCAGTTTTTCACTGATCTTGAAGAGGAAGTCATACAACTGGTCTGTTTACCGGATTGTATTGGAAGTGTTCCCCAATTGGGAATGCGAAGGAAAAGAAATAAAGGGAGATCAACTTCATTCACTGCTGATTCTTCTCCACCTGCCTCTCCAACAATATGTTTTAAAGAAGAACCGTTTTCTGAAGATATGCTACAAAATCACGTATTAGAAATAGAAGTCTTGGATGAGGATAATATCGCACACGAAGAAGAGAACAGTACAAAATTACCTTGCACCGCAACTGCAAAGAGGCGGTGCACCGAAAAGACACCAAGTCATACACAGCTTTTAGAGGACCAAATAGGCCTTCAGAAAAAGTTGTATGAAAAAGTATCCGTTGTTATGAGCAAAAATGTTGAGCAGGCTCAGAATCTCAACACCAACATTGAAAAAATATTTCTCTCGTTGGATCGATTAGGTGAGCACGAAGCGAAAAGAAATGATATTCTCCAGTCTATTCTCGAGGAGACCAAAAGACACAACCGAAGAATGGAGAAACTTGTTTTGGACAAGGAGGAATATCTTTCGGACAGCATGTCTGAATGATGTGTACCTATTCTGCACTTTTACCCCTAAAATCATTCACTTATTGTATGTTGATGTAATTGAATTCATTTATTTTTTGTTTGTTCTTTGGCGAAGATACTACCTAACTATTTATTTTTTATTTTGTTATAGGTACCTATTTAGTTTTTAGTTTCACCGCGTCCATAAATTAGCGCAACACTACAAAACATGGTTTTGTTTAGTGTTCATGAACTAAACATTTATGAACTCGAGAATTATTTTTGTCTGTAGTTTAGAAAGTTTGATTATTTTGTTTTTAATTAAAAAGATACCGATATGTAGTTAGGTATTTAAGCACAGTAATTAAAGAAAACAAAAATACCTATATATTTGTATTCACCTACTTTTCAAATGATTGACAAATTTCCCTTCTAAGTTGGTTTGCCTTTTCCAAATATTTTTCACCCGTTAATTCTTCCTCATCAAATTCTTCTTCTTCCTCCTCCTCCTCAACGTGGGAATCGGAAACATAATTTTGATTTATTTTAAAATGTATCCGGATGTTATGAAGAGCTGCGGCAACATTTATAATTTGTACAGCTTTTTTTGGAGAGTAATGCAGCTTTCGAGCACCAAGGAAGCATCGACACCAACTTTTCCAAGCCCCAATTGTTTGTTTAACAACATTTAGAGCACGGTAGTGGCTTGTATTGAATCTCCTTTCTGCACTTCCAACGCTAGCATTTTTAAATGGAGTTATAAGCCATGGTGAAAGTGGATAACTAGAATCTCCTAATTAAATGAAAATATTGGTAGGTACATTATTTATGTAATTATTTTCAAATTGAATATTCATACCCAGCAATCTGGTGCAGCTATCTCTATTATCATATAATGATTTGAAATAGAGGCATGCATCACTGTATGCCCATATAAATGAACCGTGACTGGAACCAGGATATGTGGCGTTCACATACCTAATCCTCTGCTTGTGATCACATACCTGAAAATGAGATATTACAAACAAGCAAATATTTCTTCATTGATAATCCTACAATCATCGCTTTGAGGCTGAAAAATTCTTTCTGATTCCAAAAGAGATGTGAATTCTCTCCGGGCGGTTTTAATATTTTGATATGTGTACTATCAATACACATGACAATTCCAGGGATTTTAGACTTTTTATAAAAATAAATACGGGCTTCGTGTTTTTCCTCATCGGTCATCTCAAGCGTTATCCACTTGGGACACAATTGTTCTTCCAAAATTGTAAGCACATCAGAAAGCACAACAGATATTGTTGGCTGTGACATTCCAAAATTAAAATCTTGCCCAACTCCATCTTGATCTCCACCTTCGGCTAGGAACCTCAAACAAGTGGCCAATTTAAGCTCTGGGCAAACAGATGATGACCTTACAACAGGTGGAAGCTTTCGCTCTAGTTCTCGTAAAACGTATTTAAAGGCCGCCTTATTTAATCTAAAACGTTGAGTAAACCTGAAATTTAAAGATAAAACTTGATCGATCTTGTGTCAATTTTTGTATTTATTGGTTCTTTTTTTCATGAATACTTTGATACAATTTTCTTTGATCGGTTCCGAGAACCTATCTTTGTATTCCAAGAGTAAACTATTGAATAATGCTTCGTAAGAAAAAAAAAAGTGAAAAAGTATTTCTAGGAAACTGCCTGCAGTAAGCCTTTTTTGTTCTGACTATAAAAATCAGGTAGGTAGGTCTTTTGTATTAATAGCGTTAGTCGTTTTTTTTTATTTCAAACTGAATTCACTTCATTGTACTTTTAATAAAATATGAGACTGAAAAATATCTTACAACGCATCAGGAATATCAAAAATTTTTGAAGCTTTGTAACGTAACCCGATTCTGTTTTTAATAGTTTTTTGTCTTGCATTCATGTAAAATCCAATAGAATCCATTGTTCTGTTTTGAAGTTGCTAAAATATGAAATGAAACTCGCTCGAATTGTTTTGTTTATTGTTTATTTATTTTTCAATGTTCAAATGTTGACTTGACAAAACATGGGATCCATCCACAGTACACATATTAAAGGTAATGGGCCTTACTAATAATCAAACACTAATGTCGACTATTAGCTAACTTAGAGGTTAAAATAAAATGTGGAGCTTAAACAGAATGCTACCAATAAACAATTTTACCCTTTTGCTAACAAAACCTTCAGACTTTCTTTGAATCTACTACAATTTGCATCAAATTCCATCAAACAAACCCGCACACTACAATAACACAAGTGAAAACATAAAAGAAGAACTACACAAACACAGATGCATTGACACAGGGTCGGCGTGCAGTTACACGGCTGAATTCTGGGGCGCAAGATTAAAAAAAAAAGAAAAAAATCATTGAGGTGCTTGTCATTTTTGCCGAGCTATAGGAAAGTGTATAGAGATTTTAAAAAAGTAAAAAAAGCTAATCAAACTAAATAAAAAAGTGAAACAAAAGGAAATACAGTGAATACCTGCAATACTTATTTAAAAAATATATGTGTATAAGACAACATGCGGAATTAAATAATGTAAGAACACCTATAATACGAAGTGAAAAAAATTTTTCATTTCACAGTAAGTTTTGTCTGATTCTACATAAAGTTATGTAAAGGGGAGTTCTTTAGGTAAATATATTATCTTAGAATACTTTTAAAATTCTTCTTCTTCCCGAAAATACAAAACTGAGATGATTGTTAGGGCCAACAAAAAGACCTTTAAGAATATATCATTCAAAACGTTGAAAATAACTCTGCTATTCAGACCCTTAATGGATTTGAGCGCCTTGCTATCACCAACAAAAATGAGGCCGTCCCTGCTGCACGAGAATTTATCATTTGACAGATGAATCTCAAACTAAATCACTTGATTGAAGTATATTTTTATTTATAACAAATAAGATTTATTAAAGCAAAATATCATGAAATATCAATTGAAAAGTATTCTACGATAGTTTATTAACCTAAAAAACATCACTTCACGTTACTTTATGTGGAAATATCAGACAAAACTCACTTTTGAAATGAAATATTTATACACTCTTTATTATAGGCGTTTTTTTAGGATTTAATGCAGCACCGCGTATTTTTTTATAATTTATTTAAAAATGTATTGAAAGTTTTCATTACACTAATTATATTACACTTCTTTATTTAGTTTAATTAAGTTTTTATCACTTGCTAAACGATTCGAAATCTGAAAAAAACATTCCTTTAGCTCGGCAAAATGACAGATGAATTTAATTTTTTTTATTGTTCAAGGAGTGAAGATAAGTATTGCCGTATTCTTTTTTAACAGCAACTTTTTCAGTACTATAGTATGTAATTCGTTCAAAGGGTTTGGACGATTTTAATTTTATTTTAAGTACATAGTTTTCTGACATAATGTATGTACATACCAACATGAAATTGCTACGGAAACAAATTATTTTCTGTTGGGATTTTTACAGTGATATTTCTGTTCCCGTCAGCTTAGAAGATAATTTTTTTAGGGATCAGAGTACTGTTGTTTCTATTGTTTTTTTCAGAAAATGTATCCTTTTTAATTTCAATAACCGACCGACTTTCTGAATTCATACAAACTTTATCAAATGACGCTATTTTATGCGAAACGATTTTTCATACATTAATTTGTCTGACAAGTAATCCTAAGAATGACTACGTATGTTAACGTGTATAGGTGTGCTCTCTGACAAAAATACTCCCAAAACATAAGTGTAATGAGCAAAGTCACTGGAAGACTTTTGGAAAACAGAAGGAGTTAAAAAGGACTACAAGGAGTGACCGAAGAAAAACGACATGATTGACAATCATTTTGAAGTTTGTCTCGTTATGTTTTTGACAAGACGTTTGTGGAAATATAAATATGCTTTAAAAATATTCAAATGGATTTGATTAACTTATATAATGTTAAATAAATAAAAAACTATGAAACAAATTCTGAAAACTCAAAACAAATCCTATTCCGTTCAACACAAAAAATTACTTTTTAGATATACGTAATTTGGTATGCAAATATATAAAACGGAATCAAAAAATTATGTTCATATTCAACGTAAATGCAGACGTACTAAATATTTATGAAAAAAAATAAATAATCTGTTCCTGTTGCAATACATAAATATATACTCGTAAACAATAAATAAAGTAATTCTAGATAAAGTTCTTATTTTTCACTGTAAAACAATGATCTGAATATTGAAACCAACTCATGAAAATACCTATTGAAATCTACCTGATAACTTGGGAATAGATTTAAGTACTAAATACAAATTAAAATACCATAAAACAGCACTAGGGCAACACATTTTATTTAGTGTTCGACTTTAAACATGGATTTCCATGTATTAAATTTTGACTTATTGCTAACGACTAAACTGGAGATTAAATTTGTTATTGGTATGCGGATTTTCTAAAATCGGGAGATTTTCTTTTAAGCTTAACACTAAATTTGATTATTAGTAAGGCCCAATATGTCTGTTCACGTACTTCCCAAAACTACGAATTTCTACGAATTTTATTTTTTTCATATGAGCTTTGACATAACTTTGGGCTAAATTCGTAGAAATTCGTAGTTTTGGGAGGTACGCGAACAGACATATTAAATAATAAAACAAACTTCCACAAAAGCTTATGGCCTTTTCGATTGGGGACAGAATGACAGTTCTTGTTCTGAAAAGAACAGAAAATTGTTCTGAATTTGATTTCAGAATCGAAATGAGAAGCGTTCACACGTATCGAATCGCTGTTCCGGATTGCCAATCGAAAAGGCCATTATACTACGTTTACAAGCAGAATCGAGAGCTCGAGTTGAAATGGGGTCGAATATTCAACCCAGGTTTTTCGTTACTTGAGTTGAGTGCTCCATTTAGAATTGAGTTGAAATGGTATTGAGATTCCAGAAAAATGAATGGCATTAATGTATTTATTTCAATGCAAAACGAATATAATTGAATTAACACGAGTACCTTACTACACGTATCTATTTAAACAATGCTATATTTGAGGGCAAACATACAAATAAACAGACCAAAGTGTATTATCTGTAAAACCAACTCCTCGACCCAGGTTTTTCGTCACAAATTTCGACTCGACTCAGCTCCCCGAGCGGAGTCGAGTCAAATCAAGCTCATTTCAACTCGAGCCAGGTATACAAAGAGTTGAAACGAGCTTCAAGCTCGCTTCAACACCACATGTAAACGTAGTATATATTTTCATATCATGGTCTGTTTCCCTTTCTTCAGATACACATCTAGAAATAGGGATGAGCGATTTTAATCGATATTAGAAAATCGATAATAAAGATTTCGATGTTTTGCAACATCGATATTAACATCCAAAACATCGGCTTAAAAAACAAACAAAAAGTTAGTACGAAAATGATTGATTCTGCTAGTAAAATCTAGATGGAGTGACTTTCATAGTTTTCAAGTAATCTGTAACATTTGGAATTTTTTGAAAAAGGAAATTATCAAAGGATCTTTCAAACCAAATTGAAAAATTCAGAACCACAACGAAACTTCCGATGTGCAAAAAGGCACAGATATATAAGTTTACACATGAAGTGCCTATCAATTTTGTATCCATAAAATTTGTTTTGTGTTTATTTGTGCAAAAGAAATATTTGTACATCGATCTTCAAGCATTAATATCATCGATGCTCAGCAAGACGCATTTTAAACCATACAAGTATTTGTACACACTTTTGTAAGTAAAAATATTTTGCAATATATATCGTTAGATAACAATGTACACATGAAATACTTGCAATATTGCTTCTATAAAATCTGTGGACGATATATTTTGCAAAATACAAATTTTAGCATCGATTTCCACGCATTGAAATAATAGATGTTCAGAAAGACCCAATTTACACCAATGCAAATTTTTGCACACAGCTTCGTGTCTTGAAATATCGATATATTCCAAAAAGCCACAGAAAACAGTTTACACAAAATTCCTTGAAATATTACTGCAAAATGCATATTTAATATCGATTTTCACGAATTTAAATTATCGATGGTCAGCAACACGTAGTTTACACCATGCAAGTTCTTGCGCACACGTTCGTGTGAAACAAGATTTGGAAATATCGGATTTCAAAAAGGGCACACAAAACAGCTTAACAACATGAATTGCCTTGCAATATTGATTTTATTAAATTTGTTGATATTCATTAGTGCAAAATACATATTTTAACATCGATTTTCACATTTCATCCATTAAAATCATTGATGCCTAGAAAGATACCGCTTACACGCGGTTTTAGCACACAAGCTTCTGGGCATAATTATTTTGCAATATCGAGTTAGCATAGTACGCAGCTGAAGTGAAACGAAAATTCTCATACAGAAATTGACACAACGAAATCGTAAACGAAACATTTCGTAGTGATTTTTGTTATGTAGTACGCAGTTCGACAGTGAAATGTCAATAAAACTGAAAATCCTAGCAGATACTCGAACCAAGTCTCCACTTATTTTTCGTATACAATTAATTGTTCGGAACATTATTTCAGACGAAAATTTGACAGTTTGTTATATTTTGCTGTTGAATTTTATTTAAAAATGAAAATAGAAGAAAATACCGTCGAAACGAACTGCAGAACACAATTATTTGGAACCCTTAGCACCACAACGGACGACACGAAAACAAAAAAAAAACAAGAATTCACATCAGACGAGAAAAAAAATTGACTTATGTCCAGTTGCACCAAAATTCACTAAAAGCGGTTTTTGCTAAAATGGAGTTAAAATTTATCGGACTAATAAATTTATTTGGGTTGCACCAATCTATTTTGCGCATTTTTTAGCTAAAATGCAGTTCATGAACCACCCCTGGATTTTATCATATGTTTATTAAACTGAACGACAAAATTTAACCAGTGCAAGTGAGATAGAAATAAAGAAAATGTGAATACACAATAAACAGAAAAAAGGTATTCTCATTAGATACAGACAATGCGCCATCTTGGTGTTTTTTTATTATTATTTATTATTTTCTTTTTTTTAGAGAAATTATGAAACTATTGAAATATATACCAACTAAACAACACTAATATTTTTTTCGACACACTCTTGGAAATTATGAAAAAATATTTTAAAGCGACCAGCGACGTCATCGAATTCAGAAAATGGATTTCTCTGTGAACCTGAACAACTCCGACGCGACGTCTCGCAATTTTTTGGTTAAGTTCGTTATCAGATGAACACATGATGGCCAGTCTATAATTTTTCTGGAATAATTTATTTATTTAAGTAGTGAATTATAAATAGGAAGCAAAATGCCTTCACCTGTTATTTTCGTTATTTTAATTTGGAATTAACAATATTCCGTCAAAGAAAATTGAATTATTTTGTTTGTACCTACAAATGTACCTAGACATGTTCGTTTAAACTCGCTTTTAAAATTTATCTGGAGGAAAATGGAATTTTAGTTTATTGGTTCGTTTATTGGCCTGTTAGATTTAGAAGTGGTTGGTGCAACCGATAAATGTCATTTTAAAATTAAACGAAGCAATAAATATTTAAAAGAGGTCGGTGCAACTGGCCATTAAGATTTTAAACTGTTTTATTTTTGTATTTATTTTGACATCTTTCTGATAAAACTCTCCATATTTTGTTTCGCAATCACTTCGTTTCTGATTTCGTTCTCGAGTTGGAGACACCAGAAAATTTTCGTTTCACTTCAGCTGCGTACTAGGCTTTAAAGTTAAAATACCTTGCTTATGACTTCATATTTTTCATTTGTATAAAAACGTAAATCGATTTTAAAAAACTTAAGAAAAAATAGCCGGCACCAGAAATTTTGAAAGCAAAAATAAATTAGAGCATAGCATGATGCATTTTTTGCTATGGGCAAACAAAAAAATTAAACAAAAACACCTGAAAAAAACATCGATGTTAAGTAGCAACGATGTTTTCGGTTCGATATTAACTGACATCGATGTTTGGTCTTCGATGTTGAAATCGATGTTGTTTCAATATCGCACATCCCTATCTGGAAAATACTTTTTTTTTGTGTAATTCAGACGTCAAATTATGAAGCCGACCACCTAATTGTCATCTTCAAATGGAAGCAAAAAAACTGTTATACATTATAAGGAATACACTATCCAGTGTATTATAGAGATCAGTGGGGCATATCATATTCATATTCCGTGCGTTCAAGGATTCAGATATCTGAATTTTTGCGGCTTGTGATTGGTCGGCTGTCATAAGAAATCTGAAAATTCAGATGACTTTTAGTTACGTTTGCTTACGTTTTTCAGATAAAAATTTTCATCTGAAAATTCAGATGACAGCTAAAAAACAAGACAAAAAAAAAAGATCTGCACATAGAAATTGTACTTTACAGTCGATGCAGTTTATTTTTGTGGTCTGTTGTCGGCTAGGTACGGAATGTTGGCTTTTTAATTTTTGTTTTTTCTTGTAAGTGAATAAAATCAATTTATGCTTATAAATACCATTTTTACACGGCGTTTCGGCTTTAGTTCTTAAGGCTCTCCCAAACCAACGCGAAATCATAGCGAATCATTCGCAAAGTCAGTTTTTTGTTGTTGTTTAGCGTTGTGTATCTTTCATATTTTGTATTATTGTGAATGATTTCGCGTGGTCGGCGAATGTTTCGCGTTGGTTTGGGGGATCCTTTATTTGACAAAATAACAAGAAATTATAGTTTTCATCGCTTTTATTAATAATAAATTGGGATCGGTGGAAGAGCCCCGAGGAGACTTTCATTTGAGAGTAATACGTGCTTAGATTTGTTGGTTGGCTAACAACAAGCGTTTTCCAGTCAACTTACATATAATTTCATTCCAGAGTCACTAATTTTTGGCTTAAACTTAATTTCAATTTTTGATTTCCGACAAAAAAAATTACTTTTTATACTCGCTTCCAGTAAAATTAGAAAGTAAACACAATATTTTGGCAGAAAAAAAATATATGACATTTGGCTGAAACTTCAGATTTTTTGTGCGTTCAACGTTACGTTTCAGTGCTTAATTTTCACATTCCTGTCGATGAACGCGGCCTGGGGGCATAGATAAAAGCTGCGTTTTATTATCTCTGGGTCTGGGTCGAGGTTATCTTTTAGACGGTGTCCACATTGGGTATGAAAAAGTGGATTTTTAATGACTTTTCAGTATTCACATCTCACTTCAATGAAGGAGTGGGAGCGAGATATGAATACTGAAAAGTCATTAAAAATCCACTTTTTCATACCCAATGTGGACACCGTCTTAACATGCATTACAAAAACAACATGGGATCTAGGTTTCTATCGAGGTTAGTTTCAATAACCCAGATAGAGGTTTTCACTCTGACCGGCAGAGGGCTATTTACCATTGTGAATGGATGTCAGCGATTTGTCAGCAGTATTAGGAATAGAGAGGAAAAGAGACAAGTGCTTACATGAAAAACAAATAAAAATAAGAAAAAAGAGACTGATATACAGCACTGCTTTTGCACTAACCCACATCGTTTTATTTTCACGAGGTGAACCATATGGGTTATGAGCGATAATAAAACGCGGCTAAAGATGGGAATCTTCGGCTGTCAAACTGATTTGCCTACAAGCTCAGACCGTGGTGAATGTCATAAAGTTGCACTAGTAACCTTTACCACACGCACACTAGTGCAACTTTATGATTTTCACCACAAATCGTCGTTTTTTTTTAAATTTGTCAGTTATTTAAAAAATCTCATGGACATGTTCGTAAAGTATAAAAGCGGGTGAACTGAATTTTTAAGTGCTCACTTCCCTTTATATCATTTTATTTTAAAATTGCATTGGCTTCTAATATTTACGCGTACTAAAATAAGAAACAACAATATTTTTTGTAGTAAATAATTGAATAATAAATGTAGGTTAATTGAATCGAAGTGGGAGAAAATTTGTTTGTGAATTATGAAGTTACATAACGCTGGCTCAAAACTATAATGTTCTATGTCAAGCAAATCGAAAAAAATGAGTTTTATATATCGAAATTTTCGTCTCGTTTTCGGCTTTAAGGAAATGTATGTTTCATTTTTATTTTTGACTTAATGACTGTTTTACACCCCTACGAAATATTAAATTTATGAGGATTCTTAATATTGTTCAGAATTAAAATGTTCTAAGTTAACATAGAACAATACATCTCATTCAAGCCCAATATCAGTATGCATACTTTTAAGTTACATAGAACATTTTTGCAATTGAGTACAACATAGAACATTATAATATTGATTATTTAAGAAGAAAATACAAATATTTTAATATACATAGAACATACTTGTTGAGTGATTGGTTTCATATTTGGTAAGGTGACGTATTATTCTCCAGTGTCCCTAATAAGAATTTCTATTAAATATTTCTTAATAAAATATCAAAACTTGAAGTTATGTAAGCATAGTAAGTACTGACTATTAAAAATTGGTAGTTTTTTCAAAATTCTTCTACTTTAAGCCATTCTATTCACGAAAGCTTTTGAGTTCGAATTCACAAGGAATTACTAGATTTTTCACTATAAAACCACATTTATTCAAGTTTTCCACTATACCACCCTTAGCTATGGAAATATTAAACTCAAATCTAATTTTGTATTATTACAAAATCTTATTTTAAATATGTTTTAACGAGAAAAGCCGTATTAACATACCGTAATTGTTGAAAACTGATTAATTTCATATATATTCATGTGTATCCCACTCAGTTTTATAATGTTCTATGTACGACATAGAACACAAAATTTACAAAAATGCCAACCAAATAAGAAAAGTGTTCTATGTTAAAATTAAAAAGTGTTAATTATTTCGCTATACAACACGAAAAATGGAATGAAAGTCCTTAATTCAATAAAACTTGTAAATACAAATAATACTGTATTGTTTTCTTTTTGAAAAAATGATAATTTGATATTAAATAAGCAGCCTAAAACTTTGGGCACGAATATCTCTGAATGAGGGTACCTTAACATAGAACGTTATAGTTTTGAGCCAGCGATAAGTTTTTCTTTAATTTTATATATGTTAGTTGTTTTTTTGCATGTCCAAATAAAATTGTGTGAAAAAAACGACAGCAAAGCAAAACAATTTACATGTTAAATACAACAACAACTATGTCCATATAGAGTTAAGGCCTAACTACATTCAATTCACTTTTGTACAAAAGTGAAAAAATATTTTCTCTTTTTCCAATAAACTACTCAATCCTATCTTTTATCTCAAGTTTTCAAAAAGTAAAAGTTAGAGCGTTCCTAACTTTTACTTTTGTAGAAAAGTGAAACACTACTACATCTAAACAAATATTTCAAGAAGCTTACGGATAGATGGCGCTCACATCGATAATTATTAGCTGAACTGGCCTTTTTCTCCGACATGTTTTTTTTTTTTTGTTGTTGTTTGACTTGAATGCATTTTTCAAGTACATAGTTGTGTTGTGATGTGAAAACGTATATCGGCGAATCAGACAAAACATAAAAAAGGAAAATAAAATATAGATGGTTATTGGTGCAATTCAGCAGCGGTTTATCTTTAAACTTTAACCAAAAACTCAGTCAAAAGTAATTTAATTTTCGTATAACATCAATTGAAATCCATTTATCCCGTCCCATCGCGTCAAAACATTCTAGATTCGTCTTTTTTTGTTTTTTATGTTCGCTGTGGAAAACTAGGTAAGAAAAAAAATGTCTCATCAAATTCACAACTAAATGGTACGCATTTCCCAAATTTATCTTGTGTTCTGCTGTAATTTCTTTTTGTTTGTGAAATGTGAACCGTCCAGAAGGAGCCAAGAAAAGAAAAAATCTTTTTTGTTAATTAAGACTTTATAACTAATCCTTCCAACAGTGCTCTGGAGCAAAAAGCAAATTGGACAAATAAAAACAAAAAAAAAAATCTATAAAAAACATTAATCTAGCAAAAGTTAATCATCTCGCTGCATATCTCCGTAGCGAAAGAATATCCAAGATTCAAGTAAAGGGATTCGTTTAAGAACAACGCAAAAAGTTAATCATCGCTATCTCCGTAGCGAAAGAATAGCCAGGATTCAAGAAAAAGGATTCATCCAAAAATAACGCAAACCGCGTCTTGCTAGTCTGCGGGAAGAAGGGTGTTTTCTTTGTTAGCAACCAGAGAAGATCCAACAGAGTTCTACGGGACTATCAAACAAATAGTTGGTAAGAATTGATTTTTGTTTATATTCCTCTTACCTCCGCAGCTGAGTTGGGTCTCAAGTGAAAGGCGATAGAATTTTTGGAAACTAGGTCGCAGGTCTTAGTTTTTCTGTGCTTAAATTATGTACCTATTCTATTTATGTTTGTAATGCAAAATTTTATTTTGAAGGCAACCGAACCTCCAATGATGTTGTTCAATCTTTACGATGATTAACTGAAACCATTTCGTCCTACACAGCTTTCAGTCAATTTATTTTGATCATCAGAGCCTCGCACGTAAAACACCGAACGAACAAAGATCATTCTGAAGCCAGATAAAACAACAACCACAGAAGTTCATCACATTTGGCCAACGTTGCAAGAAATTTATATGAAATTCTTGCAAGTGCTGGATACAAAGCGTTGTCATTTCAAAACTACTTGCTGGATTTTGATAGTTGAAGCGGTTTTTAAGGCCTAACTACATTCAACTTACTTTTTGCAAAAAGTGCAAAAGTGTAAACACACACATATGCTTGCGACACCTTCTTGTGAAAAAGCGTATGAAATTAGAGTTTTCAAGTTGGTATTCACACAAGCTGTCAAAAAATTTGATATATGGCTGTGAGTTTCAAACAATCTGAAAAACGTGTCAGAACAAAAAATATCAAAGAGTTTAATGAAAAGGCGGAAATGGTTGCAAACGAGGTAAACCCTGAAAACAATGAAGTCATTGAAAAAGAAACTGCATATCCACCGACTCAGTTTTTTTAAAAGCAATTTCCATTATCAAATCAATAACTAGGTCATCACCTGGCCCCGAAGATGACTGTGATTTGATAACTGAGACGCAAGTTTTTGCGCCTCCAATAATCAATTCTAAACCTCATGCCTTCCAGCTACCGATCATACTAAAGAAAGCCCATCAACAAAGTCATCAGATTCAGTAAAAAATCATGTCTGCTTTACCTCAAGCTCACCCAAAATTCGAGTATCACCAAAAACTCAAAATTCATTAACACAACTATTATCGCCAAAACCTCAGGGAAGTAGTTAAACCAGCAGTACCTTTAGAGCTTGAAAAAAATACAGCACCAGATAAACGCCTACAACTACTCTTGACAACCACCAGCACCCAAAACAAATTATTCCAAAGTCCGGGGGTAAGCATCGCTAACTTTTTGCTCACATCAGATTTTTTGAGAAAGGAGTTTTCGAAGGATTCCCAATCACAAAGGGAGCCGAGGTGAATTAGATAAATATTGTTTAAGAAAAGCAAGCGTAACAAGGTGCTTTTTTGCGATGAGAATAATAATTCAAATAATAATTTTGCAAACACTGATTAACTCCCAAGCCTGATGAAATGAAGGGTAAGATATAGCATATAGGAACATAATAATGCTTATAGATTTAAAAAAATATTTTTTTTTATAGATATAGCTAATTGCCTGCGCTGGACGAAAAATCTATTTATCCATGAATCAAGCAATGGGACAAATGTCAGGATATTAATCAAAATCCTCAAAACCAGCAATCCATGGCAATGGCTCAGGGTGGTAACATAATCGGAGCCAATAACGCTGGCAATATGATAAATCAACAAAACGCTGGAACGATTAACACCGGAATGAGTCAGAATACTGGTATGATGCAGCTGCAAAATGTGGGCATTTTCAACCAAGTGCCGCAATTCCAAAACTTTAATAGCTACAAAAACCAGTATGAACCAGCAAAGCAACCAACAAAGTATGATGGGTAGCTTCACTCAAATGGGTGGTCAGAGGAGCAATCCTACCGAATACTTTGTCCAACAGCGTGCTATGCCTTCCAATAGAGGTCAATACATGAATTTATTTATTAATAATTATTGTTTCATTTTTTCAATAATAATCTCATTTTTACACATTTCTCTAGTATCGAGCGGGCGTTAGCTCATCAGTCCATTCCACACCTTCCAAACCGTTTATTGCGTTGAATAGTTCGCCGCAATCGACTATTTCGTCATCGTCATCCCGACAAAATAGTCCAAATCGCATTCGATTACAAAAACAAGATCAAGTAGTAGTATTATTAATAATAATAAATCAATAACACCACCTTCACTTCCGCCCCATGCCTATGCTCTCCAAAAGGAACAAAGGAGCTTCCTCACTTTCGGATTTGATGCCGGCGGTTCAGGACCGTCCCGTCGGGAAAGTCACGCGATTTACCTCAAGAAGTGGAATCTTATTGGTGCTCGGATCTGAGTTGCGGCGACGCAATCTCTCGCCAGGTGGGTCGCTAAGCTTAGGAAAGCGTGGTGTAACGACTTCAACCAAGTTTAGTTCATCACTCAAATTTCATTTGACTCGACGGCCTTTGGTTTCCCTATTCAGGTGACTAGTCATTGTGTACTGAACTTGATCTTCTGATATTGAAGAGCTGCAGCCTTGCCTTTAGGTACTGAAGCCGAAGCAACACCAGCAGTTGTAACAGTTTGTGCAGTGCTTGATGGCTTACTCTAATCGTTGGTGTAATGCTTTTTGTGAATAGGAACTTGCTTGATGAGGACTTGTCGTTAGTTGGTAGCTTGAGTGGCTATCGGGCAATAGATTTATATTCTCATAATGCTTAGAGTAATTGTAATTTATTTCTGCATCGGCTTCGCTAACATATTTTTGGGGACTCTGCGAATCACTCGTATGATACCTTTCTTTTGGTGCTGCTGACCAACTATTACATCACTAACATTTTGCTAACTTTCTTCGAATGGATTTGTTTTTGTTAAAAGGCTGTAGTCTTTTTTCGTTGGGTTGTTTGATTGCTGATTGTCTATATCTAAGATATCATTATAGTCCCCAATGTCTTCGTAGTCGATGTTATAGAAGTTAGTGGGACCGGAATCTGTTCTGCGCACTGGAGTTTCACTGAAAAAAAATGTTAAAAGATTAGAAAAGTCATTCAATATGACTAAGATCATTTTTTTTAGCATTTTTCAGCCTCATTTTAAAAGCTATAGCTTAATGCTGCAATCGACGGGTAAGGCTTTAATATTTTTTTTTTTATTGATCGACTGGAACCTATATTAGCCAGGTATAGATTTAATTCTTAGCCAGCGAACAAAATTTATAATGTAATAAAGATTTTCTATGAAATAAATAAATTGTTTTTATTTAGATCGTATGTATGAAGCGTGTAACACGGTTCTTACTTTGTATGTCAAAAAGAAAAATGCATTTTACTACATCATGTTGCCAAATACTTCAGTAAAGGCGTAAAATTAATAATTTATTTTTAATTTTATGCTTTTGCCATAACATACATATCTTTTGAAATTTGCTGTGCTTTTTTTAATATATCTTCCGCTTGTCTCACTATTTGGATATACTTGTTTACTCTTTTCAACATTTCAAGTTAAAAGTTCAAATGAGCTCAACTCTACTTTTAACTTGAATTATGTACCTATATATTAAGGTCGGAAACTGCCTAAATCTGTCTCGGCTCCATTTCCGAGTACCCTGCAAAATATATTGAAGAATGATGCTCGCGAAATAAAACAAACCATACAACCCAGCTGCAAAAAACATCGTAATTTAAAGAAAAAACCATACAACAAATCTTATTTGAAACTTGATTTTTATTTATCAAACTTAATTTTAACTATGGTCTTACACGGTTGAATTCTTATTACATAAAAACCAAAAAAAACTAAAATTAACTTGTACATCCATATGTATATACACTTGATATCAAAATTTAAATTAAAGTATAGGTAATGTATCTGAAGTAAAGATATGTTTGTTTGTTTTTTTTTAAATTTAGTTTCTTACACATTTTATCCCAAAACACCATCAAATCTCGTACAACTCTGTTTCTTTCATTACTTAGCAAACGGAATGTTTGTCTTCCCATGTAATCAAAAATTTTAAGGTGATCTTCTAGTTCCTGAGTTTGTGTTTCTTCATCCGTTACCGCTTTGCTTATTTTTCGTAAGACCTCTGAGCTCTCTCTGAAGAGGTCATTACGCAGCCGATTGCCTTGTTTGGCTGTTGTTGGACACTTTGGGATTTGAGATTCCGTTGGTAATGTGTTGAATATAGATGTTGCTGGTGAAAGTATTTGTGATGCAGGTTGTGGGTTTGAAGATATCAAAATTTCTGGTGTGTTGTCCACGAAATCATAACTGTCGGAGTATGTGGTGTTGATCTCTGACTCCATATATGAGCTGCCTGAAATAGTTGATATTTTGAAACAAAAAATAAGTTTATAAAATGCTGTATGTTGTTAGCATTTCTTTTACCTGTATGAAGGTTGGATGAAGTTGTATTCCTCGACTTTAAAGTGCATCCCAGAAAGTCAAGCTTTGGCATTAGATGCCAAACTTTCTGGGAAACAGCTCCAGACCCCCACCGTGTATTTTTTGCAATTTTTTTCTTTTCCCTCCTATATTTTTCTTTTAAGGCTGTAAATCTTTTTTCAATTTCCATGGGAGTTGTGCCGGGAAATATATTTGATAGCTGCATTATTATCCGTTGCTTTTTGGTTGCATCTCTGTAGTCGGTCCTTTTGGTGTCCCATAGGATTGGGTTTTCGCTTATCAGTTCAATAAGGATCTCGTCGTCACTGTCTGGAAGCATACAATGGATTATTTAACATGGCATAATACGTATGTAATAATTATAAAAAAAGTGTGCACCGTCTGTCAGTTTACTTTACTTTACGCCAGCGTGTCTATAGTCATATGGAGTCGCTAGGCATGTATTATATTCAATATTCATATTATAATCAAAATAATAAACAGACAACACAAATTAAACAAACCTTTCCAAATATAACTTAGTAGATCATCCATTTACAACTGTTCTAGACAACCACAGTACACAAATCTAAGGTATTATACTGCGCAGGTTGTCAAAATTAAAAATGACAAATGAACCATTGATGGCAATTTTCATCGACGGACCATTATTTTCCACTGGTTTCGGTAATATTTAACTTTTATAAAGTCATCCTTATATTACAATGACAATAAATTTTTTCACGATTGCCGTATCGACTTGGTTTTGGTGTCATTTGATTCAGCATTCAAAACTACCTTAAAAACATGTGTCATATGCTCAGGTTGCACCAAAGTTAATTTTCTTGTTTGATACACCACAATTCTCCCCCCCCCCCTCAAAAAAAAAAACCTTCCATAGGAAATAACTTAGAAGGCTTAAATTAAGGCTAAAAACCGCTTCAACCATCAAAATCCACGAAGTAGTTTAGAAATAACAACGCTTTGTATTTAACACTTGCAAGAAATTTATATGAAATTCTTGCAAGTGCTGGATACAAAACGTTGCCATTTCAAAACTACTTGCCGGATTTTGATTATTGAAACGGTTCTCAGTCTTAATTAAGGTCTTCTAAGTTATTTCAAAAACCAATTCCAATTCGAGCAAAGATTTCAAAAAATTGTCTCAAAAAACTATTTTCGTCTTTTTTCCAATTTCAAGAATATGATGATACTAGTTCTATGGGAAAAATTTTCGAAATTTTTGTTTAAATTGGAAATGGTTTTTGAAATAACTTAGAAGGCTTAAATTAAGGCTAAAAACCGCTTCAACCATCAAAATCCACCAAGTAGTTTAGAAATGACAACGCTTTGTATTTAACACTTGCAAGAAATTTATATGAAATTCTTGCAAGTGCTGGATACAAAACGTTGCCATTTCAAAACTACTTGCTGGATTTTGATTATTGAAGCGGTTCTTAGTCTTAATTAAGGTCTTCTAAGTTATTTCAAGAACCATTTCCAATTCGAGCAAAGATTTCAAAAAATTGTCTTAAAAAAGTACTTTCGTCTTTTTTTCGAATTTCAAGAATATGATGATAATATAGTTCTATGGGCAAATTTTTCGAAATTATTGTTCAAATTGGAAATGGTTTTAATATAACTTAGAAGGCTTAAATTAAGGCTAAAAACCGCATCAAACATCAAAATCCACCAAGTGGTTTTGAAATGACAACGGTTTGTATCTAACACTTGCAAGAAATCTATATGAAATTCTTGCAAGTGCTGGATACAAAACGTTGCCATTTCAAAACTACTTGCTGGATTTTGATTATTGAAACGGTTCTTAGTCTTAATTAAGGTCTTCTAAGTTATTTCAAGAACCATTTCCAATTCGAGCAAAGATTTCAAAAAATTGTCTTAAAAAAGTACTTTCGTCTTTTTTCGAATTTCAAGAATATGATGATACTAGTTCTATGGGAAAAATTTTCGAAATTTTTGTTTAAATTGGAAATGGTTTTTGAAATAACTTAGAAGGCTTAAATTAAGGCTAAAAACCGCTTCAACCATCAAAATCCACCAAGTAGTTTAGAAATGACAACGCTTTGTATTTAACACTTGTAAGAAATTTATATGAAATTCTTGCAAGTGCTGGATACAAAACGTTGCCATTTCAAAACTACTTGCTGGATTTTGATTATTGAAACGGTTCTTAGTCTTAATTAAGGTCTTCTAAGTTATTTCAAGAACCATTTCTAATTCGAGCAAAGATTTCAAAAAATTGTCTTAAAAAAGTACTTTCGTCTTTTTTCGAATTTCAAGAATATGATGATACTAGTTCTATGGGAAAAATTTTCGAAATTTTTGTTTAAATTGGAAATGGTTTTAATATAACTTAGAAGGCTTAAATTAAGGCTAAAAACCGCATCAAACATCAAAATCCACCAAGTGGTTTTAAAATGACAACGGTTTGTATCTAACACTTGCAAGAAATCTATATGAAATTCTTGCAAGTGCTGGATACAAAACGTTGCCATTTCAAAACTACTTGCCGGATTTTGATTATTTAAACGGTTCTTAGTCTTAATTAAGGTCTTCTAAGTTATTTCAAAAACCATTTCCAATTCGAGAAAAGATTTCAAAAAATTGTCTTAAAAAAGTACTTTCGTCTTTTTTCGAATTTTAAGAATATGATGATACTATAGTTCTATGGGCAAATTTTTCGAAATTATTGTTCAAATTGGAAATGGTTTTAATATAACTTAGAAGGCTTAAATTAAGGCTAAAAACCGCATCAAACATCAAAATCCACCAAGTAGTTTAGAAATGACAACGCTTTGTATTTAACACTTGCAAGAAATTTATATGAAATTCTTGCAAGTGCTGGATACAAAACGTTGCCATTTCAAAACTACTTGCCGGATTTTGATTATTGAAACGGTTCTCAGTCTTAATTAAGGTCTTCTAAGTTATTTCAAAAACCAATTCCAATTCGAGCAAAGATTTCAAAAAATTGTCTCAAAAAACTATTTTCGTCTTTTTTCGAATTTCAAGAATATGATGATACTAGTTCTATGGGCAAATTTTTCGAAATTTTTGTTTATATTAGAAATGTTTTTTAAAATAACTTAGAAGGATTAAATTAAGACTGATAAGTCCAGATAATTATCTGGAGTTAGCTTTTGTCCCGATAAAAATGCTAATGCCAAACTACGATTATCGTTGTGTTATCGATGATTTACATATATAGAAATGTCAAATGTTTGTTGGTAAGATAATTCAAAACAAAATGGCAGACCGATGCAAAAGGTAAACAAAAATGTTGAAATATCCCGGTGTCGTTTTTTTCGCCAAACTCCATATGGACATGCAAAAAAACACAGCTGTTGCTTGTATACTCCCTTAGTTTTTTGATCTCCACAGAAACGAACTATCAAAATTTGTCTGGATAAAGGCTCCCCCAAACCAACGCGAATCATTCGCCCTCGACGCGAAATCATTCACAATAACGCAAAATATGAAAGATACACAATGCAAAACGAATACAAAAAACTGACTGCGAATGATTCGCTATGATTTCGCGTTGGTTTGGGGGAGCCTTAATACAATTATTGAATGAATTTTGTTTTTGCTTTTAGTTATCTTTCAATCGTAAATAAAGTATGTTAATTTAAATCAGTGGTTCAGCAATTTTAATTAACCGATTTCTGAACCACAGAATAAATAATGAGCCACGTTTGTACAACTTTTATGAGTTTAAAAAGTAATAACAAATCATATTCAACAAATAGCTGATGAATTTCCAAATTTAAGTCTGCTGTTACAAGAGGACTCTTTTGAGTCATGACTTTCACCACTCAAAAGTTATCGGGTACTAGCAGACTAAAGCCTTAACTACATTGGCCAAGAAAGTGAAAAAGTATAAAAGTGAACATTTTCAAACTCATTTTTAGATAATGTTTCTTATTGGAAAACATATTAAAATGATGCAGAAAGCTTAAATTTTGGTTTAAAAAACAATTCGTATATTTTTTCACAAAACAGCTGCGCTAGCGGGAAAAAAATATTTTTACTGTCGTAATTTTGCAAAAAGTGGCCAATGTAGTAAAGCCTTAAGGGCCATGTTGTTAAAAAGTGCTTAAAATTTTGAACTGTGGTTCAGCAAGTTTAACTTGCTGATTCCGGTGCACATATATTAGAAGAAGAAATTTCACGTTAACAAACATACCTGTCAGTGTGTAGACAAAACAAATACATACATACAATTTTTTGAAAAGAATTATTTAAAAAAAATGATTTAAATTTATTAAAATTTTATTTTCACAACTATTATTAATTTTGAATTTTTGCGACGCTTTTCTGTTTGATTAGATCATCATTGGGTGTAAGATGTTGACCTGCGGTGTTGTGTAGCCAAAGTTTACTTTCAATTTCAATTATATTAAATCAAACCGTAGCAAAAACTCAAAATTAGTAATTATAGTTGTGAAAATTAAAATTTTAATACATTTATGTTAGTTTGTATTACTTCGTTTCTATATTGCTTGTATTAGTGAATATGGTGACGCTTAAAGCTAGTCAGTCATTTTATAATTTATATTCAGTTTAGCATCCGAGCACACATATATTTCTTATTATTGTCAGACAATATTTAAGGTTGGTATTTATTAATTAATCTATTATACCTAACGATCACCAATTTATTAATCTATGATATTCTTGAAGACAATATTCTTATTAATGCAAGCTATAGCTTTATGTGTCTCATAGATAGAATATTCAAGATAAAAGTATCTCCGATTTAATGTAATGATTTGTATATCTGAGATTGATTACAAATGGTGCAAAGGGTCTCAGACCCTGATACAAAATACAATACCGGCACGAATTTCATAAATGTTATCGTTAGTTTGCATGGAAACTCCATTTTTTCTGTGATTGCGTCACTAAGCCCCGATGCTATTTTTTCGTCCGAAACACACCTATTTTGTATGCTTCGATCAGTTAAAAATCAAAAAAAAAAAAATTTTTGTAGCCGCCTCCACCCTAAATTTTCAATTTTACCGCCCTCAACTTTTGCCACCGGGGGAAAATTCCTGGTTTGCCCTATACTATAATATATAGGGTATTCTATTTATGCATGCAACGTATAATAAAATCATCGTAATACTACGTTTTCATTAGACCAAATGAGGTGATTTCGATGAAAATTTCCAAATTCGAAACGAAATCATCTCATTACTCATACAAATTCTCATTTTTAAATAAGACAATTTCAAACAAATTTTCTCGAAATAAGTTTTTTTAACATATTATTATAATAGAGTCAATGCAGAATACAAAAACAGAACAGAGATATTAAAAAAAGTGCGACCGCACCTCTAGGAACAATATTTCAAACGCATCCCAATAATTCCGAGGTGAATTTTGAAACGTCATTTTTTTTCCAAACTCGGTGATATTTTTCTTCAGTGCGTCTAAAAAAAACAAATAATATGTTAAAATAATAAATAAAATGTCTAATTATCCTTCGTCTACTGGTGTCCTGATTGCCAATGATTTATTCGGCGTATAATTTGAATTCTGCCTATGGAAACTGGTTCCCTGGATGCAAGACGCTCATCCAACAGGCAATGGCTAAGATCAGGCAAATCCAGCATTGTTTGTGTTGAAGGAGCGCATCAGGAAAGGAAGGGCTGGACAGAAACGTTTGGGGTAGCTGGCCAAGTGGAAAACTGCTGAAGAAGGATCCATTGGAAGTTTATTTGTTGGATTTCCCCAACATTGAAATCAAATGTTCTGAAATACAATTGCCTTTCCAGGCGTGTAAAGAAGTTTAGTGATCTTATTTTGAAGGCAACCGAACCTCCAATGATGTTGTTCAATCTTTACGATGATTAACTGAAAACCATTTCGTCCTACACAGCTTTCAGTCGATTTATTTTGATCACCAGAGCCTCGAACGTAAAACACCGAACGAACAAAGATCATTCTGAAGCCAGATAAAACAACAACCACAGAAGTTCATCACATTTGGCCAACGTTGCAATAAATTTATATGAAATTCTTGCAAGTGCTGGATACAAAGCGTTGTCATTTCAAAACTACATGCTGGATTTTGATAAATGAAGCGGTTTTTAGCCTTAATTTAATCCTTCTAAGTTATTTTAAGAAAATATTTCCAATTTAAACAAAAATTTCGAAAAATTTGCCCATAGAACTAGTATCATCATATTCTTATTGAAATTCGAAAAAAGACGAAAATAGTTTTTTGAGACAATTTTTTGAAATCTTTGCTCGAATTGGAAATGGTTTTTGAAATAAGTTAGAATACCTTAATTAAGACTAAGAACCGTTTCAATAATCAAAATCCAGCAAGTAGTTTTGAAATGGCAACGTTTTGTATCCAGCACTTGCAAGAATTTCATATAAATTTCTTGCAAGTGTTAAATACAAAGCGTTGTCATTTCAAAACTACTTGGTGGATTTTGATGGTTGAAGCGGTTTTTAGACTTTATTTAAACCTTCTAAGTTATTTTAAAAAACATTTCCAATTTAAACAAAAAATTCGAAAAATTTTCCCATAGAACTAGTATCATCATATTCTTATTGAAATTCGAAAAAAGACGAAAATAGTTTTTTGAGACAATTTTTTGAAATCTTTGCTCGAATTGGAAATGGTTTTTGAAATAAGTTAGAATACCTTAATTAAGACTAAGAACCGTTTCAATAATCAAAATCCAGCAAGTAGTTTTAAAATGGCAACGTTTTGTATCCAGCACTTGCAAGAATTTCATATAAATTTCTTGCAAGTGTTAAATACAAAGCGTTGTCATTTCAAAACTACTTGGTGGATTTTGATGGTTGAAGCGGTTTTTAGACTTTATTTAAACCTTCTAAGTTATTTTAAAAAACATTTCCAATTTAAACAAAAAATTCGAAAAATTTTCCCATAGAACTAGTATCATCATATTCTTATTGAAATTCGAAAAAAGACGAAAATAGTTTTTTGAGACAATTTTTTGAAATCTTTGCTCGAATTGGAAATGGTTTTTGAAATAAGTTAGAATACCTTAATTAAGACTAAGAACCGTTTCAATAATCAAAATCCAGCAAGTAGTTTTGAAATGGCAACGTTTTGTATCCAGCACTTGCAAGAATTTCATATAAATTTCTTGCAAGTGTTAAATACAAAGCGTTGTCATTTCAAAACTACTTGGTGGATTTTGATGGTTGAAGCGGTTTTTAGACTTTATTTAAACCTTCTAAGTTATTTTAAAAAACATTTCCAATTTAAACAAAAAATTCGAAAAACTTTCCCATAGAACTAGTATCATCATATTCTTATTGAAATTCGAAAAAAGACGAAAATAGTTTTTTGAGACAATTTTTTGAAATCTTTGCTCGAATTGGAAATGGTTTTTGAAATAAGTTAGAATACCTTAATTAAGACTAAGAACCGTTTCAATAATCAAAATCCAGCAAGTAGTTTTGAAATGGCAACGTTTTGTATCCAGCACTTGCAAGAATTTCATATAAATTTCTTGCAAGTGTTAAATACAAAACGTTGCCATTTTAAAACTACTTGCTGGATTTTGATTATTGAAACGGTTCTTAGTCTTAATTAAGGTATTCTAACTTATTTCAAAAACCATTTCCAATTCGAGCAAAGATTTCAAAAAATTGTCTCAAAAAACTATTTTCGTCTTTTTTCGAATTTCAATAAGAATATGATGATACTAGTTCTATGGGAAAATTTTTCGAATTTTTTGTTTAAATTGGAAATGTTTTTTAAAATAACTTAGAAGGTTTAAATAAAGTCTAAAAACCGCTTCAACCATCAAAATCCACCAAGTAGTTTTGAAATGACAACGCTTTGTATTTAACACTTGCAAGAAATTTATATGAAATTCTTGCAAGTGCTGGATACAAAACGTTGCCATTTCAAAACTACTTGCTGGATTTTGATTATTGAAACGGTTCTTAGTCTTAATTAAGGTATTCTAACTTATTTCAAAAACCATTTCCAATTCGAGCAAAGATTTCAAAAAATTGTCTCAAAAAACTATTTTCGTCTTTTTTCGAATTTCAATAAGAATATGATGATACTAGTTCTATGGGAAAATTTTTCGATTTTTTTGTTTAAATTGGAAATGTTTTTTAAAATAACTTAGAAGGTTTAAATAAAGTCTAAAAACCGCTTCAACCATCAAAATCCACCAAGTAGTTTTGAAATGACAACGCTTTGTATTTAACACTTGCAAGAAATTTATATGAAATTCTTGCAAGTGCTGGATACAAAACGTTGCCATTTTAAAACTACTTGCTGGATTTTGATTATTGAAACGGTTCTTAGTCTTAATTAAGGTATTCTAACTTATTTCAAAAACCATTTCCAATTCGAGCAGATTTCAAAAAATTGTCTCAAAAAACTATTTTCGTCTTTTTTCGAATTTCAATAAGAATATGATGATACTAGTTCTATGGGAAAATTTTTCGAATTTTTTGTTTAAATTGGAAATGTTTTTGAAGTAAAACTTCTTTTGCGGCATGGGGGTAAAAAATTTTAATATGGAGCTGTCAGTGACATGTCAAACCGACACCAAAAAATTGTATGAAGATTTGCAATACCGACAAATCAACGAAAATAACATATTTCTGAACAAAAAAAGATAAATCTTTTAATGCAGAACTAATCTTGAATATGGGGGAACACTTTTAAAAAAAACTCTTTATTAAAAAGTTTATAATTAATTTATTTTTTTCAATGAATGAAAATTTCCAATTGAAAAAAAAAAACAATCAATGAAAACACACAAAAAACATTTATTTTATCAACATTTTATTTATTCTAAAATTAATACACTTTATTTATATTTCATTTATACACTTTTTCTCTTAAAATTACACTCCAAAATACGCGAATTTACTTAATTATTTTTTACAGATTCCAAAAAACAAAAATAAACAAAACATTTTTTCGGGAAATGTCAGATTCCGTATTGCCATATACGAATAATCCTAATTTTCTTGTCAAGTTTGAAAGGGCATTGCCATATATTAGTAGGGAGAATCTTAAAGGTTCGAACATAATGGATGTGATGTGATAGAGGGAAAGGCGTGAGTGTGACGTCATCTCGCTGTTTTTGTTAAATTAGTTTCAAATAATGACGAGAATACTCATAACAAGGCATTTTACGTTGTTACGTTACGTTTAATTTATGTAATAAGTACTTGGAAATTAGTTTTTTTAGTATTATTTTGTTAAATCTCGTCGTGGGAAATTAGTTTTTTTGGTATTATTTTGTTAAATCTCGTCGTGGGATATCTCGTCGCTTTGCGAATTCGGGAACAAATATACATATTATTACAAAAAGCTAATTGTGAGTTATGTCACACCCTCGTCTCGTTTTTGCACGCACAGTGAATCATTCTGTTAAATATCTGCTAAATCTTTTCGTGAAAATATCGTAGCATTTATTAAAAGCAGTGAATTTTAACAGCACAAAGTGCATTTCTTCCTCACTGCAATTTTTCTACACACATATTACAACTGCAATTGCCTGGCAATCAAAAAAAATATTTTCTGGTGCAAATTAAATCAGCTTGATAGAAATATTGTTAGTGGAGGCACACTGTAAATCTTGTTTTGATTTCGGAGATTTTACTGAGTTAAATCGGTGGTATCAAATTGAAGAGTTAAATTCGGTGAGTTGAAAATTTTAACAGTGGATTAAGATTTTAATCAACGTTGAATGTCCGTTCACTCCCCGAAATCAGTGAATTTATATTTTTGAAGTTCACATCAAAATTTTAACGACGTTGTTAATTTATAATCCGTGGTTCAACAATTTTAACTCATCCGCTATTTTATTAATTCATGGAAGTTCAATGCTGGTTCAATTTAATTTGCTACTTTAACATATACACTTCACCTTTGAACCTCCGTTCAACCTCAGTGACTCGAGTCAAATCAGTGAGTTCAATCTATTAAATCATTGATTAAAATTTAAACCGCATTTGTGAAACTGATCTTTTGTGTCGGTTTCTAACTAGAAAAATTGCATGGAATTCCACACATTAGATGTTATTTGTTTCTATAGCGCTCCTGTTACCTTTGCGACAGCAAATAAATATATTATTCTAGCATTACTGATTTATACACACACACTGTAAATCTAGTTTCGATTTCGGTGAGATCAAAACGAAAACATACATTCGGTGAGTTGAAATTTCTTAACCATGGATTACGATTTGAACCAATATGAACGTCCGTTCACTTCCCGAAATCAGTGAATTTATATTTCTGAAGTACACATCAAAATTTTAACAACGTTGTAAATATCTTAAGTCCGTGGTTCAGCAGTTTTAACTCATCTGCTATTTTATGAATTGATGGAAGTTTAATGATGGTTCAATTTAATCTGCTATCCTGTTTTTGTTAATATGGAAAGGCTTAACTGCATTCAATTACTCTTTGAAAAAGTGCAAAAGTGAAAAATTACAAATTAGCTAGCTAGCGACACCTTTCTGCGAAAATTGGCATGACATTCATGTTGAGTTGAATGCTTTCAAACACGAAAAAGGCTAGTTCAGCAACAATTATTGATGCAAGCGACATCTATGATTCAGTTTTTTATCTGTTTATTTAGAAGAATTATTGAAAAAAGACAAAATTTTTTGTTCATTTTTGTACAAAAGTGAATTGAATGTAGTTAGGCCTTGGGTCTATTTATTGTATTATAACATTCCAACACAATTTATTTCTAAAAATTTCGACGTTGTTTTAAGATTTAACTATATTCGCAACATTTTCAACAAATGTTATAGCGAAACAATACACACATTGCTAGCGACACCTTCATGCGAAACACCGTATTTTTGTTTATTTGAATTCAAAGACCCTGTTTAGATTGGTTCGTTTCACTACGTAGTTGAAACTCACTCATGTATATGGTTTCAGTTTTTAGACATTTCCTCTGCTTCCAATTTGTTTAACTACATATCAAGATAGAATCTTTCTGTTTAATGCACAGGCAAATATGAACAGAATGGAATGAAATGAAATTTTGTAGTGTTGAAATTGTTTTGTTTCGATGGGAAATATGAAAATGTATAATATACGATTCTACACACGACAACAGTTTGACAGTTAAATACCATCGAGGAACAAAATACTGACAAAAGATAACAAAATAAACGCTGTTGACATAATCTCTCTCGTGAAGCTTCTTTGAACACCGTTTATTTCCTTCTATTTTGGCTCATTTCCATGTCTTATTTTTATCTCACTCACACTTTTTCGAAAGGAGGAGATTAACTAGTAAGGCAATTTTGTGACCAAAGAGAACAAAATAAACGGTGTTTACATTTCCTTCTCCGGCTAAGCTTGCTTAAACACCGTTTATTTTTTTTCTCTTTCTACTTATTTGCATGTCTTATACTTTTACCGGTGGCTAAACTACCTTGCTTAGCCGTGGCTAAGTAAATTTTCCTATACACTTCTATACGGTGCGAGTTTTTTTTCGTTTTGGAACAATTTTTCATCGTTTCTTCCAATTCGTTCAACATTTTAATTGTTTTTTGCTTCAGCTCGTATGCTTCCATTTTAATTTAATTATTTGAATTGAACTTTTAAATTAAAACCAAAGAATATTATCTCTCGCACTTCTATTTCAAATTGAAATCAATCACACAATGATTTTATCCCTCCAGCTAAAATCATATACCCCACTCACTTACAGTTTATGAACTACAGTAAATGATATTAACGGAATTGATTTAAACATTTTGGATTAATATCACAAAGCAGAACATGCGGTTATACATTTAAATACACTGACAGAACAACGTTCGATTTTTTTAATTATAAGAAAATAAATTATCAAAAGTTTCTTAGTGGGCACTTGGGTTTAGCGGCAACAGTCAAACGTTAGTTTATTTAGTTTTTTATTTTATTGGTGGTCCACAATTCTCATAATATTACGAACAATTTTTCACGAAATTTTCATTTCCACGACATCAGTATTTACTCACCATTGATATTGTGTTCCCGGCTTTAAACTTATCTCTGTCATGAAGAGCGCCATCTGGATTCCTATGTTGTAAAGAGCCCCATCCATTTTGTTTTTTCTTAAGGCTTGGTCAAACAGAACGCGGTCCGACGGGACGGTCAATACTTTACTGGGAAAGTAAGAACGCGACGGGAAAATCTTCTTTGTAAATTTTTACAAAGATCGCCGGACCGCGCTCTGTTTGACCAGGCCTTTAGTCTCAAGTTTCAAAGCATGCCGCGGCACGTTTTTAATTTTTCATTGTCGTTCACGTTCAGTTCCAGTCACAAGTCCTTTGTTAAAGCCTAGTACGCAGATCGAGCAAAGACAAATTTTATCTCTACATTTTTTTTCTCGAGACAAATTCTGAAGGCGTAGAGATAAAAACAAAAGTCAAATGAGAACAGTAGCGTAGTTAAAAATTTGAAAAATTATAAAATTTTCTTAAATTAACATAAATTCGAAACTTTTTCATGTACAGAAATCAAATTCCTTCAAAGCATTTTGCAGAGCAAAAAAAATTGATCGCATGCACTTGATGGGGAACAATATCTGTGGTGTTTGGTAGAAACATGATAACTCCATTTTAAAATGTGCGTCCTTGCGGACACTTTACATCGACCTACAACCTAAACGGGTGAACCGATTTTCTTCAAATTTGAAACATAATTTTTCAAAGGTTATGTTCATAAGTATTCCAAATTTGAAGATAATCTGTGGCCTCGTTTACACTCTAGCTTGACTTAAAGTGAGCGTAAAGACGCTAATTTTAAAATGGAGTTATCAGGTTTCTACCAAACACCACAGATATAATGTGTATGAACGAAAATACTAAAGGTCTGAAATTTTTGTACTTCTCTGGAAAAACGCGATTTTAGGGCAATTTGGTTACATTTGGATCAAAATACATTTTCTCCGTCAAAATATAGTTTGTCTTCCATCTATCAAGTCATCAACTGTCAAAATATATTGAAGGATTGCTACGATGTCAATGGATAAAAAAACACTAAAAATTCAGAAATTTTTGAAGGTTTCTTACTTCTCCGGCTTAGGGCACTTTTTTGACAATTGGATAAAATAAACTTTTTCCGTCAAAATAGTTTGTTCTTCATCTTTCAAGCCATCAACTATCAAATTCCATTGTTGGATGGATGTGCTGTCAATGGATTAAAAAAAAACATGTCAAAATCAGAAATGTTCACATTTTTCCACTGCTCCCAAGATCCAATTAAAATTGCCAACTCGTTTTGGGAATCAATTTAAATTTTTTATTGAAACAAATATTTTCCGTATCTGAAATGTGGCCCTTTTGTACCCTTTCTCATTAGCTACGCCACTGACTGATTTAAAACAGCTGTTCAAATAATTCTATTCTCATTCCATGACATCATTTTCTGTACGCATTTTATATTTTATTTCAGTTTTGCGTCCTCACACCGTCTTATAAATGGAAAGAATGAAACAGGGAGATGATTTTAGTTTATAAAAAGCGAAATATGTATAAAACGTCACAATTTGTCCGGAAAAATAATGCTTCGAGCATTCTTTTTCCGCGCAAAATTAAGCGGAGACTTTCTTTTACTTTTTCACGTACAGCGGCTTCAACTGTCAAAATTTTGCGCTGGAGCTGCGTACCGCTTGGAAAAAAAACCGAGATAAAATTTGTCCTGGGAAAAATTTTATATGGGAGATAGATTTTGTCTCGATCTGCGTACTAGGCTTAAGTTCGTAAGTTTTGTCGTAGTAGTTTTTAGTCGGGAGTCCAATTAAATTTAAGAAAACGAAAAAAAGTATGAAAACTTTAAACAATAAGAAACAGAAAAGTGAAAATAATAAAAACTTATAGTTAAAAGTGTAAATTAAAAAGAAAATGCTGAAAAATGCAAAAAAAAAAAAATGGAGGCCATTGCCTTCACGTGACATAGGTGCAGTTTAATTTGCTCCTGGTCCATAAATAGAGACGTAGAGGGCTGGAGCCGGCAGTTTCTTCAACAAAATTCATTGCCATTGTCAAGAGGTAAGTAATTTATCATTTATTTTCTTCATTTTTACCTATATTGGGTGTTTTTTTTATCAAGTCTTCACTGGACATGAACTTTCCACGGATTTTAAATGTGGTCAGAAAAAAAACTAATACATGTTAAAACATTGATAATCTACATATTTTTAATTATGAGCTTGATGATTTGTTCATGTCCAGTAGAGGGGGTATTGAAATTCCAGAAATATTTTTTATTCAATCCAAAAAAATATAATGGAATTATTACACGTTTAAACAAAACTATATTTGTGCATAATTATGCAAATAAACAGATCATAATGCATTATCTGTAAATTCAACTCCTCGACCCAGGTTTTTCATTACAAATTTCAACTCGATTCCGCTTCTCAAGCGGAGTTGACTTTTATCAAGCTCATTTCAACTCGATCCAGGTATACAAACATGCATACGTAGTATTTATCTCTTAAACGGTGTTCAAACGGTGCTGTGAGGCGACTCATTTTGTCGTCTCATGCAAAAAAATTAATTTGTTTAATTTGGTTTTCAATAATACTCTTAGTTGGGAGTACGCATATTTTCACGATATTTATTATCTACACGTCAGTGTTCCTACACAATTGATAATGTGTGCTAAAAGTGCCTCTACACTATCCCACAAAGTATGAACACCATATCAAAATAAAGTGCGAAGAAATTGCCTACGACTGCCAAATTTGTGTGATGAAAATAATTTTCTTATATTGCTTCCACACTTGCATCCAAATAAATTAGTATCACCATAAAATCAAACACCCAAGTGGAATAGAATGTGTAATGGTTTTAGAACCGATTCCGTATATTTTTCGGATTCGGATGCGCTGTAAAGCTGTGTGTGATGAAATTTCATATTTTATTTACACACATACATTATTTGCTTCACACTTTTTTCACATACATATATTAATACTCAGTGGGATAGTGTAGAAAGACTATTATCAATTCTTCCTGTTGACAGAGTGCCATCTAGAGCTGTTCGCTATACATTTTGCTATAGCTTTGTAAAAATGTTCACAAGGGTGATGGCTTAGAAAAGAAAATGATCGCATTATAAGCTATCAAAATCCGAATATATTTGGCATAGAGAACTTCTTATTATTGTTTGTGTCTTTGTTTTAGATTTTATTAATTTTCAACATTTATTTGTATACGGGGTGTTTTGCATATGATTTCATCTTCACTGTGCATGGACTACGGTCAGATTTGAGCATGTGTTGAAGACAAAATAATACGACCACAGAAATTCGTGTTCAAATAGTGACATATTTATAAAGTTTAGCTTGCGAGTTTAATATTTAGTTCATGTCCAGTGGAATTATGGTTGTAAAAAAAGCTACAGGGTGAAGGTTCAGAAACGAAAAAAATTTTCGCATTGGAAACTGGCAAAATCTTAAATTATATACATATTTAAAATTTAAAATGCTATACAAAATAAGACAATTTTTATTTGAAAATTAAAATGCTGAAATATAAATGAATTGTAAAACTGCAAATATTCGCAATATTCTGGTAGTTTATTCACAATAGAGCATTGTTCATTCGATTAAGCTACAGAATACCAAACAGTAAAACAAATCGATGCCATCGACAAATTTCGATTCGATTGTTAATAGAAAACGGAAATCATGGGTCCGATTGTCGTTTTCGATTAACAATCGGAGTGTTTTGAAAGGAAATACGCTCGAATTTGGAGTATGTCGAGAAAAAAAACTAATGTGGTCATAGAAATCTAGGCTAAATAGTGACATATCTATATATTTTAGCTTGCAGGTTTGATTTTTTGTTCATGTCAGTGGAGGTGGAATATAACTTGGGAAAAATAGCTACACGGTAAGGGTTTAGTTCCAGTCCAGTTGTAAGTTTGTAAGTCTAGTCGTAGTTTTGGTCCGGAGTCAAAATTAAATTAAAAATAATAAAAAGTATCAAAACTTAAAACAATAAGAAAACCGAATAGTGAAAATAAAAACTCAATAGGAAAAAGTGAAAAATTAAAAAGAAAATGCAGAAAATTGCAAACAAAAATGGAGGTCATTGCCTTCACGTGACATAAGTGCAGTTATCTTTGCTCCTGGTCCATCAATAGAGACGTTACTATTGAGGGCTAGAGCCGGCAGTTTCTTCAACCAAATTCATGGCCGTCGTTAAGAAGGAAAAAAGTTTATCATAAAATCCAAAGATTTTTGGTATACATAATTTTTTTCTTATTATTTTTATATGGATTTAATTAATATTTAAGATTCTTATACGGGGTGTTTTGCATATGGTTTCATTGCATTACTGTGCAGGAAATACGATCGGATTTGGAGTATGTAGAGAAAAAAACTAATGCGGTCATAGAAATCTAGGTTAAATAGTTAAATATCTATATATTTTAGCTTGCAGGTTAGATATTTTGTTCATGTCCAGTGGAGGTGGAATATAGCTTGGGGAAAATAGTTTCAGGGTAAGCGTTCAGTTCTGTTCAGTTGTAAGTTTGTAAGTCTAGTCGTAGTTTTTAGTCGGGAGTCCAAATTAAATTAAAAAACATACAAAGTATGAAAACTTAAAAACTTTAAACACTAAAAAACAGAATAGTGAATAGTAACTAAATAAACCCAATAGTAAGCAGTGAAAAATTACAACAAAAAAAATGCAAAAAAAAATGAAAGCCATCGCCTTCACGTGACTTAGGTGCAGTTATCTTTCCTTCTGGTTTATCAATAGAGACGTTACTATTGAGGGCTGGAGCCGGCAGTTTCTTCAACCAAATTCATGGTCATCGTTAAGAAGGAAGTAAGCTTATCATAAAATCCAAAGATTTTTGGTATACATAATTTTTTTCTTATTTTTTTTTTATATGGATTTAATTAATTTTGAAGATTCATATACGGGGTGTTTCAATGCACGTCGGCCATTTAAATACTTTATTCATTTTGAATGGCGGCGTTGGACAAGTTTACTCGCAACTCGCAAGCACAAGTAGAAATTTTATAAAAAGTAATGTTAGTAAATTAATATAAGTTCAAAAGCGTAGAAAAAAAGAAAACTAGACGAAGAAAAAATCAAAATAAGTTAATGTTAAAAAAAAAAACATAAAGATAAGATGGAGGAAAACAAAAAATGAATCGCAAATTGGATCCGCGAGTTTCACTTACCAAATTCATGGCCGTCGTGAAGTAGTAAGTTTAGCACATAAGAAAACATTAAGAAAATCCTTTCATATACATATTTAATACTAGGTATTTTAAAAATTGGATTAGTTTCGAGTAAAATGTTTAGAATTATCATAAACGGGGTGTTTTGCATATGATGTCATCTTCATTGAGAATGAACTACGGTCGGATTTGAACATGTCAAAAAAAAAACTAATGCGGCTGCAGAAATCTATGTTCAAAAATTAGTGATATAGGTATCTATATATTTTATCTTAGTGTGTTAGTTTGATAGATTGTTCATGTCCAGTGGAGGTAGAATATAGTTTCTGAAAAATAGCTATAGGGTGATGGCTTAGAAAAGAAAATTATCGCATTATAAGATATCAAAATCCGAATATATTTGGCATAGAGATCTTTTTATTATTATTTGTGTCTTTGTTTTAGATTTTATTAATTTTCAAGATTTATATGTATACGGGGTGTTTTGCATATGATTTCATCTTCACTGTGCATGGACTACGATCGGATTTTGAGCATGTCTAGAAGAAAAAATAATACGACCACGGTAATTCGTGTTCAAATAGTGACATATCTATAAAGTCTAGTTTGCGAGTTTAATATTTAGTTCATGTCCAGTGGAATTAAGGTTGCAAAAAAGCTACAGGGTGAAGGTTCAGAAACGAAAAAAAAATTTCGCATTGGAAACTGGCAAAATCTTAAATTATATATTTAAAATTTAAAACGCCATACAAAAGAAGACAATTTTTTGAAAATTAGAATGCTGAAATATATAAATGAATTGTAAAACTGCAAATATTCGAAATATTCTGGTGGTTTATTTACAATAGAGCATTGTTCATTCGATTAAGCTCCAGAATACCAAACATGAAAACCAATCGATACAATCGACAAATTTCGATTCGATTGTTAATAGAAAACGGCAATCATGGGCCCGAATGTCGTTTTCGATAAACAATCGGAGTGCTTTGGAAGGAAATACGCTCGGATTTGGAGTATGTCGACAAAAAAAAACTAATGTGGTCAAAGAAATCTAGGTTTAAATAGTGACATATCTATATATTTTAGCTTGCAGCTTAGAGATTTTGTTCATGTCGAGTGGAGGTGGAATATAGCTTGGGGAAAATAGCTATAGGGTAAGGGTTCAGTTCCAGTCCAGTTATATGTTTGTAAGTCTAGTCGTAGTTTTGGTCGGGAGTCAAAATTAAATTAAATATATAAAAAGTATCAAAACTTGAAAATTTTAAACATTAAAAAACAGAATAGTGAATAGTAAATAAGAAAACTCAATAGTAACAATATATTTATTTCGTACTTTAGCTATCACAAACCCATAGTTACTTGTGTTCCGCCAGTCCAGGAGGTTAGATATTAAAAAACTTACATATTTTCGACAACATTCCTCATGCTAAGTATAAAATCAGACTTATTATCAATAAAATTTATTGATTCAGTTATTAAAAGGTAAGATATGCAGGTTTGTCTTTTAGAAACCTTTTTTAACAAAGACTTTTTTAGAAACTTATGTCCAACTTATGCCAGAACACCATACCATAGAAGTGAGATCAGCAATAGCTACAACTATAGCAACTTAATGTTTAATGTTTAAGACTACTTTATACTTATACTTAAGACCTAGTACTTATTACTTAATACTTTATTACTTTATACTAAATAAAATGAATCAAAAAATCAAAAATAAAAAGTCAACCACTTTCAGTTTTTTTCTTTTATTTTGAAAGGAAGGAAAATTGACAATGGAGCTGCCCAAATTCGGCTATAGGATCCGAAAAATACTGCGTCGATAATTTAAGTTGAGTTGAATGAAAATATTATATGTAAGTAAAATTATCAGATATTTGAAACCATATCTGGTTATAAGATTTTAAGAAGAAATAAAATGAAATTCATGCAAGTGTTATATATAAAGCGCTGACATTTCAAAACAACTTACTTGATTGGGATTATTAAAACGGGATTGGGATTATTAAAACGGTTGGCAGACGGTTTCAAACCAAGGCCAAAATTTTATTTATTATTATTTTTGAATATTGTAAATTTTATATACATATGAATTGAAAATAAAACTAACTAACTAACTAACTTAAAACGGTTCTGAGCTTCCAAATAAGTTTTTGAAGTTCTTCTGAAAACCATTTTCAATTCGAACAAAAATTTTAAAAAAATTTCCTCTAACACAATTTTTATTATTTTTTAAGAAAATAATGAAACGTGTTCTATATAAAATTTTTAGAAAATTTAGTTTGAACAAGGAATGGTTTTTTTTATAGGACTTAAAATACTTAATTCAAAGCTAGCAAACGTTTCAATCATGTGTATAGTCCTCTTTTACTTACCGTATAGTGAATCCAAGAATAATAAAAATTTTACCGTTTTCAGTTTTTTTTTTTGGAATTGTATGAAAATAAGAAAAAATTGACTATGGAGCTGCCCAAATTCGGCTATAGGATACAAAAAGACTGTTTAAGTTGAGTTGGCTACATATGTATGTAATACCAAATAAATACATTATATACAAAATCAATAGAAATTTGAATCCGTGTTTTTAGTTAAAGGATTCTTGCAACCATTGAAATGGTTTCCAAAAATTTTCCTTTAAAATTATTTTTGTAATTTTTCAAGAAAATAGTGAAACAAATGCAAATTTTTACAAAAATTTTGTTAAAACGGTTTTTAAAAGAACTAAAATACTTTAATTATAACTCAAAAAAGCTTTAATCAACAAAATGAGGTAATTAGTTTCAAAATGATTTGTATACATATAACAGTTCCAAAAATTTCAAAGGAAAATTACGCATTTTTGTATGTGTTATACACAAAACGCTGTTATTTTAAAACTGCTTAATGATTTGATTCATTATAATAGTTCTCATTTTCAAATAACTTTTATTATTATCTTGGAATTTTAAGAAAAAAAGGAAAATTGATGATAAAGCTGTCCAAATTATCTATGTCTATAAATATTCCAAATGAACTTATTATGTACAAAACTATCAGAAATTTGAATCAATGTCTCGTTGCAGGGTTCTTATACAAGTTTCATATACCCAGCGCTGTCATTTCAAATTACGTTCTTCTTTAGGATTATTAAAACGGTTCTTCTGAAAAAAACTAATTTTGTAATTTTTCAAGAAAATAATCAAATTTATAGAAAAATGTGTTACAACTAGAAATGGTTTTTAAAAGCACTCAAAACCTTGAATTATTATTGACGAATGCTTCAATTATTAAAATTAATTAAAATGTTTTGGAGTTACAAAAAATTCAAAAAAAATCTTACGATTTCTTGTAGTGTTATATATAAAACGCTGTCATTTGAAAACAACTTAAGTGATTTGGATTATTAAAACGGTTCTGTTTTTGAAATAAAGTGCTATAAGTGATAGGACTTGTAAAATACATGCCCTGTTGTCGTGAAAGAAGTTTTACTTCTAGCGCGTGTACATAAGTACGCACACTCTTTTTTTTTAAATAACTTAGAAGGTTTAAATAAAGTCTAAAAACCGCTTCAACCATCAAAATCCACCAAGTAGTTTTGAAATGACAACGCTTTGTATTTAACACTTGCAAGAAATTTATATGAAATTCTTGCAAGTGCTGGATACAAAACGTTGCCATTTCAAAACTACTTGCTGGATTTTGATTATTGAAACGGTTCTTAGTCTTAATTAAGGTATTCTAACTTATTTCAAAAACCATTTCCAATTCGAGCAAAGATTTCAAAAAATTGTCTCAAAAAACTATTTTCGTCTTTTTTCGAATTTCAATAAGAATATGATGATACTAGTTCTATGGGCAAATTTTTCGAAATTTTTGTTTAAATTGGAAATATTTTCTTAAAATAACTTAGAAGGATTAAATTAAGGCTAAAAACCGCTTCAACTATCAAAATCCAGCATGTAGTTTTGAAATGACAACGCTTTGTATCCAGCACTTGCAAGAATTTCATATAAATTTATTGCAACGTTGGCCAAATGTGATGAACTTCTGTGGTTGTTGTTTTATCTGGCTTCAGAATGATCTTTGTTCGTTCGGTGTTTTACGTTCGAGGCTCTGGTGATCAAAATAAATCGACTGAAAGCTGTGTAGGACGAAATGGTTTTCAGTTAATCATCGTAAAGATTGAACAACATCATTGGAGGTTAAATCATTGGCAATCAGGACACCAGTAGACGAAGGATAATTAGACATTTTATTTATTATTTTAACATATTATTTGTTTTTTTTAGACGCACTGAAGAAAAATATCACCGAGTTTGGAAAAAAAAAATCGAACTGTCAAAACAAAACAAACTCACCGCGTTAAATTGTTGTTGCAATTCACATCTATTCATCGACACGAGTGAAATTACAAAAACAACAATGTAAACAAATGGGTTTTGGGGGGTGAAACGTACAAAAGTTTCCCATCTTTATTTGTTTATCTATGATTGGGGGTTTCGAAAAATGGGCGCGCTCGGAATTGTATACAGAGTTGCTCGGAGGGGCACTTAAGTGGTCGGAAGAAAACAAGCCAATGCACGGAAAGCATATGGCGCGACTATAATTGCGGAGTGGAGCGTTTCGTCAAGTTTTGTTCAACTTTGCTTACGGAAGTGAGGTGCGCTCCCGAGCGCAGTGAAACTGACATTTGGTGAAATAGGAATCTCATGTTAAATTCCTTACAACAAAAAAATTGAATCTGTTTAGAAAAAAATCGATTTGTTTAGAAGAAAAGATCAATTTTTCTAAACAAATCAAATCTTTCGTTTTTAGCAAGATTTACACATGTCGAATTCCTTACAACCAAATAATCGATTTTTTTTCTAAACAGAATCGATTTTATTCTGTCAAAACACTTCTAAACAAATCAAATCTGTTGTGGAACGCACCTAACTTATAAGATTTGACTTCTAATAAATCAAGCGCAACTCACTTCACTTGAGACGCGAGTAAAGAAACCCATCTTGGTCTTTTATTCAACCGATTTTTTTAGATATATTTTATAGAAGCAAGCATAAAATAACATGGTGGCAGCGGAAAATTAATCAAAAAAAAAAATAAAGCAAACGAGGAAAACAAGATAAAAATCAAATTAAGAGTTGTACGGTAGGTACATTTTATACAAAATATATATTGTTAGAGCTCTTACATATAAAAAAAAAAAAAAAAAAAAAAAAAAAAAAAATGGCGCTTCCAACTCCATCACCAATTTCTTGGGGTAATGAAGGAAAGCTGGAAGAGTTTAGGAAGTTTAGGGCAGCATACGAAAATTACGAAATAGCCACTTCATTAGATGAGAAACCTGCTAAAGTGCGAGTAGCCAGCCTTCTCACTTGCATCGGCGCTGAAGGAGTGCATCTTTTTAATACCTTACCGCTTACTGCAGCAGAAAAAGCGACGACGAAAGGTATCTGCGATGCAATCGAAACACACCTAAAGCCTCTCACTAATATAATTTTCGAACGCTATATTTTCAATACTGCATCCCAAAAAGACGAAGAATCAATCGAAGACTTTATTTTCCGTCTACGAGAGCTCGTAAGATCGTGTGATTATGCGTGTCTCGAAGAAGATTTCGTCAGAGATAGGATTGTAGTAGGCGTAAAAGATAAGTGTCTGCGACGCAAATTGCTAGACACTAAAGATCTGACTTTGACTACTGCAATTAATCTTTGCAAGCGAGCAGCAACAACAGATATGCACCTCGATCGCATAAACCAAGCCACTCAAGAAGTAGTCATAAACAAAATTTCTCATAAAAGCGACAAAAATGAGAAAATAATTAACAAATGCCATTACTGCGGAGGCACCCACTTGCAAAACAAAAATGCTTGCCCTGCATTTGGCGAAAAATGTTCTGCTTGCGGTAAAATGAACCATTTTAAGAAAATGTGTAAATCCGCAAAAGAAAAGAATAAATATGAGCCGTCCAAGAGAGCGAAAGGAAAGCATCAGAGAGGCGAAAGAATTCTGACAGCACAAAAAGAAGATTCCTCTGATGACTCATCCTTGGAATACATTGCAACTGTACACGAACCTGGCGAAATAAGAAGCAAAATAACAGCTAAACTATGCTTCCTCATTAACGATGAAAAGTTACACAGGAACTGCCAGCTAGATACAGGTGCATCAGTTAATGTTATGGGATTATCCGATCTGAAAAAGATTACTGGCAACAAAAATCCCAAGCTCAAAGTAACAAATGTAAGACTTAAATCCTTTGGGGGAAACATAATAGAACCCATTGGTGCAGCAGGTCTCAAAATGCGAGCATGATGGCAAGGTAGTGAAACTACTGTTTCAAATAGTTTCATTTGAGCAGCAGCCTTTATTATCGGCGAATACATGCAATGTGCTAAACTTGGTCAAGATCCAGAAAATTGCAACAGTCCAGAGCAAACAGCAAACAACAAAAAAGCAGTACGTAAGCGAAATACTCGAAAAATATAAAGACGTGTTCGAAGGGGATGGGAAAATGCCAGGAGAAGTTACGCTAACTGTAGACTCGAACGTTAAGCCAGTTCAGCAAACACCAAGACGTATTCCAATTCTCTTCAAAGAACAATTGAAGGCAGAGATGAAAGATCTAGAAAAAAGAGGCATTATAGAACGAGTAAACGAACCTTCAGAATGGATCTCGAACATTATTCTTGTCAAAAGGAAATCCAAGCTTCGAATTTGTCTCAATCCATACCATCTTAACCTAGCACTCAAGCGTGAACACAATCAATCAACAACAATGGAAGAAATCTTACCGCACCTGTCCAAGGCCAAAGTGTTTTCAACCCTCGATGCGAAAAATGGGTATTGGCAGTGTCAACTGGACGAAAAGTCACGTAAGCTGACTACATTTTGGACTCCATTTGGACGGTACAGATGGGTAAGAATGCCATTCGGAGTTTCACCAGCAACTGAAATCTATGAGAAGAAGCAGAAAGAAGTTTTAAACGGCTTAGATGGCATCGAAGAAATTATGGACGACATTCTAGTCATCGGCAGCGGAGATACACTAGAAGAAGCTGAGAGAGATCATGACAAGAACTTGGAAAATCTACTCAAGCGATATAGAGAGATGAACTTGAAGCTAAACATATCGAAAGCAAGAATAAAACTAAACAGCGTTCCTTTCTATGGTCACTTACTTACTTCTAGCGGCTTAAAAGCAGATCCTGCGAAAATCGAATCAATTCTAAACCTAAAAGCACCACAAAATGCAACAGAAGCGCAAAGTTTGATAGGATTTTGTGTATACCTGGCAAAATTCCTACCAAAGCTATCGACAGTTATGGAACCAATACGCAGAATCTCCAGAAGCGAGGCAGAATTCATCTGGACAGAGCAGCAAGAAGAATCGTTCAACAACATCAAACAACTTGTCACCAATCAACCTGTATTGAAATTCTACGACTCAAAGAAACCAGTCACAGTGCAATGCGATGCCAGCGGAACTGGATTAGGAGCAACTCTCATGCAGGATGGACAACCGGTATTGTATGCTTCAAGAGCTCTTACCTTCACCGAACAACGATATGCACAGATCGAAAAAGAATGTTTAGCGATTTTATTTGCTTGCAAACGATTCGATAAATATGTCTGTGGCAAAGAAGAAGTCATTGTCCAAACCGATCACAAGCCACTTCTCACGATTTTTAATAAGGACCTGATGAAGGCATCACGAAGAATACAGCGAATGCTTTTAAGTTTGCAGCGATATCACATCACTCTCAATTACGTTGAAGGCAAACACATGTATATTGCAGATCTTCTTTCAAGGTATGTTGATTTCAATGAAAATTCTCCGGAAAAAGCTGTGTACGAAGAAGAAGTCTACAAAATCGAGAAAATTTTCCATGAAATTTCAGAAATTAACATCACGACAGAAATTGACCTAGACGACATGCAGATTGAAAACATTCGAGATAAATCAGCAACCGACAAGTCACTTAACATGCTAAAAGAAATTTGCATTCGAGGATGGCCAGAAAACAAGAAAGATTTACCGATAGAACTTTTACCTTACTGGAGTTTTAAGAATGAAATCATTTCTCAAAACGGAATTTTGATGAAAAGCAATCGCATCATAATTCCAACAGCTTTACGAAAAGACACAATCAAAAAAATTCATCTTGGACATCCTGGAAGAGATCAATGCTATAGAAGAGCCAGAGATACTGTGTTTTGGCCTGGAATTCACGATCAAATCAAGCAAGAGATTTCGTCATGTACTGTATGTGCTGAAAATGCAGACAATCAACACCAGGAACCGTTGCAATCAACAGAAATTCCAAAATTGCCGTTCGAGAGGGTAGCAATCGACATTTGCGAAGTTCAAGAACAACACCAGAAGAAACTGAATCTATTAGTAACGGTGGATTACTATTCAGATTACATAGAAGTCGATTTTCTTCATTCGATGACCGCAACAAATGTCATAAATTGTTGCAAAAGGAATTTCAGCAGACACGGAATACCAAAAATCGTCGTATCAGACTGTGGAGCACAATTCACTAGCCGAGAGTTTCAACAATTCGCGAAGGACTGGAATTTCAAGCTCTCAATGTCATCACCATATCACCACCAAGCAAATGGTAAGGCAGAGTCAGCAGTCAAAATTGTTAAAAAAATTTACAAACGCAGCATCAAATCCAATGAAGACTTTTGGAAAGCACTTTGTGAACATCGTAACACATCCAAAGCAGATTTGCCAAGTCCAGCGCAAAGACTATTTTCGAGAAAATTAAGAACATCCATCCCGACAGCAAAATCGAATTTGTTACCAGAAGTTCAACAAAATATTCCAGCAAAAATTTCCGAGAAGCGAGGAAAGATGAAAAGCTATTTTGACCGAACAGCCAGATCATTACCATACATCGAAACCGGACGAGACGTATATTTTCAAAAACAGCCTGAAACCAACTCAAACTGGACACCAGGACAACTTGTCCAACATCTTTCATCACGCTCAAGCATTGTTGAGAAAGATGGTACACAATACCGAAGAAACAACATCAACATAAAGCCAAGAAATCATGCCGAGAAGGAAACATCAAACAAAACACCGAGCCCGAATACTTCTAATGAAATTAACATTCAGATTCCTGAGATGATGAGCAACAACAATGAAACAGAATACAACAACGATAACCGAAATGAACCAACACAAAATCAAAGGGGCGAAATAATAGGTTTGTTTGGTTACTTTTGTAGCACGATGTTCAAAAACTGTCAAATTATTGAAAGAAGGGGAAAATTCATTCATAGAGGGGAAAACTTGCTACAAAGTTAACAAACGCGAAAAACCAATTTTGTATCACTTTTGTGTACGAAACTTCAAACGTGACACACACCATCAAACACTACAGGCAAATCTTAAGACACACACAAACAAAAATACACACAGACGTGGATTTGACAGTTTTTTACTTCCTGCACACAGAAATTTGTGTAGCAGAAATTTGCAAGATTTTTCATGGAGGGGAAATTTCTTGCTCTCTCATTTTGCTCTCTCGTTGCTTCACTTTGGAGTTAACAAACAGGAATTTGTGAAATGTAGTGCGACGTCGTACGAATTCGTACGAAATTTCAGTAACCAAACAGACCTAATAGGTTTGTTTGGTTACTTTTGTAGCACGATGTTCAAAAACTGTCAAATTATTGAAAGAAGGGGAAAATTCATTCATAGAGGGGAAAACTTGCTACAAAGTTAACAAACGCGAAAAACCAATTTTGTATCACTTTTGTGTACGAAACTTCAAACGTGACACACACCATCAAACACTACAGGCAAATCTTAAAACACACACAAACAAAAATACACACAGACGTGGATTTGACAGTTTTTTACTTCCTGCACACAGAAATTTGTGTAGCAGAAATTTGCAAGATTTTTCATGGAGGGGAAATTTCTTGCTCTCTCATTTTGCTCTCTCGTTGCTACACTTTGGAGTTAACAAACAGGAATTTGTGAAATGTAGTGCGACGTCGTACGAATTCGTACGAAATTTCAGTAACCAAACAGACCTATTTTGCTCTCTCGTTGCTACACTTTGGAGTTAACAAACAGGAATTTGTGAAATGTAGTGCGACGTCGTACGAATTCGTACGAAATTTCAGTAACCAAACAGACCTAATAACGACAGAAGACTCTGAGGTAAACAAAACAAATGAAAACCAAGACAAATCAACATCATCATCATCGATAAGTGAAATTCCCATAGAAGAAGAAGTAAAGGAAGTGGTGTATATCACATATACAGTGTACGTGAGTGAAGCAGCAAGAATTGAAAAAAAAAAAACAAATTGAGATTCATCTGTCATTTTGCCGAGCTGAAAGGAAGTGTTTTGAAATTTCAATTTGTTAAACAAGTGAAAAAGTTTATTTAAACTAAATAAAAAAGTGAAATAAAAGTTAGAATAGTAAATACTATCAATAATTTATTTAAAAAATATAAAACAGCATGTGGTGGCTACGTTAAATCCTCTAAAAACGCCTATACTAAGGAGTATACAAACATTTTTTTTTACAAGTTAATTATTCTGATATTTTCATATAAAGTAACGTGAAGTGATGTTATTTAGGTAAATAAATTATCTTAGAATACTTTAAAACTAAGATTTTATCGCAATTTGCTATAAAAATAACAAATTTGTTGAAAACAAAAATATACTTTAATCCAGTGATTTCGTTGAGACTCATCTGTCAAATGAGAAACTCTCGCACAGGGTCGATCTAGTTTTTGTTGGTGGTGGCAAGGCGCTCAAATCCGTTTAGCGCCCGTAGTGCAGAGTTATTTTTTAACGCTTTAAATAAAATATTTTTAAAGGGGTAACAGCAGAATCCTATTTATCTTGTTGGATTTGTATCCTCGTCACGAAGTGTTTATTTCAGTTTAAAAGTACATTACCATTAAAAACATCACTTTATTAAGAAGAATATGAGAGAAAACTTACCTGTGAAAAGAAAAATTTGTGCACCGTATTATAGGCGTTTTTATATTATTTAATGCATCACCACATGTTTTTTTATATATTTCTTATCAATAAAGTTTTTCAAAGTAATCACTATATTAACTTTCATTTCACTTTTTTATTCAGTTCAATAAGCTTTTTCACTATTTTTATGATTTAAAATCTCTGTACACTTTTCTACAGCTCGGCAAAATGACGGAAGCATCTCAATTGTTTTTTTCTTTTTTTTTAATCTGGCTTCCTCTGGGCGCCCCAGCCTTCGGCCGTGTAACTGCACTGCGACCCTGGGGCAATGCATTTGTGTTTGTATAACTCACACTATTTTGAAAAATGCTTCACTGTTTCCACGATATGCCAGTTCCTTTACTTCTTCTTCTTTGGAAATTCCAGAGCCAACAGCTGATATATCTGTCAATCCGATTCCACAGACTACAACACATGGAAGAAGAACTCCCAGAAGAAAAGTGCTGCCAAGTAGGTTAAAAGATTATGAATTGTATAATTTTGTGCTATCGAAATAATTTACATTATCGAATTTTTTATATTTATCAATTGAAATTTAAATAAATTCCTACGAGATAATTAACATATTAATCGAATTTTTTATATTTTATCGATTGAAATTTAAATAAAATGTATCGAGATACATAATTAACGTAATCGAATTTTTTATATTTTATCAAATTGAAGTTTAAATAAATTCTATTGAAATAATTAACGTAATTTAATTTTTTGTTTATACTAAAAGTTTAAATAACTTCAATATTGACATACTTCATAAAAGAGTTTTTATCATATAATTTTGTATTATCGAAATAGTTATACGTAGTTATAAATAAACAAAAAGAGAAATTTCATAATTTATGTAATCGAAATTTGATATTTATCAATATAAAGTTTAAACTAATACTTTTTGTACTCGAACTTCACATGCAAAATATAACAACTTATTTTTCTCTGAAATACTTTTGTAATTAAGTTAATGAAGACTTAAAACTTATATTTTTTGAAAAGAAGAAGGATGTTGTGGAACGCACCTAACTTATAAGATTTGACTTCTAATAAATCAAGCGCAACTCACTTCACTTGAGACGCGAGTAAAGAAACCCATCTTGGTCTTTTATTCAACCGATTTTTTTAGATATATTTTATAGAAGCAAGCATAAAATAACAAAATCTTTCGTTTTTAGCAAGATTTACACAATGTCGAATTCCTTACAACCAAATAATCGTTTTTTTTCTAAACAGTATCGATTTTTTTTTTAAACAAAATCGATTTTATTCTGTCAAAACAAATCTTGCATTTTCAGCAAGATTTCAAATCGATTTCACACACACTAACAAGATTTGGCATTTCTCTGGAGTTGAAAGTATTTTGCGGCGGGTTTAACAAATGTTCTAAAGTGTTCGTCGGTCATTTAAATAGATTAAAAGCATATAAATCATTAAAACTAATTTTAATTTTATAGAAAAAGGTACAAATACACCTTAGTTTTAAGTTTTAACACCTTATTGTTTCACACAAAAAACGTTGAAGTCAAATTAAAAAAAAAAAAAAAAAAAAACACAATAAAAAGACTTATGTTGAATTCCTTACAACCATTTCAAATCGATTTTTTTTGGTTGTAAGGAATACACAAAAAATCAAATTTTTCCGGTGGGAGTGTGTGTGTGTCATTTGACAGTAATACTATGTTCCCACCAAAGCGAAATCTGGGTTTTCAGCTGAAAACTTTCGAGATTTCAAATTAGTGTTCACACTGCCAAAACCAAGATTTCGTCTTATATAAACACAAACTACTACCTTTGTGTTCCTATGTGTTTGTATTTCTCTCCACCCAAATGTCAAATACAATATCATACTCTCTCTTTTTACCTGCTTGGCGTTGGAGTGAAAGATCACAAATTGTATCAAAAAGCTTTTCACCATTGTGTGGTGAAAGCTGAAAATGGGTCTGTTCATAAAGATATGTTCGCATCGATACAAGATTTCATTGAGATTTCAACGAAATCTCGAATTTCGAAATCTCAAAACTGTATGGGGAAATGTGAAGATTTGGACTGAAATCTCTGAAATCCGAGATTTCACTCTGGTGGGAACGTAGTATAACTTTGAGGCAAAAAGTAAACAAACTAATGCGCATACAAATTATTTACAAATATTCCAAAGTGCATTCTGTTTACTGCGTCCATTTGTTAAATTAAAAATATATATTTGCGAGAAAAGTTGCAAAAATAGACAAAAGTAGTTGTGCGGTCATTAAAGTTAAGAAAAACAACCCAAATTTATTCAAGAAACACATCAATCAAGGAACACATCGGCGAAGGCGCGCTTTATATCTTAAAATCGGCTCTGGGCACTTTGCATCGAAGTTAATTGATGTTTTGATAACTTATTATTAACTATTCACTATTTTTTGATGAAATAAAATTTGTTTCAATAATTTATTTGCTTTTAATCTATTTAAATTGACGACGAACACTTTAGAATATTTGTATAACCTGCCGCACAATACTTTCAACTCCAGAGAAATGTCAAATCTTGCTAGTGTGTGTGAAATCGATCTGAAATCTTGCTGAAAATGCAAGATTTGTTTTGACAGAATAAAATCGATTTTGTTTAGAAAAAAATCGATTTTGTTTAGAAAAAAATCGATTTTGGCGTTGTAAGGAATTCGACATTACATTGTCCCTGATCACACGTGAAGAAATTCAAGCATTTTCTGCGATTTGTGATGGTGAGCGGGGTAACTTGCAGAAGAGGGAGGGGGATGAAATATTTTAAAATATTTGAAAATATTCGGTGTAGAAAATTGACGTTCTCTTGTGTGTTGCTTTTTCTATCCAATCCAACCAATCAAATCGTGTCTTTCATTATGAAAATACGAAAAACACAAAGAGGAGAACAAAATCTGCAGAATAATTTTGTTCACATCTGAACACTTTCGTTCTTCACGTGTAATCAAGCACATTTAAACGCGAATGCATTTCAAACGCTTCGGTGGCGTTCATCATCAGCACTAACTCAATTGTTAAGGTTCTCCCAAACCAACGCGAAACATTCGCCGACGAGGCGAAATCATTCACAATAATACAAAATATGAAAGATACTGTAACGGGGCAAAAGGATAGGGACCCGGGGATAGGATTAGGATTCAGGACAGGAAAAGCATTTGAAAGGAAACCGGAAATGGATAGGAGCCGGAAATGGTTTTGAATTGGGCTGGGATAGGACGGAAAGGGTACCAATGTCTAGCGGACAGGGCTGTGGCATGCTGGCGTAGCACGGCTAAGCTCGCCGGATGTAGGGGGGGATCTTACCCCTCCGCTAAACCTCACCTCGCTACAAAACTAAATTTCATGCCACTTTCTTTCATCTCATATACCTACTGGGCTGTCACACTTCGAGAATCTGCAGCTGGAATTGCAGTTGGACCATGCACCACGACGATTTCTTTCGAACTAACCCCTAAGTTCTCCTACCTCTATCGACACCGCAAACCATCCTCCAGCAACACAAAAGAAAACCCCTATTCCATTGTTTGCTGAGGTAAATGAGATCCGTTGGGGTTAACACTATCCACTCGGAGGAGCCCTCTCTCCACCTAACCTGCCCCTTATAACCGACGAAACCTAACCACTGAACTCACCTTGATGTGTTGAAAAATGCATTCCTTAGTCCCCTTTCACACGAAGAAACAAGTTGCTGGAGATTTTTTTGACGTTTTCTTTTAATCTCCTTAAAAATCTCTTGTACCTTTCATACGAGGAAACAAATCTCCAGGCAATTTTTGAAATTTCCTTTGAAAGTCTATTGGTTGAACACACCTAAACCTAGATGTGAAAGGAAATGTCAAAAAATCTCCTCAAATCCTCGACCGGGGAGATTCTGTTCGCCCCTCTTTCCTCCTGCCCTTCTCACCCAGGAACTAAAAGTTGCTGGCAACTCAGTTTCCTCGTGTGAAAGGGCACTTACCCTACATCTGAACCTTTTCACCACTCCCAAATTCCTAACACCTCGAATGGTTTCATTTTCATAGAAACTAAAGAGGTGTCACTGCTGTCATGCATCTTTGATGACTTTCCCGACCAAAACAAAATTAAAATGATTTCTGAGCCATCGTATGCCTATGCATCCTTTTTTTTCAAAAAAAAAACATAAAAACCAACAAAATAACACCAAAAAAACAATACTACACTGAGGGTGACTCGTTATACTCACAACAAATGAAAGGAAATATGGATAAAACCATTTTCTGTGACGGTGTTGTTTCACCCAGGTTTGCTCACCCATCAGGCATCGCGAATTCCCTCGGAATGATCTCAATTCCAGGACAGAATTCCCAAGGTAAGTAGCGCTCATGGGTCTTACAGAAGTCCTATAGGCCTACTCTATTTTCTATAGGTACCAGGCTCGCGCTGGTTGTGCATTAATTCTGCCTAAAGTCCTACACCTTGTGTCGCCGTCTCGGCCTGGGGAAGTTAGCAGAATTCGCCCGCCCGCATTGCAAAGCACTATCCCTACGCTACCTACAACTCTGTTATCGGTATCGAGTCATTCGAAAGTTGGTTCCAATGCCCATCATCAGTCGTGATATACGTGCACGCAAAATCAGGGATTGGCGATTCAAACCTTTCGTCACCGAATCCCCAATGGGCGCTGTGCTGTTTTCGCTCACATGCGTTTGCCGAGGAATTGGCGAGCTCGGAGGCGCCCGTAACAATAAACAATGCTAAACAACAACAAAAAATCGCCTTTGCGAATGATTCGCTACGAATTCGCGTTGGTTTGGGAGAGCCTTTATTATTTCTCCCAAATTGGTCGTCTATCAGCAAAGAACATAAAGAAGAAGTAACGGGTGCATTCTAAACCAGGGCAAACAATGTGCCCTTTCACACGAGGAAACTGAGTTGCCAGCAACTTTTAGTTCCTGGGTGAGAAGGGCAGGAGGAAAGAGGGCGAACAGAATCTCCCCGGTCGAAGATTTGAGGAGATTCTTTGACATTTCCTTTCACATCTAGGTTTAGGTGTGTTCAACCAATAGACTTTCAAAGGAATTTTCAAAAATTGCCTGAAGATTTGTTTCCTTGTGTGAAAGGTACAAGAGATTTTTAAGGAGATTAAAAGAAAACGTCAAAAAAATCTCTAGCAACTTGTTTCTTCGTGTGAAAGGGGACTTACATTTATTTACATGTTTGACCAACTTGATGCTGTGCTCTCTTTCATCAATGCCATGACCTTCGGTTATTACATGATCGGCAAAAGCTGATTGTTTTAATTTTTTCTTTTTCACATAATTACAATGTTCTTTATACCTCACGTTTATACTGCGCTTAGTTTGTCCTATATAACGTCGTTTGCAAACACTAATTTTAATTCCTCAAAAAATAGTGAATGGTCAGTTAGAAGTTATAAAAATATCAACTAACTTCGGTTCAAAGTGCCCAAAGTCAATTAAAGATATACCTAAATCGCGCGGTCGCCGATGTGTTTCTCGAATGATGTGTTTCTTGGATGAATTTCGGTTGTTTTTTTACTTTATTGGCCACATAACTATTTTCTGTTTATTTTTGCAACTTTTCTCGGAAATGTATATGTTTTTAATCTAACAAAATGACGCGAAAAACTGAATGCACTTTGGAATATTTGTAACAAATTTGTATGCGCATATCCCAACTAACATTTCAGCTTCGGTTCGGCCTAACTGAATAGGCTTTCTGATTTCCTTAAGACATTTTTTGTAAAATTTTGTTAAGCATAAAAAGGAGAATATTATAGAACTTCGAAAATGATTTCGGAAAATCTTCTTGGAGGCCCCGTACGCAGATCTCTTAAAAGCTTCAAATTCTATACGATCCATAAGAAGTTTTAACGAGCGCTATTCGAAATCTTAGTGAAATTATGGTTTTGACAGATAGCTTCAGAAATGTTTCTATAAAAGTAAACACGCAAGTGTAATAGAAAGTCTTATAATAGCTATTAGAAGCCGACAATACAGCTCTTACAGAGGTTGTAAGAAAATGGGGGAAAAATATAATTCTTTTTACTTTCAATTTCTTTTGAGTGATTTTTACCGCATTTAATGTTTGTTAAACCTGAAACTATTATTTGTTTTCAATTATTTGTAAATTAATGAATTGGAAATAATTATAAAACACAAAGATTTTTCTTACCCGTCTAGGAATCGAACACGGAACTCCTGCGTAAGAGTCCATCACTCTACCCACTCAGCCATCTTAGATATAAAATGGAAGATGCAAAAACTTAATCAGTATTTTCCAGTCCTACATGCTGGCTCCACTAGACATGAACGATGTCCAACATCCAAACCACAATCCAATCAGCAAACTGATTTGTATGGATATGTCACTGCACGGACATGGATTTTTGAGACTCCATTGTTTTTTTTTTAAACATGTTCATAATCCAACCATGGCTCATGCCCAGTGGAGCCACCATGTTAATAACAAATTTGTAACCCATTCACACAAAGAAACAAGATGTACAAGATTTTTTTTTTTCAAATCGCTTGTTTATTATTGAAATTAAAATCTGAAGAGCTGAGTGGTTGTTTTTAAATTCAATCAGCCATTGCCTGAGGTTAAGTCTAAGCTTTTGATTTTTTCATCTTCGTCATCGCTTTCTTGAAAACATTAATCATTAAACTCGTGTGTGTTATCCCTCATAAAAGTTTCGCCTCTCATGCTGGTAGTGGGGTTCATATCTAAGTACAGAATGAATATTTATATTTAAAAGAAAATTTTAAACAGAGGAACAATGAAACACACTTAAATCTTCTGGCTCTGGAGATATTTGATTTATCGATGAAAGACTTATTAAATCTGAACTTTCTTGCTGTCACGTCGTTGTCTTTCATTTGCATTCTTTTGAAGATCTAAGTTACGAGCTCTCTGGAGTATTAAGAAACGTCTCACCGCAAGAGATCTATAATAATTTCCCGACTTTTAAATTTTTTCCACGAAGTAGACATATTCACGCAAAAAAAATTTCACAAACAATTTATTCAATAAACGAAAATTTATCAATGACTTCATTAAAATGACTTTGACAGATTTGAGTCTCTTTAGCATAGACTGACATTTTCTATTATGGTTCGTTAATAAAGTCTGAGAAGTCTCTGCGAAGTATTCGATAAGGCTTCCAGCAAATTGTAACCGAAACCTTTTAAAGACAAAGTGACAGGAGCTTCAATTAAATTACTCTATACAATCTTTATAAAGTGACAGCTTCATGTTTCTTCGTTAATGTTATTAACAGAGGTCTATCCGAAACAAAGACGCTAGTCTCGTTTAATTTTCTATATCAAGCTTTAAAACGACTTTAAAGAAGCAGTTATTGAAATCATGACTTCTATTAGAAATTTATTTTTGATGAAAGCTTTATAGAAGCTTTATACATATCCAGACTTGCAGCATATCGATATTTCTAAGCTAATAGAAACTGAAATGTTAGTTGGGATAGTTTGTTTACTTTTTTGCCTCAAAGCTACTGTCAAATGACACACACACAATCCCACACGAAAAATTTGATTTTTTGTGTGTTCCTTACAACCAACAAAAAAAATCGATTTGAAATTGTTGTAAGGAATTCGACAACAGACTTTCACACACACTAGTAAGATTTGACATTTCTTTGGAGTTGAAAGTTAAAGTTTTGTTCTGCGGTGTTTTACAAATACTCAAAAGTGTTTCTCGTTCGTTTAAATAAAATAAAAACAAATATTTCTCTTAAAAGTTTTTAATTCATCAAATGGCAGTGCATAATTAATAAGAAGTGATAAAAATATCAATGAACTTCGATTTCAAGTGTCCAAAGTCGATTGATGTTATGAAGCGGGCGCTCGCCGACGTGTTCCTCATTTGATGTGTTTTTTGATGGATTTTGGATTTTTTTTAACTTTAATGGACGCACAACAATTTTTGTCTATTTCTGCTACTATTCCCGGAAATATATTTGTTTTTAATCGTATTAAATGACGCGTAAGTCGGAATGCACTTTTGAGTATTTGTATGTCCATTAATTTGTTTACTTTTTGCTTCAAAATTTATGTCAATGGCCAACACACACAATCACATAAAAAAATTGATTTTTTTTACAAATTCTTTTCAACCCAAAAAAGAAATCGATCTCCAATCGTTGAAAGGAATTCGACATCAAAAACAGAAAGATGATAAGTAAATTAGGTGTGTTCCCTTTTTGACGCTACGGAAAGCTACTTTTCGTTGGTTTTTGACATTAGCTTCAGTGGCCTTCCAACCATTATAGTTCTACCTTTAGATGAAATAACGGCTTTACAACGTGACGACGTAAGGTAGAACTAGAATAGGCGCGAAGCTGTCGGAAGCTTATGTCAAAACCGACCGAAAAGTAACTTTCCGAAACGTCAATTTCACAAGTGACCCATAATGCACTTAAGTGTTTGGAAGTGAAAAAAAAATAATTGTTTATTCAATGTTTATTTTCTCATATGTACTTATTCACAGCACAGAGTGATATGCTTTTATTATTTATTTTGCGAAACCACTAAAATTCGATGGGATATAAATTAATAAAAAAAAAATTGATTTGACTTCACTCATTCATTCATCAAACAGAAAAAAAAAATTGAAAACTATGCACCAAGCGCCAAGTTCTTGTTAGTTTGCTTCCACCATTTTGATTTTGCATTCGCCCACTTACGAAAGAGCGGTCGTTGAGCGCTCTCACGTCCGACGGCGAAAGTTAACGAAAACTAAACGAAAAGTTTTACTTCGCAATTATGTGCGTGTCATATAAATTTCTTGTTTTCGATGGGTTTCGTACGACCACTTAGGTTGGCTTCCGACTATTCTAGTTCTACCTTGAATTATAAAAGAAAAACATTTACAGCCAAATTAAAAAACGCGGAATAGCGAAGGGTAGCCTTATTCCATGGATTAAGTGCAAAATGTTACTAATAAAACAAAATTTCTGCTATGTGACGTTTACTATGCTAAACCACCGAAGCAGATGGTTTAGCGAAGGAATAAGCAGCCAGACTTTGGTGTTGGTATCAGAATATTTACTTTTCAATAAATTTTTTTTTCTATGCACAATGATTTCGCTATGTTCTGAAGAATATAATACTGCGTTTTCATTAGGCCAAATGGATAATTTCGTTGAAAATTTCCAAATGCGATATGAAATCATTTCATTTCCCCATACAAATTCACATTTCGAAATAAGATAATTTCAACCAAATTTGCACAAAATTTAGGTTGGAAATTAAGTCAAAACCTAACGAACACACCCAATTTGCCACAGTTTGAAGAGCTCTGAATTGGTTTTGTATGAATATAGCTGTTTTTTTGCATGTCCAGATAAAATTGTGTGAAAAAAACGACAACAAAGCAAAAAAATTTACATGTTAAATACAACAACAACTATGTCCATATAGAGTTAGCTAAGTGCCCTTTCACACGAGGAAGCTGAGTTGCCAGCAACTTTTAGTTCCTGGGTGAGAAGGGCAGGAGGAAAGAGGGGCGAACAGAATCTCCCCGGTCGAGGATTTGATGAGATTTTTTGACTTTCCTTTCACATCTAGGCTTAGGTGTGTTCAACCATATAGACTTTCAAAGAAAATTTCAAAAAATTGCCTGGAGATTAATTTGTTTCCTTGTATGAAAGGTACAAGAGATTTTTGAGGAGATTAAAAGAAACCGTCAAAAAAATCTCCAGCAACTTGTTTCCTCGTGTGAAAGGGGACTAAGTCCAGATAATTAACTGGAGTTTTGAGTATATATAAGCTGCGTTTTTTTGTATGTCCATATGGAGTGCGAAAAAAACGACATCGGGACATTTCAACATTTGCCTTGGTCTGCCATTTTGTTCTGAACTATCACCAACAAACATTTGACATTTCTATACAAATTATCGATAACTCAACGACAATGGTAGTCTGGCAGTACCATTTTATCGGGACAAAAGTTAACTCCAGTTAATTATCTGGACTTAGCTAACTCTATATGGACATAGTTGTTGTTGTATTTAACATGTAAATTGTTTTGCTTTGTTGTCGTTTTTTTCACACAATTTTATCTGGACATGCAAAAAACACAGCTATAATTAATTATTATAATTATAGCTGTGTTTTTTTGTATGTCCGAATAAAATTGTGTGAAAAAAACGACAACAAAGCAAAACAGTTTACATGTTAAATACAACAACAACTATGTCCATATAGAGTTAGCTAAGTCCAGATAATTAACTGGAGTTAACTTTTGTCCCGATAAAACGGTATTGCCAGACTACCATTGTCGTTGTGTTATCGATAATTTGTATAGAAATGTCAAATGTTTGTTGGTAAGATAGTTCAATACAAAATGGCAGACCATAGCAAATGTTGAAATGTCCCGATGTCGTTTTTTTCGCCAAACTCCATATGGACATACAAAAAAACGCAGCTTATATATACTCAAAGATTGTTTCACACGAATCAAACATTCTGTCTCATTCGCATTTCATAAGAAAAATTGGAACGCCATTTGCATTTTTGAAGGTGCTGTCAAATTGATTTTTTTTTTCATCTTTTTGGGCGGTGGAAACACCAAAAAGATTTATTAAATCTAATCTGAGATAAACCTTTGGTGGAAACATAGCATTACCAACAAACATTTGACATTTCTATACAAATTATCGATAACACAACGACAATGGTAGTCTGGCAATACCGTTTTATCGGGACAAAAGTTAACTCCAGTTAATTATCTGGACAGTGCCTTTCAAGCTAACTCTATATGTCAACAAATGAAACTGCCAGGCTCAGGAAAGTAATGTCTAAGGTTCACATCCCTCCAGGCTTTTTAAAAAGACCTGATGAAACCTGGACGGACTCCTGCTCCGAAACTTTAGAGTCACTTTTAAGCACTCACTTCCCAGGATGTACTATCGATACACCTTCTGTGGACAGAGGCCCCAACATAAGTGAAATCTCTAACATAGGTACCCAAATAGTAGATAGTAGAAAGGTGGCTTGGGCCATTGACTCCTTCTCAGCATACAAGTCTCCAGGGCCTGATGGAATAATGCCAATTATGCTCCAAAGCTCTAAAGACATAATTGTTCCAATTCTAGTGGACATATTTAGGGGTTGTCTTAACATCACCTATATTCCCTCTAGTTGGAGAGAAGTCAACGTCATCTTCATACCGAAAGCTGGCAAGCCCACCCACACCAAACCGAAAGACTTCAGGCCTATAAGCCTCTCCTCTTTTCTTCTCAAGACCTTGGAAAGGCTAATTGAAACTAATATTCGCCTTAAACTGAATGATGGCGTGCTCTCGCAGGCCCAGCATGCATACATGAAGGGCAAATCTGTTGAGACGGCGCTTCATGAAGTGGTCGGCACAATCGAAAAATCAATTCATTTCAAGGAATTTGCTCTAGTAGCATTCCTCGACATAGAAGGGGCCTTTAATAATGTCGACAACAGTGCAATTCGACAAGCCCTAAACTCTATGGGTATTGATCCGATACTGATAAAGTGGATTGACTCCATGCTCCAAACGAGACTTATTAATGTGGAAATGGGCGATAGCAAGTTAAAAGTAAGGACGTGTAGGGGTACTCCACAGGGTGGAGTCTTATCTCCTCTGCTTTGGCTTCTTGTTGTCAACCAGATTTTATTAAAATTAAATCTGAGTGGTATCAAGGTCGTGGCATATGCCGATGACATTGTGTTAATGGCCTCAGGAAAATTTGCCCCTACCCTGTGCGAGCTCCTACAAACGGCCCTTAACAAGCTCAGTGATTGGGCCAGTAGCTGCGGACTTAGCGTTAACCCACAAAAGACAGAACTGGTTCTGTTTACGAGGAAACGTAATATTCCGAACATAGTCCCGCCAACCATTGACGGAATTCCGTTACAGGTTTCGGGTACTGCCAAATATCTTGGCGTTGTTCTTGATCGTAAACTAAACTGGAAAGAAAATATAAAAGAAAGAGAGAAAAAAGCCTCAATAGCTTTCTACACTTGCAGTAGAATTTTTGGTAAAAGATGGGGTCCCAGCCCCAGAACCATTCATTGGATGTACACAGCCATTATAAGGCCAATTCTTACGTACGCATGCATGGTCTGGTGGCCAGCCTTAGATAAGGAAACCAATCTTAAGACCATGACAAAAATCCAAAGAATAGCGTGTATCGGCACAACCAGTGCTATGAGAACTACACCAACGGCAGCCCTAGAAACATTCCTTTCACTAGCCCCACTCGATCTATTTACAAAAGAGATGGCGGCCAAAAGTGCTTTAAGACTTAAACAGTCTAATAACTGGAAAAGAGGCCACTACGGTCATAAAATAATAACGAACTTTACGGACATAGACACTCAAACAGACTACATCACACCACACATAGATTTCAACCCAGTGGCCATGACAGATATCCCAACAAGGGAATTCTGGAATGAAAACAGGGTCATTAATGCAAATCATGTTTCGGTGTTTACTGACGGTTCTAAAACAAAAGAGGGGGTAGGGTCAGGTATCTACTCGGTAAACCCACCTATCAACAGATCAATGAAGCTTCCAAACTTTTGCAGTGTATTCCAAGCGGAGGTGCTTGCAGTTTGCGAAGCCGCGAAATATCTAATCTCTTATGAAGTAGTCAATAGTAATATCGACATCTTCATAGACAGCCAGGCGGCCATTAGGGCCATTTCTTCAATCACTGTAAAGTCCAAACTGGTGGATCGTTGTCGGATTAAGCTTAGATCTCTAGGCACAACGAACACTGTTACCCTAAAATGGGTCCCAGGACATCGTGATATTATGGGGAATGAAATGGCAGATGAACTGGCCAAAAACGGATCATCTCTCGATCCGAGCCAGGTCGAATCTTCTATACTTGTGCCACTGGAGCAGGTAAAAAGTGAAATTCACCAGAATTTCCTCGAAGCTGCAGACGTCAGATGGTCATCAATTGACACTAGTCGGGTTTCAAGAAATTTATGGCCGAATATTTCGAAGAAAAAAACTGAATATTTACTAAAGATAAGCAGACCTCAACTATCGCTCCTAGTTGGAATCCTAACGGGACACAACTCAATGGGAACCCACATGAGGAGAATGGGCATTAGCCCATCGGACTTATGTAGAGGGTGTCAAGATGAAGAGGCGGAAGAGGGCTCATCCCATTTCCTTTGCGAATGCCCCAGCTTAGCTAGAACTAGAAAAGAAGCCCTCGGAGAATATTTTTCGACGAAATGGGCGACATCTCTTCCTTGCCACTAAAGAATATCCTGAAATTCATTCAGAATTCAGGATGGTTCAGGGAGGCATCCCACACCTAAACTATCCCCGATCACCCACCTTCCTCATACCTACCTACCTTAATCCTGGGGAACGCAATGGATCCACGGAGATCCGAGTGAGATGTTGCGGCTTGCCGTATCATCACCCCTTCTAACCTAACCTAACTCTATATGACGGCCCCCAACTAACATTTCAGCTTCGGTTCGGCTTAACTGAATAGGCTTTCTGATTTCCTTAAGACATTTGTAAAATTTTGTTAAGCATAAAAAGGAGAATATTAGCTGCGTTTTTTTGTATGTCCATATGGAGTTTGGCGAAAAAAACGACATCGGGACATTTCAACATTTCGCTGGCTCAAAACTATAATAAGGGTATTCATTCAACAGCGTAAACTCGTCGTAAACATCGTAAAGTTTTAAACTTCGTAAATCTGTCAAATTTTCCATACAAATTGTGACAGAATTACGAAGTTTAAAAGTTTACAACGTTTACGACGACTTTACGCTGTTGTATGAATACCCTTAATGTTCTATGTCAAGCAAATCGAAAAAAATGAGTTTTATATATCGAAATTTTCGTCTCGTTTTCGGCTTTAAGGAAATGTATGTTTCATTTTTATTTTTGACTTAATGACTGTTTTACACCCCTACGAAATATTAAATTTATGAGGATTCTTAATATTGCTCAGAATTAAAATGTTCTAAGTTAACATAGAACAATACATCTCATTCAAGCTCAATATCAGTATGCATACTTTTAAGTTACATAGAACATTTTTGCAATTGAGTACAACATAGAACATTATAATATTGATTATTTAAGAAGAAAATAAAAATATTTTAATATACATAGAACATACTTTTTGAGTTTTTGGTTTCATATTTGGTAAGGTCACGTATTATTCTCCAGTGTCCCTAATAAGAATTTCTATTAAATATTTCTTAATAAAATATCAAAACTTGGAGTTATGTAAGCAAAGTAAGTACTGACTACTAAAAATTGGAATTTTTTCCAAAATTCTTCTACTTTAAGCCATTCTATTCACGAAAGCTTTTGAGTTCGAGTTCACAAGGAATTACTTGATTTTTCACTATAAAACCACATTTATTCAAGTTTTCCACTATACCACCCTTAGCTATGGAAATATTAAACTCAAATCTAATTTTTTATTATTACAAAATCGTATTTTAAATATGTTTTAACGAGAAAAGCCGTATTAACATACCGTAATTGTTGAAAACAGACTAATTTCCAATATATTCATGTGTATCCCACTCAGTTTTATAATGTTCTATGTACGACATACAGTGACTGCCATTAATATTCGGTTTTCTATTTAATATTTTATGAAAATTATTTGGGTGTCCTTAAACGCATATATTTACCAACTTTCTTAGCTGAAATTGTTCACGGTATTTTAGTATAGCATTAAATCTACACGTTATGGCCAAGAAAAATTTAGAAACCTTACCAAAAACCGTTATAACACAAAGAAAGTTAAGAAATAAGCAAATAGAAATAGAAATAAACCCTCCATTAATATTCGGTTTTTTTTGTTGAGTTCTGATTTAAGTGGTTAAAAAGTGCATTACTATTTAATTGCGCATCTTCTGCTCACAAGAATATCAGATGAACGCTCTGGCGTGCTTGCTGCATTTTTTTTCATGTACTCTGGGTTTATTTTCTGTCATTCCTTGTGCAACTTTACTTAAAATGCATTTTTGGGCGAAGCACGACTCTCCCGCACTTGTTGGCCACGCCATCCCACAGGTTTCTTATGGGATGAAGACAGGACAATCTGAAGATGTTGCGATTATTTTTGGGCAGTTGTACGAAAGCTATTAGGGGATAGTATAGGCTTACAGTTTAGGATCACTATGTTGATAAAAAGTGAAGACCCGTGAAATACCCAATGGACCAGCATTCTGTTTAAGATTTTCTCTCAGGGGTCCTCAAATAATATTCTTGGTTCACTATCCCATCAAAAAACACCTGATTGCCAACATCTTTGGTCGATATGCAACTCCACACCATAATACAACCTTTTCCATGCCTAACTGGCAGCTTCAAATTATGGTTTTTTAGCTCTTTAATTTTGTTTTGCGTCATAACACTACCCAGCCATCGAATCCGATACGATTGAATTTGCTTTTAATTTTAACCGTTATGGCAGGGTCATCATATTGCGTAAGGAAAAATCGCTAAAAACCAAAAATTTGAAACCAACAGTTAAGCATGATGGAGGTCGCGTTATGATGTGAGGTTGCATATCGACCAAAGATGTTGGCAATCAGGTGTTTTTTGATGGGATAATGAACCAAGAATATTGTTTGAGGACCCCTGAGTGAAAATCTTAAACAGAATGCTGGTCCATTGGGTATTTCGCGGGTCTTCACGTTTTATCAACATAATGATCCTAAACTGTAAGCCTATACTATCCCCTAATAGCTTTCGTACAACTGCCCAAAAATTATCGCAACTTCTTCAGATTGTCCTGTCTTCATCCCATAAGAAACCTGTGGGATGGCTTGGCCAACAAGTGCGGGAGAGTCGTGCTTCGCCCAAAAATGCATTTTAAGTAAAGTTGCACAAGGAATGACAGAAAATAAACCCAGAGTACATGAAAAAAAATGCAGCAAGCACGCCAGAGCGTTCATCTGATATTCTTGTGAGCAGAAGATGCGCAATTAAATGGTAATGCACTTTTTAACCACTTAAATCAGAACTCAACAAAAAAAAACCGAATATTAATGGAGGGTTTATTTCTATTTCTATTTGCTTATTTCTTAACTTTCTTTGTGTTATAACGGTTTTCGGTAAGGCTTCTAAATTTTTCTTGGCCATAACGTGTAGATTTAATGCTATACTAAAATACCGTGAACAATTTCAGCTAAGAAAGTTGGTAAATATATGCGTTTAAGGTCACCCAAAGAATTTTCATAAAATATTAAATAGAAAACCGAATATTAATGGCAGTCACTGTAGAACACAAAATTTACAAAAATGCCAACCAAATAAGAAAAGTGTTCTATGTTAAAATTAAAAAGTGTTAATTATTTCGCTATACAAAACGAAAAATGGAATGAAAGTCCTTAATTCAATAAAACTTGTAAATACAAATAATACTGTATTGTTTTCTTTTTGAAAAAATGATAATTTGATATTAAATAAGCAGCGTAAAACTTTGGGCACGAATATCTCTGAATGAGGGTACCTTAACATAGAACGTTATAGTTTTGAGCCAGCGATTTGCCTTGGTCTGCCATTTTGTTCTGAACTATCTTACCCTGAGGCCACACGAGCAAGTACTTGCAAGCAAGTTGGCTACATACACTGCCTGTCAAATTCGTAATTTGCATTCCACTTGCCTCCCACTTGCTTTCCACTTGCATTCCACTTGCTTGTCTCCCAACTTGCTTCTCAACTTGCTTCACTACTGGCTTCAAAACTTGCATGCCAGTTGATAAGCAAGTTGCTTGGGTTTGTTTGTGTTAGTAAACAAATGTGTATGTATTGCAACTTGCTTGCAAGTACTTGCTCGTGTGGCCTCGGGGTTACCAACAAACATTTGACATTTCTATACAAATTATCGATAACACAACGACAATGTAGTCTGGCAATACCGTTTTATCGGGACAAAAGTTAACTCCAGTTAATTATCTGGACTTAGCTAACTCTATATGGACATAGTTGTTGTTGTATTTAACATGTAAATTGTTTTGCTTTGTTGTCGTTTTTTTCACACAATTTTATCTGGACATGCAAAAAAACACAGCTATTATAGAACTTCGAAAATGATTTCGGAAAATCTTCTTGGAGGCCCCGTACGCAGATCTTTTAAAAGCTTCAAATTCTATACGATCCATAAGAAGTTTTAACGAGCGCTATTCGAAATCTTAGTGAAATTATGGTTTTGACAGATAGCTTCAGAAATGTTTCTATAAAAGTAAACACGCAAGTGTAATAGAAAGTCTTAGCTATTAGCTGTGTTTTTTTGCATGTCCAGATAAAATTGTGTGAAAAAAACGACAACAAAGCAAAACAATTTACATGTTAAATACAACAACAACTATGTCCATATAGAGTTAGCTAAGTCCAGATAATTAACTGGAGTTAACTTTTGTCCCGATAAAACGGTATTGCCAGACTACCATTGTCGTTGTGTTATCGATAATTTGTATAGAAATGTCAAATGTTTGTTGGTAAGATAGTTCAGAACAAAATGGCAGACCAATGCAAATGTTGAAATGTCCCGATGTCGTTTTTTCGCCAAACTCCATATGGACATACAAAAAAACGCAGCTAAGCTGTGTTTTAGCTGTGTTTTTTTGCATGTCCAGATAAAATTGTGTGAAAAAAACGACAACAAAGCAAAACAATGTACATGTTAAATACAACAACAACTATGTCCATATAGAGTTAGCTAAGTCCAGATAATTAACTGGAGTTAACTTTTGTCCCGATAAAACGGTATTGCCAGACTACCATTGTCGTTGTGTTATCAATAATTTGTATAGAAATGTCAAATGTTTGTTGGTAAGATAGTTCAGAACAGAATGGCAGACCAAGGCAAATGTTGAAATGTCCCGATGTCGTTTTTTTCGCCAAATTCCATATGGACATACAAAAAAACGTAGCTATTAGAAGCCGACAAAACAGCTCTTACAGAGGTTGTTGGAAAATGGGGGAAAAAGTATAATTCTTTTTACTTTCAATTTATTTTGAGTGATTTTCACCGCATTTAATGTTTGTTAAACCTGAAACTATTATTTGTTTTCAATTATTTGTAAATTAATGAATTGGAAATAATTATAAAACACAAAGATTTTTCTTACCCGTCTAGGAATCGAACACGGAACTCCTGCGTAAAGGCTCTCCCAAACCAACGCGAATCATTCGCTGACGAGGCGAAATCATTCACAATAACACAAAATATGAAAGATATATAATACAAAACAACAACAAAAAACTGACTCTGCGAATGATTCGCTATGATTTCGCGTTGGTTTGGGAGAGCCTTAAGAGTCCATCACTCTACCCACTCAGCCATCTTGGGCCCAATTCACATAGAACTGGCTTGAGGTTTTGGTGTGGTTCTGGCGTGCTGCATACATATTCCACGTTGTAGAATTCACATGTTATCTTTATAAGATAATACACACACAGAGATGACGAAGCGAGGGTATGGTGTCACATGCCATCGCCACACCATATTGAAAACTGCAGTGGCCTACGTAAACGTCACGCCACAATGAAATCTCTCAGTCAATAATGTCGAATTGCCAGGCATTAAAAAAATTAAATGTGATTATGAGTTCAATAAAATTTATAAAAATTGTATTCTGCAATGAAATGCAAATACATGAAGATGTATGTAATTACGGGAGGACAAAATTACTGCAACAAGAGCGTGCAACACCAAACATGGCAAAAAATAGCCCAACAATTCAAGGCTATTGTTTATTTTATATTTCATTTATTGTCTGTGTATAAGCCATTTTCTTGTGCAGTATTCCTCTGTGTTTGTGTGTGTGTCTATTGCTTTTCTGTCAAATAACCATTCCCTGTCTCTTCTGTGTGAACAAAGCTCACCACAACCACACCACATCCGTAACAGGCCGGAACCACACCAGCACCAAAAGCCACTTCTGTGTGAATCGCCCCTTAGATATAAAATGGAAGATGCAAAAAAATCAGTATTTTCCAGTCCTATATGCTGGCTCCACTAGACATGAACGATGTCCAACATCCAAACCACAATCCAATCAGCAAACTGATTTGTATGGATATGTCACTGCACGGACATGGATTTTTGAGACTCCATTGTTTTTTTTTTAAACATGTTCATAATCCAACCATGGCTCATGCCCAGTGGAGCCACCATGTTAATAACAAATTTGTAACCCATTCACACAAAGAAACAAGATGTACAAGATTTTTTTTCAAATCGCTTGTTTATTATTGAAATTAAAATCTGAAGAGCTGAGTGGTTGTTTTTAAATTCAATCGCCCATTGCCTGAGGTTAAGTCTAAGCTTTTGATTTTTTCATCTTCGTCATCGCTTTCTTGAAAACATTAATCATTAAACTCGTGTGTGTTATCCCTCATAAAAGTTTCACCTCTCATGCTGGTAGTGGGGTTCATATCTAAGTACAGAATGAATATTTATATTTAAAAGAAAATTATAAACAGGGAAACAATGAAACACACTTAAATCTTCTGGTTCTGGAGATATTTGATTTATCGATGAAAGACTTATTAAATCTGAACTTTCTTGCCGTCACGTCGTTGTCTTTCATTTGCATTCTTTTGAAGATCTAAGTTACGAGCTCTCTGGAGTATTAAGAAACGTCTCACCGCAAGAGATCTATAATAATTTCCCGACTTTTAAATTCTTTCCACGAAGTAGACATATTCACGCAAAAAAAATTTCACAAACAATTTATTCAATAAACGAAAATTTATCAATGACTTCATAAAAATGACTTTGACAGATTTGAGTCTCTTTAGCATAGACTGACATTTTCTATTATGGTTCGTTAATAAAGTCTGAGAAGTTTCTGTGAAGTATTCGATAAGGCTGCCAGCAAATTGTAACCGAAACCTTTTAAAGACAAAGTGACAGGAGTTTCAATTAAATTACTCTATACAATCTTTATAAAGTGACAGCTTCATGTTTCTTCGTTAATGTTATTAACAGAGGTCTATCCGAAACAAAGACGCTAGTCTCGTTTAATTTTCTATATCAAGCTTTCAAACGACTTTAAAGAAGCAGTTATTGAAATCATGACTTCTATTAGAAATTTATTTTTGATGAAAGCTTTATAGAAGCTTTATACATATCCAGACTTGCAGCATATCGATATTTCTAAGCTAATAGAAACTGAAATGTTAGTTGGGGGTGTCCACATTGGGTATGAAAAAGTGAATTTTTAATGACTTTTCAGTATTCATATCTCGCTCCCACTCCTTCATTAAAGTGAGATGTGAATACTGAAAAGTAATTAAAAATCCACTTTTTCATACCCAATGTGGACACCGTCTATGGACATAGTTGTTGTTGTTTTTAGCATGTAAATTGTTTTGCTTTGTTGTCGTTTTTTTCACACAATTTTATCTGGACATGCAAAAAAACACAGCTAGTATCGTTGTGATCAGAGAATATTACCCGGAGGCCACACGAGCGAGTACTCGCTAGCGAGTTGGGTGCATACATTAAGGGCGGTATTCACCGACGGCTCATAACTTATGAGGCTCATAAACCTATTCACCAAGCCATAATAGTGAATATTTATGAGCGCTCATAAGACTCATGAGTGGTCCTGACCACTCATAAAGTTATGAGCGCTCTCTCCGAAACTAATTCGAAAACCTTCGAAGTAACCCTTCAAAAAAATTCACTGACTCATTTTGTCGGTACTTCTTGGATCCTTGCAAAAATGAGTCACGCACGCACACACATTGTAATTCCTTTTGTCTTCAGGAATTTTATTTATTGTTTCAATTTTGCAAGTTCTTTTTTGTAATTCACACGGTGAAGATAATTCTATTGTCCGTTTGCTGTGAAAATTTGAAAAAATAGGATAATAAAAGGTGTAATGAATCTGCTCCGAATAGAAAAGTACAGGATTGTGTGTTCCATGAGTAAAAACCTTAACCAAACTGTTCTTCATTCTGTCATTATGTGTTCCATGATGTTTTTCAGAACAGTTAAGAACAATGTTTCCTGCACCTACTTTTATGGTGGAGAAAATGTCGAAGCACCAGTACAGTTGATTTGTTTGTCTGGGATAATAATAAGCTAAAATTTATCTCAGAAAAACTTTTTGCTTATATCTGACAGTTTTGACAGTTCTCACACATTTATACTGTTCTGGGGCCCAATTACGCAAGGGTGACTAATTTAAAACTTTAAAAAAGAACTTTGAAATGCTAGCACATTTGAAAATTCACAAACTATGTGGCGAGAGTTATGTTATTTAAATAATGCCCACAAAATTAAATAATTTATGAATAGTTACTAATATTACGTTTTCATTAGAGGCGAAATGAGGTAATTTCGCAAATTAGATAAAAAGTGTTTTCATCTAATTACCTCATTTCGTTTGACAACCCTGTTAAAATCTGAATTTGATTTGACAGCATTGTATATCCAATCTATAGTATTCTCATGAAACACGATTTTTTAGGTAGACATTTGGTCGATAGGTTCGCTGTGATCGCCTTACCGAGATCCCTTAACAAAAATTAGTATGACATTTGGACGCATAGATGGCCACGAGCTTTTTTTCTTCATGAGAATACTATAGAATTTATATACAATGTTGACAGTGAAACGAGGCAATTGGAGAGGAGAGGAGGGATTTCGGATAGGATGAGTACGGAAGGTAATCGGAGGAGCTGACCGGAAATCTAAGTTTCAAGTCAGGAAAGCGGAGGGAAATTCTGTAAATGGGATTAGAGCCAGAAAATTCGATTTAAATGTGGTCGGGGGAAGAGGGGAATGGAAGGGAACGAATGTCCGCTGCGAGGGCTGTGGCATGCTCGCGTGGCTCGACTCAGCTCGTCGGATAAGGGGGGGATCTTACCCCCGCAGCGAGACCTCACCTGTCTCAAAAACATAAAACATGCCTAACTTAACATTTACCACCACCTACAGCTGTCCACACTTCGGGTCACTGCAGTTGTACTTGCAGTATGGCCGTTCCCCACCCTACCTGGAATTCGGTTGGCCTGATGTACGAATTCCCCTCTAGCAAAGTCTGAAAATCTCAAATTGCTGTCAAGTCATACTTACGGTCTACCGCAGGGCCTCAGCCAGCCTTACCGCACCCCCTAGATATCGATCTACCACTCCATCGAGCTTTCGTGAAGCTCAGAAAAATACATTTTGTTCATTCACAGAGGCGTGATTTACAAACATTTATTGAGCCTATTTATAAGTATAAATGTGCATTTGAAATCTTAACCTTGAATAATCGAACTTTTATTACTAGGATATTAGGGAAGATACAAAAAAAGGATAAAATCAAAACTAAATATTAAAACGTTTAGAAGAACTTAAGTATTGGCTTATCAAAAATTATTAAATTACTTATATAAATTGATTTTGAATGACTAAAACTACTTAACCTAAAGCCGCAAAAGGGCTCGATGAAAATTATAAAAACAAAAAAAAACCACAAATTGCAAATCGAAACCTAACCCGTTAAATCAACTAAAATTATTTGTAAAAACCATAAAACAAAATGACAAATTATATTAAACAACTATCAATCGATCAACCCTGTCAGGCAAGTCACCGTTAACGCAAAAGCGAACTTGAGGTTCCCACACAAAAAACTCTACCTTCGTACGTTCCGATTCCTCAGACAACCTGTGGCTAGTAACTCCGTGGCTTATTATAATCGCCTGCATAAAAAAAAAACAACAAATACCCTTAAAATCCTGCCTATGCATAGAGCTCTGTGCATGGGGGTCGTTAAAGGGGCAAAATTTTGCGGAGAGAAAGGGGTCGGGGGAACCTTCACACCGGGTAGTAATGAAAAGAACACCGGAACCACTCAAATTTGCCTTCACGGCACGTTGGACTGCTTCTAAAACCAAGAATTTACCAAAGGAGAAAATTCATGCACTCAAATATAATAACAAAACTATCACGCCAATATTATAAATTTAATCGCTATGGATGGTCCCACGCTGCTTCTTCTTCTTGGTAAAATGATGACGTTATACTCTATTTCGCTCCCAGGTGGGCAATGAGATAACCCTCCACCGGAGGTAAAAAGCCGAGCAAGATAAGTGTCTGCTTAGTATCTGGCGTCTTTACGTTTGCAGGTAAAATAAGGTAGAGAATTTGTTGCTTCTTGAACCGAATTGTAGGTTCTTTGGTTTCTCAGGGGTGAATTGACGTACGGCGACTTGTCGGTGGGCATATACGTATATATAGAGAAGCCCTATTATATTCGAGGAACATCAAATAGGTGGTGCCACCGCTCAAACCGTCAAGCTTCGGTATTGAGGAGCCCAGCGGGGGTTGAAGGACCCACTGGCGGCCTCGTTTCCGGCAATCAATTTAAAAATAATAAAAAAGTTACTTGAGTAAGCCTGGGAAATCGACAGGCTATTATCAACGGTTTCCAAAAACTTAGCTTTCACACCCCGCTATATCAGTCACGGGATCACTACCGTTGTCCTAGGACGAACCGCTACAAAACCGCTTCTCGTTGACGGGTTCTTCGTATACGGTAAAGGGAATTGTCCGCTTCTCGTCGATTTTCTTCCGTTGCTTCGTAGTTCACTATGCAATCCTCCGACACCCGAGATTCGAAACGATGGGCGGCCCGACCTTTGTTCTCGTCGGTGACCGCCAATTCACCCTGACCAAAATGAACACTATTTATTTAAAATTTCATGAAGCCTTGCTATTTATAACTCACCCTTTAAACCAACAAAAAAACAATTGGATAAATCGCTGCTCAGGCACCAGAAAAACTATAATTCCCTCGGGAATACTTTCTAAAAATGTTCGTTAATTTGACTATTACACTCTGTCCGATTGTACTTTATTTCAAATTTATTACCACAAGGATTTACACTATGGACTATACTTTGTGAGGCAATACTAAGTCATATATGATACAACACTGTTAACCGGGAATTGACTTTGACGACGATAAAATTATTTAAGAAACTGTCTTATTGTGTCCAATCTGCCGGTCCGGTGGCCTACACGAATGATCGACTAATAACCTTCAAGTTAACCTACTCATCGTCAGAAACCAACCGTCTCAACGAACCTCACACGACCTAGGAATTAGCCGTTCGATAGCTTCCAACTGGTACTAACGACTCTTTTGTTTCATGTCGTAGTCCATATTGAATATTCATTCAAACCTGCCGCCACCAACTTCCGGTTTCCTACTTTGAGGTGAAACCACTCTAATCTCATATCCAAACCTTCTTCCTTCCACTGTTTGGAATCCATTTCCACATCCACTTCCAGGATGCCTTCCACCATCTGTCACTTTCTCCGTCCACAACATGGCATTCGCGTTTGCCTCGAAATTTCTATTTACATGCTTTTATGCCGGCATTATTATTTTTCATTTCGCTTTTTATTCATGTTGTTATTTCGCGTTATTCATGGTAAAAAAAACAACTCGGTGGTTGTTTCGGTGTTTTATTTACCCGTCTTTGTGTTACCTCTCCCACCAGCATCGTATTTTTCCTCATCTTGTGCGCTCTGTGATCAACCCATTGCATGCCCCTGCTCTGTCCAGGTTCAAAGTTCCCGCCCAGGCGCAAGATTGGTGGACACCCTCGTACCCAACCTGATACTCTACACCTGCTCCGCGATCAAAAACATCTCCTACGCACGTCAACTGTCCCGCGAAGATTCACCTTAACCTAACCAAAACCCCAGAGCTAAGGATACCCCATCAACCCGACGCTTCGGTAAGGTTTATATCAACCTAATTGCATACCCTCTCACGTTACTTTCCCTTATTTTGAAGAACGAGGACGAAGGAGTACTTTCGGCCGGCCAGCTCTCTAACTATCCTCGCCTCCCTCACCGCGGACGCCATTGAAGACTCCGTTGGGAGGAACTTGGTCATACATCCTTATATATGCCTCCTTGGACTGATCCGAAATCCCATCGACGATCTATTTACTTCCCAGTCCAAAAACATCCTCGGAATCACCACTTATACTTGGTGCTTTAGAAGATGCTCCTGGGCCGTAGGATTTAATTCGTTCCCTACGCTAAACAAAAAGATTCTCATTCTAAGCAGGTAGCCGTAACAAAACTCCGTATCTGAGGGTTTACCTGCAAAAAAAACGCAGAGACGGTGGATAAGGCTACTCTAAAAATTCAACATCTACGTTGGGGAGAAACCCACGTCACCAAGAGCCGGGCCATCTCATGCTCGACATTGTTGATAAAGGATGACCTTACCACGCCGCCGCCGTTTAGTTCCGCTCAAGACGAAACAGGAACCCTTCCTCTACCCCCTCAGACAATTTTGGAATTCTAAGGAACTTAATTCATCGTTATTCGTAAGTTTTTTTTTTATTTTTAAGTATTCAAAATTGATACGGATTTTGTTGGTATGTAATACGTGTATTTCGACTAAGTAACTTACGAGATAGAATCTAAATATATGTATTTATGATGAACCTACGTTGGTAGAAAAAAAAAACTTGCGCTTACTTTCTTTCTTCTTGTTCGCTTCGAGTTGAAGCTTTCAGAGATGTAGACATTTGACTAGGCTGATATCGATGTCCAGTTGTAATCGTGACGACATCTGAACTCTCCATTTATACCTTCAAACAGTTTTGGGCGTCCTATGGAACTAAGAACGTCGTTATTAGTGAGTGTTTCTACTTTCAAATTACATTCGGTATGGCCATCATTAGTCTAAACTATATGCGTATTTAGATTTAAGTAAATTTTCGAGACATGGCCTTAATATATATGATGACCTACATTGGTTGGTATATGGACCTTGTTCTTAAATATTTTTTTTTTTTTGTTCTCTTCGTGGTAAAGTTTTCTGAGAGGGGATCGATGGTTGGTTGATATTGGCTTACCCACCACAACTTACGAAGAAACTAACTAATTTGGAGCGACGTGGCTTTCTTGAAATCATTTTGTTTTTCTTCTTAGTGTGGGGCTTCTATAGCTCGCTTGTTCTTAAGAGTACCGTGCACTGAGCTGTGCTCGAGTCCTGGCAAACGCCGCACGGGTTGAACATACCTTCTATTTTTATTTTCATGAACACGGAACCTTCTTTCGTCACACGAGAGTGCAGTCGCATACTTACATCGTCGCTTTGAATATCACAGATGAAACGATTTTTGTTTTCTTTTTTTCTTTAAATCTAAATAAGTTAAAATAGGGTAAGTATCACAGATTTTCTTGTTTACAACTAGCATTCTTAAAACTATATCACAGAATCTCTTGTATTTACTAGTATTTCTTAAAAGTATATCACAGGGAGGTGTTCAGGTACTAGTGTTTTCTCATTCTGCATGTCAATACAACTTTTAAGATTTCAGTACGGACATTCGAAGAATCTTTTTCAAGTGAACCCTCACCATCCTCGGGAGTGTTGGGATTACTTACGGTTAAGTTCCTACTCGAAATGCGGAGGTGTCTTCTCGTCCTTGTTGGACGGTACTGAAACTTAATCCTGTTTTGTTTCGAATGCCAGTTGTTTTATTATCTATGAGAGACTTTATTTACCAGGCTTTACTTCTTATATGAGGGTTTTCACTGTTTCAAATCCTTTGCATGGAAAATCCCGATTGGTTTTCCTGAAAGGTTCTCAACTTCATACATATTTTTACCGACTGATTTTACGACACGACATTTAATATACTTTGGACAAAGTTTCGAGGCTAGCTGTTTTGAAGAGTCACTAAGGACGAAATTCCTTTTGTATACCTCTTGGCCGGGTACGAATCGTACGTTTCGAGTTCGCATGTTGTATGTCTTCGCACTTTTTTTATTGGCCTTTTCTATATTATCTTTAATTTTGGAGCGGATTACTTGAAGACGGTTTTGCCTCGGTAGGGTCAGTAGCTCGCCATCCTCTATAACGTTCAACCTCTGCGCTAGATCATAATGACTACCGTGAGTCACCATATTTGTCCCGAAGAGTGCGAAATATGGCGTCACGCCGATAGAAGTGTGCACTGAGCTCCTCAGCGCACAGGCTATATCACTTAGGTGCACATCCCAGTCACGCTGGTCTTCTTTCAGGTACGAACGTATAGCAGCTAGTAACGTTCTATTGACCCTTTCCGAGGCGTTGGATTGGGGAGAGTAATTGGCGGTTCGAAAGTGTCGAACCCCATAATTTTGCAAACAACTTTGGAACTCTTTGGACAGAAACTGTTTCCCGTTATCCGAATGGATAATTTGGGGTACACCAAACATGTTAAAGACATCGTTACGTAGGAACTGGACAACACTACTGGCATTTGCCGCTCGCAACGGTTTTAATAAAACATATTTGGACATGTGATCTAACACCACAAACACATAAACGTTCCCCGTTTTAGACCTAGGGTACGGACCAATAAAATCTACATAAAGTTTCTGAAATGGGCGATCTGTATTATAACTACTACTTATGGGTGGACGAAGAACTTGGTTTGAGGATTTCGATTGCTTACATACTGAACATTTTGATACGTATTCTCTAACCTGCACTGTCATATTCGGCCAGTAGAAATACTGACGAATCCGGTACAGGGTTTTTGCTACTCCTCCGTGAGCGGCCTGGGGCGGATCATGGGCTTTAGCTATTAAACCTTCGGTTAACGCTGAAGGTATCCACAGTCGCCAGGTGTGCTCTAAACAAACCTCATCTCCGCTGAGTGGTAACGAGCGTTTGTAGACGAAATTGTCTTCGATTTTGAGATCGGGCAGTTCCTCTTGATTATTTCGAATTGTACTCAGGAGGTCCCGGTATTCATCCGAGTTGAACTCCTCGGACTCCAAGTCGACCAAAGGAGCAACTTGTTCCAACTCTACGCCGTCCAAGTGTGCCCGAGAAAGTGTGTCCGGCACGACATTGAGTGAACCCTTCCGGTGCTCTATGTCGAAGGTATAGGCCTGCAGCTCCAGACTCCATCTGGCCAATCGGCCGCTTAAATCCTTCATGGTCATGAGCCATTTTAAAGAGGAATGGTCAGTTATGACTGTAAAATCCATACCCTCGACATAGGGCCGGAACTTCTTCACTGCCATTACCGCCGCCATACACTCTTTCTCGGTCACACTATAGTTTCTTTGGCAGGAGTTCAACTTTTGAGAGAAGTAGGAGATCGGTAATTCCCCCTCTTCTTCGTTCTTCTGGAACAGCACCGCACCGATTCCCGAGTCGGACGCGTCGCATTGAATAAAAAAACGTTTACTAAAATCAGGATGCGTCAGCACCGGCGCGGTCGTCAACGCTGTTTTTAGAGTTTCAAAAGCTACTATTGCTTCTTCCGACATGACAAACTTTGCATTTTTTTTCTTAAGCGTATCCGTCAGGGGGGCCGTCAAGCTAGAAAAATCTTTAATAAATCTTCTATACCACCCTGCCAGACCAAGAAACCTTCGGACTTGCCTAGGATTTTTCGGCATAGGAAAGTCCACTACGGCTTCTACCTTCGCCGGATCGGCCTTCAGTTTCCCACCACCAACGATGAAACCCAGATATTTCAGTTCTTTAAAACAAAATCTGGATTTCTTGACGTTGATGGTGAGATTCGCTTTCCTTAGACAATCCGCCACTTCGTCTAGCAGAGTGATATGGGTCTCAAAGTCGGGCGCTATAATAAGCAAGTCATCCAAATACACGAAAACCCGATCCCTGAGTCGTGCAGGAATCACCTTGTCCATTAAACGGCATAGCCTTTGGGCCGCATTACACAGACCAAAGGGCATCACCGTAAACTGATACAAGGGTCTTCCCGGTACCGCAAACGCAGTTTTCTCCCTACTCTGCTTCTCCAGCGGTATCTGCCAGAATGCATCCTTCAGATCAACACTACTTATATAGTAGGTGTCTGGTAGACGACTGAGAAGCCCGTCGATATGAGGAAGTGGGTTGGCGTCCTTTTTGCTCAACGCGTTAACCTTGCGCGAATCCAGGCAAAAACGATATTTTGTGGTACCGTTTTCACCTGGTTTCTTGATAAGGACAACAGGCGAGCACCAAGGACTCTCACTTTCCTCTATAACGCCGAGCTTCAACATTCTATCCAATTCCTGATACAAAAGGGCTTGCACCGCTGGGGAAACGGGGTAGTGACGCTGCTTAACAGGGGTCGCATCCCCGGTATCAATCACATGCTCCATAAGCGCCGTCTTCCCGAGACCGTGCCGATCAAAGTCCAGAAATTTCTGCTTGACTGCCTCCAATCTGGACCGTTGATCAAGTGACAGCTTATGAGCATTAGGTAGGTCCGCATCTTCCTCGAGAATCGATACGGAACTGACCACGTTTGGTGCGATCTGGAAAGTCCTCCAAAAATCGACTCCTAAGTACAATTCTTGATCAAGGTTGGGAACTAGGTAGAGTGTAAGGTTGTGTTCTAACTCTTTATATTTTACGGGTGTTTGGATTTTTCCAACTATGGCTTGACTTTTACCATCGGCTGTTCGAACCCCTGATTTATATGGTTGTACTTGGAACCCCGCAGTCTTAACGAATTGTATGCAATCTTTCCCTAGAATACTAACGCTGGCCCCACTATCCAACAAACCTAGTATCTCCTTATCGGCAATTTTAACCTTAGCATAAGGTCTGGGGTCAGCGTTCGTATCTACAACTGTTGACGAAATGTTTTTTCTGACTTGATTCCTAAGCTTGAATCTTTCTCTTGTTTTTAAAATTCTCTTTGAGATTTCACCCACTCGCCCACTAAAAATTCTATCTCTAGTCTTATAATATTCTCTTATCCTTTCATGTAATGGCTTTATCTTACACCGCATTTGGTTTTGATGCTTTATTTGATCTGTACCCTTCTCTCTAATCAATATCCGAACTTTATCATCATCTTGGCAGGTCTGGGTCCCTAGGCTGTTTTTGACGACTCGTGGGGGGTCTGCGTCGAACGCGACTCCCCCAAAGATTTCGCGTTCCTGGATTGGTTTTCCGGGTTACAATGGGGGCATTTGGGAGTGATAACACCCTCCCGTCCACATCGATAACAAAAAATGTTCCGGTGGGACGAGGGACAATCCATAAACGAATGACCCTCCGTCCGACAGTTCCAGCATGCGATCGCCCTGGCATCCGGAGCTCGATGACTAATTTTCGGCCTGGCCCCATTATGCTGGAACGCTTCTAAGTGCTCATCTTGAAAAGCCCTGACTTCTGGCTCAAAATCTAGCTCATGGGCTGCATAGCGGGGTTGCGGACGTGGCGGCTTTGGCCCGTCTCTTTCTTTGTTCGGGAACGCACGCTCTGCCTCTTTACAAGCTCTCTTTAACTGGTCCATCGTATATATCAACTGAGGATACACTAGCCTCTTAACGTGCAAGTCCAAATTCTTCTTCAAGATTTGCACTAACTCAATTTCCGGTATTTGTACCCTGAGCTGAGATCTTAGCTTATTTACTGATGCGAAGTAGTCGTCACTGGACTCCCAGGAGCATTGGTTCCGATTCATGATTTCCCGAATGATTTCGTAATCCGATTTTGAATTTCGGTATTCGCGCATTAAGGCGTCCTTCAAAACTGGCCAATCGGGACAAAATATCGTTCGTTGGAACTGCCAATACCACTCGCTGGCTGCTCCTGAGAGCAGGAGATGGAAATCTCTTAAGATCTCAGCCCACGTACATTGGTATTGGTTTTGCAGCATCTCAACTCGAAATATGAAGTCTTCCACGGTCAAGACTTCGGGTTTCCCATTGAAAGATAGCCCCCATTTATCAATTCTTATGGGTGGTCTCATATTCCCATATGGATAACCGTGTGGAGAGAAGTATGGCGGGTTGTGTCTTCCGGTCGGATTCCTTGATCCTCCGTACGTTTCTTGGTGGTTCAGCGGCGGTGGATGCGATCCAACCTCTACCCCAAAATCGTTTTCTCTGAATCTCCTTGGGTTTGAGTCTTCCCTTTGACTTACTGGCGGGTGAAACTGCCGAATAAACGGATCTACTTGGTTCGGCCTCGGTTGTGTAGGTTGCATCACTTGTCTTGGATTTGTTTGACTGTTCGCCGTCCTTCTCACCCTGTCGTCGACTGGCGGCGTCAACCGATTTACGTTGGTCACGTCTTTTATAAGTCCCAAGATCCCTCGCTCAACCTCCGCCCGAACTGATTCACAAATGCTTTCTCTCAACGAGTGACTGTACGAGTCATGTGCATTTATAACGGCTAAGTTAATTTCTCTTCTTAATTCAGCAGAGATGGAACCGCCTTCTCCCTCTCGGTCGTTGCTGTTAGAGGTATTTATCATCATGTTTGTACTTAGATTATTGGCTAAGCTGTTAATTGGCATCGGGCTATCCACATCTAATTCAATTAAGGAATTTTCAGGAGGTGTTTCTTGTGCTCCTATCTCGGCTTCACTGATACCACTGAAGGAAGGAGCTGTAATGGAGTCGGTCGATATTCCTGACCTACTTTCCTCCGCTGGCTGCGGATGATTCGTAGACGGTGGTTGCTTTGCTGACTGGGTAGCCAAGGTTTTACCTTTCTCTGAAGTTGATGGGATTACAACCTGTTGTGGATGTGGAATTGGAAAAGATACCTTACTCCCTGATTGTCCACTTGCTAGGTTCATCTCTTCACTTTGTGGTGGTAGTGGAGTTGGTGGCGATTTTTTCTTTTTTGATATCGGCGAGTGTAACGTCATATTGGGATTCAAACTTAAATTTCGAAGAAGAGTTCGGGTAAGAATCCGACCCTCTACTGTTCCTTTCACCTTGATAACGTTGTCTTCTTCTATGCTCATAGGGAATTTCCCTGAGATGTCTCCTATGTGACCTCTCAGATAAAATCTGTTCTTATATATTTACTCTACTAATATTTTTTCTTTATTATTTTTTTTTTCTAAAAAACGCAAAATGTATACCACTTGGAGTTTTTTGTTCTTCGATGTCTCTGATGTGACCTCTCAGATAAAATTTTTCTTATATTTACTCTACTAAAGTTTATTTTTCTTTATTTTTTTTCTAAAAAACCCAAAATGTATACTACTTAACTCCTATATTTAAACCTAACTATTACCAAATTCCTACAAAAAACTACATGTAAATGTAATTGTATCCTATTGTTTTGTTTTATTTTCTTTTTTTCTATTTTCTGAATTCGGGGGTGTTTCAGGCGGCTATCTTTGGTAGGTTTCCGTTTTTTTTTCTTGTTGTATGACTTCACAGCAAAATGTTTAAGTATTAACATTTCACTTCTACAACCCTGATATATTACCCGAAGTGTGTTCACTTACACATATAACAATTACTAGACGACACGGAACAATTTCCAGTTGCCTCTACTGTCGGAGTCGTAACTCCTCGTCGCGATTGAATAGGCATTCTAATAAGCGATCCTGACCAAGACTTACGATTTGCTCCAACTCCGCCAGCCGGGCCAACTGGAACAGGACAAGAACTAGCTACCTTCACCGTCGAATCTGGGGTATTCTGCAGCAATTCAGTCGTTACGTTCGTAAACCTTACGTCTGAAGACATACCGAGCCCCAGAGCCGAGTGTGACCGCAGCTATGGACAACACAACAGATGTACTGACCGTCTCCGGTGACACCGTCGGTGCGCTTCGTCGCAATCAATCAGGCATGCTAAAGAGCTATCCTGATTGAGACTTACGATTCGCCCCGACGCCGTCCACGAAGACCGGCAGGACATTTGGGAAAAACTAGGGCAAACACGGATGGGCGCCATTTGAAACGAGGCAATTGGAGAGGAGAGGAGGGATTTCGGATAGGATGAGTACGGAAGGTAATCGGAGGAGCTGACCGGAAATCTAAGTTTCAAGTCAGGAAAGCGGAGGGAAATTCTGTAAATGGGATTAGAGCCAGAAAATTCGATTTAAATGTGGTCGGGGGAAGAGGGGAATGGAAGGGAACGAATGTCCGCTGCGAGGGCTGTGGCATGCTCGCGTGGCTCGACTCAGCTCGTCGGATAAGGGGGGGATCTTACCCCCGCAGCGAGACCTCACCTGTCTCAAAAACATAAAACATGCCTAACTTAACATTTACCACCACCTACAGCTGTCCACACTTCGGGTCACTGCAGTTGTACTTGCAGTATGGCCGTTCCCCACCCTACCTGGAATTCGGTTGGCCTGATGTACGAATTCCCCTCTAGCAAAGTCTGAAAATCTCAAATTGCTGTCAAGTCATACTTACGGTCTACCGCAGGGCCTCAGCCAGCCTTACCGCACCCCCTAGATATCGATCTACCACTCCATCGAGCTTTCGTGAAGCTCAGAAAAATACATTTTGTTCATTCACAGAGGCGTGATTTACAAACATTTATTGAGCCTATTTATAAGTATAAATGTGCATTTGAAATCTTAACCTTGAATAATCGAACTTTTATTACTAGGATATTAGGGAAGATACAAAAAAAGGATAAAATCAAAACTAAATATTAAAACGTTTAGAAGAACTTAAGTATTGGCTTATCAAAAATTATTAAATTACTTATATAAATTGATTTTGAATGACTAAAACTACTTAACCTAAAGCCGCAAAAGGGCTCGATGAAAATTATAAAAACAAAAAAAAACCACAAATTGCAAATCGAAACCTAACCCGTTAAATCAACTAAAATTATTTGTAAAAACCATAAAACAAAATGACAAATTATATTAAACAACTATCAATCGATCAACCCTGTCAGGCAAGTCACCGTTAACGCAAAAGCGAACTTGAGGTTCCCACACAAAAAACTCTACCTTCGTACGTTCCGATTCCTCAGACAACCTGTGGCTAGTAACTCCGTGGCTTATTATAATCGCCTGCATAAAAAAAAAACAACAAATACCCTTAAAATCCTGCCTATGCATAGAGCTCTGTGCATGGGGGTCGTTAAAGGGGCAAAATTTTGCGGAGAGAAAGGGGTCGGGGGAACCTTCACACCGGGTAGTAATGAAAAGAACACCGGAACCACTCAAATTTGCCTTCACGGCACGTTGGACTGCTTCTAAAACCAAGAATTTACCAAAGGAGAAAATTCATGCACTCAAATATAATAACAAAACTATCACGCCAATATTATAAATTTAATCGCTATGGATGGTCCCACGCTGCTTCTTCTTCTTGGTAAAATGATGACGTTATACTCTATTTCGCTCCCAGGTGGGCAATGAGATAACCCTCCACCGGAGGTAAAAAGCCGAGCAAGATAAGTGTCTGCTTAGTATCTGGCGTCTTTACGTTTGCAGGTAAAATAAGGTAGAGAATTTGTTGCTTCTTGAACCGAATTGTAGGTTCTTTGGTTTCTCAGGGGTGAATTGACGTACGGCGACTTGTCGGTGGGCATATACGTACATATAGAGAAGCCCTATTATATTCGAGGAACATCAAATAGGTGGTGCCACCGCTCAAACCGTCAAGCTTCGGTATTGAGGAGCCCAGCGGGGGTTGAAGGACCCACTGGCGGCCTCGTTTCCGGCAATCAATTTAAAAATAATAAAAAAGTTACTTGAGTAAGCCTGGGAAATCGACAGGCTATTATCAACGGTTTCCAAAAACTTAGCTTTCACACCCCGCTATATCAGTCACGGGATCACTACCGTTGTCCTAGGACGAACCGCTACAAAACCGCTTCTCGTTGACGGGTTCTTCGTATACGGTAAAGGGAATTGTCCGCTTCTCGTCGATTTTCTTCCGTTGCTTCGTAGTTCACTATGCAATCCTCCGACACCCGAGATTCGAAACGATGGGCGGCCCGACCTTTGTTCTCGTCGGTGACCGCCAATTCACCCTGACCAAAATGAACACTATTTATTTAAAATTTCATGAAGCCTTGCTATTTATAACTCACCCTTTAAACCAACAAAAAAACAATTGGATAAATCGCTGCTCAGGCACCAGAAAAACTATAATTCCCTCGGGAATACTTTCTAAAAATGTTCGTTAATTTGACTATTACACTCTGTCCGATTGTACTTTATTTCAAATTTATTACCACAAGGATTTACACTATGGACTATACTTTGTGAGGCAATACTAAGTCATATATGATACAACACTGTTAACCGGGAATTGACTTTGACGACGATAAAATTATTTAAGAAACTGTCTTATTGTGTCCAATCTGCCGGTCCGGTGGCCTACACGAATGATCGACTAATAACCTTCAAGTTAACCTACTCATCGTCAGAAACCAACCGTCTCAACGAACCTCACACGACCTAGGAATTAGCCGTTCGATAGCTTCCAACTGGTACTAACGACTCTTTTGTTTCATGTCGTAGTCCATATTGAATATTCATTCAAACCTGCCGCCACCAACTTCCGGTTTCCTACTTTGAGGTGAAACCACTCTAATCTCATATCCAAACCTTCTTCCTTCCACTGTTTGGAATCCGTTTCCACATCCTCTTCCAGGATGCCTTCCACCATCTGTCACTTTCTCCGTCCACAACATGGCATTCGCGTTTGCCTCGAAATTTCTATTTACATGCTTTTATGCCGGCATTATTATTTTTCATTTCGCTTTTTATTCATGTTGTTATTTCGCGTTATTCATGGTAAAAAAAACAACTCGGTGGTTGTTTCGGTGTTTTATTTACCCGTCTTTGTGTTACCTCTCCCACCAGCATCGTATTTTTCCTCATCTTGTGCGCTCTGTGATCAACCCATTGCATGCCCCTGCTCTGTCCAGGTTCAAAGTTCCCGCCCAGGCGCAAGATTGGTGGACACCCTCGTACCCAACCTGATACTCTACACCTGCTCCGCGATCAAAAACATCTCCTACGCACGTCAACTGTCCCGCGAAGATTCACCTTAACCTAACCAAAACCCCAGAGCTAAGGATACCCCATCAACCCGACGCTTCGGTAAGGTTTATATCAACCTAATTGCATACCCTCTCACGTTACTTTCCCTTATTTTGAAGAACGAGGACGAAGGAGTACTTTCGGCCGGCCAGCTCTCTAACTATCCTCGCCTCCCTCACCGCGGACGCCATTGAAGACTCCGTTGGGAGGAACTTGGTCATACATCCTTATATATGCCTCCTTGGACTGATCCGAAATCCCATCGACGATCTATTTACTTCCCAGTCCAAAAACATCCTCGGAATCACCACTTATACTTGGTGCTTTAGAAGATGCTCCTGGGCCGTAGGATTTAATTCGTTCCCTACGCTAAACAAAAAGATTCTCATTCTAAGCAGGTAGCCGTAACAACAGTTTAAAATGTTTGCAACCCAATTCTCAAATAAAATATAAAAATAAAGCATTTTATTTTCTAACCCCCATATTAATAAACGGCGGATAACAACGTGCTAGCGTTTATACATCTGTTAACTAGTAATTCTTATTAACAAATGCGTAATAGTCTGTAACGTGTGTTAACGTACGGATAACTTTAACTAGCCAGATTCCACGTATAATGAACGGATAACTTCTTAACACATACACGCACGCGTATGATAGCACCGTTTACTACTACCAGTATACACTTCGTAAGGCAGTGCATGCATGTGACACTTGTATTAGAAAATCTCCATAATTTGATGAAGTGGTAAATTTGGTGAAGTGATAAATAATGGAAAGATATCATATCTTTTTTAATAAGAAAAGTTATCAAGCGGACAAGTTGTCTATCCGTGTGCCAGTTAACACGTGTGTTAGGGAGCGGATACCAGTTTTTTATTAATACTGCTGTAAGAATGTAGCTTCAGAAAACTTTAAAGTGGTAAGAAAATTATTTCTACAAGAAATGAAAGTGATTTGAAATGTAAACATTAATTTTTATTTGTATTATTTTGTAGATTTCAGTATCGAGAAATTTTCTCAGAAGATCCATTGATCCGATCATCGCCAGGGTTTTGTCTCTAAAAAAACGAAGATTTAAGGATTCGTACAATCTTCTGCTGTTCGCAATTGTGTAAACAAAAAACTTGTCTCTCCAATTCTCGCCAAAGATTTGTTTTAAAGCTGAAATACTCGTCTTTCCAATGGAATTCCATTTCCCCTCACAAATATCTACATATAAGAATTTGGATCTACAAATTATTGTTAATCTGAAGAACTTTTACTGGAAGCAATATAGCACCAATTAAAAAAGAAAGTTAGCAGCTTAGCAATGTAAGCCCAATGCCCAAGAAAAGCCAAGAAGAAAAGTTACCTCTTTTGTTTTCGTTCAAGATTCGTTGTGACCTTGCCAATCGATGAATGATTTGCTTCACATTGACAAGTACATTAAATATTTTTGCAGCACCAAAAATAAACTTAGAATTATGCTGCAGTGTGCCACAGATTCTCCATACCAAAACAACAACTATTTTGAAGTCTTTACGTCTGGAAAGTGGGTTGTGGTGTGAGTAATAACTAATTGTAAGACCACAACTCAAGAACGCCACGAAAAATTTTCGCAACACCACATATAATTCTCATCAAAGCTATGAAGTCAGCAAATCGAAATAAAAGAATAAAAGAAGCTCAAAGATCGAATTTAAATTAAATCCTGATGGATGTTAAAAGGATTTCAAAGCTGTACAATTAAATGATGAATAAAAAAGTGATCAAAACATTTTTTGTATGATGCTATGCGTTCTTTATTGTTGTTTTTATTTATAAATCTTGTTACTTGGTCTGCTATTACACGACGACTTTAGAGTCATGACTCTTTTCGAACATAATGAGTGCGAAAGAGAAGAAAAATGAAATGGAAGACCAATTGCCTTGTGAGTCGTGGGCCAAGTTTCGGCGACTCATTTTTGACGTTTCTCTTTTCGTTCGTTCGTCTTTTATCTCTTCTGCATAAATCTTTGTTTGACTATTGTCATTTGTGACTTTTATTTTTTAAATAAATAAACCAACCTCTCATTTCGTATAACCACGTAGAAAATTTAAATTAATAATTCAATCGTCGATTGCAATTATAATATTTCGGTTTGATAATGTACATGGACATTTTATATCTAGATACTTAGATTCATGCATTATGATTATGTTTCTACATCTTTGCATAAGTGTTGTTGTTTATTTAAAAAAAAGCTAAATTCTCCTGTCGGTTAATAAAACATCTTAAATAAACTATGCCGTGAAATGCGCTATTGAAAGTGGCAAATTAATGGATATGCACATACAGCTGGGTATGAGGAATCCCGTATAAGGCAATAGTTAAATATTGTGCTCAGCAAGAAACAGTCACCCCAAACGACATCATTATGTGTAGTGGATTTTCTTCAGCGTTAGAAACATAGAGTACCTTCTGGTTCCAAGACCAGGCTTTTGTTTGTATAATACACTCTTCGAAGGTCTAGGTATTGATATTCCATATTACAATCTTCTTTCTGAAAAAGAATGGGAGGCAGATCTTCATCGAGTGGAAAATTTAATTAATGAAAATAATGCTTGCATATTGATAAATAATCCTAGTAATCCATGTGGAAATATGTTTTCTAAAACGCATTTACCTAAAATACTAAAATTGGCAGCAAAATATTTGTTGCCAATTGTTGCAAACGAGGTATGTAAACTTTTGATATAGTTCACTACCATGATTTCAACTTTATTATTTTCAGATCTATGAACACTTTGTATTTGCGGGTTCAAAGCATATTGCTATTAGTTCTCTATCAAAAGATGTGCCAATTTTATCATGTGGTAGTCTTACAAAATGTTTTCTTGTTCCTGGTTGGAGAACCGGCTGGATAGTAATCCATGATCGTGAGCTCCGATTGAACGATATAATCAGTGGCTTAAAACAAATGGCAGCAAGTATTCTGGGATCAAATACATTGGTTCAATGTGCTTGTTGGATATTCTATGTAACACACCTCAGAGCTATTTCGATGGAGTACTTGAGATTTTGTTGGTGAGTATTTAATAGACATAATTCTTATAGAATCGAGTATATTGATCGAGTTATTTAATTTCAGCAAAATGCAAAGTGTGCATATGCTGGCCTGAAGGCTGTAGTTGGTTTAAGTCCAATTCTACCCAGAGTGCTATGTCCCTCGCTATCAAATGACTTAGAATTTGTACAAGACCTTGTGAATGAGGAAAGTGTGGTCTGTTTTCCAGGTAGCCGCTTCGCATATCCATGGAATGATCAAAGAGGCTTGTTCAAGAATATCTGAGTTTTGTGCGAAACATTACAAACATGATGATATTAAACTGCGATTTTATCCAGCCATAGTCAGTAGTTAAATAAATATATGTCTGAATTTTATTAAGTAATTTATTAATACAAATTTCTATAAAATGGGATTATTGAACTTATGATGTTGAAATAATGTGTTAATATTGTTATTTTATTTTGTTGGATAGACCAGCCAGGTTGGTTGAAGTATTTCTATTGTCTTTGTACACTTTAAAATTCAATTAAACTCGACGCAAAATTACTTAATATCGTTTTCTTTCTTTAAAAAAAGATAGATGGTGACTAGGAACCGGCATAATGCAGGGGCCAGATTCTGTAATAAACGAAACGAAAGCGAAGGTTCGTTTTTCAAAAACGAAAGAAATCGTGCGAAAGCGAAAGTTGGCATTCCATATCGCATTTCGTTTAATTTATTTGGTTCGCTCAAGTTTGAGAGCCTCTGTTTTTCATTGCCTACTTTTAGGTGCTTTGAATTTGGTTAGAGATGACATAGATGCAGATGGTGAATAGTCGAACACAGAAAAGTGGTGGAAAAGTATAAATAAACATATAATTTAGGATACAAAATTATATATAACTTGAACGAAAGCCTCTACAATTAATTAATGAGAATATAAGTATCATTTTTAGCCATAGGCGTCTTGATTCAAAACAAAGTAGTTCTTTTTTGTACATGGTGGATTTTCATAAATGGTAAAATGTGGTGAGAAACAAGGCACCCATCTCTAGGCCTGAGAAAAGAAAAGAATAAATAAAAAAAAAACAATTCTGTTGCAATTTGTAGGGAAGTCATAATTTAGCCAAATAACACTTATCATGGCTTAATTGTTTAAAACTATTGACAAATTATTTCTTCTTGGTGTAAAATCTTTATTTATATATTTCATATTATTTGAGGATGGGTATTTAGGACCGTGAGTGAAGGTTTTTTGTTCGTAAACGATTTTTTTTGTTTTGCTAAAGTGATACATACTTTTATATCTTTATTGTTAGCTAAATGCATCAGAAGTCATCATGATTGTAAATTCGCTAAAGCTTTCCAAAAATATACCTAACTAAATTATTTTTAATCTTAGAAACGTGAAGTAAATAGCTGTCGTTTAAGTTCTTTCGCACGCACGATCGAATTCTTTCGTTTTTAAAGTTACATGAAGCAAATTGTTCGCACAAACGAAAACGTTTGTTCGTTTTTGCCATACAGAATGTCACCCCAGTTGGCTTCGGGTAGGATGCGACCTAATTGCGTGAGTGGGTCGTCCCTTCGTTTTGTGCTGGCTCACAACATCCCCTTATCACAAATCGGTTATAATTAAAGCCAAGGAGCATATCTGGTTTCATGAATGGTTGATAACCTGCACTGTGAACCTCACGTAATGCCGAATGAGCAGACGGAGGCTCATGGTTATGTCGCAATCCGGTCATGTAACTTGATGACCCTCTGTGGGATCGTTATTCGTGCTTTGAGCACACAATAACAAACTCCCTAGCCTGGCTTTTTGCTGTCAAAGTTGGGACGTGGAAGAGGTGATCCTCAGAGGGTTTATGTCCACAAACCCTTTCTCCACTCCACTTTCATCCACAGGTCAAACGAGTTATGGTATATAAAAGCGGCGCACTCCCTCGCTAATTGGGTCACCGAGCGAGTGCAATGCTCGCCACCATTCCTTACTACCTACCTATCGTCATTCCATGGATATAGAGGGATGAAAGTTCTACCAGCCGTGGTTGACTAGGTCAAAAACGCATAGTATTTGGTTGCTTTTAATATTAAAATTGAAATTTATTTTTTTTCATAGATTAGGTACATAGGTATTTATAAACACAAAACCAATACAAATTCCTTGGAATTGCCTCGCAAGTAGCCACTACAACAGCTGCCCCAGTCATATCAGCTCTCATATGTTTAAGTTCTTCTTTATCCTTTAAGTTTAGTCCGCCAAAATCGTAAGTTATTCCCTGGCCTATCAACACAATTATTAGTCTTTCATATCTAGATCCACCATGATTAATGATTAATTAATTAATTCTTGTGACACAAGAAAAGTTATCCATTTAAAGAAAAATAAATAAATAGATGTATGTAAGCTACTACTTAAGGAAAGACAAAATAAATTAGTAAAAAAGTTATGAACCTAAAGCTATAAAGGACGCAACTCATGTTAATCCAATTTTTCATAACTTGCTGCCAAAAGTGTGCCACAGCATCGGCAAAATAACTTTCAAGACCGGCATAAATACTCACGAATATTGCCATTCCTTTAAGAGGATATGAGTCTCCAGTGCTGGGAATGGGCCGATCGATGGAAGTACTTTTTCTTTATACATAAGGTACATAAATGATTTTGATTCTGTAAAAAAAGATTAATAAAAATAATTTTGAGTTACTTAATTTTAAAATTTCATTTTATCTATTATCATGAGGCCTAAATAATTCAATAATTTTATGAACATTTTACTTCGATGATAAACAAACTAAACTATGAAATTTAAATGAGAAGTACTACACCAAAAATCAAAGTAAAAGCAAACTGTCAAATTTCAGTCAAGACTCAAAAGTCATGATGTAATAGTACGCGCTTCACAGGATGAATTTTCAAAGAAGAATTCGAAGAAGAGTCATGACTCTTAAGTCGTCGTGTAATAGCAGACTTGGTGATCCTGGTGAGACTAATTCTAATATATCAGAATTCGAATTAGTGCAGAAGCTCTTTTATAGGCATATGAATAAATATACATATGGTTCATCTTGATTTCTCTCTGCCGTTGGCGTAGCCATTATTATGCCAGTACTTCTCGACACGGATAACACTCTTGCAAATCCTAATAGCATTGCACTTTATCTTCCTCTTAACTGGTGCAGTTTTTTTCTTTATTGCGAGGGAATGCAGAATGCAATGCACCGATTGTTTTATATTACTTTACAGGAAAAGTTCCAATTTGCTACAAAAACAAATTATGAAACAGATAAAACTATTTATTATTTATCATTAAAATGGTTATATTTACCTTTTATTTAAATAACTATTTCTCCTTTTCCATTTTGTTTGAAATTGTGTTTGGCATTGGCATTTAGAACTTCAGATTTGACATTTTGAATCTGAAGTTGTTCGATTATATTCAATTATATTCAATTGTGGGTGTGTTCGATTTTTATCCACCTAATTTGCAACCTAATTTCGTACAAATTTGGTTGAAATTACCTCATTTCGAAATATGAATTTGTATGGGAAATGAGGTAATTTCCGATCTAATTTGCAAATTTTCAACGAAATTATCTCATTTGCTCTAATGAAAACGCAGTATAAGGTTCGGAAATTAATAAACTCGGGAGCGACGAGCAAAAGTCAGGTGCAGGTGCCGAATCTCAAAAATCGATGTGTACACGAAATTCTGTGTACACATAAAAAACTCACTCTTGTGGAATTGGGCCCTTGATGTAGTTTTTCTTCATTTAAACAGCTAATATAAACCAACATTTGACGTCTATCTCCCCTTCAAGTGAACGAGTGTCCCTTTTGGATCCGCAAACGTAGTAGACAATGTACGAACGAAATAATTAGCGAAACTAAAAAGTAAAGTAAGAACATTTCCCTATATGAAACAAACTAAAACGTGCAATGATCTTCAGCCCTAGGCAAAACTAAGAAAATAAGTGGAAAGAAATTAAAATCACTGTAGTCACAAAGAATTTAGTTATATGCATGCAACACTCATTTTTTCAAGGATCCAAGAAGTACCGATAAAGTGCGGTCATTTTTGAAAACAGTTTGATTTCACAGTTTGGGGGTACCTGGGGAAGAGAGAGTTGTTCTCATTTTCGAACTTCGAAAAAGAGCTATGAGTGGTTGGTGAATAGCATAAATATTATTTGAGTTAAGAGCCTCATAAACTTAAGAGCCGTTTATGAGTGCTCAGTGAATACCGCCATAATTGTCAAATCACTCACCGCTCTACTCGCTTCTCAACTGGCTTTGAAAAAGGCAAGCCAGTTGACTAGCGAGTAGGAAAAGTTTCGATGTATTAGTAACTGGCTAGCGATTACTCGCTCGTGTGGCTTCAGGGAAATAAAGAAGCCAATCCTCAGCTGTCAATTTGATTTGCCCACAATGGCCACGTTCAAACACCGAACTAAAGCGATCTGGATAGGTTTGTGTTGTTGTAATCCCTTGTTAAAACACAGCTGATGACGAAACAGCTGTTGGCAGAAAAAAGATTCCAAGCTATCCTAAAAATTTTAGGATACAAAGCTATCCTATGAGAAATGTCAACAACAGCTGACTTGCGTTCAAACACATACATGGATACAAAGCTATCCTAGATAGGCTATCTATTCAAACATTGGGCACGTTCCGTTGGTTATTCTCAGTTATCCGGATAGCTTTGTGTTGTTGTAATCCCTTGTTAAAATACAGCTGATAACAGCTGACGCAACAACAGCTGCGTTTTTTTGTATGTCCATATGGAGTTTGGTGAAAAAAACGACATCGGGACATTTCAACATTTGCCTTGGTCTGCCATTTTGTTCTGAACTATCTTATAGCCATTCCACACTACCCCACTGAGTATTAATACATGTCAAAAAAGTGTGAAGAAATCATGTATAATAGTGTGGAAACAAAATATGAAATTTCATCACACACAACTTGACAGCGCATCCGACACGATTTGACATGTGTTAATACATGGAAATATTTAGGATCGGTTCTAAAACCATCACACTTTCTATCCCACTTGGGCGTTAAGGTTATGGTGAAACTGATTTTTTGATGCAAGTGTGGAAGAAAAATATGAAAGTCAGTTACATCACACAAATTTGGCAGTCGTATGGAATTTCTTCCCACTTTATTTTGACATGTGTTAATACTTTGTGGGATAGTGTAGAGGCACTTTTACCAACAAACATTTGACATTTCTATACAAATTATCGATTACACAGCGACAATGGTAGTCTGGCAATACCGTTTTTATCGAGACAAAAGTTAACTCCAGTTAAAAGAGCCCTACACACGATCAATATTCATTGACAATAATTATTGAAGACATTTTCTGTCAAAAAACATTGATGCAAAATTGCCTCCACACGTATCAATGAAAATTGACAATAATTTTACGTAAAACTGTTTGAATTGGCTGCAAGAGGGCTGCATTGGGTGTATCAGCAAATAAAAAAGAAGGAATAACAAAATTGGGTAGTAGAGAAGATGTTGCTAAATAAAAATTTCTTTCGAAAATCGCGAGAATTAAGCGGAAAATCTACATTTTATTTTTATTTTGTATTATTTTTGCCACCGGCTTCACAAGTTAAATGTCAACATAGCCAACAAGTGACATTTACATTGAAGAAAACCAAATCGATTTTGGTTCTCATCAATGTCGTCAATGTTCATTGACAATGACATTGAAGAGCATACGAACGATCAATACTCAGCGAAAAATGACTTTTTCACTGAATATTGACAATAAAAATTGATCGTGTGTAGGGCTCTAAAGGCTCTCCCAAACCAACGCGAATTCGTAGCGGATCACTCACAATAGTACAAAATATGACAGATAAATAACGCAAAACAACAACAAAAAACTGTCGCCGGCGAATGATTCGCGTTGGTTTGGGAGAACCTTAATTATCTGGACTTAGCTAACTCTATATGGACAAAGTTGTTGTTGTATTTAACATGTAAATTGTTTAGCTTTGTTGTCGTTTTTTTTCACACAATTTTATTTGGACATGCAAAAAAACACAGCTAACAACTCAAGTTATCTCAAAATGTTTGGGATAGCTAGATAGCATAGCGAATAAACATTGGAACGCGAGGATTGAACGCGCCCAATCTGAAGCGAACAGCTGATTTGCAAAGTATTAAGCCAAGTACGCAGATCGGGAAAAACAAAATTTTATCTCTACAATTTAAATCTCTACAAACGCTGGCTAAAAAGCCGCGCAAATTTTGAAGTTGGAGAGATAAATAGAACTGTCAAGTATCTGTCAAAGAAGAAATAATCGTATAGAAATATTGAAATATTTGTTTTGCTATTTTCCACAGTGAGTATTTTATTAAAATATGGATACAAACTTCGTTGAAAACTGTGTTATTTTGTGTGCAACAGCTGTGGTAACAGCAATTATTGCAAGAAAAACTAAAAAGGACCCTTCCTTCAGGGTCAACCCCTACCTGAAGGAAAGGAAAAACAAAGGGCGTTTCGCAAAAGATGTATGAAAAGAATAATATTTTGTTTTGAGAGTCAGTATGTTTCATTGTTTTGTATTAAGTTTCAGGATATGTTGAACAATGTTCCAGTTTTCAAAGAGAACTTCCACATGACACCGGAATCATTTGGACAAATATTTAAAATGGTTGAACCTTTGCTTCGTGCAAAAAAAAACACAAGGCCTGTAGACAACATTTCACCGCTGGAAAAGTTCGCGGTAGCTATAGAGTACGTACATTATATTTATATTTTAAGTAAACCATTATTTCTTGTATGTACATATATCACATTACTCGTTTAGGTACATGGCAAGTGGAACCATACAACGGCATGTGGCATCAGTCTACCGCATTAGCAAGCAACATTTCGGGACCATTTTAGACCAAGTTTGCTCTGCTATTTGCGAAGCAATGAAGAATGAAATCCCTCCTTTGGATTCAGTTGAGTTCATTCGAATTGCTAATGAGTTCAATGCGTTTTGGAACTTGCCAAACTGCGTTGGGGCAATAGATGGGAAGCATGTTGCAATAAAGTGTCCGTCCAATGCTGGGAGTCTCTTTTATAATTACAAAGTAAGCACTATGCTCAATGCACTAAAAGCAAAGATTCTTAAACCGCAATTTTTCTTTATTTTCTTAAGGGCTTTCACAGCATTGTGTTAATGGCTATTGCTGATGCGAATTGCAAATTTATTCACATTGATGTGGGAGCATATGGCAGTGAGGGAGATGCAAATGTGTTTGCTTCCACTAAAATTGGAAAACGCATTTTGCAAGATGATCTTAATCTTCCCCCAGACATGCAAGTTGGAACGGAGAAGCTTCCATACTTCTTCGTGGCAGATGATGCGTTCCCTCTAAGTAAACGTATAATCAAACCGTATGTCCCTAGAAAGCCAAAAAAGTTGGAAGATGATGAGCGGATTGCGAACTATCGCATAAGCAGAGCTAGGCGCTGTATCGAAAACTCTTTTGGTATTATGTGCTCAAAATTTATTTGTCTTGCTAGGACTATGTTTTGCAGCCCAGACAGAGCACAAAAAATAGTCAGTGCTTGTTGTTATTTGCACAATTATCAAATTCGGACTAATAGACCAGCTTACTGTCCTGCTAATTACTCCGATTACTACGACGACAGTGGAATTCTAATAATGGGTGAGTGGAGAAAAAAAATTTCTGTCGATTCTCTATCCCAGTCAACATTACCACCGGTTGTTGGAAGACCGAATGATTTTGGGAGGCACATACGCGAAAAATTAAAGAATTTTGTCAATTCTCCTTGTGGTTCTCTCCCTTGGCAAAACGAAGCTGCTTTCGTCCATGGTAAAAAATATATATCTGTTTTACTAACTTCATAACATTTTTAAATTACCTACTTCCAGATCCACTTCAGTAACTCCAAAACAAATAATGTCATTTGCTGTAATTACGCAACTCAAATGTCAATTCCTGAAGCCTGTTCCATTTTGGTAAGATAACTATATATTTTTTTTTTATTTAACCAAAGAATTCAACTATATTTATTTTACTTTCGCAGAAGAATACCAAAAGAGTTTTAAGCACGACACCTTGTCTTGCTAATACAATAGTTTGCAATTCGCTTATCATCCTCTTACTTTTTTGGCTTTGCAACGAAGAAGTATGGAAGATTCTCCGTTCCAACTTGCTTATCTGGCGGAAAATTATAAGATCGTCTTCCAAAAAACGTTTTCCATTTTTTGTCGGATCGAAAACATCTGTATCTCTCACAACCATATGCACCCACATCAATATGAATGAATTTGAAGTTCGCGTTGAATCCAAAGCAGGGATTTCATTCTTCAATGTTTTGCAATGGAAGATAATTTTTTATAATATAGTATGTAAGTTATGAATGACTTAAATATTATTTTATGTTTTATAATAGTTTGAATATAGCAAAATTAAGCTTAATTACATTCATTAGAGAAAAAAAAAACAAAAAAATACCTAATATTAAAAAAAAAAAAACAAAACGATGAATTTCAAGATCCAATAAATATGATGAAATAAAATACACACTATGACTTCTTGTTTAAGATTGTTGAATAATCGAACGAAGAAAATAAAAAAAGTATGTATAACTAATCGGCAAAAAAAAGTCAAAAAACAGTACAAGTGCTCAATTATATTTTAAGCTTTTTCTTGACGCCTTTTCCATATGAAGGGTCCAGGGGAGAAACGGCTTAAAGTCCACTCAAATTGATTCCGAGAAAAATGAAGTTGTAAATGTAATAGTAAAATAATGGCTAATTCAAAGAAAAATAAATAAAAATAACAATTTTTTTTGTTGAGCACGAAGTACTTAAGTAAGCAAACATATATTGATCTTAACATCTTGAATTTTTTGCATGATACGCTGACATGAGTCAAAAGGACCTTCGACGATTGAACAAAATTTCGAATTTTCTTATTTGAAATTTTCTTCTGAAAGAACATGACATGATAATTGGAAAAGGTTTTTTGCTTTGTATTCAGAAACCCCTAGATTTTGAAAATAGAGTTTGAAAGTTAAAAAAATTTTCACAAGCTTGACATTGGACAGTTTTTGCAATTCAATTTGTTAGACAGGACCTCGACCGGATGTAGTTAGAATATCTAATCTTTTTTGTTTTAATTATTTACCTGACATGTCGCTAGGTCTATTCACAAGTTTTTATTTCTTTAATATCGTTTTGTTTAATTTTTGGAGCAAAAAAAAAATACTTTTGGAAAAAAGTTTTTTTTTTAAGTGTACTATTTGCGAGTTTTTAAAATCCTATGTGAAGAGAGCTATACTACATCCGATAGTAATCATACAAATCTATAAGATGTCATCATTAGTTTAATTTTAAAAGAAGTGGACTTGAGCCCCTTTTCCCTTCATATGATTTGAGTTTGAAGAATATTTTTACATTTCCTGTTTTGATATTAAATATACTAGAAGGCTGCATTATTTTGTATTTTGATTTAAGGCAATTTAAAAAAAATCGCAGATCATGTATGTATGTTCATATGTTTTTCTTTGTATGAATGTACTTTTTATATGCAATTTTGCCTTATATTGCCTTACAATTCCATGCGAAAAGAAAATCAAAATTTTCAAAACAATTTTGCACCTATTCTGTGCATAATATTGAATAATATTCAAGACGTAAAATGTTTGCTTTGCCACCCATTGGGTCAATAATTTACCCACAGAATAGGTGGAAAATTGTTTTGAAAATTTTGATTTTCTTTTCGCATGGAACTGTGCACGTTGCTTTAAAAAAATTCAATATTGCAGCTTTCTAGTGTATTTAATATGTATACCATTGTACGATCGATCACCACAAAAGATGCCGGTTTCGATTAATGTATCAAGCGCTGAATACTCACAAAACGAAAGTTAGAAAAAAACAATAATTGCTCCGAAGATACCTTATTATAACTACGTTTTCAACGCCCTATGTCTTCGTCAGAGGATTAAATCAAACAACAAGCTGATTTTGTACTTTCTTCAATATTATAAAAGATACTTAATTTAAATAACATTTAAAACTTTTATTTTTATAATTGAAACTTTTTCAAGATAATTTAAGCATAGAAAATATTTTCTAATAGAAGACATAATGTATGTAACTCAAAATAAATAAAAAAAACAAACACAAAAAAAAAACGTTTTTCTTACAAACCAATACGAGACGGTGTGCGACGTGGTGTCTGTCGAGGTGTTACAATCTCCTGTTTGGCTATAAAAGCTTCCTCTCGTTGAGAAGCTTGTATTTTTTGTTCTTCCATTTGTTCCTGAGCCAAACATAGGACCTAGCTCCGCCAGACAATAAGACAATAGCCACCGACAGCAGTTACATATATTCATATATTCCTTAGCAGTCATTACTAGTTAATGGTAGACAGCATAATCAGGAGTTGTACCAAGTCAGTAAAGAACTGATGTTTGATGTTGGACAAGGCATTCTGGTTCTTAGATTGACATATTCTCCAATACCTTAGAGTCGTGCAGCTTGATGTAAATAAGCTAAAATAAAAAAGTTAATTTCAAAATTTCCTCTTGTTTATTATTGAGAGATAGAAAAATACCTGAACAAATGCACTTCCTCACGATATCCCAGTCAGAGCCACATGATTTCACGTCTAGTTTTTGCTGAACAAAATATTGTCTTTCAACTGCTGTCGAACTTCTCGAACTTTGCGCATTGCCTTGACATGAATACAATGCTCATTGCACCAGTTTGCATTGTAACTAGAATTTTTAAAATTAAGTTTGTAGAACTTATAAACCAAAACCAAATCATTTATATTAATTTTTATATTTACTTATTTTGTTTCCATCGTTAATATATGTATGTAGGTACATTTAGATATTTAAGACGATCCGATGCGGGTACTTGGAATTTTTCCCTAACACCGTCAGCTTCTTCCTCACGTCCCTTTGGGTGGTAAAATACCTGATGGAAATGGAACAGATAACATGTAAACTAAAATTATAAACAAAAATATTAACAATTACTTTTTAAATTTATGATTTTTGACAATAACACACCTATTATTAAAACTTTAGCGCTGCATTCCATCTGGCAGGATACAATTAGCATTTGGCACTGCAGTGGAAATCCAGCCATTTGCCGACCAAGGGGCGTCAAAGCAGCCGTATGATCTAAAGCCCCCAAAATCCACAATTGATATAGTGAATTCAAAATATTATCTTGAGGAGGTGGATCCATGAAATAAAACTGCAGTAAGTCAACCAGACCAAGTGATTTCAGCTGAAGTACAGTATTATCTAAATTGGTCCTATGCATTTCTGGCACTGTCAGTGGCAATAGTTCCTCTTTTTGTTCTTTGAGTGTACAAGCGAAATGCTTGAGCTGGTCCCGTACGCCCAGGACGACATGATCTTTGGTTCGAACTTGCTTGGGATATTGGGTAAATTTGTAAAGCGTCCATACCAATTCGTGGATTGTAAACTTTCAGCTTACAATAACCAGAATCTATGACAAAAAGAATACCGTCGACGGTATGTGATGTTTCAGCGATATTCGTTGCTACAACGCATTTTCTTAAGCCCTCTGGTGACTTTTGGAAAATTGTTGCTTGCAAATCTGATGGCAGTTATGAGTATGTACATATATCGGAAGAATAGACAATTCTGGGGCATTTTCGATCTCAACTAAACGCTCTGCCAATATACCTCACATGTAACGTCGATGCCAATATGCCTCACATGTAAATTCGATATTCTCTTTACCCGGCATAAATATCAGCAAATCACCCTCAGTTGGTGTCAAATATATTTGCAGTGCTTGTTTAACAACTGATTCTACATAATCTTCACAGGTGTATTTACTTAATAGGGTATCAACTGGGAAGGTATGTACGTCCTGGTATGGTGAAAGTTGGTATACATTACCAAAGAATGTAGCAAATTATGTCGAGTCCATAGTGGCCAAAGTAACGATGAGTTTGAGATCATGTCTTCTTGCAACAATCTGAAATTATAAAAAAAAAAGTTGTAAGTGATGGTAGGTATGAGATTTAAACAGATCTACTTGTTTTAAGGTTCAATAAAGACAGAAAATAATGATATAAAATGTAATTAATAGGCATGTTCAGGAAAATGAGATCTCCGACGGCTCAGTGTCAAAAACTGAGCAAGCGAATCCAATATTTTCTTTCCTCAGTTGTTTGACAGAAAAACTTCTGAGGAATCCTGTTCACGAGATTGAGATTGCTGAGGGCTCTGAGATCTCATTTTCCTGAACTCGCCTAATAAGTTTACTAGAATTAGTGAAAGATCAATCGATTTATCTTAGTTTTTGATATAGCTAGCCCAAATCAAAAATCTTAAATAAACGTACCTTGCAACTTTCTTCAAATAGCGACAACTCTGCTAGAAGGTCAGTGATTGCGTTCATAAAGGCTTCTTGAGGTGAATAATCAGGAGTTGTCTGTATTCCAATAACGAATTTGTGTTCCAGTGGGTGAGGAGGTACTTTGTATCCAGCAAAAAGAACTTTGGGGTCCTTCAGCAGTAGTTGACTACAAACATCATAGAATTTAATGCAAGATTCTTATACGCTAATCAACAATTTTTACTTCCTGATCATGTTTCCGAGAGTATGGTCTTCTTTATTGACTGTCAATTTAGCTGCATTTGTTGCTTTGGTATCTAATTCTTTGACGATTCTAGAAAACAAAATACCATTAGTTATTATCCGGTATATATTCATCGGAATTGAACTTACTTTTTTTCGCCTTCGTAAAGAAGAAAAGACTCAAACGTTGGCGGTGCATTCATTGAAGATTCTTACTATTATTTCATATAAAACAATTAAAAAAACAAAAGATTCCAAAAGCCGATATGCCTGAATCATAAGATCGGTTTTTAGTTTTGACTACTGATGACAGCAGAAACAACAGCTAGCGAGCTTGTCCTTCAAGAAAATTTACAGACCATTTCATCAGTCGTTTTTGGATCCTCTCTTAACGGAGTTATTGCACTCACATCTGCACAAATTCTTTCATCTCCTGGTTTTCGGCTGGAATATGTTCAAATTGAAAATTTTTTGGATTGTTAATGAAATTTAATTAAGGTAGGTTCAATGTAGGCAAATATGTAACTTCGTCGCTATAAATTGATTTTTGTTTTAAGAAATTAATTTGATGATAAATTAAGAAAGCTTACCTATACTGTGTCCAGTGAGGTTTGATTTCGGTAAAATGAGCAAGTATTGTAGGTATTTCTACTTACTTACTTTTGTTTCGGCTTTGTTACACACATCGGCTTTTTTCTTCTTCTTGCAGTCATCTACGCTGTTCAATGCTGATGCATGTTGGTTTTAGGGCAGCAATTTTAGCAAATGCAGTTAAAGCTGTTATGTCGAGTGAGTACTTTGTGGTTGTGCCATCGTCTCCAAATGCCCAATCAACAAGTGGGTCACAGAAGAAAGTCTCAGAAACAGTAAGTAAGGTTTCTCGTTCTAATAGCAGAGTTTTAAGCATGCCACCAATTGATTTAGGTTCAGGCACCTTGACACCTGACTGTAGGTCAAGATTTATTTTAGTTGCCATCGAAGTTAAAAAAAAGGGGTATATGAGCATAATAAACTCTAAAAAAGTTAAAAGTTAATCGACCCAATCAACACTTACCATTGAGTAAATCCGGTAGATGTGATGTGATGGCACAGCTTAAATGATAATTACTCTGAATGTTGCGCATATCTGTATCAAATTTGCCTTTAAAAACTGTTGAAACGATGACGATGAAGAAAAGAAGCTATTGGTATCATCAAATAGATTCAGTTTCGAGAGACAAGCTGTAGCAAAACAAAAAAAAATAACTAAGTTAGAAAATGTCCCTTGGATCCAATGTAAATACCAACCTGTTGTATAAATTATATTACTACTATTTTCGATAGTTGTTAGTTTCTGTGGTGTCATGGCAGCGGCTGTTGACGACATGACCACTGATGTCGGTGTTGCTAATAATATGTGGTTCGACATGTTGGTCTATATTCGATATATGTGTGATGATCTTTTTAAAGATGCGTCAGTCAAAGTATATGTATATGGATAATTGCTATACTTTGAAGTGCTAAAATTTCTGCGGGATAAAAATTAGTATTTGTTTTTAATTTCATTTTTGAATTAAATCTGAGTTGCGTTTCAAAATAAATTGAAAATAAGTTATGTATAGGTACTATACATAATATACCTGTTTTCTTAGTTGGAGCCACGATTTCGGAACTTCCGAAGCTCCGCAATAGCCTGTTGCTGAAAACTCAGCCCCAGGTCCTCCACAACATCACTTGGCAGCTCCCTTAGTACCCTATCTAAGTTTGCCAATAGGGTATGGTTGTGGAGGGGCTCTATTGTTGTCTGCTGTTGTTGTGAAGATTCAGATTTTCTCAGGTTTATTAGCTCCGTGACGGTCTGCGTTAATGTCGCTACATTTTCAACCATCGAGTCCTTCTTGTGCGGTCGCGAACTCTGAAAGTAGAAAATTTGTTAAAGTACGCACAATATTACATTTTCATTGCATCTCACAAAGCTGTAGCTTGACGAAGGCATTATTTCTGGCTCCTGCTGAATGCAGCTTGCCAAGCCTTCATCTTCGATGCTCGAAAATGTTCTGTAAATATAAAAATATGTAATTTAGTTTTAGTTTTTAGTTTTTTATTGGAATTAAATGACTGAACTGGGTACTTACGTGCGCTTCTGAGAAGTTGGTTGCAGAAAAGCCAGGCAGTCTGAAAACTCCCAGTCTATGCTGTTTTCATCTGAGAGATGCTCTTCAACACAGACTGAGGTTCCAGCACTGCCTGACTTCAGCTTCCTTTTACCAGCTTGGTGGTAACGCAGACTGCCACGGAGCGACTTCCAAGCAGTCTTACACTCATCCACTACAAAAAAGAAACAATAACTTTATATTAAAATAGACTTTTATTACACAAACCTGTTTTGTTCATGTCCTTAGCAACGTAGCGCCAATTAGAGTACACTGCCTCCGTATTGCTGTGGAGTTTAGACTCCAAGTCCCATATTGCTGGCCGTTCCTCGATCAATCTGCACAATCTTTTTTTTTCATTATTGGTTAACTGCATCTTCTTTCTAGTCTTTTTATTATTTGTTTCGTCTTCGGCTCCATAATTTTCCAGATATTCTTCAAGAAAATCCATTTAGAAAACTTTTTGAAAATGTATCTTGTCAAAATGTGGCAAATATAATGAAATGTCAAAATTTGTCCAGCTAAATAATGCTTCGAACATTATTTTTCCCGGCAAAATTAAGTGGAGACTTTTTTTGACGTTTTCGGGTACAGCGGTTTCAACTGTCAAGTTTTGCGCTGGAGCTGCGTACTGATTGGAAAAAAATCCGAGATAAAATTTGTCCTGGGAAAAATTTTATATGGGAGAAAAATTTTGTCTCGATCTGCGTACTAGGCTTTAAGTAAAAAGCAGTGGCCACGTTCAAACACCGAACTAAAGCGATCTGGATAGGTTTGTGTTGTTGTAATCCCTTGTTAAAACACAGCTGACGACGAAACAGCTGTTGGCAGAAAAGAGATCCCAAGCTATCCTAAAAATTTTAGGATACAAAGCTATCCTATGAGAAATGTCAACAACAGCTGACTTGCGTTCAAACACATACATGGATACAAAGCTATCCTAGATAGGCTATCCATTCAAACATTGAACGCGCCCAGTGAAAGACGCACAGAATCAACTCGTCTTTCAGTCAGAGAATATCAAATAAAGAAGCCAATCCTTCGTACGTTTCACCCCCCAAAACCCATTTGTTTACATTGTTGTATTTGTAATTTCATTTCGGGCGGTATTCACCGACGGCTCATAACTTATGAGGCTCATAAACCTATTCACCAAGCAATAATAGTGAATATTTATGAGCGCTCATAAGACTTATGAGTGGTCCTGACCACTCATAAAGTTATGAGCGCTCTCTCCGAAAACTAATTCAAAAACCTTCGAAGTAACCCTTCAAGAAAATTCACTGACTCATTTTGTCGGTACTTCTTGGATCCTTACAAAAATGAGTCTCACACGCGCACATATTAGCCGTTTTCCTTTGGAGGTGGCAAAGTACTTGTGAGTAGATGAAAACCATAATCTAGTTCTACCAACTGCACATGCTCTCATGTGCTAGTAGATACATTTTACATGGGAAAGCAGTTTGATGTGTTCCATTGAAAAAAGCTGGCAAAGTACTTGCAAGTACTTCGCCACCTCCAAAGGAAAACATCTATTGTTATTCCTTTTGTCTTCAGGAATTTTATTTATTGTTTCAATTTTTTAAGTTCTTTTTTTAATTCAAGCGGTGAAGATAATTTTTTTGTTCGTTTGCTGTGAAAATTTGAAAAAATAGGATAATAAAAGGTGTGTATAATGAATCTGCTCCAAATAGAAAATTACAGAAAAGTACAGGATTGTGTGTTCCATGAGTAAAAACATTACCCAAACTGTTCTTCATTCTGTCACTATGTGTTCCATGATGTTTTTCAGAACAGTTAAGAACAATATTTCCTGCACCTACTTTTGTGAAGGAGAAAATGATTGAGAAATGTCGAAGTACAAATACCAGTTGATTTGTTTGTCTGGGATAATAATAAGCTAAAATTTATCTCAGAAAAACGTTTTGCTTAAATCTGACAGTTTTCACACATTTATACTGTTCTGGTTCCCAGTTCCGCAAGATTTTCTGTGTACATATTCTATTCACACCCAAAACAAATGTAATGGCCTTTTCGATTGGGGACAGAATGACAGTTCTTGTTCTGAAAAGAACAGAAAATTGTTCTGAATTTGATTTCAGAATCAAAATGAGAAGCGTTCACACGTATCGAATCGCTGTTCCGGATAGCCAATCGAAAAGGCCATAAATAAATTTGCTTGATTGTGCATTCGATATCTGTCAAAAACTTAAAACTCACACTTGCCAAATCGCAAAAATCGATGTGTACATGAATTTCTGTGTACACAGAAAAAACTCATTCTTGTGGAATTGGGCCCCTGATGTAGTTTTTCTTCATTTGACACAGCTAATATAAACCAACATTTGACGTCTATCTCCCCTTCAAGCGAACGAGTCCATTTTGGATCCGCTAACGTAGTAGACAATGTGCGAACGAAATAATTAGCGAAACTAAAAAGTAAAGTAAGAAAATTTCCCTATATAAAACAAACTTAAACGTGCAATGATCTTCACCCCGAGACAAAACTAAGAAAATAAGTGGAAAGAAATTAAAATTACTGTAGTCACACAGAATTTATTTATGTGCATGCAACACTAATTTTTTCAAGGATCCAAGAAGTACTGACAAAGTGCGGTCATTTTTTAAAACAGTTTGATTTCACAGTTTGGGGGTACCTGGGGTAGAGAGAGTTGTTCTCATTTTCGAACTTCGAAAAAGAGCTATGAGTGGTTGGTGAATAGCACAAATATAATTTGAGTTAGGAGCCTATTAAACTTAAGAGCCGTTTATGAGTGCTCGGTGAATACCACCCTTCATGTCGAAGAAATAGATGTGAATTGCAACAACAACAAGACCTGTGCTGAATGATGTGCTGAATGACTAGTTGATTCTATGTGTGCGTTTTGCACTGCTTTTCACTAATACTTTGCAAATCTAATACATCAGCTGTTCGCTTCCAGCTTGTAGGCAAATCAAATTGACAGCTGAGGATTGACTTCTTTATTTCATATTCTATGCTTTCAGTGCTGTTGTTGCAATTCACATCTATTCTTCGACACGACATGAAATAAATACAACAAAATGTAAACAAATGGGTTTTGGAGGGTGAAACGTACAAAGGATTGGTCTCTTTATTTGATTAAGATATGTATACCTACATATATGTATTACTGTATAAAATATATAGGTATATATATAGTAAGCCTTTTCTGTGCCTAGCCTATTTAGACAATCGATCTGAAAGAGGAAACTCCAGTCGTAGAGCCGATTTAGGTCCATCCGCGATGGCCTTTTTTTATTGATCACCCTATCCTTATGTATGAAGAATGAAGGTCATTGTTTAATTTAAGTTGGTGTTCAAATAAATTAAAAAAATGTCTGTCAAATTTAAGCTTATTATTTTACCGTTAACCCAGCCCCAAAGACGACAGAAGTTTTAATAGGAAAACCCAAGTAAAATGTTCAATCAAAATTTGAATTTTCATAACTTTGGTAGTATGGATAGAAATTTTTTTAAATGTTGGTGCAAATGTTTTTATAACTGCATTTAAGATTCGATACAAAACTCATTAAAACCGGAACAGGGCCTTAGACCCAAAGAGCGAAATTGAAATAAGGCGAAAATTCCTTATATCCATAAGTTAAGAAATAACTGCCCTCAAAATTTTTTTAATAGGCCAATTTTTTAAATCATATAAGTGACTACATTTGTACCAAAATTTAAAATTTGCTATCAATTGTTACAAGGTATAAAAACTAAAAATTTGCGCTGAGATTTTCTTTGTAGATTGCTGAATTTTATTTCTAATTTTCTTCTAATTCATATATAAAATCTCTGAGTCCTAAGATTTATTAATTTTATATTTACATAATGTAATATGTATTTCAGAATATTTGCCGATTCATTCTTAGCTTGAACACAGCTTTCACAACCAAAATGCTATCCGAATGCGAGCAATTGTAACTCGCTTTCCAAATAGATAATCATGCCGGTTATGGAATCCGCAACATTTACTCACCCGCTGGGACTTTATCAAATATTTTTTTTTGCAGAACAATACTGAATTTGACTAGTTGTGAGTTTTGGTGCAAAAAGGAATAGATTCTAATTGGGATGGAGGAGAATTCTACTACCCAGGGTAGTAAACAACACAGATTCCATAAAAGACATGATATGATTTTTAAATCAGTTTTAAATACAGTTAAGTAGTCAAATTACACGAATAAATTTTATCACTGATAAGTACTATGTACATAACTCATTCAACTTGTTTCGTAAAAGTTTTTTGTTCAACCTATGTTTGCACAAATATTGACCATTCAAAAATACAACTGGAATATCGTATTTATAGAGACGTAAATATTTAAGATTATCCTTATCGGTTATGTAAACCTTTTCCAGATCATATTCTCCTTTAAAATTTGATTCCAGTTCATCTACCAACTCATCACACAATGGACATGGATCCTTTGTGTACAGTGTTAAGACTGGTTTTCCTTCAGGCATGTGGTTTGATCTGAAAATCAAATATTTCATATTGTGAAAGTTATAAAACTTGAAAATAAAAATAAATTCACCTTTATTTTTTAAAATAGGGTAAATATAAAATTTCAAACTTAAATATCGATATGATGCAGTTATAGATAAAGATTTATAAAAAAATGCAAATTCTGGCTTAATTTTAAAGGCACACATTTTCAGATTGTTTTTTATTTTTTAAATCTTACAATTTTCGGATGAGGATCGATGACGCACCACCACCGCCATTGCAGATCGAACCACATCCATATTCTCCAGCTTTAAGGGAATGTGATAAATGAGTGATCAATCTAGCGCCGGACATACCAATTGGGTGACCTAATGAAACCGCTCCTCCGTGGATGTTCACTTTAGCTGGATCAACATCCATTTTTTTAATATTAGCTATAACCACTAATGAAAAGGCTTCATTGATTTCCCACATTGCAACTTCATCCTTGCGAATGCCAGTTTTTTCTAGTAACTTTGGAATAGCAAGTGCTGGAGCGATGGGGAAGTCAATTGGATCAGTTTCAGCATCCTGGAAGCCAACAATTCGAGCTAAAGGCTTGAGTTTCAAACGTTCGGCTGCATCAGCAGTCATCAATACAACAGCAGCACCTCCATCGTTCAAAGTTGATGCATTTCCAGCCGTAACAGTACCGTTCTCTCTCTGAAAGACGGTCATTAGCTGACCAAATTTGTCAAAGTTAACCCGTTTAAATTCTTCATCTTCTGCGACGATTATTTCTGCTTTCTTTTTTTGTTGGATTTTAACGGGGGCAATTTCGGCATCGAAAACCTTATCGGCCCATGCTTTGGCCGAACGGTTATAGGAGCTGATAGCAAAGTCATCTTGTTCCTTACGGGATATGCCCATTTTCTTCGCAGTATTTTCAGCGCAATTACCCATATGGAACTTGTTATATACATCCCAAAGACCGTCATGTACAATACCATCAATAAGATTAACCCCACCATAAGGAGTTGCACCTCGTTTAAGATAGTATGGCACATTGGACATTGATTCCATACCACCAGCGACAATAATCTCAGCCTGACCCAACATCAGAGTCTGTGACGCAATCATTACTGCCTTCATTCCTGATGAACACACTTTATTTACAGTCGTGCAACACACATTCTTTGGAAGTCCAGCAAAAATAGCCGCTTGGCGAGCAGGAGCTTGTCCCAAACCAGCTGAGACTACATTTCCCATGTACACTTCGTTAACATCTTCTTTTGAGATACCAGCTCTCTGAACGGCAGCTTCAATAGCTGTTGCTCCCAATTGTGTAGCAGAGAGTGGAGCTAGAGAGCTCTGGAAGCTACCCATTGGGGTTCTAGCTGCAGAAACTATCACCACATCATTTATTTTTGAGCTGAAGTTGCGAGCTTGCTGAGCAATTACCTTTGGATTTAAGTTGAATGGTCAGTTCGTATCTTAGAAGTTTTTTAATTCCACTCACCTTAGAAGCTTTAAGAAATGCAGACATCTTGGTAAATATCGTATGCGGGTCAAAGTCTAGAAAAGAAGAAAATAATAGTGTTGTTATGTGGAGTCGATTGCTGGCCAGTCCGTCCCGAAACGATGAACGAATGACAAAGAACAAGTTTTTTGTATATATGTAAGTTCTGACAGATCCGAATTGGCCGGGTTTAATCACGCAATAGATTATCTGATTTATCAAATTTTTCGAGCTTAGTCCCCTTTCACACGAAGAAACAAGTTGCTGGAGATTTTTTTGACGTTTTCTTTTAATCTCCTTAAAAATCTCTTGTACCTTTCATACGAGGAAACAAATCTCCAGGCAATTTTTGAAATTTCCTTTGAAAGTCTATTGGTTGAACACACCTAAACCTAGATGTGAAAGGAAATGTCAAAAAATCTCCTCAAATCCTCGACCGGGGAGATTCTGTTCGCCCCTCTTTCCTCCTGCCCTTCTCACCCTGGAACTAAAAGTTGCTGGCAACTCAGTTTCCTCGTGTGAAAGGGCACTTACCTATTTGTTTGGTCAGCTATCACAAAAAAAGATAAGTGCCTTTTGAGTTTTGACCCTGTTTAGATTGGGAAGATTGAGTCCGGCATTCATGGCAGTTTGTTGCCAAGTGGGGAGTCAGAGATGTCATGAGGAAGGAAACAAAGTGTGGTACCCTGTTTAGATTGGTTGGTTTCACTACAGCGTGACGACAGTTCGATGGTGAAATCGCTGAGGTAAAAAGGGAGAGTTAAGAAAAAAATATAAAAATTTGAGTGAGCAGTCACGTCTCACGTTTCATAACCTAAATGGTCTATTTCATTTGACCAGTTTATGTTTATGAGGGCTCAGAGCTCAGACCTCAGAGACTTTCCCCAGTTTTGCCATTGTATATACAGGGTGTCCCGGACCTGAGTGGAAGTATTTTAGGATGTGGTTCTTGGGGTTATTCTAAGAAAAAAATTGTATGGGGGACTTTAAATGCACAAAAAAAAAACATTAAAAATCAACGAAAACACATCTAATAATGTCTTATAGTTTTTTTGAAAGCTAAAGCTACGAGCAGACGATTTGCAAAAGTCGCAAATATTTGCGAGTATGACGTCATTTTTACGTCACAATTTGCGATCCTTGGTCGCAAATCGTCTGAACACATCTTTGGGACAGCCAGCAAATGCTCGCAAATCATTTGCGAGGCCCCAATCGCAAATACATTTGCGACTTTTTCGCAAATCGTGTGAGCACTCACGAAAACCATTTGTGACAATTTGCGAGTATTTGCGACTGTCACAACCATTTGCGAACACACGAAAATGGATCACTGCAAATGCGGACATTTGCGATGAATTTTGTTGTTGTACTTGAAGTAATTGGCCGTGGTTTTTAGTATGTATGTACCTTCTTATTTTAATTATTTTTTTTTAATATATTTAAATTTGTTTTTCTTTTTTTTTTATGGAAACTAGTTTTACGTAGTTTAAAAAAATTAAATTGACCTACAGCCCATAAAACAACACAAAAATAAACATAATTTACATACTACACATGTATGTATGAATGTATGTATGTGCATACACTTGTATTTTAAATATTTTGAGACTATTCGAACAAAAATCGACAAATAAACAAATTTTTCAAAAGAGAAATATCATGCTCGCAAATCTGCAAATGAGTAAAAATATGATTTCTAAAAATACTGGCGCAAATCGTGTGAACACCCCGCAAATATGCTGCAAAATTTGCGATGTTATTTGCGAGCATGTCATTTGCGAGCAGCTTGATCGCAAATGTATTTAAGAACTTTGGGACAACATTCGCAAATCGTCTGAACACGTGTATTTGCAGGTTTGCGAGCACTGTCAAACCTAAACCATTTGCGGTATATTCAGTGACGGTGCGTCAATAAGACGTTTTAGACAGTGTCTACCCTACCGTAAAGAGAGAAAAAAAAGAAACCTACTTGTTACAATCAAAAAAACTGTGTTTACTTACATTCATTGCATTAAGTCCCTAACACTAACATCCATAGCCTATCTCAAATTTTCAACACCTATAATTTAACGAACATAAATCATGCATTCATCCCTTACTACTCACACACTCACATTTTTCACACCTACTTTTATTTCTTTAGATAATTTGACCTCTACCAACAACCACAATCCACAAAGCAAAAAATCTCAATGCTCTCACACAATACAAACACTAGCTTCGCTATGGCTCTGCCTTCCGCATCTGCTACATGCTTCGGGAAAACCCGACTGAAAACGAAGACAGAGTCTTTCGTTCTACCTAAATTAAATGAAAATAAAATCAGCGGATTATGTTGCTCAGGTAGAATTTCTATGTTGAGCAAGTAGACAGATTCGAATCTGTCTTATTGCTTGTTTTGCTTTGAATTTTGAAGTAAACTCGAAACTTTTTCGTTGACCGTTGAGTGAAGAGAACAACTTCTTAATTTTTTATTTTTGGAGTAGATTAAAGAGGAGTGGGCAGTTGTAGGTCAACCCTAAAAAATGCAATAGGTAGGAAGGCTGGACTCTTTCGCAGAAGTACACTACTGACGAAAACAAAATTAAGGGAATAATAATCCTCCCTTGTGCGTTTTGAAGAACTGTATCTTTGGGATCATATTGAGTCGAAACAAAAAGCATTTTGAAGCTGTATGCTTCTTCTTGTTTTGAAATTGTTTTTCAAATACATATTTATTTTATGGTACCATTATTGCCTCATTGCGACTGAGAGAAATGGTACGAGAATCAAATGTTCTACCTATTATTTTCTTTGTTTTATGAGTTTCTTGATTTTTTTTTATAAATCAATTTATGTCTGCCAGTTTTGTTTGTTTGAGATTGGTGTACCTATATAACTTTTAGTCAAACAAATGCATACTTTTGTCTTTGATCACCATTATCTCAACAAAAAATAATAAGGATGAGGATGACATATTCAAGGACAGTTTTTAAGACTTGAAAAGGTTTTCAAAATAATGTTTTTAAAACTTTATGTGGGCTATGTACATATCTTGGCCCTTCAACGTTTGTTTCAAAAAAATACAAGCATTTGATAAATATACTTATCTGTGTACAATTTTTTGTAATTTGTATTCTTGTATTAAATAGATATTTAATTTTTGCTAATATATTAATAGAGTTCCTTATTGGTAGCCATGTTTTTTAGACACGTTCGTGAAGTCTTGTGCGAAGTTTAACGTTTGATTTCAAAGAGAAATACGCTGTTTTTTGGACTTTGTTAACAGTTTTCATTTTTGACTGAATAAGATAGAAAATAATGAATTTAATTTATAACTGTCTACCCAGTTCGTTCGAGTGCCGCACGTCACTGGGTATATTTGCGATTTTTTTCGTGACGTCAGTGCTCGCAAAGATTTGCGACTATCGCAAATCGTCTGCTCGTAGCTTAATACTCGATTCTTGCATTTTTTTTAATCTAGTTGTTGTTTAAGCGAATAGTTTTTGAGAAATTGAATTTCAAAGTCAAAATTTAAAAAACAAAATGTTGTTTTTTTTTCTTAAGTCGATATTTTTCAAAATTTTACGTTATTAAGTGCTTTTTTGTGTTCAATATTCAATGCCCTCATTATTGTTTAGTCCATTACCGAAAACCAAATGCAAGAATCTTTATTAGTTTTTGAGAAATTTAGAAAAAACAAAAGGTACTTTTCCCAAATAAGCCCAGTAATATCAAACCTCATTTTCGCCACCTAAAACGATTCGCTTCGTATTCCCTAATCAGGCCACTGGGCGAGGCGAGTACGAACTATGTCTGTGGCGAATTGAAGCAGGGAGAACGAGCAGATAATTTAGGAAATAGGAATAAATATTAAGGCTTATGCTATGTTCCCACCAAAACGAAATCCACGATTTCAGCAAAAAAAATTTAAAGATTTCAAATTGGTGGAGCATAATTTCATTGAGATTTCGTTGAAATCCCAAGTTTTTATTGGGATTTCGTTGAAAATTCTATGAAACCTTATTCCAGTGGCTCAAAATATCAAAAGTTTTAAACCGAAATCTCGGATTTCATTTTGGTGGGAACATAGCATTAGAGACTAACAAAAGATAGAGAACAACGAGTCCAAGGGAGACAAGAAAAACATCAATTTTATGCGTTTTTCTTTATCAATTTTCCGTAGTATCATTGTATATAAACTCTATTGGCCTTTTCGATTGGCAATCCAGAAGCGTTCGGAATGCGTGTAAACCCTTCTGAAAGTGTTCTATTGGCATTCAGAATGACAATTCTTCTCCTGAAAAGAACAGAAAACGATTCTGGATTTCATTTCAGAATCGAAACCAGAACTACTCACACATTCAAACACATACTTGTCAGAGTGTTGTCAAATATTGCAAAAAGTAAATTTTAAGCTAAAAACAAGTGAATTTCATACATTTTACTGTTTCTACGAACAATTATTTTCCATTTAGAATATTATTTTCACATTTTCTTTGTTAAAAATTATCATACTCGTTCATATTTGTGTCCGCCAAGTCCGCTATTTCGGGATCCGCATGTGAAATTGCACAAATACAGGGATACGAAAACTTCAGAATCAAACTATATATTCCTGTTTGTTTTATTGGCGTTCCGGATCGGAGAGTTCTTCCGAATTGCCAATCGAAAAGGCCATATGTCTATAGTATTCTCATGAAGCCTAAAAGCTCGTGGCCATCTAGTGTCCAAATTTAATCCTAATTTTTGTTAAGAGATCTCTAGTATAGTTGTATTGTTTGAAAATTGAGATTATATTGTTTTTTTTTGGTTCGGTTGTATGAGTGACTGTAGTAAATTGGGAAAATAGAAATATATGAAGAATATATCTATAGCCATAGTGCCACTTAAAAAAAATGTTTTAATGAAATTAATAGGGAGGAATGTTTTTCAATTATGTAGGGAGGTATTTTCTTTAAAATTAAGTAGGTTAATTCTGTATTTTTATGAATCATAAATACATAATAGTGGTCGATAACAATATTTATAGAGTACAAAAGTTTTTTATTTCCTTAAATTACTTATTTAATTGAAAAAAAACGGGTGGAGGATCCATTTCTCCCCGGTTAGGTGGGAGGCTTAATTTAAAAAAAAATGATGTAAAAGAAAATAAACTATTTAAAAATAACGGCATCACCTACAATTCCATGCAATAGCTTTTTTTAAAGCCAGAGAATGGTCCTTTAATTATATTTTAAAATAAAGTTGTTTTTATAAGTATATTGTTTGAAAATAATTTTCACACTCAAAATTTTGAAAAAAAAAAGAAATTATTTTTTTAAAACCATTTTTTTTTTCAAAATGTTACCTAATTAAGTATATTTTTGTTTAATATTTAGTAGTAGATCAAACTAATTTTAGCATACAGAAAAAAATTTCATCATAATCGTAGTAGCCGTTTTTGAGAAATAAAAAGATTTAGTTGAACAGATATAAAAATTGTATGGCAAGTATACCCATGAAAATAATTATTGTTATTTCAAAATTATTGCCTACTGTTGGTAATTTTTTTTTACAAATTTGTTGGCTATCTCAAAGCGTGCATTTAAAGACCTCAATCGTGAAGATCCGTTAAGAACTTTTGAAGTTGAAGATTTATTAGTGAAACCATTTTATTCATTTTTTAATTAAAAATGATTTTGTGAGGGTCCTTTAAACCTACATAATGTCATTCTGGTTGAACTAATCCTTAAACATTGTCAAGTATTATTTTAGAAGATGGTTGGAGGCACAAATGTGTATTAGATTATTTTTCATAATTCTGAATATTTTCATCAACTTTTTAATTTTGAAAACTGAAAATGGAATCGTTTGGAGCTTGAAACTAGCGTAAATTTTCAAATATCTCCACTTAGCGGTGTTTTAGAAAATCGAAATTTTTACCAGATACTAGAATATACAATAGTTATCACTCAGTAAAATTTCAAGTTTTTCTTTTCACCCCTCAGAGTTAAAAATTAAAAACCTCTAAAAACTCACCCAAAAAAGCAGTTTTTAAAAAAACCATCAAGCACGAAAATTTATCTTTATCAAAAATTCCTTAAACACGGATAAATTTTTTGTTCTGTCTACTTTCTATGGGTATAAATTTAATTTTCATAGGACGTTCCGCTAGCCAGCAGCAAGGCATTTGTTAAACAGCTTTTTTTCCATTTACATTTTTTAAAGCCTAATAGCTTCTAAACGAGATTTTTTAGAATTAAATGTTCTTTGTAAAACCTTCTTAGAATTTTATTTTCTATCAGAAGCGAAAAAATCAACTTTCTATCTTCTACCGTTTAGAAAATAGATTTCCGACCTTCACTTAGTTTTCCCCCCTTTAAACATTTTAATTTAAAAAACCAACTCCTTATTGGACACCTACATTAATGCATGCACTATAAAATATATTAAATTTATGTAGGTACTTTCATATAAGATAGGTGAGTTAATCAATATCTATATTGATACACACAGGCCCGGCCCGAGCTAAATTACCGCTCTGCGCAAGCTTCATCACTGGTGCCCCTCAATTGCGGTTTTTGGTGGAAGAAGTCGTGTTCTCATTATCCAAGCTGTAGACTTTGATATGCGATTTTTTTAACGAAGTATCCCCAAGAGACGCACAAAATCGTGCATATTGCAAAGATTTTGTGATTTAGTCGACTTATTTTTGGAATAGTAGATATCAGCCTTTAAATTTTATAATAAGTATGGATATCAATAAAAATAAATAAATTGGGTGGCGCAACAGCTCATGGAGAACCAGGGCCTAGTGACTTACAACTCACAACCATTCCTGTGTGCGTGTTTTTTGGCAGGAATGGAGGGGACCTACAGTTTTTTGCCGAGTCCGAACGGCTAAATGAGAAGCACTTTTTCATGACAAGTATACTCTTGGAGGATTTGTCAGTTCCTCGTAAGAGGCAGTACCTCGAATAAAACATTTCTGTTTTTAGGTGGCACGGCTGGGAATCGAACCCACACCTTCGGCATGACAGTCCTACGCACTAACCATCAAGCCACGAGGTACTACATGGATATCAATACTGCTGTCCTAAGAAAAAAAGGCGCTTAAGCCAAAATTCCAAAATTGAGTTAATACCATAATTGGAACCGTTAAATACTTTATCATATTTGTGTAAAGCTAAAAATTCATATTTTCAGCGGCAAATGGCTAAAAATCACGAACGCAAATTTCATTGCAGGTTTCCAGCAAGTTGCTTATGTGCCTATACTAAGCCTAAGAGGGATTATCTTCATCCACAGTACACATATTAAAGGTAATATATTCCGAGTTTTCATTTTCGTTCAAGTTCGCGCATATGTCAAAATCTCAGAGACCCCTGTCAGTTCAATGTGTGTGTACTGTGACATGTTCAACACTTTCCAAATTTTACATTTAGATTTTCAGTTTTCTCAATTTTCCAAGCCTCTGATTGGTCAGAATTCAGAAATCTGAAGATTCAGTACTGAAATTGAGGCATTGAATGTACCCATTGTCAATTTGACAAGGTCTCTGAGAATTAATTTGTTTTTTTATCTCAGTATCTGACAACCGATTTTTGAAAACATGCGCAATATATTACCTTTAATATGTGTACTGTGATCTTCATCAATATATTAAAACCGCCCTTTCATATCGAAATAGTATCATAACGGAATTTATATATTTTTAACAACTATATATGAGATGTCATGTTTTTATTGTAACTTTGGTTTTTTCTTTTTCTTTTTCCCCTTTTAATATTTAAATACTTTTAAAATTGTATAAAAACAAACATTTTAGCGCGTTTATCAGGCAGGTGGCAACGCCATTGTCCACTTATTTCATTTTTATTTTATTTTTGTAAAAATATCAATAAAAAATTGTTAATACTAAAAATAAAATTAAATTTTATCTAATCTAAGCCTAAAAGTCGCAAGTTCAATTTTTCTCAGTCATCACCAAAACTACTTTAAATAATACGTATAGTAAAATAACATAATTTTTTCTTATAGAAATCATTGTTTAAAATTTTCAATTTTATTTAATTTGCAGGCGAAAAAAGCAAAATCATTTAAATGCATTTTTCTCAAAACTAATAAAATGGAGATACGCCCTTTTTCCTTATGACGGCAGAATATTGGTGTGAGCTATTAAAAAGGATTGAAAATTAAAAAAGTATAGGTAGGTAGTGGTAGAAGCTTTCTAGGTACTTGCTCAAGGCGCCCATTGGATTCAGCGCCCTGAGCATTTGCACCACTTGCACGTATAGGTTGTCCGGCCCTGGATACACACTTGAAAATTGATTCTGAAACAAAAATCAAATTTTCCAATTTTTTGCAAATATTCCATGAATGAGGTAGGTAAATTTGTGTGAAAACTACAAGCGTATACACGACATGACTTTTCACTACGTAGTGAAACCAACCAATCTAAACAGAGTCTTACACGATGACGTTTGAGTCATAACTTTTTTCGAAAATTGGTCGCTCTAGTCCAGTCTCCAGTCCATCTATTAAAACTAGAAGCTATAGGTTATCTTGAACCTTTCACATTAGGAAATAAAATACCAAGAGATTTTTTATAGTTACCTTTTAAATCCTATTAGGTACCTACCATATTAAATTTATACAAGCACCTATGGACTTTTCGATTGGTGTGAACGCTTCTCTTTTCAATTCTGAAATCAAATCCCAGAACAATTTTCTCTTCTTTTCAGAACAAGAACCGTCATTCTGTCCCCAATCGAAAAGGCCACTAGTAACTCGATACATAATATACTGTTAAATTAAATATTTTAACTTCAAGTAGAAGGTTAAAATTCATAGTACCTATTTATTAGTTTATACCTGCTTACTATAAGTTGATACTCTTTTTTCAAAGAGTTCTTATTAGTAGGGTCGCTTAGCAGGAAAATCTGTTTTTGCCGGACAAAAGCACCAAATTTTTTTTAGGTACTACTTAGGTCCATAGCTTGAGATTTAGGGTAGAACCCATCTCGGCGGTCAGCCATCTTGGATTTTATAGCCGCCATTTTGAAATTCAGGTATATTATTAATATCTCGGCTTCTAAATCACTTAGGATCCCAAACTTGGTGTCTAGGTATACATTTTTGGGGTCAGGGAATACAACCACATACTTTTCAAATGTTAAAGTTTGCAAATATACGAAGGGGCATGGGGGTCATGACCCCCTTGCTCCAAGACAATCATATATTATATTAAGGGTCGGATAATATATGTATATTAGGGTGGTCCTTATTTTAAAAACTTTTGAGCACCCGTTTTTTTTTGTTCATTGACATCTTAGAACACTACCCTATTTTTTTTTATTTTCTTAAATCACGTTAACACGTGCCGCATTGAGCTTAAAGTTGATGCCCCTGTGAGAGTTAGGGATTATTTAAATACTGTTTTAGCTCCAAAAATAACGGTACTTGCCACACAACCCTTATGAAAAACCTTATCTATCTTAAAAACAGCTCAAAAGATTTCGATAATAATTTTAAAAATGTTTGTATAGTTACTCGGATATTTTTAAAAGTTCTTAATTTCCAAGCAAATTGAACTTTTTGAGCAAGAACGTGTGACCCAGTCGGGCCTTTTATTTTTTTATTTTGAAGCAAGAGTAGGTAACATATTTGAAAGTGCACTTTATTAATTCTGCAAATCAAATTTTTAATAGCACCCGTTTTTGGTCGATTTTATGAAAATTCAAATTTTCAAACTCATTGCGGCACGTGTTAATACAATCCGATTAGCATGAAATTTTTTTGGTACACGTTTTAAATGTAGAAGAACAGAAAAAAATGGTGCTCAGTAAAAACAAACAATTTTTTTTCCTCCATACAAATAAGGACCACCCTAATATACCCGCCTGGAAAAATGGCAAGTTTTTGTCAAGTTTAATCGAGGCACCGGAAAGGCTTCGGTAGGGAAAATCTAGACAAGGCAAACTTGTCAAATACTCGCGAGGCCCCCGCTAGTAAAAACTTGTTGGATAGGTCTTGTTATCCCATCACCTGGGCTCTGAGGGGGGGGGGCGTCATGACCCCCGATTTCCCTCCTTGGATAAGTTTAGTCAGATACATTTTCAACTTGTGTATACACATTATCCGACCCTAAATATAATATTTGATTGTCTTTGAGCAAGGAGGTCATGACCCCCATGCCCCCTTCGTATATTTGCAAACTTTAACATTTGAAAAGTATGTGGTCGTATTCCCTGACCCAAAAAATGTATACCTAGACACCAAGTTTGGGATCCTAAGTGATTTAGAAGCCGAGATATTAGCTGTGTTTTTTTGCATATCCAAATAAAATTGTGTGAAAAAAACGACAACAAAGCAAAACAATTTACATGTTAAATACAACAAGAACTATGTCCATATAGAAGGTGTGTTTTTTTCCTTGCCCGAATGGGTTTCGACGAAAAAAACGACCTCGGGGCTAAGCAATTTACATGTTAAAAGCAACAACAACTAAGCCCCTTCGGGCTTAGTTAAGCTCAGAGAATTATCGGGGCTTAACTTAAGCCCACACAAAAACTGTGTTACCGGCATGAATTTCATACGTGTTATCGATAGTTTGTATGGAAACTCCATTTTTTTTTCTATAATGGCGTCGCTAAGCCCCGAAGTCGTTTTTTTCGTCCGATTCCCCCGGGATTGCAAAAAAAACACACCTAGAGTTAGCTAAGTCCAGATAATTAACTGGAGTTAACTTTTGTCCCGATAAAAACGGTATTGCCAGACTACCATTGTCGTTGTGTTATCGATAAATTGTATAGAAATGTCAAATGTTTGTTGGTAAGATAGTTCAAAACAAAATGGCAGACCAAGGCAAATGTTGAAATGTCCCGATGTCGTTTTTTTCACCAAACTCCATATGGACAAACAAAAAAACAGCTACATTAATAATATACCTGAATTTCAAAATGGCGGCTATAAAATCCAAGATGGCTGACCGCCGAGATGGGTCCTACCCTAAATCTTAAGCTATGATCCTAAGTAGTACCAAAAAAAAAATTTGGTGCTTTTGTCCGGCAAAAACACATCATCTAGAAATTTGTCGCTAAGCGACCCCACTATATAAAATGAATAATTCTTTGGTTCAAATCTTGTAATAAATTTTAGAAACATTTTAAATTACATAGCTAGGTACCTATATATATTAGCATTTACTTTGATCTATGCATACGAAAATAATTAAAACAAGTAAAATCATTTAATACCCTTAATGAATATGAACGATAACAAATCAATGTTTAATTTAGGCTGCTCTCCGGTTTCTATTTAATATAATACATTTCACTGAAATAGATTTGAATTTAAAAAAAATTATCTAAATAAATTAAATGCAATTAAATACATAAAACTAGAATAAATTAAATTGCATTAAAAAATAACAAAGTAAGTTTATTCTTCACATTTCGTTCGTTAAAAAAAGCAATAATTTAACAAAAATAACCCTCCTCTAATCTTACATCAACTGCTTAACAGCTGCAATGAATCCAAAATTTATAAATCCTATATACAAGTAATAAACATTTAGTTTGAAAATTTCCCAGCGTTCTTTTAGTGATACACTGAGGCGTGAACTGCGACTAGTCTCTTTACGTTTTTGTTCAGCAAATGACGTATGCACACAGCACTTGGACATAACCCAAAAAGCAGTCATACGATTTTGAGTCTTTAGTGTTGCTTCAATACCACGAATTAAATCGTTTGTTTTCAAAATTAAAAGCATTTGTCGATCGACTTGTTCCAGAACGTCAGATATATGAGGAAGCACAAGGGAAGTATTACTTTGTAATGTGTCTTTCTGAAAGTATAACAACCAAAAATTCGTTTTTGAATTTTAATTATTTTTTTGTTATCAACTCACCTCATCTTCGGAATATTTGATTTTGCTAATTCCCTGTATAACTGTCTCCCAAGGCCGTCCAGTCACCATACACGCAAATAATCCATAAAGATTATCTTTTATACCCAGATTATTACTGTGCAGGCGCATAGCTTCTTTATCGACTTTCAAAATACTTAACCATAGCTTTGAATATTCATAACGAAATTTGTCAGTTAAATTCGCATAGAGTCCGTGGTCCAGTAAAATAAGATCGACATTTCCTTTTGCATTTTTCTTTACCAAGATATTACCCGGATGTGGATCACTATGAACAAAGCCAGTGGTGAAAATCATTTCCGAATAGAGCTGCCCAATCTTATTGGCCACTGAAAACGTATCTATTTTGTTAGATTTTATGTACTCCATATCAGTTACTTGACCTCCATCAAGATATTCCATGACTAGAACTCGCGGCGTGGACAACTCCCAGTATATTTTCGGAATCTTTAACCAATTATAATGTTTGAATTGTCCCGCCACTTTTTCTGCATTACGACCTTCGTTTAAGAAGTCCAATTCAATTGGAAGATTTTTTTTACTCTCAGTTACTAACCATTTGATTTTAAAGTCGGGAAACACTTTGGCCATAATGTTGACTAGAACCTCCATTGTCTTCATATCTACAACGGAATTCCCCTTAACATAAGGGTGCTGTACCTTAACTGCTACCACTTCGCCGGTCTTTAACTTTGCTTTGTGAACTTGTGCCAGCGAAGCAGTCCCAAGTGGATTTGGATCAAATGATTCGAACAGGTCATCGGGATGTTTCTTGAGTTCTTGCTTAATGACTTTGTACAAATCTTCTACAGGATTTGTTGGTGCATTTGAATGTAAGATTTTCATAGTTTGTACGAATTCCTTTGGCAGCAGATAGTCCAGAGCTCCTACGTGCTGTCCAACTTTTATGTACACTCCTTTGTTAGTGCACATAAGGTCAAGTAGCTTCTGGGCGGCAATTTTGTGCACACGGCTCTTTTCGGCTTTGTACTCTGGTGAAGATTTGTCCCATTCTCTGTAAAAGAGTTCTCGTTTATATGTAAGGGCAACATCGAACACGGTTATGGCGGATCTCGATAGTCGGACAATACCAAGCGAGTTGATATCATAATCGTTTGCTCGAAGACTCAACCCAGTGCTAACAGCACCCGCACCTACTATCGAGTACGTTATGACACGACGAATCATTTGTTGTAACTACTCTACTTCAACTAAAGTAATGAGGCGATAAATGAATATGAATCTGTAAAAAACAACGACACGGAATGAATAATTAAGTAGGTTTATTATTCATGGGGTTCAAATTAATTCGATTATCATCCACTCTATTGCACAAATGTATCATAATCTTAAATCATACTCCCGTAACAAAGTATATTTGACGAGCATACATTTTTGCCAGAAGTTACATAAATAGAATTGTCTATACTCACTTCTTATAACTAAATGAAGTAGATTTTTGGTATTAATTAAAATGTTCTGTGATATTTACTATCTCAACATAGTACTTCTTAAATTTACTTTATTTTTCAATATAAATATTTGGAATTTTCACAAAATCACGAAGACGGTGTCTACTTTCACCTCAACAACTAATCACTACTTACTACAGTATTTGTATGAGTCTTCTGTGAGTCTGAATAAATTTTGTTTTGACATTTTACTTACATGTATGTATGTACCCATTGCTCCTCTGTCCTCATGCCTCGTCATTCCTCATTTATCATAGCACAACTGCATCTCTTTCTCCACAGATTTTGTTTGGCTGTTTGATAGCTGGCAATGGCAACGGCTGGGCATTGCACACGTGGTTATTGTCAAAGGTATTACGATAATGAATGAAATTTTGTAAACAGAAAAAGATGTATGACAAGATTTTAGTTCAGTGGTCTTCGTCTTCTCACAGAACAGGTGGAATTGATGTGAAGTATTTTATGTTAAGAAACTTTAGCTCTCCCACTCCCATCTAGGTGCGTCACGTCCAAAGGTTAAGAACAGATGTTTTTATTGTCGAATGGAATTTTATGAAAATATTATCTGTGACCACAAGCCATAACAGGTAATCGCTTTAAAACACGTTTATCATCAAAACCATAAAAACAAAAAATTAAAATTATTTATAGGTAGGAACCCTTACAGCCCTATTATTGACACGATTCAAAACTAGTTTTAACGTAAAACTAGTTCTATATAGTCTAGGAGTCCACCGTAGGATTACCTATCTTATCGCAGCCACGCAAAAATTGGATGCCAACCGATAGCTTTAGTCCAAACATTTACAAAACTGCTGGTCGGACAAGCTTTATCTGGTCGCAATGGTTAGAAAATGCACTTTTCAGGTTGCATTTTCCGCTAAATGTACCTATAATATAAGCAACTTTTATAAATGGGGTATCAACTGAAAGCTATGACTGTCCTCTACACGATACCATTGGTCGGACTGACTTTTTTTGGCTGTTACGGCGAGTTCGACTGTTTAAAAAAAAAATGGTCTTTTTTTAACACTGCGTTTACATCAGGGAAAACTGAGTAAAATCATTTCAAATGGTTAAGAAAGTGGCCTTAACCACTTTTTTTTCATTTTCATCCAAGGATGCACAAAATCTCTAATTTTAGAAAAGTGGTCGGACTCGTGGCAACAGCCAAAAAAACTCTGTCCGACCATTGCTATCGTATAGAGGACAGTCCTAGCTTTCATTTGATACCCCATTTATATAAGTTGCTTATATTATAGGTACATTTAGCGGAAAATGCAACCTGAAAAGTGCATTTTCTAACCATTGCGACCAGATAAAGCTTGTCCGACCAGCAGTTTTGTAAATGTTTGGACTAAAGCTATCGGTTGGCATCCAATTTTTGCGTGGCCGCGATGAGATAGGTAATCTTACGGTGGGCTCCCAGACTATATAGAACTAGTTTTACGTTAGGCGCCAGTTATAGCGATCAGAAAAACCCATCCGAAAAACTTGAAACAGTATGAAATAGATTTTTTTTTCTGATGGTTGTTTATAGCAATCAGAAAAAATGTGTCAGAAAAACTATATTCTTTGCAAAACAAACAAACAGCCGCCCAGATTTTTTCTGATTGAAATATCAGAAAAACTTTTTCGGATGGAGTTCTTTCAGTGGAACAGAAAAAAATTGGAACACAAATCAGTGGAATGATTTGTTCCTTTTTCTGTCAAAAAGCAATCAGCTGATACGAAAAATGAAATTTCATCCGAAAAACAAATAAATCCATTTAAGGGGCCGTTTATAGCGATCAGTAAAACACATCAGTAAAATGTTGAAACGAGAGGAGTTCGGAATTTTTTCCTGATGGGTGTTTATAGCGAACAGTAAAATTGTGTCAGTAAAACTAGTGTCTTCTTCTTCTTTCTATTTTTACTGGATGTCAATGCATCAGTAATTTTTTTTCGTATGTACTGAAACAGTAAAAAATTGGAACACAAACAGGCGGAACGAATTGTTTTATTTTGAGTGACAGGACAATCAGCTGATACGTAAAATGAGTTTTCGTCAGTAAAATCAAATAAATGGTTTTTCTCAAAAAATACAATTCCCAATCAAGTTTTTCTTTTAAAATAAATTATTTTATAACATTCGTCATCGATTTGCATATAGTTTTTGTTTCAAATAGCATTTAAACATATTAAATATTGCAAAAGAAAATGTTTACTGATGCATTTTACTGGTCGCTATAACTGGCCCCTAAAACATGAAAAGTTATTTGTTTGGCAATTTTGTTTCGCGAAAAAAAATTCTACGCTGAATTACACGTCCATTGATGTATCATTTGGCTATTAAATCTAATTGAAAAGTAGTAAAAACTTCAATGATTCTTTTTTTCGGATGGTTTTTTCTGATCGCTATAACTGGCGCCTTAAAACTAGTTTTGAATCGTGTCAATAATAGGGCTGTTACTATACAATCACTGATCTCTATATATAGAGATCAGTGTATACAATCCAAACTTGTAGGTACATTCATAGTTACATAGGCAACTTAAATGAACAGGGCTGCAGAGTTTCAGTAACAGGATGTTAATTTTAAAGCTAGATTTTTATTTTCGAAAACAATAGCAAAATTCACTGTTATTTTAAATGATGCACCCGCTAATTTTTTCCAATAAAATAGAAAAAAAATTCTGTAAAATTTTAGTTCATTCTTTTACATTTCACCATCCCCCAAGAAGTAAGAAGTTTTATATGGGAAAAAACACATGTTTTAATTTTTATAACTTTAGTACCTACGTAATTGATACAAAAATTTAAAATTTTACATCAAAGATTCTGTTCAAAACTAAAAAAATCTATACCGAATATTTCTTCAATTTTAGACCCATAAAAGAAAATTGAAAAAAGTGTGTAAGTAGATTAGCTGATTTGAATAAGAAATATCTAGATGGCCATAACATAGTAGGTACCTTTTGTACAGAAAAAAAGTTAAGCTTTGTTGGAGACAAAAACGTCAACAATAGAATTAAATGAGCCGTTGTTTTTGAAAGTGGTAAAAGTCCATTTTCTGATGTTTCGAGATATTTCAATGTGTTTAAAAATATAGACAAATGTTTATAAATTCAGGTGACGCATTTTACGTTACAAAAATGTTGAATTTTAAAATGCAAAAATATTTATTAAAATTCTCCCAGAAAATTAACGGGGCCTAAGCCCTAAATTGACTTATTCCATTTTCAATAATAACAAATTATAAAAAATAAAATCAAAAAAATTTAAGTCCATATTTGTATATAGGCATTGTTTAACTGAATTGATTTTTTCGTTCAAAGTAATATAGAATTAAAAAACTTATTTACGTGAATATGTAATACAATTTATGAGGAAATTATTTAAGTATGTAATATAGGTTACATTTAAAAAAATGGAAAACCTAAGTAGGTACTATTAACTAATATATTACGATGCTTAAAACCTTGGTTCCAAAAAAAATCATCAACTCGTTTTTTTTCTCAATTTAATTTTCAAGCAAAAATTTAAGTGCTTTTTAAAACTTCAATTTTTATTTTGATATGTAATACAATTAATCCGCATAAAATAAAATGCACGACTGGGTCGCACGTTCTTGCTCTTATATTCAAGACACTGCGAGTTTAAAAAAATTGTATATACAAACTTGGAAATTATGAGAGAAAAATGTAGAGAAGCATGAAATACGACATTTAAATTAGCTAAAACAACTCTTTTGACAGTTTGAGGTGAAAAAAGAGTATGCCATTTTAATTCATGATGGAATATGATTGTATGGGAAAAAAAATTTAAAATCGTTGGAGCGGTTTTTTTTTAAATTAATTTTTTATGTATAAAATTCTTAAAACATTTTTAAGAAAAAATTTTGGTATGCAGATTTAAGCTATATATTTATGTGTAGGGTAATTCCATGAAAAAGTGGACATGAAGAAAAATAGAAAATTTATCTTTCCCCCTGTCTATTGTTCGCTAGTTTTAAAATTAGAAATAAAAAATATCCTACAAGTAACAAGCATACGGCTGAAAATAAAATAAAATTATAAAAGGCTTAGCCCTAAATTTTTAAATTAAAAACGTGAAATAACGTGAGTTACCGACTTTTTGTAACGTGAGTTACCATATACTTTATTAAATTTGTATAAAATATTTTCAATAATTTAAAATTTGTGTACAGATATATTTAGGCTGATAAATTCTTTTATCTAATTTACCAAATCAGTTAAGCTTTCTTGGTTTGTTTAATTTTTAGAAAATATCCACAGTACTGCTACAAAACCCGTGTCCGAATAGGGTAACGTGAGTTACCAACATGTTTTAGTATTTTTGTCTAAGACAGAATATATTTTTCGCAAACATTTTATTTTTTCCTAACAGTCGAAATCATTACCATGTATAGAGTTTATATTTTGTTTTATTTATAGTTATATAAGTATGGAAATTTTAATGAAAGAGGACGTGAAACTCTCCCAAATGTAACGTGAGTTACCATGAAATTGCCCTGTATATAAAAACAAAATTTGAAAAAAAATTGTCAACCCGTTTTTGATATATCGAATTTTCAAAAAAAAAGTTTGAAACTTTTTTTAAAAATCCAAAATCTTTTTTTTTTGAAAATTTTGATATGCAATATTATTTGATTTTATCTGAAAATTGTATATAAAAAAAATCATCTAAATCCGTTCAGCCCATAACGAAAAAATTCAAAATAAAAAAATACGTTCTATGACAGGTACTATCAATAGTTGCAAAGTGGAAAATTTTATAATTTTTGGTAGTAGATCGTACTAATTTTAGTATATACAAAAAGTTTAATCAAAATCGTAGGAGTCGTTTTTAAGCAAAAAAATATTTTTCTTTGCGGTTTTTTAACTTTTGTATGAAAGGTACCGTTATTTTTTCATAAATGTAAAATTTTTTCTAAAAATATTTTAGAAAGTACTAAAAAAGTCTTAAATATCGAGTTTCAAACAAATCAATCATGTCGTTTTCGAAATATTTGATTTTCAAAAAAAAAATTTGAAACATTTTTTAAAAATCCAATAAACATTTTTTCAAAAATTTTGGTACACAAAACTATTTATATTTTTTGGAAGCTTCTGTGTAAAAAAAATAATTGAAATCGGTCGTACCGTTTTGAAGAAAATCAAAAATAAAAAAAAATGGTTCTTTGGGAGGTACCATTAATAACCATTTTTGAAAAATGGTTTTCCACCCAAAGAAAGCCTTTACTAAAATAAATTTATTGATTTTTTTTTAAGAAAAGTTGTCGAGCCGTTTTTGAAAAAAATACGATTATGTAAATTTGCCAAAAAAAAATGTATGACAGGTACCGTTATTTTTGGTTCTAAAAAAAAAATGAAAAAAACGTGTCGGCAGAATCACCAAAAACCACTAAGTACCAAGTTTAAAGAAAATCGATCGAGCCGTTTAGGCTGTAGACGAACAGACAGACAGACAGACAGACAGAATTGTGCCACCCACTTTTTTGGTGTTCTCTATCATCGTAATGTCATGTTTGATCGTTATCTCGAAATTTTTTTTGCACGAATCCAAAACTTGCCTTATAGTACCTATAATCGCAAGTAAAAATAATTGAAATCAGTAGAGGAGCTAATGAGCAAATCGAAAGGAAAAATGAACGTAATTTGACGGTTATACCTACCGTTTAGGAGAGTTCTTGGTAAAATTAGCTTTTACCAAAAAGTACACCATGGCAACTCACATACTTTATCAAAATCATTAGAGTCGTTTTTGAGATACTTATGTACATACATCGTTTTTCTTTAACGGTAATGCCGATATTTTAGGGTTAAAATAAATTTCCATTTGCCTTCTATAGGAAATTACCAAAAAAAAATTAAGTTAAACATTTTAATAAAATCGCTTCAGTAATCTATAAGCTGTAGCTTGACATTCAGAGAGACAGACATGTTGTAGAAAACTAATCAAAATTAGTAAAGTGACTTGTCATTCAAATGTCTACAAGAAAAATACCTTTATCTTGTCTATGATGTTGTTCTTAGTCAAAACTGATTCCTATGGTGGGATAGTGCCCACTGGAAATCGTTCTAATCAATAATAATCGTAAGTATACATTTTCCAAAATTATGCTTTAAGAGCATTCCATGAAAAGGAGGAACTCTCAGCTAATTTACAAATATTTGAATTTTTAGTTCCAATGTACGTTTAGCAAAACCTGTGAACTGATTTGCTTAAAACTTGGTACAGTGCATTAATATGTAACACTCTACACGGAAAACTTGAAATTTTATTTTAGCTCCCCTAAAACGTCCAAAACGCGAGTGATTTATCTTCCAGTCTCTAAAGTGCCTCACTAAAATAGAATGTGTGGTCATGTGAAATCGCCAGACCCTTAGTTGGACTTTCGAATTCTCACTGTATTCAAACTATGTAACAAAAATAGCATAGAGTACCGAATTCATATCCTGTCAAAAAAATACTAAAAACTACTACCAAATTAAACTCTGTCCAACACGTGACGTGATTTGTCCGTACGTGATAGAACATTAAAAAATGGTTTGAAATATAAAGATGTGCATTTTTGAATTTTTTTTCTCGTTATTATCGCTTTTGATTCATTCTCATAATTTGGTTCTAACACATTTTTGATCGATGATCCATAGTTTCGCTGAAATTTGAACGTTAAGATAGCAATTTAGAACATTGGTAGAATCGGCCCGTCCGTACGTGACATGGAATGCGCCTTTATAACATAAGAAGGACTTATTCCACTTTCAAACAAAAATATTTTCAATAAATTTTACAATTTTTCATAATTTGTTTAATTCAGGTAGAAATCGTGCTCTATTGAGTATAAGATTATTAATAAATACAAAAAGAGGATGCAATTATTTTATTGAATTCGCCATTAACTAATTTTTTTTCCAAAAGTGGACTTATTCCACTTTCAATAAAAAAACGGCTCAAACGTTTCAGTGTTTTCTAGAAATAACTGCTTATATCTTAGAATGTAAGATAGGTTAAACAATAATTTTGGAATCAAATGAAAGGTGTTTTTGCTATCTCTTAAATAGTTATAAACAAAATTATATTGCTACGTTCAATATATTTTGAGATATTTAAATTTAACTTCTTGAGAGACATTTTTCCTTAGTCTGACTTTTGTTATGTACACTGATATCTCTTAAAAATCTGTGATAACGTGTACTTTTTTGGTATCAAAAGCAAGCAATTGTTGGCTTTAATTGCATATGTGATTAATTGTCATTTCTCAAATAAAGAAGGCAAAACTACCATTCTTTCTTGGGTCTTAGACCTTTTTAAGGACCGTTTTCTAATCAAGAAAATGAAAATATGTTTATACAGTTTGGTATTGTCCACGTCTAATGGGACAGGAGCCATTTTACTACTTTTGCGGGCGCCTATGGACCTGGTGACGATAGGAGACGCTACCATATAAAATCTTAATGAAGATAAGCTTTTTTTTGCAATCCGCCAAAATATAAAAAATAAATTTAAAGTCGAGAACGCAACTAGTTCACAGCTAATCATCTTTAATCAATGATTTAGCGTTACTGGTAAATCAACAAATGTGTACCTTAACCAACATTTTAATAAATAGATCTTTAGTTAGAGCTGTTAGTCATAGAAGTCCCAAACAGCTACTTTTGGTTGGTTATCGGCATTTAATGAGAGCCTGTGAAAGTCATTTTACCAATATTAAACTGGCCCTTAATTTCAATAAAATACGAAAAAGCTGAATTTGAGAATTTAAATCGTACAACTTTTTGTAGAAAATTAAATTTTCTATAGAAATAGATTTTTTAAAAAAATTGTATAAAAGCATAAGCAGGAAAAGTCCAACCCAGAGTGAACACAAATGATTTTTGTCTCAAATCAAGGCTTATATTGAGCTTGTTATATGAGTGATATATTTTCAAAATCTTTCATGGGCGATCTGAGATATTTGCGCTTGAAGTTGGCAACTGCAAATGGAGTTTTTTTCAGCTTTTTTCGATATAACTGTTGATATCTTGCGATCTAGAACAAGTGAGAAAATGATATTGGGGTCAAATGAAAGGCACATTTCTAATCATTTCAATATACTTAAAATTATTTTACTACTATGAATACATTTTGAGATATTTCTAAAAAAAAACAACTGTTTTTGCACTTCCTTGCACAACGATATCTTTAAAAACTTATACACTTTTTATTTGCACCATTGAAAAGCTTAATATGAAACCTTTAATTTAATATACAGGGTGTCCCGGACCTGAGTGGAAGTATTTCAGGGGGTGGTTCTTTGGGTTATTCTAAGAAAAAAATTGTATGGGGGAAAGTTGTATCTCCCCTCCCTGAGGCAGGGAGGGGCAGTTTCTGAAACATTGACTTCAAATGCAAAAAAAAACATTAAAAATCAACGGAAACACATTTAATAATTTGCTATAATTTTTTTGAAAGTTAATACTCCATTCTTGTATTTGGTTTTTAAATCAAGTTGTTTAAGCGAATAGTTTTTGAAAATTAAATTTCAAAGTCAAAATTAAAAAAAAAAATTGTAATTTTTTTTTTCTTAAGTCGATATTTTTCAAAATTTTACGTAATTAAGGGCATTTTTTGTGTTCAATATTCAATGCTCTCATTATTTTTTAGTCCATTACCGAAAACCAAATGTAAAAATCTTTCTTAGTTTTTGAGAAATTAAGAAAAAACAAAAGGTACTTTTACCACAAAAGCCCGAAAAAGGGTTAAATTATGGATAATTCATGAATAAATTCACTTTTTCAGGCTTATTCGGGAAAAGTACCTTTTGTTTTTTCTTAATTTCTCAAAAACTAAGAAAGGTTTTTACATTTGGTTTTCAGTAATGGACTAAAAAATAATGAGGGCATTGAATATTGAACACAAAAAATGCCCTTAATTACGTAAAATTTTGAAAAATATCGACTTAAGAAAAAAAAATTACAATTTTTTTTTTAATTTTGACTTTGAAATTTAATTTCTCAAAAACTATTCTTTTAAACAACTTGATTTAAAAACCAAATACAAGAATGGAGTATTAACTTTCAAAAAAATTATAGCAAATTATTAAATGTGTTTCCGTTGATTTTTAATGTTTTTTTTTGCATTTGAAGTCAATGTTTCAGAAACTGCCCCTCCCTGCCTCAGGGAGGGGAGATACAACTTTCCCCCTATACAATTTTTTTCTTAGAATAACCCAAAGAACCACCCCCTGAAATAATTCCACTCAGGTCCGGGACACCCTGTATAATTAAGTGGCCTTGCTCAAATAAATACTTTCATATAAACAAAATTTACTTAAAAAAGGCACTCACCAAAGCAAAGTGCTTGAAATGTGTGAAAATAAACAGATTTCGTGGAAACGTTGTTTAAATCAGGCATGCTAAGTGAAGTTTCTTTATGAAAAATGTTATTTTTCTTTGTTTTATTATTTTTTGTTTGAATTTTTCCAAAAAGCAGTGCAAAAAAAGTTGTTTTTTAGAAATATCTCTAATCATCCATATCATTTTCTTACATATCCTAGATCGCAAGATATCGACAAAAAGCTGAAAAACCTTTATTTGCAGTTGCCAAGTTCAAGCTCAAATATCTCATAACAAGCTCAACATAAGCTTTCATTTGATACTAAATTCATAAGTGTTCACACTTCTGTTAAGTCTACCTTTGGGTAAGTGACTTTTTTGTATCGAAAAATGGTTATTAACGGTACCTCCCATAGACCTATCTTAAAATTATTATAACTTATTTTTATTATGCAAAAGCTTCCAAGAAAATTAAGATGGTACTGTACCAAAATTTTCAAAATAAGTACCTACATCAAAATTTGTATTCTTATTTTTTGTTTTGCTTCTTTAGTTCAATAAAAATCTTTTTTTTTTAATTAATTTTACCAATATATTGATGAAAATGCTATTTTTTTAATTAATTTTACCAATATATTGGTAAAAATGTTATTTTTTATTAAAATTAATAAAATTGCATTTTTATTGAGCTAAAGAAGCAAAACAAAAAAATAAGAATAAAATTCAAATCAAAAAGTTCAGCAAAACAATAATTAAAATTATAAATCATTATTTTTGTATTTTTAAAAAATATTTAATTTTTTTTATTTTGAAAACTCAAAACATAATCAGCCTTATTCATTAGATTCCACTAAACAGATGAATAGTTATACACTGAATTAGGACTTATATAGCCACTATTCAGTGTTACACCAATTCTTATTCATAAAACATTTTCTTACCCATTATAGTTATACAACGCTTGTGTCAAATAAAGTACAAAAAAGGGAAAATCTATTACATTTTACTTGCATATCTCTAAGCAAATATCAGCTGTTTGTGAAAAATCAATAAAAGAATAATACTGCCAGTTCGGGTCTTTTCAATTTCAGTGTTAATAATTATTATTTTGAAGTTTTCTTGTGTCCTTTTTAGTAATAATTAATTGATATTTCAATAAAACTAAGCTATTTAATATTTCGTCTACTCAGTGAATTTTTATTAAAAGGAAAAACAAATCAACCCCATTTTTCCTGCTGTGACGTCGGCGGCTGCCACTGCTCCCATCCGGTTAGATTCTTCTTAGTTTTTTTTTACATAATACAGTTTTAGTTGTTATTGTTTATAGTAGGTATGCATATGTGCATAAATTAAATAAAAATGTTTGAGGTAAAAAACTATTTTGGTGTTTCATTTCATTATTCTTTTCGCTCGCAGTTTTTATTGGGAAGAATAGGTTATGCATGTGTGTATAGGTATACACATCTGAATATTTCACTATTGTGAGTATATTAGTGACATTCCGATACTTATATATCCTTATATTGCCACTATTCAACCTCCAAACGCGTTTAGCTTATTATGAGCCTATATTACGTTGTATAAGTTTTATGAATAAGGTTTTCGCGTTCAGAGGCATTATAACGAGTGGATAGCGCTATACACTTGCTATGATGCGTTTATGAATAAGGCTGAATATTTTGAAAGCGGCACGTTCGATTTTTTTTTAATTTGGTACTCTAACCGTTAGTTTTACTACTACTATCCGTTGAATACATACATACATACATACAAATAATATTGGCTTTGGGATATTTTTATTCTACACATTAAAAATTCAAACAGTAAGCCCCGCAAATTTGTCGGTCTATCTTTCTTTGTAATGCATCCAAACTTACGCACTGAACAGCTGGGTCAATTAATATAATATAATACTTGGTACTCTGGTCTAGTGCTTTGTGTTTGATTGGAATCCTTGTTTTGTTTTGAGGGTTCTTGGTTGTTTGACACTGCAGCTGGCTTTCTGAAGGTTCAATAGTAAATATATATAACTTCAAAGTACAGCGGGTTGAATCCTGTACTAAAATGGAAGATAAATCAACTTTCCCCTTTAATGGGAGTAAACCTCTCATTAGATTGATGTTCCGGTCTCTACAAACACTATCGAACTGATCATCGCGTGACTGAGGGGCACTTACTGTGTACCGCCTCGTGGTGACTCCTGGAAACGGACTTGAGTAGAGAAGTTGGGTTGGAGTTAATGACGAAAAACTGCCGCGGCAAATGATCTAACCAGATAAGATATACAAATCTTTTCTGAAACTCCGTTCCGACGGATCTTATCTTGTCCGGCAAAACACAGAGGGCCAACGTATGGAGTTTTTATGTTATAATTTCTTACCCAATAAGTATTAACGTTTTCTCAAATATTAAGGAGTATCCTTCCTTATTTTTTCCTTCATGGGAACTAAACTATGGTTCGGGAAAAGAAGACTAATTAAAGGTCAATGTACTACTTGGTCTCAATGAAAGGTCAATGTACTATTTGACCTAACCCAGGGATGGAATCGGCTAAGGCGATCGTTGAATGTTGATCATCAAAATAAATGTACGGTGATTATCACATTGAGTATCACTTTTGTGCTATAGTTATGTGAGTGACACAGGCGCGGATCCAGGATTTCGTTCAGGGGGGGGCAATTTTCGTGATTTTCCAAAATCTTGATGGGGTCTACAGAAAATTTGAGTACACTTCATGCCACTCTACACGCCTGGTCACACAAAGCAATTGTGAGTTGATGAGTTCGAAATTTGAAGAAAGCAGGTCTGTTTCTTTACTCGCCCGTGGGATACCGAAGTATCCCAAATCTACCCAAAATGTGTTTCTTTACTATTTTCTGGCACGAAAATGCCAGAGCTTTAGACTTTTTTTCATTTCCCCTCCAGCAAGAATCTACCCGAACATTTTAGTTACTGCACTTTCTTGCTTGTCAAATAAGAAATCAGCTGATCGAAAAATTTGAAATTAAATTTTTCAAGTAGCGTACATAAAATGGTCTAATTTAATAAAATAAAATGAAAATGATACAATGGAGGCAAATATAAAGTAAAATATTTCTCTTTGTTCTTTTAAAAGAGCCCAACATGATCAGTGCATGTAAAAATAATTGAAATCGTATAATTTTGTATGCGGTGAGCCAACGAGCATTGAAGTAAAATAGGAAATTTAAACCGCAACAAACCAGAAAATTCCCAAATGCGTTTCTTTACTTTTCGTTTCTGGTTAAACATTACAACAACAACACCAGAAAGCTCAATCCTAAACCTTTTCCCGAACTTTTTCCCAAACTTTATCCCAAAAGTAAAGAAACAGACCTATGTGTTCGATAATGCAGTTAGCTAAAGTCACATGTTCAAAACATCATGTGTGGTGCAATTCTGCAGTCAAAAATCGAGTTGGAAACAAAAATATTGAGAAGCCGGAGAACGTGTTCATAAACGTCAAATGCGTTTGCAAGAAAATTGAAGGATGTTGATAAAAAAGATTTTGTGCATTAATTTAACAATATCTGTATTTTAGTTGAATTGGATTGGATAGATCGAAACCGAGATGAACCGTATCGTTTGCTCAAGTGCCTTCGTCCATCGATACAAAACCAAACTTTCGGATATTGAAATATTTTATTATTATTATTATTATTATTTTTTATTAACAAGTAATTAAGGGCCCTATTACCGTTCGCGAATCGAACCAAAAAGCTGGCGAATGAATCAATTTGGTATTACGATAGGCGAATATTCGCCAGATGACTCGCCCCAAACGTCAAAATTAAGCGAATGGAAAATGTTAGTGACTGGGTGGCGAACAATAAATAAAACACGAATTTCTTATTATTTTGTGATAAAAATGAGCTTATTAAATACTTGCAATCAAAAATAATTAATAAAATAAGATATTCACCACACAAAACCATTATAAGGGCCCTATTACCGTTCGCGAATCGAACCAAAAAGCTGGCGAATGAATCAATTTGGTATTACGATCGGCGAACATTCGCCACATGACTCGCCCCAAACATCAAAATTAAGCGAATGGAAAATGTTAGTGACTGGCCGGCGAACAATAAATATAACACGAATTTCTTATTATTTTGTCATACAAATCAGTTTATTGGATATTTGCAATCGAAACAAATTTATAAAAATGATATTAACCACACAAAACCATTAAAAAATTAAGATTTAGGGCCTTATTACGGTTCGCGAATCGAACGTTCGCTTGAAGTCGAACCATTTGGCGAATGTTGTGAAAGTTCATATTAGGGTTGGCGAATGAATTCATTCGCTAAAAATTCATCGCTGTCACTGGAAAAATTCATTACAATCAGTTTTTTTTTGCGACAAATGTCAAATAAACAAAATAAAATCAAATAATACATCTTATAGTGCGGAATTTTTGCAGTTTTCTTCCTTTTAATTGTTTATTAAATTATTTAAATGGTCATTATGCGATTTTATCGTAATAAATATCCTTTTTTTGCGGAAAACAAAAAATCCAACCAGTCTGAACTATACTACATACAACGGCTTATTAAAATTGTTCAATTTGGTGAAGGTTTTGCCTGGCGCTTTAATTTTAAATCTTAATTTTTTAATGGTTTTGTGTGGTTAATATCATTTTTATAAATTTGTTTCGATTGCAAATATCCAATAAACTGATTTGTATGACAAAATAATAAGAAATTCGTGTTATATTTATTGTTCGCCGGCCAGTCACTAACATTTTCCATTCGCTTAATTTTGATGTTTGGGGCGAGTCATGTGGCGAATGTTCGCCGATCGTAATACCAAATTGATTCATTCGCCAGCTTTTTGGTTCGATTCGCGAACGGTAATAGGGCCCTTAAAATTAAAGCGCCAGGCAAAACCTTCACCAAATTGAACAATTTTAATAAGCCGTTGTATGTAGTATAGTTCAGACTGGTTTGATTTTTTGTTTTCCGCAAAAAAAAGGATATTTATTACGATAAAATCGCATAATGAACATTTAAATAATTTAATAAACAATTAAAAGGAAGAAAACTGCAAAAATTCCGCACTATAAGATGTATTATTTGATTTTATTTTGTTTATTTGACATTTGTCGCAAAAAAAACTGATTGTAATGAATTTTTCCAGTGACAGCGATGAATTTTTAGCGAATGAATTCATTCGCCAACCCTAATATGAACTTTCACAACATTCGCCAAATGGTTCGACTTCAAGCGAACGTTCGATTCGCGAACCGTAATAAGGCCCTAAAATTACATGGTAATAGTAAATTAACGAGCCTAGCTGCGGAGACTATTGGCTCTCTTTTTTAGTTTTTATATAATAATTTTTGCGTTAGCTAGAAAATCTGATATTTTTTCTATATTTGTGGGACTAGGGTTTTGAAGAATTTCATAGATTGATACGTTTTTAAATAAGTTTTTGATTATGGGTTGCGATACAGAGCAATGTTCTAAAATATGCGTAAGGTCTAATCTGGTGTTGCAAGTAGCACATACTGGAAAAGTGTCTTTGTTAAGGAGGTGCTGGTGAGAAGATGATGTGTGTCCAAGTCGTAATCGTACAAAGTTGGAGATTTTGTGTTTGGAAATGTTTGTTGGGTATACGGGGGTGAGTTTATCTGGGTTTACTTTTTTGTAGTGATGGTGGTATAAGCTCCATTGGTAATTTGTGCTAAATTTTGATGCTTTTTGTATATGTTTTAGCAAATCTAATTTGGTGTAGGTATTGAAGTTGAATACCGGGGAGTTTTTGGCCGAGTTAGCTGCAATGTCAGCATACTCGTTTCCCTGAATTCCAACATGCCCAGGAGTCCACATCAACTTTATATTGTTTGGCGATTTGATGAGTTGATATCTGATTTCAGATATGAGTTCAGTGTTGTTGTTAGGGTTTTGTATAGCGTTAAGGACGGATATACTGTCAGAGCATATAATGTGTTTTTCTCGGTGACTCAATACGGACTTAGTGGCTTGGAGAATGGCAAATGCTTCTGCAGTGAAAACTGAGGTGAATTCGGGGAGATTACCAATGCTGGCTATGGATCCGTTTTCATGTGTCACAGCAAATGATGTGTTTTCCGTAGACTTCGAGCCATCAGTGAAGATGAACTTCCACCCTGCCGATTTAAGGTCGATTGAAGTTGCTGTGAAGAGCTGGCGGTAGGTGCTATTACTGGTATTTGCTTTCTTGTAATTAGCTAAAGTCATTATCAAAGAATCCGAGCTAATAAACCATGGGGGATAACGTGGGGCAACCAAGCGCACCCGATTGGTTGGTAGTTTTAACTGCCTTCCTTTCGCGAGGATCGTGGCGATGGCGGATGGTATTCTTTTGGTGAGTTTCTGGTCGAGTGCTTTTTTGACATCGTTGTCGATTATCGAATTTTTGGAAAAAGTGAGTTTCGCAAATAGTTTAGTGGTAATCATATCTCTTCTCTCCTCGATGCTGGGAAGTCCTGCTTCTGCCAATATATTCGGTATAGGTGTAGTCGGGAAGGCGTTGATACTTCTTCTTGCTGCATCGTGGTAAACTGGTTTTATTATTTTTAAGACTGATTTAGGACAGTGCCCATATATATACAACCCATAGTCAATTTTGCTTAAAACTAACATTTTAGTGGTGTTTGCAAGAGTGTTAATATGCACATTACTTTTTTTTGAAGCTAGATATCTAATGATATTAGTTCTCGCAGCTAGGGATTTCTTAAGTTCTATACAATGTTGTTTCCAAGAATAATTTTTATTGAATACTAAACCTAAAATACTTAAATTACTAACATTTTCGATTTCTACATTATTTACATTTATATTTAGTTTTGAGCAATTTAGTTTTCGACAAATATGAAGTAATTTACATTTTTGAATAGATAATTTAGCACCTGAGTTTTTAGACCAATCTAAAATGTCTTCTAGAGCGATTTGAAACAAAATTTTACTTTGATTCATATCATTAATTTTGCATAATAAATAAATATCGTCTGCATAGATGCAGTGATCTAAGAGTCGCTGCTTTGCTAATATTGTATTTATATCATCAAAGGCAATTATAAATAATACTACCGAGAGAGGTGATCCCTGCGGTATACCGTTATGCATTGGGTAGTTTGAGGAGTAGATGCTATTGGTTTTTACCCAGAATGTTCTATTCATTAAGAATGATCTTACATAACCGTATATTCTTTTTCCGACACCCCATTTTATTAGATTTTTAAGGACTATATGTAAGCCAATTCTATCAAAGGCTTTTTCGAAGTCGAGGGAGAGGATGGATATATGGTTTTTAGCTGACAGTGCTTTCGTGATAAAATAGTCCATATGAAGGAGGGCATCGGCGCATCCTCTGTTGGATTTAAAGGCAACTTGGTTAGGACTGATAAGCTTGTTTGTTTCAGCAAACCATAATAAGCGTTTCGCAATTATCTTTTCCATTATTTTCGATAGACATGGGATAAGGGAAATCGGGCGGTATCCTTCGATTGTGTTTCTATCTTTTTTTGGCTTCGGTATAGGAATAATGGTGGAAGATTTCCAAGTGTGAGGAATAATCGAGTTGTCTAAAATATTATTATAAAGATCAATTATTCTCTGTTTAATTTGCTTAGGAAGATTTTTTAGCATAGGGTAAGATATTCTGTCTCTGCTTGGTGTCTTGCCTTTAACCTTGCTGAGCGAAGTTTCAAATTCTGTAAAAGTTATCGGTTGTTCAATGCGTCGAGAAGTCGGATTGGTAGCGTGTGTCACTGGGTTATTAAGAATATCTAATTTTGCTTCGATGAAGGTATTCGAGAAATTTGAGTTTTCCGAGGCTTTTGACCAAGTTTGCGCAATAAAGTTAGATATTTTTGGCGGGTCTATAATAACTTCGTTATTGGATTTGATGCTACTTATTGCAAGTGAGGTGGAGTTACCAGTTAGACGACGGATATTCTGCCATATTTTGACGGGAGGGGAGTTGGGGTTTATATTGGAGGTGAATTCAGAGAAGCTTTTTGCTTTGCTGTCTTTGAGTAACCGTCTAAATTTAGCATTTGATTTTTTGTAAATGATTAAATTATGTGTTGTAGAACTTTTTTGAAAATTTTTTAGTGCGTTCATTTTTTCTTTACGTAGAAATGAAAGTTCAGGGTTCCACCAAGGTACTACCTGTGTACGTTTGATAGGTGCAGATTGAGGAATCGAAAAATGTGCAGCGGTTCTGATTGCTTTTTGCAGCAGAGCAGCTTCTTTGTTATTGTTTGAGGACGGGTCTATGTCCGCCAAGTACTCAGTAGTTTTTTGTTTAAATAGTGTCCAATTGGATAGGTCGGTTTTGAATTTCGGTACGAATTTGTTTTGTATTGTTATACGTTCAGTATTAAATGTAGTCAGTATCGGGAAGTGGTCACTGTTATGAAGGTCATCTAATGTCTTCCAATCAATTTTTGCGAGCAACTCGGGTGAGCAGCAAGTGACGTCTACATGTGTGAAAGTATTGTGCGTTGAAAGGTGGGTAGGAGATCCGTCATTCAAAATAACCAGACTTTTTTCTGAGAAGAAATTTTCCAGTAAGACACCCTTTCTGTTAGTATTTGGCGAGCCCCACAGGGTGTTCCACGCATTAACATCACCTCCAAGTATAATTGGGAGATTGACTTGGTTTATAATATTAATTAAGTCGTTTTTATTGACCAATTGTTTTGGGGGTAAATATATGTTAAGATATGTAAATTTTATTTTATGTTGTATTTCCACAGCAAGAATTTGGAGGTTAGAGTTCAAGGAAATGATTTTATGAGGAGTGTTTTTTTTAATTAAGAGAGCTATGCCTTGCTTACTAGTATCATTACTTGGTGAGTTGTAAAGATAACCGTCAAAAGCTTTTGGGAAATTTAGCGTCTTATCAAAGGGACAGTGGGTTTCCTGGATGGCAACTATGGTAGGATTATGGTGTTTTATTATAATATATTGAGCTCATCAAGATTATTAATGAATCCATTCATATTCCACTGTAGAATATTGAGAGCTGCTTTAGCACATGAGTTCCACGCACTTATTTTACCTGGGGTAAGAGAAGGGTGGGAAAAAGGAATATTGTTTTTTTTTGTGTTTGTGTTGTTTACTTTTTGTTGTAAATTATAAGAGTTGGTGTAATTATGTTGTTCGGGGCTTTGACTCTGCAACTCGGGTGTTGAATCAATCAGGCTCCTCTCAGAGCCTGATTGATTCAAAACTCGAACTGCAGAGTCAGTTAATTGGGTTAAATTATCATTATTGCATATCGACATCATGATGGTTTTCTGCATCGTTATTATCTATGTAATATTCGTTGTTACCCAAAAGTTCTTGGGTGACAGCTGATATAGGTGAATGAGTGATTAAAGAGTGAGTTTTTGAGTAAGGTGTAGTAGAATTAAAAGAAGATAGGTTATTTGTATTAGAATTTGTGTTTGAGAGAGTTGTTTGTGTGTTCAAGATGGATTGAGTGGTTTGAGAGGCGGAGGTGTATGAGCTCGATGGCACGGTAGTAGTGTTAGGGTTTTTCTTTGATAGTGTAGAGAGATGAGGTTGTTGTTCGGTTGTAGTTGTTAGAGCAAGAGATGTGTTTATTGTGGTAGGTAAAGGGAATGAGTGTGTACTTTCTTTATCTGTATTTGATGTAATAGGTTTTGTGATTGTTTTTGACAAATTATTAGAAATTGGTAGAGGAGGGGCATGGGACGAGCTTGGAAGGGGGGTTTGGAGATCGTTGGATTTACTGTTAAAGTTAGATGTTTTTTTTATTGTTTCGGCGAATGTTTCAGTTTGAGGTGGGATTTGCGTTGCATTTTGTTGACTATATATACGTTTGGCTTCTGCCATAGTGCATTTTTTAATGGTTTTTATGGTTAAGATTTCTTTTGCTTGTTTGTATGAAGGGCAGATTTTGGATGATGAGGGGTGGGGTAGAGCGCAGTTAGCGCACATTATGCGAGTACATTGGTTGGAGTATGAGGGGGGAGGTTACACGATTCGCATTTTGTACTGCCATTGCAACGTTTTACCGTATGTCCCAGTAACTGGCAATTACGGCATCGCATTGGGTTGGGGACGTATTCTGTTATTTTTGCTGTGTAAAAGCCAATATCAACTGATTTGGGAGTTTGATAGAGGTCAAATGTGAAAATCATTAGACCTGTAGGTTTTTGCTTTCCATCATCACCTTTCTTAAGAAACTTGTATATGTCTGTGACACCCTGCAGTTTCATTTCGCTAACAATTTCTGTTTCGGGTACGTTTATGAGGCACGGAGCGTAGCAAATTCCTTTGGATTGGTTGAGTCGATCATGTAGCTTCACAGTGACTGGGCAGACACCAGCAAGGTCTTTAGCTCGAAGGAAGATATCAGCAATCTTTTGTGACTTCACAAATATTAATAAACTTCCATCGCGAAGTTGACTTATACTTTCGTAATCTTTACTGATAGCATCGATGGATCTTTTGAGTAGAAAGGGGCTTAAGGAAGTAATGGGCTTTTCACTAGTTGTAGGAGAAATAATAATGAAACGAGGATTTTTTGCACTGGATTGAGATGGGAGGTCTGGGAAGATGTTCAGCGGCAGAGTGTTGTGTTTTGGTTTTTTTTTTTTTTGGTTGAAGGTCGGGGTCAGGATCAGGATCAAGAATCCCAAATCGGCCACCAGCATTATTAGGCCGGCTGGCCATTTTAACTTTTATGTTTTTATTTCGATCAATAGAGAGACTCTAATGAAACACCGAGAAAGAGAAAGAAGTAAAAAGAAAAAAAAAAAAAAAACGGTTTAAAGGGGGAAACCGGTTTACGCGCTAGGCGGCAAAAACTAATCACACAGTAACTTGATGAACGATGTTATCGGTTCGAGAGTTAGTCGGTGACGGATATTGAAATAAAACACAATGATTATAGTGGAAAATACAAAGAAAATACTACTCTTTATTAAAACTTTCGATCCGACCTTCTCAATTGTGACTAACTTTTGTTATACATTTCATTAACGATATACTTAGCAGTCGTTAAGTTTTAATATAAATGTTTCATATAAGCTAAAAGCATCGACTACAGAGTTTCTAGACTCATGTAGTTCGTTACAATAGTAATATTTGCGTCAAAAAATGGCAATCATTTGACGATCGAATTGACGAAACAACTATCCTTTCCTTATAAAAGTTCCATCCAACTTCTCTTCGGCAGTGACTGCTGTAGTCGTTTCCTGGTCTCTCTCCAATCTTCTTCGTTGGATTCGCTCTCTTCGGTAGTTTAATGATATGGAACATGGAAGTTCCCAAAACACATCCATAAAAGTGACAAAATTCTCGCATCAAAAACGCTGCGTACAGCGCCGAACTCGAAACTGCATACTCTAAAGGTGCGTATCCATTTCAGAGTACCAAGGCAGTGAGCAGCTCTGAAGAAGTTCTCGAGAGTAAAACTCGAAAGTGGACACAGACACAGTCATGAAATTTAAGCTCACCAGAGGGGTAGACAGATATCCGAGAGTCGCTCTCGAGAGTTTTCTAGTGAAAGTACTCCCTCAAGGAAAAACACATTTTAATATTTATCACAAAAAGAACTCTATCACCCATTTAGTATGAAATTTGCTGGTATTTCTCAATAACCTTTATACATAAATGTAGTTTATTATTTTAACTTTAATGAGATATCTTTATCCTGTAGATCATTTAAAGCAAAATTAGAAATTTTTGAAGGTAATTACTCGTAAATCGACGTATTTTATCTAGTATTTTTTTTTTTTAATTAAAATCAACTTCAAGGTTGAAAATTTAGATGAGTGCCCCTGTCGCCTCTGCCGTAACATTTAAGTATAAAAAAACTACTTACTAATTTGTAGAGTAGGGTTGGAGGTTGAGCAATACCTTTTTAAAACACTATTTTCCAAATTGTGAAATTTTTCGTTCAAAGCATATTGAAAAGTGAAAGTGAAATCGATTTGGGATTCAACCTGCTCCCTAGTATGAAATAAATTGACTTTTCTCACAAAATGTTATATAGTAATGTAGCCTGACATTGATCTTTTAATTAAAGACCAATTTGATCGAGATCAAAAGCCGAAGTTATAAACTTTCCACTGAGTCGATTTGAAGGCGCTATTTGTGCATAGCGGACCTGGTCAGCCAGCGGCCAACAAACAACCACTCATTGCTGCAACGCTCCGCTTCCAAGAAATTTGCTTATAAACGTATAACGAAATAACCTTTCTTTTTGATTATATTTTAATTAAGTCATATTTTATGCTTCGTTCGTTCTTGCCCAGGGGGGGGGGCAATTGCACCCATTGCCCCCCCCCCCTTGTATCCGCGCCTGGAGTGACAGCTAATAAGGTGACACTTTCATACATTTTGTTTGATATTTTTGAGAAAAATAAGTTGCTTCAGCTCCACTATAAATCGAGTTTTGTGAAACAAATTGAAAGTTAAAATAAAAAATAAGTGTACAGTAATGTATACTTTAATGCAAATTTTCTATGTGGCGAAGAAAGAGAAATGAGGAAAAGACTACAAAAAAGATCAATAATTGTTCAGAATTAGCTTACATATACGATTTTCTATTGGTATTTATTAATGTTGTTTTTAACATATATTTAGCGATCACTTTACCCAGAAAAAATGAACCTTTACCTAGATTATCAAAATTGACAATCAAAACAGTGACAGTCAAATGTCGCGTTAGCCGATTTCACCTCAGCTTTTGGGTACCACGGGGTCACAAGATTCACACTTCCAAGCCAGAATTTTATGGCATTGAATAAGGCCCTTCGGGAGTTTTATGGTGGCTGTTGGTTGCGTGCAATTTCCCTCAAAGCCAGGTAAATCAACCAGGTTAGATAGGAAACTAAGGAACCAAGCTAAAAAATATTCCATGATATATTTTAAATGGGTAGAAAAAGTCAGGCTTTTCTTTATGGTGGTGCCTTCGGGGAACGGATGATATTTGTGGGTTATATCTGATGTTCCCTTGAAGAACATCAACATATTTCCAAAAATGAATTATTAAAAAGGACAGTGATTCTGCTCTTCGTTCACACCAAACTTGACGGTTTGCAATGTTCGAATTGCCGTGAATGAGCCCTGCACGAGAGGTGTCACGAGTGAGGAAAAGATTCAATACTTCCCCCTTTTAAATAAATAAATAAATTGGGTGGCGCAATAGCTCGTGGAGAACCAGGGCCTAATGACTTACAACTCTCAACCATTCATGTGTGCGTGTTGTTGGCAGGGATGGAAGGGACCTACAGTTTTTTTGCCGAGTCCGAACGGCTAGATGAGAAGCACTTATTCATGACAAGTATACTCTTGGAGGATTTGTCAGTTCCTCGCAGAGGCAGTACCTCGGATAAAACATTTCTGTTTTTAGGTGGCACGGCTGGAAATCGAACCCACACTTCCCCCTTTTATATACTCACAAAGCTGTCCCGAATAAAATACCCGTCTGAAATTCAAAAATTATGCAGATATAAATAATTTATATTGTTATTCATGATTTTAAACAAGAAAACTTACCGACGACGTATCCCTTAATAAGTGGTCGCTGCATCCGGACTCGAAGGAAACTTCACTATAATATAATGTATTATTAAGATTTTAATTACATGCATACTACAACTACTATCTATTTCAATTACGTTCATACCGGTTCACATACTTATTCGCTTCTCAAATAAATTTTCCTTTTACAATTCACTAACTTTCAAAAAACTAGAAACGAACGTTTGATTTGGAATTAACGATACATAAATAATTTCAGCTTTTGATCCAATTTATTTCGGAATAAATTGGAACCCTTGGCTTAAAATATCCTCCCAATTAACTTACCACGGATCATTAGGTCACTGGTAATGAGGAATTAGATTACCAAAAAATTATCTGGTGGCACCATTTTATTGCGACATTATTCTGTCAAAATAAAAAGTATAGACAAATCTAAAAGAGTGCCAATTTTACTGCAGCAGGATTAAACCTATATCTTCATATTAATACCGATCACACAGCCAATGATCCTTACCGTCGATCTTTCCTTAGAAGAATACAAAATGCTAAGGACCGTACTGATTGCTAGCAACTGGGTAATATTAATTGCATTTTGTTAAATATTCAAGGTTTGTCAAATAGATGTCAAAATTGTTTAAGTGAATCAAGTCACTCATTTAATTTATTAACTTGACCAATTATTTTTATTATTTAAGATTTGTTTACTCTAATTTGGTCACTTTCTTTACTTTATTTTTACCATGCCATACGTAAGTGGAGAAATGTCAAGATTTTCACTGAAATCCGAGTTTGACAAGTTCTACAATTATTGACTTTCAATCAACATGAATTCGAACTAAAATGAAATTTGGTGCTTCTTACTTTTATTAATACCGATTTAATTTTTTTAGTTAAAACGAAGTAAATTAGTGTTTCATATTTCATAAAAATCATTTGTTTGTAAAAATTTGCTGAGGTTGCTAAAAATTCTCACTTAAACACGACTATTATAACAGAAGTTCTAAGGGTGTTTAACCTATCCCTAGAAGATATGTTTGAAAAAGCTCTTGAAATAAAACACTGCGTGCCAGTTTATAAAATGGAACTTTATCTTACAAAAAGGTTCATTTTTCACTTATACTTATGTATAATTAAAAAACTCTTAATCAACTAGCATTACATATGTGACTCTTCATTATACAAACTTTTTGATTTTCAACCTCTTTTTGTAGTTGTTGCTTTATTAAAATGCGTTATAAAATGATTAATTTTAAGAAAAATTTTCTAGATAATATAAAAGTAACAAAGGAATAAATATATTAAATAGTTGTCATTGTATTTCGTGTTATAGCTTTTGTTTTTAGTGGGATTCTTATTTTGATTAAGGTATATATGTATTTTTGTGCACTTACGATTTATAGTAAAAAATGTTTCTTAAAATCTAAGCTTAAATTTAATGTTTTCTATTTGTTTTATTTTTTTGTTGATTTTTTTTTTTTTTTTTGTAGCAGTCATTGGGAGTATGAAATACTTAAAATGTATTTTTTTTTCATTACTCTCAGTATTATTATCATGTCAAAAGGAATCTTTAATTTTACATAGTATGAGCGCGTTAATTGTCTAAAAAAATGTATTAATCTTAAAGCCTACAATGGAATAATATTTAATGAGTTCTAACCTAAATTAAAATAAAAACTACATACATATACGTTATATAAAAAAGTAAAGCATTAGGTAATGTTTTAAGAAACGAGATTTCGCGTTAAGTTAAGTTAATTGCTTGTGAAGTATGTTTTAGGTCATTTAAGGATATCTGCTGTGCTTTTGATTTAGGGACACAAGACAAGGATGGGATGACGGATAGGGAATACTATTTGAGTTTTTTTTTTAAGTTTTTTGTAATGTTGATATGTTGTGTCTTCGCAGAAGTGTAAGTCTATAAAATATCTTTTCTTATACTAAAATGTGCAAATATGAGGATGATGTTTGGTTGCTATTTTGTCATACAGACGTTTCCGAGTTGAGTTTTAAGACAAATTTGTTGCTTTTTGGATCAACAACTTCTTCGGATATGTTAAAATGGGGCAATTTATGTATTGCCACAATGAGAGAGACGTCATTTTGAATTAACTGAAATGTACATTCATTGGAGATTGGTCGCGATAAAAGCTCGTCACAAATAAGCGACCACGATTGAACCCAACGACGTTCTTTTTCACTTTGCAGAACTGGCGTTTCGGTGATATATGGTTCGAGAAATGCTCTGGGTGATAAATCATGCTTCAAACAGTGGGCTAAGTGTTTGAGAATACTTTCAAATGTGTGTCGAGGTTGTTGACGTGTTACTCGGAGGTATTTTTGTAAGGCTCGGGCCATTGATGGGAAAACTGCTTGTGCTGCTTCGTGTGGATCAAGGGGTATAGCTGGTGCGGGTTCATTGTGTATACGCTTGATGTGCGTAAATGCTTCCTCTGCGGCGGTTATAAGCCGAGCGCGTCTCTTTTTCACTCGACGTTCGTATTCGTGTTCTTCGTAAAATCGTTCATTGTGCGAAGAGTCACGACGACGGGCGTTGGCAGCTAAAACAGCTCTGCTCTGACTTTGTTGCTGAGCTGTACTCACTCCATCGACCTCGTAGTATTTGAAACTTGTGGATATTTTGTTTCGCTGCGACTTTGATATAGGAATTCGTTCTAGATACGGATTGTAGATGGGAAAATCGACATAGTACCGCTGAAGCACCCAAACCGCAGCCCTCTGAATGCTAAGCTGCCCCAGTGTATATGAACGACTTACACCATCCGGTGAACGTATGATTTTCACATAATACGTTGGTTGTGTATGTCTTAGTTCGAGCAAAACAACCGCAATGTAATGAATAAATATTAAAGTGTCAACAAAATTTGTTGCATATGCCACCAATGATTTATAATCAACAGCATCGCCTCCTGTCTCAACGACTATTTTGGCTCCATTTGTTACCTGCACAATGTAGAAAAGCCAATAAGAGAATGTTGACACCGTAACCAGCAGTAAAACAGTGGCTCGAAATAGAAATATTCTTGGCATAGTTGCACTTGGTCGTCGCATAAATAAAGCCCACAAACCAAGGGCCAATAGAATCAGTCTTGCTGTCAGTGATACTAAAAGACCCTTACATTCGCTACTACATGCTAGAAGTTGAGTTTTGACAGTTTGAGTTTGTTCTGGATGATCGAAAGCGGAGGGAAAAAATCCCAACTTCGGCATCATTACCATTGCCACCGGTGAAAAAAATGACACAAAACCAAGAATAAGACAAAATACTGATTCTATATATCGTTTGCAGGCAAAACCTAAACTGGTCTCATTATCCCTATTCCATGTACTATTAATGTCTTCCATGGAGATGCTTTGTTCGGAGGTGTTGCCAGTAACTGCGGTTGTATTTTCTCCCCAGTTTTCATCTTGTGGTAGTATTTGCACTTCGATAATTTCCTGCCCATCGCGGTTTTCGTCTCCTAAAAATATGTCAAAAGATTGTAAAATTTTTATACGCGTATGAGGTGATAGTAAGAACACTAAAGAATTAACAAGTTAAAACATTGAAACACTTATTCTTTTTATAATAAGGCCACACTAAAAGGGTTATGACCACTATTTAAAAGGTTGAACAAAGTAAGTGTTAGAAAAATAGCAAAGGATTCAAGAGGATATTCCACATTCGTTTTGAATATCATATTAAAGAGAAAAATATAACCAGTTGAAGCTTTCTACATTCAAGTATTGCGGCTGAAAAAAAGGCTATTTGCATTCCTAAAAGTGCAGAAATTCAAATTAAGAATCTTATTTCTTTTTTGTTATTCAAAAATATAAATTTAAATGTTTTGTTTTTGAATGAGCGAAAATAGGGCTGGAACATAAGCAAAGCAATTGAATCGGTGAGTGGAAGAACAGTACAAGCGCCATTGCAGACAAATTAAAAAGTATTGGTTTTCTTTTTTGTTTAAATATATTGTAAAATAAAGAATTTTGTGAACTATTCAATCATGAGCCTTCTCCTTTAGATTATCATTTAAAAAAGCATATAATTTGTCTGCACAGTAAGAAGTTTTGTCTGTTTTCTTTAAAGTATAATTGGGCGCTTGTACTGTTCTTCCACTCACCGATTTAATTGTAGTAGATTTTCATGCTTTAGAGCGAAGTAGATTCACTCTGGAGGGCCGTATACTGTTAAGATAATTCATTTTGAAGGTTTCTTCCACACATTTGGTGAAGGCTTTTTTCTTCTATCTATTTTCTATTTTTCAATCAAATTTAGAAGCATTTTCTCTTTATTTTTTGGAACAAGAAGAACTGTCATTCTGAAGGTTCATAACCATTGCGGGTTATAAATCCAAGAATCCATTAGCTCAGAGTAGAGCAATGAAAAGATATGTTTCTATTTTAGTTCAGCCACATAAGAACGCTCCATTTCTCTTTTTTTGTTTTTAATCAGAGCTAGCTCAGAGCACGCTATACACTATACCCCGGGCTCTCATCACGTAATTTTGAGGACGATCATCGTTCAATAGATTGTAGTAAACGACGTCGTCAATTATTTATTTACTTCGTATAATATCACAATCGTGTCGTCCAGTCGTGTCGTTCTATACACAGTTTGAGAACAACTAAAACCATCAAAAAATGTAAATTATAAATTAAATTTTGCTGTCAAAAATCTAAAAATCCTTGTCGTTTTATTTGAAATGTCACGTTGTTTTAAAAATTTAGTTGCAATATTGTATATAGAAGTTTGAATTCGTGGATAAATTGATTTTTACGGTATGCAACAATGTAGCAATAAGTCTTCATAGCAGCTGGTATATCAGAGTGTCCAACTAATACAACCATTTTGGCCTTCAATCGACCCAGTGATAAATGTGAATATCAAGGTAATATTCGATCGAAAGGAGGAAGTATTATAACTGGATGTATGATTCTGCAGCAAGATAATGCCCTTAACCACAGTGCGGGTTGCTAACGGTTGCCATAACCTCTCAATCCTTGCGATTTCTACTTCTTTGGTTATTTGAACAGTGCAAGGTTGTCAAAAGGTGTATGATGTCCAACTAAATAATTTAATATTGAATAAAATGTATCTGTTTTGAGCAAAATTATGCATCCTTAACTTATTGCTTTTATCAAATAACCACATATGAAGAGAAGGCACCTCTTAGCATACTTGCTATGGCGGTGAACTGTTATGACGGATCTCAACCGTGAATCTCAGCCTATGCTAAAGCTATATTTTTCTTACAGGGGTACCTAATTCTTTTGAAAAACCAACCAAATTGTATGAGACGATCATTGTAAAACAGCAATCGTTTAATCGCAATCGTTCAAACGATCGTATTTTACATTTTTAGTTGCTATACGAAGTATTTATTGAATCGTCTAAGCGACGTCGTTCAAACGATTCATGTTTTAATGAGTAAAATGAAACAATCGTCAAAACGACGTCGTTAGACGATCATCGTCTTACGCGATGAGAGTCCACAATAAAATAACAACCGAGTGGAGTAAAGGGCTGAGCGCGGCAAACTTCCTTAACTTTTAGCGCATACAATTCTCAAGAATTTTGAAAATATGGTAAAGCACGGGAATACACGATAATTGCCTTTACATTCTTTTATGTCGTTAGCAGTTAACCTTTATCGTTAACCTTAATTTCGAAGCAGTTCATGAAGCTATAGCTGTAGCAAGAAATGTATGTTTTAGTAGAAATTGACCGAATTTCAACTTTTACTACAGCAACATTCTATTGTGTTGAGCCAGTTAGTTTTGCTTAACATACGACAGCTGCTCACAAATATATCTTGTCTAGGTGATAAGAACTGTCGAATAAGAAGTATGGACTTTCTCGATAGTAGATTAATGTTCAGTTATTCGATAGTGACCATCATTCCTTTACTTGATAGGATGACTTACTAAAAGTTTTACTTTAGTTTGGAAAATAGAAAATAAATACGTATTCCTTAAAAAAAGGTCAAAATAATAACGTGTCTTCTTGGACGCACAATAATTATTAACTTGCCGTCATGCAAAGGAACCTCATGGGCTTTTTAAAATGTAAAAAAAAGATTAAAACACTCACCGGTCATATTGACACTTGTTTGGAAGGGAGCCATATCCCTGGGCTGCTTGCTTGATTTGGAATGTGTACTTCGATGTGAGTGTCTCGTTCGGTCTCGATGATAACTATTGTTAATGGTACCACCACCCCCGCCTCCGTTTCCTCCGCCAGAACTATTATTATGATTTCTCGAGCGACGTGAACGACCACTATGCTCAGACTTTACAGACTCGTTTTCCATAGTATGGTTACCAACAGTTTCAAAAGATCACTTTTTCGCAAAGACAAAGTCCGAGATGAAACTGAAGAAGCAGAAACAGAGTAATGCAAATCAATTGAAACAAAATCCAACCAAGAATACACTGAGAACGAAAACAACGGCTGCATTCCCCTCCTCTTTTGTTTGATTGCCTTTAATATTTGTCTCACACTTTTGATAAATGATTAATCAATAAACTTGTTTTGTAAGAAAAGAATGCTTTGCTACTTCTTATGTACCGACAAAGACAACCAAGACGTTACCAACAAGTGCCACCATTATTTTGTCTGAAATGGTATTTTATTAGTTTGGTTCAAATTTTTTATACAGCTTTTGGTTTCCTTACGTTATTTAGTTTTATTGGTTTCAATACATAGTTTAATGATAATATTTTGTAAAAGAAGAATGAAAATTCTTCATATAAACAGGAGAAAACTATCTAGGAATTAGGAATTCCACAACCTGCACAAAGAAGCCATTTTCTTATTAGCTATTTTGTTTTTTTTTTTTTGTAATCTTTTTCTTTTAGTTGGTAGGCCTAACTGTTGGCCTGACTTTCGGATACGTTGCGTTACGTTTGAAATGCCATGGAGGTTATACCCTGTTTAGATACTAGTCTTGTCACTACCGTCATGGTTTCGTCATCGGTGATATCGGTGAGGGGAACAGAGCTCCTCAGTCTTCTCATCCACAATTCCATCGTCATGGCATCATAGTGAAAAGTAGCCTTATTTATTAAATTTCCCAAATACTTATTATAATTGTGTATCCATGAATTTATTACCGTTTTCATATTGGCATAAAAACTGGATTATTTTTACTTTTCAGTATTCACATCTTGCTCCCACTAACCTTATTCAGTGAAGTGAGATGTAAATACTGAAACATAAAACAAATCAGATTTTTCAGTCCATGCGAACAGGATCTGTGACGGTATTCACATTGCTTTGGGCCTTAAGGCCTAACTACATTCAATTCACTTTTGTAGAAAAGTTAATAAAATGTTTTGTCTTTTTTCAATAAACTAGGGGAAAACAGGGTGGATTCGTACAGCGGGAGCATTCGTACAGTTGTCATATCTACACTATCGAACATGTTGCGCAAGCTGTGTTTGTGTGTGAGAGAGGTCGGTTCATGTGTGTACACTAACAGCTAACCGCGACCTCAGTTTAGCGGAGTCATTTTCTGTGACAATTCGATACTTGTTTTCGGTTCTCGTAAGTAATTTTTTGATTCATCTTTAATATTTTGTTTTCATAAAAAGTTTTGCTCGCATAGTTTCAATTTATTATAATTAGTGTTGAATAAATGTCTTTAATTAATATATTGATATTAATTTTGTGAAAATAACAATTATTTGTTATTATTTTGAACTTTTTTTATTAATTGTGTTGTTGGGGTACCTTCGTACGGGTATGAGTGGGGTAGATTCGTACTGTACGAATGAAGGAACAGTGTACTCATCAGACGTAGTCTGTGTTTTGCCGCCGCCTAAATCAGCTTTTGCACAGCAAGAACTGCTTCAATACAGATCTCACTCTTTATAATCTGCCATAAAATATTCTCAATATTATAATGAATTATTTATTTTATGTTTTATTCATTTATCGAAGTTGAATTGTTATTTTATAATTTGTTATATTATTTATTTTTACTATCTATTATTTATTACCTTATTAAGACTTTATTTTACGTTTTGTTATCTGAATAAATGTTAAATTCCATAAAACAAAGTCTTCTTAGTACTGTGTACGACAGCTCCCCACAGTGTACGAATGCACCCTTCTCTATGTACGAAGCTACCCCGCGTGTGGGGTGGATTCGTACGTTTTCCATTTTTCAGAAATCTTACCGTTGCGTCTCCATAAAGGTTTGTATCGGCACTTAACTTCACTACAACTATAGACAAATAATATATAGGGTTTACAGCAGCATTAAAGTTATTTTGCAATAACTAAAAGTTTTTCTTCTATACAGCTCAGAGTAAAAAGTGTACGAATCCACCCTGTTTTCCCCTACTCAATCCTATCTTTTATCTCAAGTTTTACAAAAGTAAAAGTTAGAGCGTTCCTAAAGGCCTAACTACATTCAATTCACTTTTGTACAAAAGTGAAAAAATATTTTCTCTTTTTCCAATAAACTACTCAATCCTATCTTTTATCTCAAGTTTTCAAAAAGTAAAAGTTAGAGCGTTCCTAACTTTTACTTTTGTAGAAAAGTGAAACACTACTACATCTAAACAAATATTTCAAGAAGCTTACGGATAGATGGCGCTCACATCGATAATTATTAGCTGAACTGGCCTTTTTCTCCGACATGTTTTTTTTTTGTTGTTTGATTTGAATGCATTTTTCAAGTACATAGTTGTGATGTCAAAACGTATATCGGCGAATCAGACAAAACATAAAAAAGGAAAATAAAATATAGATGGTTATTGGTGCAATTCAGCAGCGGTTTATCTTTAAACTTTAACCAAAAACTCAGTCAAAAGTAATTTAATTTTCGTATAACATCAACTGAAATCCATTTATCCCGTCCCATCGCGTCAAAACATTCTAGATTCGTCTTTTTTTGTTTTTTTTATGTTCGCTGTGGAAAACTAGGTAAGAAAAAAAAATGTCTCATCAAATTCACAACTAAATGGTACGCATTTCCCAAATTTATCTTGTGTTCTGCTGTAATTTCTTTTTGTTTGTGAAATGTGAACCGTCCAGAAGGAGCCAAGAAAAGAAAAAATCTTTTTTGTTGATTAAGACTTTATAACTAATCCTTCCAACAGTGCTCTGGAGCAAAAAGCAAATTGGACAAATAAAAACAAAAAAAAATCTATAAAAAAACATTAATCTAGCAAAAGTTAATCATCTCGCTGCATATCTCCGTAGCGAAAGAATATCCAGGATTCAAGTAAAGGGATTCGTCCAAGAACAACGCAAAAAGTTAATCATCGCTATCTCCGTAGCGAAAGAATAGCCAGGATTCAAGAAAATCGTGTTTAACAGTTCAGCCCTTTTATTTACCTATAAAAAGTGTATAGTTTTTGTTGTTGTCCTAATATAATATTAACGAAGGAGATCTAACCGATGATGACAAGACAAACCTTGTACCCATAATAGTCGTGTTTGCTGATGATGGAATGAAAGTATTCCGAAATGCATTCAAAGTGAGTCGGAAAGTTAAAGTATAATAATTGTCTTATATATATTTAATTTTTCGAATCGATTTTGTGAAATCAAAAAGGTGTAATATATTATATAAAAAATCATTTGATATTTACGGATTTCACGCGGTTCACGCGGTTCAACCCCAAAATAATTTTTATCAAGAAAAAGGATTCATCCAAAAATAACGCAAACCGCGTCTTGCTAGTCTGTGGGAAGAAGGGTGTTTTCTTTGTTAGCTATGTACCAAGTTTGAAGAAAATCGATCGAGCCGTTTAGGCTGTAGACGAACAGACAGACAGAATTGTGCCACCCACTTTTTTGGTGTTCTCTATCATCGTAATATCATGTTTGATTATTATCTCAATTTTTTTTTTTTTTGCACGAATCCAAAACTTGCCTTATAGTACCTATAATCGCAAGTAAAAAGACAGTTCTATCATGGTCATAGATTGGTCAACCTCAGGGAAAACAAATGATCAACTGGAATAATTCAAAGACTTTCTCTGGAATCCATCTACTGCTTTGTGAGTGCTGTCGAATTCTAAGACCAAGCAAACGAAATATTGCACATGCATGTGTCAGACTTGCCTTCTTGGTTGCAACTTTAAAAGTATATTTATTGCTAGTGATTGTCCTCGAGTTCATGTCTTTCATCATCAACATCAAGGATTAAATTGAAATCTTTAACATTGATTGTGGCCATAAGTTGGATGTGTGGGATAAACTTATCAAAAATTGCAACAACCTCTTAAAGAGACTGATTAAAATCTGTGTTTGGCATTTTGTTTTGTTATTTTATGGGTCAGTTCTTTTACGTATTCTATGTGATAACCTACGGACTTGGTATTGCATTTGCCTCTTTTGATGGCCTTAATCCACCAAATCAACCAAAATTGGATACATAAACTTCTACTCGGAGAAGTGGAAATATTACGACCAAGTAGGTACTCTACGAGTTTTTCTTTAAACACATCTCCACTGAACTCTGCACAAAAAATTCCTTCGTTGAGGAAAATCTTTTCGGCGCTTGGATGGTTTTCTTATATGGAGACTTCTGAATGTGGCCTGTCTGATCGAATATACCAGATAACTTAAGTATTTAATAAAGTTTATTTAATACATACAAAAAATAAAAGTAGCAGTAGTAGTAGTAGAGCTATGTATAAGTATTTATACTACGTAACTAGGTACTAATAAAACAAAACACAATAAAATGACATAGAGGAATAACTATATTAATTCTTGTCCCCCAGTCTTGGCTTTACACTTCCCAATAACTAAAAATTTTCTTACACACAGATTGTACACTGTTTCCTTTTTTGAAAAAACACTAGATTAACAGATTGACTTCAGTTTAGAAATTTATTTCATTTGGGCTTAAGCCGATATCCTGGACCATAGATATTAATATACAATTTTTTCACAAAATAAATACCACCTTTTTTCGTTGTTCTTGAATAAACTTCCTTAAATTCTTTTGTTCATTCTTGGGTTGCTTATTATTTCATCGTTATCCTTGTCTTCTTTTTGTTGAAATTTCAAATTGCATCTTATTTCATTGAGATTTCCGCGTATCGATGCAGCTTTCTATCACAATCTCGGACTTTTTCTCGAAGATTTGTGACTTCAAATACGCTGTTTTTGATAATTTATACAAATCATCTGCAGATAGACATTCTCCCATGTGTGCCACAGATGGCTTACATCATCCAATAGAAGGACTTTGATTCGTTTATCATTTCTTTTAACTTTTATCTTCTCCAATGCATAGAACTGTTCGTCGTTGTAAGTGTTCTGGTTGCTTCTTCGACAAAATGTTAATACAGCTGAAAAATTACGTCAGCAGCTTGATAAATTGGCTTCAGTTTCTTTCAGAACTTGTGGATCATCTTCAGGTTTTGCGGCTTAATTCGCATACGAAACGGCTGCGGCATATTCGATCACAGTTGATAATAATTCATGAAAACGTTTAGTTTTTTTTAATAGTTTCAACTGTTGCACAGATTTTTTAATTATTAAGTCTATATTGATGTGAGGATCTCGATTCTACATTTGCATTCATGACCGACACTACATGCAGCCATTGCTAAGCTGACATCATTTTCAACGAACATTGCTTGGAAAAACCGGAAACTTTGGAAGTTCTAACTAAATTGGCAGCTGAATATTATTATCTCATTGCTAGGAAAAGTGGATTGTCTCGATCAGTCGTTGGGAATGTACTGGCACACAAAGTAACAAGTAGTCTTGATTCCAAATGCTTATTACAATATAAAAGAATTTGATTTTCACATGGTACTTCAGTATGAATGAATAGACTTCAATGCTGTCTGTGCGATTGATCAAAAAGACATGGAAAACTTTCTTTCTGAGAACCAAAGTAACCTGTTGGAAGAATTTATCGAATGACCACGTTTTTCAGCAATCTCCCTCGAGAATACCAGCGAGTAAATGTGTAACTAGTGTCCTTAAATCGGCTGTAGGTAGCAGTGTTGTGGTAGAGTTGTGGCCAATTCAATTTGACCATTCTCCGTCAATTGGGTGCCTGATATAAAACCTAATGATTTATGTTATTTGATGCATATTTCCGCGGTTCTTTCTACCACCAAACTGACGGAATGGCAAGTTTCCAGTGGCTACATGGTAGAACGTAACTCCAATCGACCAAAGATCTACATTAGCTGTAAACAATCGATATTGGAGAAACTCTTGAAGCACATCACCGTCGATTGAAGTTGGCTAAAAACATATGTGGCACATATGCAAAGTGCAGCAAATCAACAGCGTCTGTTTGATGTTTTGGGAACACAGATATTCATTCCGTCGTCGTTTTCTTTATTTAATTTTTTATTTTTTTATTTGGACTGGAGATTGGGAACTATTACTACTTAAAGTAAAAGAAAGTACGTACGTATTATATACATACATACATTGCCCGATTTTAACAAAGCAAATTTTCTTTTTATGAGGGTCGAAGGTAAAGGAGAACATTGAAAATTAGCAAGGTCTTAAAACAAGGAAACGTGGCATTGTTTTTGCTTATAATTAGCCTGAACTTAAATTTAGTAATTTCAATATTGGATGTTTTTTAATTACCTTGAAAAGAAATCCTCTTGCCTTCATTTTCATTTTCACAAACATTTTATTTATAGTTAACAAATTTTTTGACAGCTTGTGTGAATACCAACTTGAAAACTCTAATTTCATACGCTTTTTCACAAGAAGGTGTCGCAAGCATATGTGTGTGTTTACACTTTTGCACTTTTTGCAAAAAGTAAGTTGAATGTAGTTAGGCCTTAACTTTTACTTTTGCAGAAAAGTGAAACACAACTACATCTAAATAAACATTTAAGAAACTGACCCATAGATGTCCCTCACATCGATAATAGTTGCTGAACTAGCCTATTCCGTGGTTGAATGCATTCAGCTCAACTCAAACTTCATAGTCTTTTTCGCAGGAAGGTGTCGCTAGCATATATATGTATTTTTCACTTTTGCACTTTTGTACAAAAGTGAAATGAATGTAGTAAGGCCTTTAATATTACGTTTTCATTATACAACGTTTTCATTAGGCCAAATGAGGTAATTTCGTTGAAAATTTACAAATTCGATACGAAATCATCTCATTTCCCATACAAATTCACATTTCGAAATGAGATATTTTCAACCAGATTTGCACGAAATTAGGTTGGAATTAAGTAAAACCTAACGAACACACCCAATTAGCCACAGTTTGAAAAGCTCTGAAAAGGTTTTGTATGAAAATGTCAAAGCTCAATGGAAGCAGAAATTACAAATGAAATGACCTCATTTCGGCTCTAATGAAAACGTAGGTTACAAAGTGGTACTTGGCCAAAAAGCCGATTTTTTTGTTAATTACCAACCTTGATTTATGTTATTTTCCGAAAAGCTTAATAGTAAGTGCACCAAAATGCGAAACCTCCAAAGCTCTAGCTTGTCACCGAGCGCATCGCGATCAGATAAAAGTAAACAAAATTGTGTGAAATCTCAGTGCAATTTCATAAAAAGCTCGAATATCGTGGTGCATAAGAAAGCTTTGTAATTTTTGTATTTAATTTAGTTTTAATTGAATTTGCTATGGATTATAGACCAGTGCCGAGATTCAGCTATTTCAGCGAGTGAGATATGAGATGACTCGCCTTACCCTGAGGCCACACGAGCAAGTACTTGCAAGCAAGTTGGTTACATACACTGCCTGTCAAATTCGTAATTTGCATTCCACTTGCCTCCCACTTGCTTTCCACTTGCATTCTACTTGCTTTTCTCCCAACTTGCTTCACTACTGGCTTCAAAACTTGCATGCCAGTTGATAAGCAAGTTGCTTGGGTTTGTTTGTGTTAGTAAACAAATGTGTATGTATTGCAACTTGCTTGCAAGTACTACTTGCTCGTGTACGTGGCCTCGGGGTCACTCGCCGGCTCATCTCACTTCACTCGCAAAAGTGGTTCGGCTATCTTAGTGCACTATTACGCGACGACTTTAGAGTCATGACTTTTTTCGAAATTCAATGAGTGCGAACGAGAAAAAACATCTGATCTCACCTTCGCACTAATTTAATTTCGAAAAAAGTCATGACTCCAAAGCCGTCGTGTAATAGGGCACTTAGTGAAATGAGGAAGTTCGAATTTAGTTTCGAACATGAGACAAAGAATAAATATAAAAGAGCCAAATTCTACCTCCTTGTCACACTCGTTACGTTTGATATTCTGTTTCACATCACGCGACTAATGGACACGAAATGAAATAACAAATACAAAAATGTAAAAATGTTCTAATTTGACTTTTGTTTTTGTCTCTACACCTTCAGAATTTGTCTCGAGAACAAAATGTAGAGATAAAATTAGTCTTTGCTCGATCTGCATACTAGTGGCTTTAACCTAGACGTGAAAGGAAATGTCAAAAAATCTTCTCAAATCTCGACCGGGCAAATCTAGACCGGGCCCTTCTCCTCCAACTGAAAGTTGCTGGCAACTCAGTTTCCTCGTGTGAAAGGGCACAAAGAGTCGCGGAAACCTTGGCCCACGGCTCCATAGAAGAAGAAGTAAAGGAAGTGGTGTATATCACATATACAGTGTACGTGAGTGAAGCAGCAAGAATTGAAAAAAAAAAAACAAATTGAGATTCATCTGTCATTTTGCCGAGCTGAAAGGAAGTGTTTTGAAATTTCAATTTGTTAAATAAGTGAAAAAGTTTATTTAAACTAGATAAAAAAGTGAAATAAAAGTTAGAATAGTGAATACTATCAATAATTTATTTAAAAAATATGAAACAGCATCTGGTGGCTACGTTAAAGCCTCTAAAAACGCCTATATAAAGGAGTATACAAACATTTTTGTTTACAAGTTAATTTTGTCTGATATTTTCATATTAAGTAACGTGAAGTGATGTTATTTAGGTAAATAAATTATCTTAGAATACTTTAAAATTAAGATTTTATCGCAATTTGCAATAAAAATAACAAATTTGTTGAAAACAAAAATATACTTTAATCCAGTGATTTCGTTGAGACTCATCTGTCAAATGAGAAATTCTCGCACAGGGTCGATCTAGTTTTTGTTGGTGGTGGCAAGGCGCTCAAATCCGTTTAGCGCCCGTAGTGCAGAGTTATTTTTTAACGCTTTAAATAAAATATTTTTAAATGGGTAACAGCAGAATCCTATTTATCTTGTTGGATTTGTATCCTCGTCACGAAGTGTTTATTTCGGTTTAAAAGTACACTACCATAAAAAACATCACTTTATTAAGAAGAATATGAGAGAAAACTTACCTGTGAAACGAAATATTTGTGCACCGTATTTTAGGCGTTTTTATATGATTTAATGCATCACCACATGTTTTTTTATATATTTCTTATCAATAAAGTTTTTCAAAGTAATCACTATATTAACTTTCATTTCACTTTTTTATTCAGTTCACTAGGCTTTTTCACTATTTTTATGATTTCAAATCTCTGTACACTTTTCTACAGCTCGGCAAAATGAAGGAAGCATCTCAATTGCTTTTTTCTTTTTTTTTAAATCTAGCTTCCTTTGGGCGCCCCAGCCTTCGGCCGTGTAACTGCACTGCGACCCTGGGGCAATGCATTTGTGTTTGTGTAACTCACACTATTTTGAAAAATGCTTCACTGTTTCCACGATATGCCAGTTCCTTTACTTCTTCTTCTTTGCACGGCTCACAGGGCAACTGATCTTTTATCTCATCTTTTTTCTCATTCGCACTCATTATGTTCGAAAAGAGTCAGACGCAAACAATCATCGTGTAATAGGCGACCAAAACGGGACGGGTGTACCACGCTTTCCCAATCAACAACCATGAAAAGTGATAGATGGTAATCTATAAAATATTGCTCGTGGAGGCAAAGTGTAAACGATAAACATCCCATTCGCCTTTGGTTTCCTGAACATGTGTACATTTTGCTTTTGTTGTTTACCCCAAGCAAGGGAACTCCCCAAAAGTCATTCCAGAAGTAAATAGAAGTACTCGGTTCGGATTCGGATGAATGAAGTAACAAAAACGATCTGTGTGGTGATAAGTCCACATCATTTATCTTTCCTGTTGGAATCAGAGTTTAAAGAAAATCGTCTTGAAAACCAAAATGAGTAGCAGTACTACAGAAGTAATTTCTTCTATTAATTAAGTACATAATCCAATTTTCAAATCTTGTTTTCCTTCCTTATCCAGAACCCGGCAGAAAAGGTTGCACGACCTTACCAGTTGCGGCTTCTTGAACATGCCATCAAACACAATTCAATTATATACCTTCCCACAGGAAGTGGGAAAACATACATCGCCATCATGTTGATCAGGCATTTTTCAAAAGATCTCCAAAAGTTAGTAAAGTACATATTTTATTTGACCTTGTTTTTGGCTAATATCTCACGACTTTAGGCCATTGGATGAAGGTGGCAAACGCTGTGTATTCCTTTGCAACACAGTGGAACTAGCCCGTCAAAATGCCAGAGAAATAGCAAATGTAACAAATTTCAAAGTTGGCCTCTTCATTGGTGACATGAATGTCGACAATTGGCCCCAGGAGAAGTGGGAAACTGAAATATTTGCAAACCAAGTAAGTTCAATCAATGCAATTAAGTTTTTGTTATACTTATCAACCTGGGAATCAAGGTGTTTGTAGGGACAAGCCAAGTATTTGTCGATATGGTCACTCATCGGTATCTGTCGATTAATAATTTGAGTTGTGTTGTTATGGACGAGTGTCATCATGCAACCAAATCACATCCAATGCATCGATTCTTATCGCTTTTTATGTATGCTAACCAAGCTGATTTACCAAGAGTTGTCGGATTGACGGGAGTACTTCTGAAATCGAACAAAAAAGGTGACATTTTACTACCTCTTCAGGAAATGGAAGCTGTTTTCCAGGGGAAGATTATAACCGTACAGAATTTGGACGAATTCCACAATGTTTTGCTGTAAGTATTGCATTATTATATCTTAATTGCAATTTTTTTCAGTGTCAACAAATAGCTATGCATTGCAATTTCCGTTTTGATATTGCTTACGTGGCCTTATTTGGTTGATGCACGTTCAATCCTGTATGTATTGTGTGTATGCTGTAAGTTTCATTTTGTTTATTTAATGCGATCATACAGTAATACACCGAAAATTAAATATGTATTATCAAATATCAAAGAAAACCAATTTGTATTGTTATGCATATTTCAAGGGAAATAATGAAACAATAATTCAATAGATTTTAATTGAATTTAAATAGAGCTTAGTCTTCTACTTGACTGCTTCTCGGTAGTAGGAAATAATAAACTTATATAACGAGTACATTATGTAATGTGTTGGACAGAGAATTAGCACACATTAGTGAATCGGATTTTAATAACGAAAATCTGTATTTTTGCTATGTTCTTGGAACATGATTTATTGAAAACTCTTTAATTCAACGCTGAAAAACTTAAATATATACAAAAAAAAAAAATCAACAAAACAACAAAAAATCCGTAAACAAAATTTATTGGTGTAACATGTGGTGGTCACAGAATTAGCACAAGTACGAAATTAAATAATTTATCACTAAAACAAGTAGTTTTTTTCTAATATTTTGTTGGGTACCCATTCTGCTTTGACACAGCCTTAAACCGCCGAGGAATACTCGCCTCTAGGTGCTGGCATTGATGAATAGGAATGCTATTCTTATTGCCTCCCAAAGTTCTGCTAGATCCCTTAGTCCAACCTGATATTCAACATCGTTCCATAGATTTTCTATGAGATTCAGGTCAGGCCAAGGCAAAAGATTGATTTGGTGATCACTAATCCGCTGCTTCACCAGCCGGGAAGTGTATTTAGGATCATTATCATGCATGGATGTCCATGATAATGGTAAATTATCTTCTGCAAAGGGCTCCATATGGTTTTCCAAAATGCTTTTGTACTGGTGCTGATCCATTTGCTGCTCTATTTTCACAATAGGCCCTAAATTTAAAGAGGGGATCATTCGAAGTGCCGCAAACATTTATCTACGTTTAAAAAGAACCATGAGCCAACTACACATTATTGAATATTTCTTTGTTTTAATTTGTTGGATGTTGAGTTCATTTATTATAAGGCTATATTGCTTAATCTTTTCATTTGATTTAATTTTTTTTTAATCTTTCCCGATAGGATTCATGACTTCATGGCAGCAAACTTAAATATTTATCTACATTCATCTTCCTCACCCTTTCATGAGCATAGACATGGCAAAAATTAACTACTGGGTATAATTTTAACGAGCTCCTCAGCAGGTTAAATTTTAACGTCTATATTCACCTAAGTAATGACAAAATTTAGCCATGGGATCAAATATAAACATACTTTTAACGCAATTGACACACGGCCTAGTTAAAACGAAACTCGTTGGTTCAATTGTAAAAAAAAAAAAAAAACTAATAAAAATGAGCTCAAAACAAGATTGCCAATTGATGACTTGAGTAAATATTAAAATTTTGCCAATTGAGATTACTTGAGTATATATTCAAATTTTCATTTTATATCTTTGTATGGTAGATAACGATCATAACAGTCTTTGGTAATTATCTTTTTTTACCAAAACGTACTGCAGTAATTCAAAGTTATTTTTATCAAAATCGTTAGTCATTTTTAAAATAAATTAGCTTTTCATTTACGTTTGTATGAAAAGATCCAAAAAAAATCATTTTTCCCTGTAGGATATTATCCAAATACTTAAAGTTCAAAATTAGAAGAAAAAAGTTTCTGTGATTTAGGCTGTATTTCGAGGTACAGATAGACAGCCGGATAAAATTGTGGGAACCAGTTATTTTGTGTTCTCAATATCATCGCAATGTCAAGTTTGATTAAAATGTTTATGTGGCCTTAATTTTTCAGCGTTAAAAAATATACATTTAAATCATATCACACACCACGATTGGCACAAATAAGATTTCAAATAAAAAAAAAAAATAAAAATTTTTCCCTTAACCTCAAAAAAACAAAGATTTTTTTTGTGTATTTTATATAACGGGTGAATGGGCTAGTCTGTTGGTTGATTGGAAATGTTTGTGATTGTTGTTTTATGATAGCATAGTCTTACGCAATTAGGCTTCTTATATATCACAGAAAGAGAGAAGATGGGCGATCTGATTACACTGCGATTTATTTCTTGCTCGAAATCAATATTTGCTCTATAGAACAAGTTCATAATTACTAACATATACATACGTCTACAATATTCTACATTATATTTATTGTTTTATTATAACTATTTATTAAGCCAAAGGTTTGAATAGTTTGACGATTTATTTAAGATTAAAATAATTTAAGAAAATTTTCTTTACAAAAAAATATATAAAAAACAAAGCTTATTAATTAAATTGATTGGAGTGTTTTCTCCAGTATTATATTATAACACCCCCTCTCAATCCAATAATTTAAGTTGTTTTCTAAGTAATTGAAATCTCAAAGTTCCAAGTGATTTGGTGAAAATATCTGCAAGTTGTTCTTCGGTACTCACAGGAAGTATTTCTAAAAGTCCGCTTGTAACGTGGTCTCTTATGAAATGATGCTTCACGTCAATATGTTTAGATCTTTTACATTCTGAATTTCTTGACATAAAAATACATCCTTGGTTGTCTTCATATATTGGAATACTATAAGTTGAATCAAGTATTTTCATATCCATTAATATTCCTCTTAACCATAAAGCTTCAGATGCGGCCGCGCTAAGTGCAATGTATTCTGCTTCACTTGACGATGTTGCTACAGTGGCTTGTTTCTTACTTGACCATGATACAACGTTATCAAAAATTTTAAAAATATAACCGCTTACCGATTTTCGATCAACGATATCTGAAGCCCAGTCCGCATCGGAGTATCCAATAAATATTTTACTATTTGTATTTTGCTTGAATTGTAATCTTAAATTTTTTGTTCCTTTAAGGTATCTCAATATTCGCTTCAACGCCTTCCAATGACTTTCAGTAGGATTTTGTTGAAAGCGCCCCATGTATCCGATATGGTAACAAATATCTGGTCTTACGCATAACATCAAGTACATAAGACTTCCAAGCAGTTCTCGGTATGGTTGATTTGTAATTTGTTTGTCTTCAGAAATCTGTTGACCCTTCTCCATTGGTGTTCTCGCGGGGTTACAGTCCGTCATGTTAAATCTCTTAAGTATTTTATCAATGTTTGCTTCTTGAGATAAAAACATGGTTCCATCAAGTTTGTCATATTCGATCTTAATTCCAAGAAAATATTTAAGTTCACCGCAATCTGACATCTCAAATTGTTCTGATAACTTCTTTTTAATTTTCATGATTTCAGGTAGTGATTTTCCAGCAATTAGTATATCATCTACATACAGCACAATGTAGACAATGTCTTCTTTATTTACTTTCATGTAAAGGCAATAATCATGTTTTGATCTTTCATATCCAAGTTGTGTTAAATAATTATTTATCTTCTCATTCCAACATCGGGGGCTTTGCTTCAGGCCATATAACGACTTCTTTAGCTTGCATACCATATCTGTCTCTGTTACAAGTCCTTCAGGTATATCCATATATATTTCTTCCTTCAGATATCCATGCAGAAAAGCAGTTTTTACATCTAGATGGTGGAAATATAGTTTCTTTTGAACTCCTACTGCTAGAACTGTTCGAATAGTTGTTAATTTGGCTACAGGTGCAAAGGTTTCTTCATAATCTATTCCATATTTTTGAAGAAATCCTTTGACAACCAAACGCGCTTTATATTTTGCAGGTTTTCCATCTTCGTCAGGCTTTATTCGAAAAACCCATTTCGTTTTTAAAGGTTTTATTCCGGTTGGTTTCTTCGTTATTTGCCAAACATTATTTTTCTTCATTGATTCTATTTCTTCTTTGACGGCTTTGATCCAATGCTCACGATCTCTGTTGTTTTCGATCTGATTAAAAGTTTCAGGAACATCATCGATATTCACCTCATCGGTAATTGCATTGTAGCTTATAAAATCATCCATAAACTTCCGTGGGACTTGACCTCGCTTGCTTCGTCTTAATGGTTTTATCTGGTTATTTGTAGGTTCTATCAGTTCTTCATTGCATTCTTGAAATTCTTCTTCAGCTGGCTCTTCCTCATTGCTGTTAATGCTCTCGGGAATTGTAAATTGTAAATTTTCTTTCGGTATTTCTTCTTCGTTTCTAACATTTTCTTCGTTTATGTATGCAGGAATGGCATTATTCAACTTTTCCCCCTCTTGCCAATAACTGCATATCGAAATAAGTTCAGGTTGTTTGATTTCTTGAAGAGCTGCACAAGGATAACTCATCTCGTTAAATTTCACATCTCGAGCAATGACAACACTTCTTTTGTCGAGATCCCACAGACGATATCCATTTGGAGCGTAACCAATCATTATGCATTCCTTACTCTTTGCATCAAGCTTGTGCCTCTTTTGTTTTGGTATCCAAGCATATGCCTTGCATCCAAATAAGCGCATTTTCTCTACGGATGGCTTGTTTCCATACCAAAGTTCAGCTGGGGTTTGGTTTCCTTTTAGTGCTCTAGTTGGACTTCTGTTTATTATATATGTGGCAGTTAGAGCGGCCTCTCCCCACATATTTTTCGGAACCATCGACTCGATGAGCAAAGTGCGAACCTTTTCAACTAGATTTCTGTTGAACCTTTCCGCTATGCCATTTTGTTGAGGTGAGTATGCAACTGAAGTTTCAAGTTGAATACCTTTTTGTTTGTAAAACCCTTGCTGTTGAGACGAACAATATTCACGTCCTTGGTCACATCGAAGCACTGCTATTTTCTTGTCGAATTTTGCCGTCACAAGTGCCTCATACTCTTGAAATTTTTCAAATACCTCAGATTTTTTCTTAATGAGATAAATAATAGTAAAGTGAGTATACTCATCTATAAAAGAAACAAAATATTTGTATCCATCATAGGTTGCAGGTGTAACTGGACCGTGTACGTCACTGTGAATCCTTTCAAGTGGCCTCTTGCTTCTCGCCCATATTCCATTGAATGGTTCGCGGCAGTGTTTTCCTTTAACACAGGTTTCACAAAAACCGAAAGGCTTTACAGGACCCATTCCAATTACAGCTCCACTTCGAGCCATTTCTGTCAAAGATTGTTGATTGATGTGCCCAAGTCGTCTATGCCATAGTTTGCTTTCATCTTCTATGCACAGATTTGCAGATGTTTGGCCTTGAAGTTTGCTTAGATTAAGTTCGTATAAATTTCCCTTTAATCGTGCAACGATTTCTTCATTCTTTGTCTTTATAGTAGCTTTGTCATCCTTGAAGTTGACTTCTATTCCAGAATTCGTAAGTCGGCGGACAGAAATAAGATTTGCACGTAAATTTGGTACATACAAAACGTCCTTTAAGGTAACTAAGGTTCCCCTACTAGTGTATCCACAAATCTCTCCAACTTCTTTCGCAATTAAGTCTTCTTCATTTTTAGCAACGTTTATTCTCACTGGATTCTTTAAAGTTTGAATATTTGCAAATAAATTTCTTTCATTGGCAAGATGATCGCTTGAGCCTGAATCTAGCATAAAAGACATGAACGAAATACTTTGTTTATTTCGATTCATCATGAAGCACACGTTATTGCTCTCAATTTTATCTGCCATATCTTGACTTTCGCATTTACCCTTTGATTCTCTTGCAAGGTTTGCTTCTTTTTTGACCCTACAGTTTGCTTTAAGATGACCGCGCCTTCCACAGTTGTGACATTTTCCATTGAATTTGAAATGTCTATCTCTCTTCATTACAAATGCAGTTGGTGGTTTTATGTCTTCACTTGTTTGCGTTCGATCCATTCTCTTTCGCTCTTCAGCGAGCAACCTTTGCTTCACAAGTTGAATAGTGAGCTCTTCTTCTTTCAAATTTTCTAGAGCTGTAACCAGTGGATCATAGCTCTCTGGAAGTGTCAAGAATAATTGCGATACCAGATCACTTTCAGCTAGTGTAGCACCTGCTGATTTTAGTTGCCTAACTAGACCATCAAATTCAAGGAAATGATCCTTCATAAGAGCCCCGTCTGAGATCTTCAATCGAGCAAGCTGTTTTCTCACGATTGTTTGACTTGATGCTGACTTCATCGCAAAAACATCTTCCAGAGCTTTCCACATATCTTTGGCTGTGGCTTTATCTTTTACATAATCCAAATAGTCGTCTGAAATGCAGCTAACTATAATTGATTTGGCCTTCTTGTTTCTTTCATTATATTTGGCTGTAGCAGCTACGTCTGTAGCAATTGGAGCTGAACTGGTCACAGCTTCCAAAACATCAACAGAATCCAGAAACATTTTAACTCGAAAACTCCAGTTTTCATAAGCCTTTCCATTAAATTGCAAAATTCCATGTGGAATTTCTTTACGTTGGTCGCCCATAACCTATTGTTTTATTATAACTATTTATTAAGCCAAAGGTTTGAATAGTTTGACGATTTATTTAAGATTAAAATAATTTAAGAAAATTTTCTTTACAAAAAAATATATAAAAAACAAAGCTTATTAATTAAATTGATTGGAGTGTTTTCTCCAGTATTATATTATAACAATATTCATTAATTAAAATAAAATAGAACCTGAATTAGTATTTTTAGCATGTGACAATTTCAAACCTTGCAGATATTCAACAAAACCCAAAGAAGTAATGGTAAAGTACCCTGACGAATCAATGGTCTATGAGATTGAATATCAAATCAAAGCAATAATCAATAACTGCTGTAGTCAGCTCGATAATTGGGATATGGGAGAGAAAAAATCATATTCAAAAAATCTTCAAGCCATACGCGAACCTTCCAAACTGAAGCAAGTTAAAAGCCTTCTCGTCGATTTCGTCTACCAGATGGATGATATGGGCCTTTACAGTGCGTCTGTGGCTATAATGGGAGTTATCGTGCAACTAGAAGTGAATAAACGCAACGCTCCAACAATGTTATTGCGTAATATGTATCGGTACACATTGACGAAATGCGAATTAATTCGGCATTTATTAGTAAAAAAGATGAAATCATTCATTTCGGATGATGATGATGACGAGGATGACATGGATGAAGCGGATATTATACTTAATTTTTCCAAATCAAAACTTCAATATCTACTGTCTTATTTTATTTCGGAATTCAGTTCGAAAAGAGGCGATGAAATAAGTGCCTTGGTGTTTGTGAAACGTCGATACACCGCAAAATGTCTATATTTTGTAATAAAACAATTTGTCGCTGCACATCCAATGCTAAAACATATTATTCCAGAGTTCATGGTAGGACGGACCGCCGGCATGATTTATTCGGTTGACACCATACTTGATTCAAAGTGGAATCGTCGTGTAAGAATTTTTCTTTTCATATTAACTTTAAAAATTAATTGACTGTTATTCTGTTTCCAGGCTATTGAAAGATTTCGTTTAAAAGAGTGTAATTTAATTGTTTGTTCGAGTGTCCTTGAGGAAGGTATCGATGTTCAAGCTTGTAATTATGTCATTTCTTTTGACAGCATACAAACATTTAGTTCGTATGTGCAAATGAAAGGACGTGCACGTTCTTCAAATAGTACGTATGCCGTTATGTGTGAAAAAATGAAGCAGAACGAAGTTGCGCAACAAATTCGGCAATACCAAGAAATAGATGCTATCTTAAAAAAATATCTTATCACACGTACCATCGATAGAGAAATACCAGATAAACAACTTACTGCAGAACAATTTAAGGAAATCATCACACCCTTTAAAACTCGCACAGGATCTATTCTACAAGCTGAGTCTACTTTGATGCTTTTACATCGCTATTGTCAGACATTACCGCAGGATTCATTTACTAATTCGCAAGCCTTATGGTCGATTGTTTTAAATGAAGATAACAAATGCATTGTGTCTTTACAATTGCCTCTTCAGTCTACTGTCAAGGATATGATAATGGTATGTATACAAAATAATAGACAGTTTGAAGTCTTAAGCCAACTCTAGCTGCGGTGTTTAATGCTTTCTCGTATTCTATTAAGTGCTAGTGTGTTATGTGTTAAGAAATATTTATTTACGTGTATAATCGAAACTATGAGGAAATTATTTAGGTATCTAATAACATTTTGCTTAGAGTGAAAAGCAGCTAAATCTTATTTGCATTTTTACAAAAAAATATTTAAAAAAGTGTTCGCATTACTTGAATAAGAACAAAATTACATTTAGAATTTTTCTGCACTCGTTATTGCTAAATCCACTGAAATTGAAAAGATTTGATAGATTTTTGCAATTTTAAGCAATTTTTGAAGTGGTCTATAATGATCAAAAAAATGTGAAGTTAGCCGCTTTTTACTCTATTAGAAAAAAAGAAGAGAAACAAATTTTGTACAAAATAAAAACATACAATTTATCTATTGGTGTATAGGAGTTTCTGCGAATTTGTTTCCATTTGGAGCATTTTTTATAAAAGCTCGTAAAAATTCGCTTTAGTTTAAAGATTTCAATCTAAAAATAAATTTTTTTCGTGGCGAATGGATCATCATTTCAAAAATTGACTTGTTTGTCAATGTATTCCTGTAATTTATCGAGAGAAATATAAGCTTTATAAAGTTACCGATTTATTTTAAACAGCCTCCTTTATTTACTCGAAAATGATGCGAGTGAACATGGGTTTGAGTACTACTACTAGGTACGATTTCATTTTACATGTCTGCGGGCTGGCTCAGGTACCAATTATTTGGTGGCGCAACAGCTCGTGGAAAACCAAGGCCTAGTGACTTACATTTCTCAATCATTCCTGTGTGCGTGTTGTTGCCAGGAATTTTGGCCGAGTCCGAACGTCAAATGAAAAGCACTTTTTTCATGACAAGTATACTCTTGGAGGACTTGTCAGTTCCTCGGAAGAGGCAGTACCTCGGATAAAACATTTCTGTTTTTAGAAGGCACCGCTGGGAATCGAACCCACACCTTCGGCATGACAGTCCTACGCACTAACCATCATGCCACGAGTCACTAGGTTGTTTGGCCCATAAGCATGCTTAAAACCGAAAATGCTACTAAATTCACCCATGTGTTTCTGCGAGAATGGTCACACTGGCCATTTTTCAATACTTCATTTGCATAGTGACACGTAAAAATGTTTGTGGTGTAAGTACAGGGAGATTAATCTGTCGAAAAATTTTGATCTGCAAAATTGATTTCAAATCAAAAAGTAATGTCGTTTTCCTTTTGCCACTAGGGATTTTGATCCGTAATTAACAATTTTTTGTGGCAAATAGAACACGAAATGGGATTGATTTTGTTTTTTGTAATTGTGTGAGTGGCATGTCAAATTTGGTTTCATTTTTTTGAAGTAGCTAGTGATAGAGGACGTAGGGAAAAATTAATTCGAATTATCTTTTGAAATTATACATATGTAGGTAAAAGAATACCTACTTTTGTTTTGTTTCAAGGGCATACCAACAATTCTTCATCACGCAAATAACTATTTGCTACGAGTTCTTTTCAATTAAAAAACAAAATTGGTAGGAAAATAAAATTTTTGTGTCTGTGACGTCAATGATGCAATCTTGTGCAATTGCTTAGAACTTATAACCGTCGAAAGGGTACTTGATTGAAAGAAGCGAATACAAGAAATCAAATGACGCGGCATATTAATTGCGGATTGTGAATTTTCAGTCAGTTTCAAGTCAAAGTTGGAATCGAAATTTGTGACAAAAAACCTGGTTCGGGGAGTTCGTTTTAAAGATAATGCATTATGGCCTTTTTATTTGTATGTTTATGTACAAATATAGTTTTGTTTTAAAAGATACGCGTAGAAGGTACTCTTGTTTATTCAATTTTATTTGTTTGCATTGGAATGAATAGTTGAATGCCATTAATTTTTCTACCAAAAGGACTATCAGCTTAACCGATTCCACCCCTGGATTCTACTTGTTAACGTATTGTGAAGTTAAAAATGCATACAAATTAGGTATTTTTTTGATCCCAAGGCGGAATTTATTTTTTTAGTATACTCACGCTGGATAGTTTTTTAAAACATTTCGAAATACAATAATATGTAATAATTTTCAATTACAAATAAAATATTGAAGGCAAAATTAATTATAGAAACCTCAGACGATCAATAATCCGATCCACGTATATAATCTCCTTGGAAGTCGATCGCAACATAATCGTGTGTTCATTCTGAGCCATGTAGCATCCCTTGATGTCGCATAGAAGTGGATAAGATTCCACAACACCCTTGTCGCAATCTAATCTAAGAGAATACCAAAGTTCAAAAATGCGTACTGATACTTTTCAGCAATAGTTTAGAATATTGCAAATGCAACGGGACGCAGGGGCATCGTAACTCTTCATGTATGAACCAAACCAGTCTAGTCGATAGCCTCAATGGCATAGAACTCGTTCTCCTCTATGCAGGTGAGTTCTCTAAACTCTAAATTTAACGATGGGCACTGACAAGAGAAAATATAAAATGAGCTCCGATTCATTCAAGGTTAATGAAATACCTACTTACCATAATATGGACTAATTGAGTTTGGTTTGGTTCACTTATGAATGGAATATATTCCATTTCATATCGATTAATTTAATTTATTTTTTTAATAATATTTTTAGTTTCGCAATTATTTATAACCACACTCCAAAAGGAAATCACAGATCAAATTAAATATAGTTTGAAGTTTCGATAGTTTGTCACTTTACTTGGTGGTGTGCAAGTACGTGTTAATCCCTCTTGAAACTGGGATTTCAAAGATTTGATCCCTGGCAAAAAGAAATCGATTTTTTTAGTTAAAAGGAAAGCGAAAAGCTTCAGGGATCAAATAGAGATTAAAAAAATCGATTTTTGTGGTCAAAAGGAAAACAACATAAATCAACTTTTTCGCCCAAAAGCAAAACTTGTCAAAATCATATTTTTGATAGATACAAACCAATAATAAATTGAAATACTTCACTATTAAAAGAATAAAAGCGTGCATTTTTTCGTGCCACCCTGTCACATGGAAAATAACATGTGAAAAAAGAAAATTGAAAATTTAAAAAAAACATCTTTTTCTTAAAATTATTTCTTTTTTTTTTGGTATTAATTACATTCAAATCGTAATTTTTGATCAAAAAAATAAACTATTATTTATGGGGTTTTCTTTTGGTAGCAAAAATTGATTTTTTTCTCCTTCAGATTTGTCAAAATAGAGATTTTGACAATTAAAACCTTCCAATGGGCAAAAAAATCATTTTTTTTATCGGAAATCAATTTTGCAGATACGAAAAAAATCAATTTTCAGATCAAAATCTGAATTTACCAAAAGAAAACCACATTAAGTTCTCTTGTTCCTAAAAGTCATATTCGAGAAATGCGTATCGGAAACTTTTTAAGAAATACATAAAGCAAACTTTTTTCTTATATTTTTTTTTAAATTTATAAGCTTTGTAATTTATGGCACTCTTAATAAATCAATAATAATGCAAAATATTTCAGAGTGATCTAATGAGGACTTGTAAAAATGCCAAAATGTCAGCTGCTTTTAAGGCATGTGTTCAGCTGTACAAAAATGGTGAAATCGATGAGAACCTTTTACCAGTCACAAAAAAGAAAATACTTGAAAACTGTACTGAAACATATTTCTCGAAGTGGAAAAATGAAGAAAATGGTAATTGACAAACTGAAAAAAACAAGTTAGTTATACATATTTTATTTACTACTTTTTAGATAAAGGAAAAGACATTGGAACCCGACAAAATATTCGAGACTATAATAAGATCTATCCTGAAGAGCTGATCGGTTCTCTTCCTGTTCCCGGTGAAATAGCCTACGCCTATTGTATCAACATAAAACCAGAATTTCGCTTAGACGAGGATAATGCTAACATAATTAACCTATTTAATTCAAATTCACACTATGCTATAGTCGTGAGAAAGAAACTTCCTGCTTTAGCACCAATACCGCTTTTTATGACCCAAGGTCCACTTATAGCGAAAATACTTAGCGAGCCCTTTGAATTTATTGTCGCTGATGACAGCGAACTTAACAAGTTAAAAGCATTCAACAGAATGATATTTTCGGATTTACGAAAATATTGGAAGAGATTCCTGTCTTTCGACAATAGAAATGGTCCAAATGCATTTTTGATTGCACCAGTGAAACATAATTGTGCAATCGATTGGGAGTTGGTGCGCAAATTTCAAAAGCTTATCCCAATGCGAGGTACAACTGAAACTGAAAGATTAAAGAGAATCCATAAACCTGAGGATTACCTTGGAAAAGTTGTCAGCACTTGGTATAGTGCCGACGAAAATATTCGGTATGTTGTGACAAAAATTCGGCATGATCTAACTCCGTTAAGTGAATTCCCATCGAATACTTTTAAAAACTATGCAGAATATGTTGAGAATAAATATCGCGAGCGAGTTGTTAACAAGAGTCAGTTTATGATCGAAGTTCAGGCACTTACATCCCGTAGTAATTTCTTTATAAATTCTGCGGGTAAGTGTACAGAAAGTAAACGTTTGAAACGAGACAGTAAGATTTTGGTTATACCCGAGATGTGTCATAATTTTCATTTTCCTGGCGATTTATGGTTAAAGGCATTGTTTCTGCCATGCATCTTGCATAGATTACATTACCTGTTGAATGCAGAAAAGCTTCGTGTTGACATAAATAGGTATTTAGGAATTGAAACAGATAACAATTATAAGCCAGCTGGTATCGAAATAGATTATTCGCTTCGCAGAGTGGGCCCCGATAGCAAAGAACCAAGAAGTATGCTTCCATCTCTGGAGACAACACGTCGAGATAATACAATAAATTCATGTTATACTCTCGTCGATATTGAACAAGGAAGCTGGAAGGCTTACTTGGAGCCAGTTGACGTCTATAGAAATATCAACACTGTTTATCCAATCGAAATTGACTATTACTACCAGTTTGTTAATAATTTGTTGGATGATATGGAAAAATTAAAATTAGACGATACACCAGAAGTGTCGCTACGTAATCTTGAAGCTCACAAACCAAACATAACCGACTACCATATTGATAATTTAGCTAGAGGAATTGCCGATGTATCTTTCGATACGGCTCGACGCATAAAGATTTTGGAAGATCATGTTTATTCTGCTCCTCTCAAGACTGCAGAGCAATTTGAGTTCTTGGCGGCAATAACAACTGCAAAAGCAAATGATCACTTCGATATGGAACGGTTCGAAGTCTTAGGCGATTCATTTCTGAAATTCAGTTCTTCATTATTGTTGATGCATAGACATCAAACGTGGAATGAAGGATACCTTACGGCAATCAAATCTCGGTTGGTGAGCAATAGAAATTTGCTTTACTGCATGCGGTCGAAGTTCAGTGGAACATTTATTTGTTCCGCAGTCTTTCAACCAACCAGCGAATGGCTGCCGCCATTATCATCAGTGCCTTCAAATGTTCTTAAAGCCATCGAGCATGATGGCCTCTCGCCTAATTGCCTTTACGAGTTAAATCTTAGTGATGAGGAAATCAATTCGGGACTTTGCAATGAAAAGACATTAGAATGGCTTTGTGACAACACTCAGTTGTCGGAGACCTCCGTTGAATGCCTTTATGAATTCATATACAAGCAATCTTTAGCCGATAAAGTTGTTGCTGATTGCTTGGAAGCTCTGTTGGGCGTTTGCGTTAAAAATTATGGAGTACAAAAGAGTTTCGAAATGCTAGACTACTTTGGAATTTTCTATGATGCAGATAAGTCATTTCTTCCAAAACTTCTTCAAATTAATTTGGGGAGTCCGTTATTGAAAACAAATATCAAACAATCCGTGGTCGATGGATATTTGCTGAACTATCAGTTTTTAGAAAAAAACTTAAAATATCAATTTAAAGATCGTGCATATCTGCTACAAGCATTGACGCATCCCTCTTATCCTACAAATCGGATAACTGGCTGCTACCAGCAGTTGGAATTTTTAGGAGATGCTATATTGGACTTTTTGATATCATGCTATATTTTTGAGCGTTGTAAGCATATGAATCCTGGCGATATTACTGATCTGCGTTCGTCGCTGGTCAACAATGTTACTTTAGCCTGTGTATGTGTAAGGAATCGCTTCCATCAGTATATTCTCTACGAAAGTCCATCTCTATCTGACTCTATTAGAAAATTTGTCGAGTTTCAAAATACACAAGATCATCGTGTTACCGATCAGGTGAAGATTCTTCTTGAAGAAACCGTCGTGGAAAGGGATTCTTTTAATTTGGCCCAAAATATAGACGTTCCCAAAGCGCTGGGTGATGTTCTTGAAGCCTTAATTGGAGCTGTATTTTTAGACTCGGGAAATGATTTACGATGCACTTGGAACGTAATTAATCAATTATTGGACATCGAACTGAATGAATTCATAGCCGAAGTGCCGCTTGATCCCGTTCGTCAATTGTACGAGTATAAGGGCGCTAAACCGGAATTCCAATTGGAATGCGTAGAATATGATGTTGTTATGATGAAATGTCAATTCTACTGTCGTGATTTTGTAAAGACTGTCGTTGGATGTGGAGGTAACAAAATTATGGCCAAGAAAGCCGCTGCTAAAATGGCTTTGCAAATTTTGCATGCTAATTAAAGGCAATATTATTTTTATTATTATTATTAATGTTATAATAATTATAAGCTTGTTAAGAATTATGTTTGGTAAAATTTTCCATTCCTTTTCTACCCTTATTTTTAATTTTTCTTGTAGCCGCGTCTATAAAAGAAAAAATATATATGTATATGTTAAGGTTTCGGGGCTGCTCATAGTTTTTTAGCAAATAAATAATGCTCATTGAAAATTTGATGTAGGTACATATGTATAAACGTATTGTATGTACAACGATGAAACAAATTTTACATTCTGGATTCTAATAATTAAATAGTTTCCATGAAAAAAATCAAATGTTATTTATATAAAATTATATTGAATTTATGTATTTGTTTCTGTATTGGAAAATAATTTTTATATTATTATTGAATGTATGTTCTGTGTTACATATTTTAATAAATTCGAAAGCCCTTAGAGATAATTGACTTCACTATTTCTTAAGAGAGGCCATGAATGATACGAAAGCAACCAAAGTTCACAATTTAAAATGGTTAAAGTAATTGGTGGTTGGATGTTGTAGAAACTGGGAGCCCTCGAGCTTTATCTTTTCCTTCACATCAAAGCTTACAATACCTACAAGTTGGTAGCCGCCGGATACTGGTCTTGGCTTTGTCATGACTTGCTAAACTTGCAAGTGCAAATGCTGATCAAGGAAAGAATTGCAACATTAAACCCATGGGCCTACAGAGTGTAGGTTAGTGCGTTGGGCTAACGACCCGACCACAATCAGCCTTATTATGAGTTTCGCCCGGAAAATATTTCACCCGAAAAATGTTTGTTCCCCCGGAATTTTAAAGCTATTATGAGTTTCGCCCGAGCTTCTCTTGGCCTAAAATAAGCAAAAAACTTGCGCAAAGGGCACCAGCACCATCTGTTTATCTTTTGTTCACCTTCAAAAAGTAAGTGATGATTTAAGATCTTAATTACGATACATTTTTCCGGAAATGAGTACTCACAAAAAAGGGGAATTTTCATTTTTCGGTTGAAACTCACAATAGGCGGAAAGTGAAATGTCAATTTTTCCGGGTGGAATGTTGTTCACGTGCAACTCATAATAAGGTTGAATAAAAAAACCATTGTTATGAGAGAGAAGCGTGAAGCCTTGGATAACGAGCCCCCTTAAATGGCAACCAGAACGAAAATGGACTATGACCTACGAGTATGCACCTGGAATGTAAGGACACTATACGCCAGGTGCTACTCAAAAACTTGAATCTGTTCTCTTGTGGTACAAGGCAGATATTATCGCGATCCAGGAGATAGGATGGATAGGAGCAGGAATAGTGAAAAGGAAAGATTGGGACATTTATTAAAGCTGTCATCAAAGACTGCACTGCATATGCTAGAATGCTGATTCGTCGTGCGAAATCGACTCAGATCGAAAGTCATGGATTTTAAGCCTATTAGCGATCATCCGGGTGTAATCCGCATCAAAGCTACCTTCCAAAGCATCAGCCTAATATGTGCACACACCCCTACCGATGAAGCTGAGGAGTCTTACGACCTCCTGGACTGAGCCTACGGAACCTGTCCGGAGTTCGATGTCAAAGTCGTGCTCGGAGACTTAAATTTTATATATAAATTTAAATTAATAATACAAATATTTTTATTGAAAAAGTAAATATTTCATTTGATGCCTACAAGAAACGACAACAGGTAACGGTTTCCGACTAATCGACTTTGCTGCAGCTCGTAATACGGTGATAAGTAGCACTAGGTTCCCCAGGTGAAGGATACACACAGCAACCTGGCAATCCAGATGATCGAACCGCCAACCAAATCGACCACGTGCTAATTAGCGCAAGGAACGCATTGAACATCTTGGAAGTGCGAACTTTCCGAGGTGCAAACATGGACTCTGACCACTTGTTGTGATAAAGCTCAGAGCCCGACTGTCCCATGAAAAGAAAACGAAGACCGCCCAAAGGAAGAAATTCAACATTGCATGCCTTAGCATATCTGAGAAAGCCAGAAATTACAGTGAGCAATTGACCGGGAAACTCTGCCGTACCCCCAGCCACAAGCGTCAACAACCAGTGGAATCAGTATCGCGACATCATTAAGGAGACTGCCGAGACCACCATAGGCTATCAACCACCCAGAAAAAAGAACCCGTGGTATGATAATGAATACGCGGTATTGAAGCAGGAGACGGAAAATGCACGAATGCAAATGCTGGAACGGAAAACAAGAGCAGCAAGGGAGGAGTAACGAGAAAAGAGAAGGAAAGAGAAAAAAACCCTGCGCAGAAAGAAAAGAGCTTTCGCAGCCTCAGCTCAAGTATCTCGAAGAGTCTAGCACCGCCACCAACACCCGCCGGTTCTACAAAATAGCCACGCAACTGTCATGGTTATATGTCTGGCATGCAAGCTCTTCGAAACAGCGAAGGGAACCTAGTCACCGAAGCACAGGGAATTGTAAACGCGTTTAAACAGCATTTCCAGCAACTGCTTAATGGACATTATATGGAGGAGGTGACAGGGGAACGAAGAAGCATCAGAGCAGTCAATGAAGATCCAGTCCCAGCGCTCAGTATTGAAGAGGTTAAGAAAGCCATCCACAGTCTTAAGAACAACCAATCCGCTGGCTCAGCTGGCCTACTTGCGGAACTCTTCAAGTATGGAGGAGATGTCCTGGTAGGTTGCATGCACTTGCTCATCAACCAAATGTGGGAAGAGGAAAGTATGTGCCCGAGCCCGAAGACTGGTCAAATAGCTCCATATGCCCAATCTACAAAAAAGGCGATCCTATGTCCTACAAGAACTACAGAGGCATATCCCTGCTTAATGTTGCCTACAAGATCCTATCCAACGTACTATGTGAGCGTCTAAATCCTTTCTGCAACACTATGATCGGCACGTACCAGTGTGGCTTCAGGCCAGGCAGATCAACGATAGACCAAATCTTCACATTGAGGCAAATCCTGGAAAAGACCAACGAATTTCAAGCCGAGACCCACCATATATTCATCGACTTCAAAGCGGCATATGATAGCATAAATTGCCAAGTGCTTCTTTTGGCGATGTCGGAACTCGGGATCCCGAAAAAACTGATCCAGCTATGCCGCATGACGTTATAAAATAGGCGGTGCAATGTGCAAATGGGTAACAGCTCATCGGAGTTATTCCAGACGTGTACAGGGTTCAAACAAGGAGATGCGCTATCATGTGATTGTTCATGATCATGTGGTTTTAGCATGGAAGGCACTATCTTCAACAGGTCTTCTCAACTGCTTGGCTATGCGGACGCCATCGACATCATCGGCCGCTCCAAGAGAGCTCTACTTGAAGCATTCATAGCTATTGATGAACAGGCGAAACGCGTTGGTCTTGAAGTGAATGAGGATAAAAAAAGTGTATCGATAGCTCAGGAATTCATGCGAAAAAGCACCACTAAATAAGAAATAAAAACAACGAGATTTTTATAGTGGAAAATAATCAAAAACCACTTCTTTCCATTTTATTAAAAATAATAATCGCTCTAGGCCAACATGACCGTCTATCATAAGATCTTCGCACAAACTCAAAGTGTCTTTCTCATAGGCTTACACAGAAACTCTTTTCTCTGGTTCAGAGAATATGAAATAAAGAAGTCAATCCTCAGCTGTCATTTTGATTTGCCTACAAGCTGAAGCGAACAGCTGATGTATTAGATTTGCAAAGTATTAGTGAAAACCAGTGGAAAACGCACACAAAGAATCAACTCCTCCATTCACCACAGGTCCGATGGAGTGGTGAATTAATTTATCGGTTATTTTTGAAAACCGTGGGCATGTTCAAAAAGTATAAAAATGGGAAGAACGAACCTAAAAGTAGCCCTGTTTTTTAGTGCATTTTTATCTTCGCTTAGAAAAAAGTTGCATGTTAAATACAACAACAATACGGAGTTATACCAAATTGTTGTTGTATTTAACATGCTACTTTTTTGCAAGCGAAGATAAAAATGCACTAAAAAACAGGGCTATTGTTAGCTTCACCTTATATATCATCCAAATTAAAATTATGAGGAAAATTTCGAGCAACTTTTAATAAAAAGAAAAGTGTTGGTTATGGATATAAGAAAGTCAAAAAATCCAACGAATTCTTTTCATATATCCGAGTTTTTCATATACAAAATTGTATAGAAGAAAAAAAATGTCGTGTGTCAGTTAAACGTACATTTGACTATGTTCCCACCAAACCGAAATCTGAGATTTCAGCTGAAAATTTTTGAGTTTTTAAATTGGTGGAGAAGGATTTCATTAGGACTTTGAAATTTCCAGACAATCTTGTTCCATCAATTTAAAATATCAAGAATTTTCAACTGACATTTCGGATAACACTAAGGATTAGTTGTACAATCGTGGTTCAAATGTTGATGCGTGGTTCAGCAAGCTTAAAGGCTCTCCCAAACCAACGCAAAACATTCGCCGACGACAGCGAAAATCAACATAAATAACACAAAAACGTAACTTTAGTTCTGATTGTAGACGTATACAATAATTAAAGTAATAAGGGTATTCATGCTGCAACATCGTAAAGTCGTCGTAAACGTGGTAAACTTTCAAACTTCGTAAATATGTATACTTTTCCATACAAATTGTGACAGAATTACGAAATTTTAAACTTTATCAGCCAAATTAATAAACGCGGAATAGCGAAAGGTTAGCCTTATTCCATGGATAAAGTGCAAAATGTTACTAATAAAACAAAATTTTAGCTATGTGACGTTTACTATGCTAAGCCACCGAAGCAGATGGTTTAGCGAAGGAACAAGCAGCAGATTCTTTTTTTTTATTGGCGTTGGTATCAAAAAATTTACATTTTCAATAACATTTTATTTCTATGCACGATGATTTTATTAGGTTCTGAAGAATATAAAACAAAATGTTATTTAAAAATGGTTTGGTTAATTTGCATGAACTTACTTGTGCTCCAACTCTCGCTTCTTTTCCTTTTTTTAATTAAATTTTCCCCAATACCTGATAATAATTTAGATAGACACAAACAAGAAATTTCTTAGGTATGTTTGGTAACTTGAAATTTTAAAATGTCAAAATCTATACGGAAAAAACCCAAGCTTCCGAAACTTGGTACAAATTTCAGGATACTTAACAGGCCTCATACGGTAAACGTCACTTTACTATTCCACGAACAAAAAATTTTTTTAATGAGAAATTTTAACCTGTGGCTTAACTCATATTCGATGGTTTAGTAAAATCGTGGAGTAAAGGTAGAATAAGCGTTTTTTATTAATAGCGCTGTACAACGCAACGTTTACGACGACTTTACGCTGTTGCATGAATACCCATAATGTATTTAATGTGGTTTTTCATTTAACCATTTCAGATTTGGTGGTCAGATCATAATTTTTGAGTGGTAAATAGAACACAAAATGAGATTTGATTTGTTTTGTAACTGTGTTAGTGACTATTTTTCTATTGATGAATTTGTCCAACAAACACCACTTTCTTATCGAAAGTAAACAACACTGCGAAATGCCAAATGCAAACTAATACGTTCAGATTTATGTCAGTTTATTTTGGTGTATGTGCAAATATGCGTGTAAGTCTTGCTTAAAATTGAGATTTGAAGAATCGACCTGAGGTCGAAAAAAAATGATTTTTTGTTTTTGATTGAATGGAAAGCAAAGTTGACCTCAGGTCGAAAAAATAAAAAAACGAAAACCACTTAACATTCATTGTAAAGAAAAAAATTGTTTACATTTTAAATATGGTGTTCAAACAGGCCTCACATGAAGTGAGTCCAAAGGCCTGTCTGAACAACCTCTGAGATTTTTTGAAATGTCAATAGGTGCGTTTTATTGGTATTTATATATATCTAGCGCAGCTATGCAAGCACCAATAAAACGGTATACTCACTTTTATATTCAACCCAAGTCCAGCGCTACCTAACTTTAAACAAAAACAAAGTTTTATCTCCTATAGTTTTTTTTTTTGATAATAAATGGGTGTTAAATATTATTCAGTACGTAAATCCAAATTAAATACAATTGCAAAATACACCAACGAATTTGCAGATGTAGACTTGGCTTTAGTATTTTTTTTCTATTTAATGAACACATCCCTTGTACTTTTTTCACCACGAACAAAAAAAAAAAGTTCCCCACAGTCTTGTTAACAAAAGTCAAAGCACACAAAAAATTCGAATGATTTTGCATTTAACAAAATTATGAGTCAATAATTTTTAATAAATCGCGATATTTTTTGGGGAAAAATAAATAAATTCGAGCTGTTCAATAATTCAAATGCGAACTTGAAGCCAACAAAAATGGCAACAACGTTTTGATTGTGTAGCAAAATCCCGAAAGTGAAAAGTCCTATGACCCCAATGAACCACGGTATTGCATTTGCAACCAAGTGTCCTACGGCGATATATGTAGTTGTAGTGCAAAGATTATCCGTAGGAACTACTACAACATCCGGCCTAGTCACAATTGAATGAATGGTCACCGAAATCACCGAAGGAATCATAGGCGGTTTTTGCCAAGGGTACAGGCATGGATGGCTGTAAACATCGTTTGAAGTCTCCAAAGGCAACTACTGTTCAGGTTATAGTCAGCGCATCAGGAAAGAAAGGCATTGCCATTGTATTTCTGAGCCTACAGAACCTTATCTCTCGTCACAGAATTACGGAGAATTGTTATCTCAAATCATTTGGTTTGTCGACGACACAAATGGGTATCGAGTTACAATTCATAAGACATTTGAGGGCCATTTGACAACAAAGCCAATCAATGGAGCAATTTTCATTTTCAATCCGCGGACTGGTCAGCTTTTCTTCAAGATCATTCACACATAGGTGTGGACTGGACAGAAAGTATCATCATAATCTTGAAATTCAAAAAAAGGCGAAAATACTTTTTAAAGACAATTTTTTGAAATCCTTGCTCGAATTGGAAATGGTTTTTGTAATAACTTAGAAGACCTTAATTTAGACTAAGAACCGTTTCAATAATCAAAATCGGGCAAGTAGTTTTGAAATGGCAACGTTTTGTATCCAGCACTTGCAAGAATTTCATTTAAATTACTTGCAAGTGTTAAATACAAAGCGTTGTCATTTCTAAACTACTTAGTGGATTTTGATGATTGAAGCGGTTTTTAGCCTTAATTAAGGTCTTCTAAGTTATTTCAAAAACCATTTCCAATTCGAGCAAAGATTTCAAAAATTGTCTCAAAAAACTATTTTCGTCTTTTTTCGAATTTCAAGAGTATGATGATACTAGTTCTATGGGCAAATTTTTCGAAATTTTTGTTTAAATTAGAAATTTTTTTAAAAATAACTTAGAAGGATTAAATTAAGGCTAAAAACCACTTCAACTATCAAAATCCAGCAAGCAGTTTTGAAATGACAACTGTTTGTATCTAACACTTGCAAGAAATTTATATGAAATTCTTGCAAGTGCTGGATACAAAACGTTGCCATTTCAAAACTACTTGCCCGATTTTGATCATTGAAACGGTTCTTAGTCTAAATTAAGGTCTTATAAGTTATTACAAAAACCATTTCCAATTCGAGCAAAGATTTCAAAAAATTGTCTCAAAAAACTATTTTCGTCTTTTTTCGAATTTCATGAATATGATGATACTATAGTTCTATGGGCAAATTTTTCGAAATTATTGTTTAAATTGGAAATAGTTATTAATGTAACTTAGAAGGCTTAAATTAAGGCTAAAAACCGCTTCAACCATCAAAATCCAGCTAGTAGTTTTGAAATGACAACGCTATATATCTAACACTTGCAAGTAATTTAAATGAAATTCTTGCAAGTGCTGGATACAAAACGTTGCCATTTTAAAACTACTTGCCCGATTTTGATTATTGAAACGGTTCTTAGTCTAAATTAAGGTCTTCTAAGTTATTACAAAAACCATTTCCAATTCGAGCAAAGATTTCAAAAAATTGTCTCAAAAAAGTATTTTCGTCTTTTTTTCGAATTTCAAAAATATGATGATACTATAGTTCTATGGTCAAATTTTTCGAAATTATTGTTTAAATTGGAAATAGTTATTAATATAACTTAGAAGGCTTAAATTAAGGCTAAAAACCGCTTCAACCATCAAAACCCAGCTAGTAGTTTTGAAATGACAACGCTTTATATCTAACACTTGCAAGTAATTTAAATGAAATTCTTGCAAGTGCTGGATACAAAACGTTGCCATTTCAAAACTACTTGCCCGATTTTGATTATTGAAACGGTTCTTAGTCTAAATTAAGGTCTTATAAGTTATTACAAAAACCATTTCCAATTCGAGCAAAGATTTCAAAAACTTGTCTCAAAAAACTATTTTCGTCTTTTTTCGAATTTCAAGAATATGATGATACTATAGTTCTATGGGCAAATTTTTCGAAATTATTGTTTAAATTGGAAATAGTTATTAATGTAACTTAGAAGGCTTAAATTAAGGCTAAAAACCGCTTCAACCATCAAAATTCAGTAAGCAGTTATAACATTTTAGAAACCATTTATTAAATGAAAAATACTAAAAATGACTCAATTTGGCGGTCTGAAACTAACTTAGGAAAAGGGGTCATGTCTGCTACAGGATCATTATCTTAGCACCGACGACGTAAAAACCACTTTCTAAACAGCATTAATATTTATGGATATAGATATTATCACCACCAATGGAAGCAACGCGAAAGAATTTAATGAATTCACCGAGCGCTTTGAAACAAGCTGAATTTGGGAAACCAAATCACGAGTGGCGTCTGAAATGAATTTAGGTATTAACAATTACGAATCGACGAGGAATTTCTCGATGCTGTATACCAGATAGCTTCTTGAAACCTTACGTAACTATTAACAATTATTATTTTATTATTGTTTTAAAATATAAAACAATGAGGCAGACGCACCAAATTAAAAACATCACCTGTTTGGAAAAAAAAAATCGAACTGTCAAAACAAATCAAACTCACCGCGTTAAATTGTTGTTGCAATTCACATCTATTCATCGACACGAAGTGAAATTACAAAAACAACAATGTAAACAAATGGGTTTTGGGGGGTGAAACGTACGAAGGTTTCCCATCTTTATTTGTTTATCTATGCTCTGGTTAAAAGTTTTATATAACAATACATAGACAGTAAAATAATAGTAGAAATATAGTAAAATGTAGAAAAACATCGACTGCAGAGTTGCCAGGCTCATGCAGTTCGATACAGTCCTGGCGAAAACCTACGGTTTTCTACCCTTTCGCTTTTTATTAAGTACCTATCTCTTTTGTTTATATATCAAAATAACCAATAACAATTCTCAATATTTACTCCAGCTCTGCAACTGGCAGGATGCATATCTTCTGGACTGGTCTCGTCGTTAGCTGATTGGTCGCTGTCTGGATGATCACGTTGCGAACCAGTCCATCGTGGCTCGGTATTAGTTCAAGTATACGTCCCAGTGCCCAAGCTGAGGGCGGGAAGTTTTCGCTTTTGATGGTACATAATTGACCCACTCTTGGGGCATGCTTTTCTTTTCTCCATTTCTTTTTCTCCAACAGAGTAGATAAGTACTCCTCTTTCCATCTTGCCCAAAAGTGTGCAAGCATCCTCTCTCTCTCTCCACAGTTTCACTCCATGAATGTTCGGCATTTCATTGGTCACGAACGGAAGTGGAAGTACCAGGGCCCCTATTATGTAAAACGAAACGAAAGGCAAAAAAACGATAGTCACGAAAACGAAAGTCACGACATACCCCGATTATGTAAAACGATAAAACCCATGAAAATGTTGCCAGCTAAAACGAAACAAAATATTTTTTTTTCAACCACATCTATCTTCACGCAAGTGCTTGGTACGTATTTAACGAAAAAATCCCATCAATAATTCAGAAAATTCCCTTTTAAAGCTTTTCACCAAATTATAATCCTTCTCTATTTTTCTCCAAAAAGTTAAAGGGCCTTACCAATAACCAAATTTAGAGATCACTTAAATATTTAGGTGGACTCTAAAAAATTAACCATATACCAATAACCAATTTAATAGTCAGCTTAACGCTAAACGTCTCCTTAAATTTAAAGTGAAGAAACTCATGGTTAATTGTGTAAACACCTCGTTTGTGCTGTCAATCTGACAGCTAAAAGCAATATCCCTTCAAGCAAATTCACTGACCCAACTTTGTCGGTACTGCTTGGATCCTTAAAAAATGAGCTCGCACGGGGATTTTATTTTTTCCCCACTTATTTCTTCTAGTTTAATTTTGTAAGTCGTGCGGTGGAGATCATTTCTCTTTTTATTTCTTTTTGTCGTGAAAACTTAAACAAATTTTCAGATAATAATACAAACTAAATACAATGGTAATTTGTTTAATCTTTGCTAGTGCAAATAAGTGTGTTTTTGTAAATATTTGTATAAATTCTAAATAATTGTGCCTTGGAAGGAAAAACATTCTTCTTATTCTTTGTTTGTCCTCTGTCTGTTTAATTTAGAACTCAATAAGGGAATTTTCTCTTCATTCCTCTTGGTTTCGGTACTTGCTAATTATGGTGAATTTTGTATTTCACAGCGCATGCGCCAGTGGGTCCGTGGTGATTCTAATTTCCATACTAATCCGAGCCGTAAAACGCAGTTTTGAGGATCCACATTTGGATCCGAAAACGTAGTCGTTCATACGTTGTTCACTACGTTTTCGAATCCAAAACGGACTCCTTTGCTTGAAGGGATCCCTTCAAGCAAATTCACTGACCCAACTTTTTCGGTACTGCTTGGATCCTTAAAAAATGAACTCTCCCGGGGATTTTATTTTTTTCACCACTTTTTTTTTTTAGTTTACTTTTGCCAGTTGTGCGGTTGAGATTATTTCTTGCTTTAATTCGCTTTGTTGTGAAAACCTAAACACATTTTCGGTCACCAATACAAACTAAATGCAATTGTAATTTGTTCAATCTTTGCTAGTGCAAATAAGTGTGTTTTTGTAAAAATTCCAAATAAATGTGCTTTGGAAGGAAAAAATTCTTCTTGTTCTTATTTGTTTGTCCTTTGTCTGTGGTTGTTGGTTGTTGCTTGTAGGAAATTTAGAACTCAATAAGGGAATTTTCTCTTCATACCTACTGGTTTCGGTACTTGCTAAGTATGGTGAATTTTGTATCTCACAACGCATGCGCAAGTGGGTCCGCGGTGATTCTAATTTCCATACTAATTCGAGCCGTAAAACGTCGTTTTGAGGATCCACATTTTGATCCGAAAACGTAGTCTATCAAAGGAGTCCGTTTTGGATCCGCAAACGTAGTGAACAACGTATGGACGACTACGTTTTCGGATCCAAATGTGGATCCTCAAAACTGCATTTTACGGCTCGGATTAGTATGGAAATTAGAATCACGGCGGACCCACTTGCGCATGCGTTGTGAGATACAAAATTCACCATACTTAGCAGGTACTGAAACCAAGAGGTATGAAGAGAAAATTCCCATATCGAGTTCTAAATTTCTTTCAAACAACAACCACAGACAGAGGACAAACAAAGAACAAAAAGAATGTTTTTCCTTCCAAGGCACATTTATTTTGAATTTATACAAATATTTACAAAAACACATTTATTTGCACAAGCAAAGATTAAACAAATTACCATTGTATTTAGTTTGTATTGTTGACCGAAAATTTGTTTAAGTTTTCACAACAAACGACTTACAAAAATAAACTAAAAAAAATAAGTGGAGAAAAAAATAAAATCCCCTTGTGAGCTCATTTTTTAAGGATCCAAGCAGTACCGACAAAGTTGGGTCAGTGAATTTGCTGAAGGGAAAGAAAAAAACAATTTTTCTTATCTGTTGCATCTACGTATTCTCATCATTATACTCTTCGAAGGGATTTATTCTTTTTAGATATATTTTTGTTCGGTGGGATTGTGCCACATCCTCCAAAATACTGATGTCATCAATTATATCCTGGTCGTCGGAACTCATTTTTTGATTGGATAAATGAAAAAAGTTAACATTTCTGTTTGTAACCAGAAAAATTGTTTGTTTATTTTGCAAAATAACACAAATGTCATTTCAACAGCTGTCTATTTGACAAATACCGTCCTAGATTTTGTAATAGAGCGCTAGTTAGTAAAAGGTGTGTTTAATTTGGTTATTGGTAAACACACAAGTTAACTCGTCTTTAAAGTTTAACCTGGCATTTATCAAAACGCGTGTTAAGCATTTGGTTATTGGTAAGGCCCAAAATCTTCACTTGTGTGAACATTAGTATTTCAAATTGTTTGAGGATAAATAGTCATATTTTTGTTCACAAAAAAAAAAAACTTTAAAGATTAATTGAGTATAAATCTCTATTAAGGTAAAAAACGACTTTTATTTTCACTTTGCAATTTTGCATTATTTGTCAGACTCAAAAGGTAATGGCTTTTATAGTTATAAGAGGAAAAGAAAACTCCTTGTTAGATTTTTTAAGATTTGTTTGCTAAATGTCATTAATATTGGACTTTAAAGTAATATCTTTTGAGCTTTAGCTTGAGGTATCAAATAAAAATGGATGTGAAAGTGATCAGCATTCTGCTTTTAAAATTTTAAAATTTTAAAAAAAGATTAGACAAAGTAAAACTATAAAAACTTAAAATTTCGTCGGTAATATTATCGTATTGAATCTTAAAGATAAGATATTTTTAAACAAAAAATTCCCACAGAAAGAGATTTTTCTTTTTACATCCCAATACTGTCTTCAGTATTAAAAAAGGTCAAAAAGTGATTAATTTTTGAGTGTAAAGTTCAATAGTTTCAGTGATTTGTTAATTAACATGTTTTAAATAGTGAAAATAAATACAACAGAAGAAGAAAATCGTATTACAAGAAGTTAAAAATGCATCAGCTTCAATTTCAAAACTAACTTGTACCAGTTCAGTTTCACTTGCATTGCTGAATGTTCATTTATTTAGTTTTGTGTTAGTGACATACATATTAATAAAATTTTATTTTTGTTTATTGTTTTGGGGAGAGTACGATAACTCAGGCGTCAAGAAATTATAACGGTTTTTTTGTAGAACAGTTTAATACAAGCATTTTTTACTATGGGAAGGGGGGTCCATCTCACCCCGTTTGGGCGGGAGGGGCAATTTCATAAAAACAGTACCAAAAATGTAAAAAAAAAAGTATTGTACCTTTATTTAAAGCCAATACTCTGTTCTATTAGCCAGTTTTTGAATCAAGTGAAATCTATGCATGGTTTTTGAAAAAATGAATTTTAAACTCAAAATTTGCGAGAAAAAAGCATACAAAATAGGTTTAAAGTGTAATTTCTTAAAACTGTAAAATTATATATCATTTTTTTTCTGAAATTCGTTGCTCTAATTAATTCTTAATCAAAAACTGAAAACTAGATGATTCCATGTCTTCTAGTTTTTGAGAAAATTGAAAATTACTAAAACTACTACCGTACAAAACTCGAATGTTTGCTCGTTTTTTCTTATGATCTAATAGCCTATTGATAATGAATACTTACTTTACTTTAGATGGCGCTTACAGTCCAGGGTGGACTACGGCCTCAACCAACAAGCCTCTCCAGCCAGCTCGGTCCCTAGCTAGCTGCCTCCAGTTACGCACTCCAAGTTGGTTGAGGTCGTTCTCCACTTGTGTGCGCCACCTAAGGTGGGGTCTTCCTCTGCTGCGTAGACCATCAGGGGTAGATTCGAAGACTCGTCGGGCTGGTGCGTCGGTGTCCATACGCTCCACGTGTCCCAGCCATCTCAGCCGCTGTATTTTCAGCTTTTTGACTAGGTCGACGTCGCTGAAAAGCCCATAAAGCTCGTTGTTAAATCTTCTCCTCCATACTCCATCGATACATACTGGACCGAAGATCACCCGAAGAATTTTCCTTTCAAAGCACCCAAGCAGATTCTCATCCGTTTTTGACAGGGTCCATGCTTCTGCCCCATATAGCAGAACCGGGATGATGAGGGTCTTATATAAGGTCTCCTTGGTTCTTTGAGAGAGGGCTTTACTACTCAAATGCCTTCTTAGCCCGAAGAAACAGCGGTTGGCAAGAGTAATTCTTCGTTTGATCTCTGCACTGATGTCATTTTGCGATGTAATAGTGGAGCCCAGGTAGACAAAGTCCTTGACAACTTCGAAGTTGTACCTATCCATCGTAACGTTTTGGCCAAGTCGACGATGTTGAGATTCTTTTCTCGATGATAGCATATACTTCGTCTTGTCCTCATTAACAGCTAAACCCATTTTCGCCGCTTCCGATTCAATACTTGCAAATGCGCCGGTAACAGCTCGCTTCGTTCTCCCAATGATGTCAATATCATCTGCATAAGCAAGTAGTTGAATTGACTTTTGATAAATTGTACCTCTGTTGTTGACTTGCGAGTTGCGTACAATTGCTTCAAGTACGATGTTAAACAGGTTGCATGATAACGCATCGCCTTGCCTCAAACCTTTCTTGACATCAAATGGTTCGGTGGTGTTCTTGCCGACTTTGACGGAGCAGCGAGATTTCTCCATCGTCATCCTGCACAAGCGGACGAGTTTGGCAGGGATGCCAAGATGCGACATGGCTCTGTATAGCTCGTCTCTGTCTACGCTATCATACGCGACTTTGAAATCGATAAAGAGATGGTGTGTATCGATTTGGAACTCCTGGGTTTTTTCCAGAATCTGTCGAAGTGTGAACATTTGATCGACGGTTGATTTGCCGGGCCTAAAACCACACTGATAAGGGCCGATCAGATCGTTGACAAACGGTTTTAAGCGATCACACAGCACAGATGACAGGATTTTGTATGCGACGTTGAGGAGACTTATACCTCTGTAGTTGGCGCAAGTCAGAGCATCTCCTTTCTTGTGGATGGGGCACACTATACCGAGGTTCCATTCATCGGGCATACTTTCATCCGACCAAATTTTGGAGATAAGTTGGTGTATACTCCCTACCAAATCATCTCCTCCTGCTTTGAATAGCTCGGCTGGAAGGCCATCTGCGCCAGCAGCCTTGTACGCTTTAAGCTTGGTTATCGCTAACCGCACTTCATTTAGGTCGGGTGGACGGAAATTTTGACCATCATCGTCCAGGTTGAATGGATTATTCTGTCTAACAGCGGAATTTTGGTCATCTTCGCCGTTTAACAGTCTTGAAAAGTGTTGTTTCCAGATCCTCAGCACTGACTGTGTGTCTACTACCATATTCCCACTCTCGTCTCGGCAGGCTTCTGTTCTGGCCTTATAGCCCTGGGTAGTTTGCCTCACCCTTCGGTAGAACTTTCGAACATCCCCCCTACCGCAACAGTCCTCAATAGACTCGACCGCCCGCTTCGCATGCTCTCTCTTTTTCCTCCTGAGAAGTCGGCGCTCCTCCCTTCGTTTTTGCCCGTAGAGCTCCCGGGCTGTTCTCTCAGCAGCTCTGGTTCTAGTTTGCAGCATTGATTGGTAGGCCTCGTTCTTGGCTGCATGCGCCAACCGGCATTCTTCATCGAACCAGGGGTTTCGTTGTGGTCGCCTAGTGAAACCCAGCACATCAGTGGCGGCACTTCTGATGGCTTGTTGGCAGTGCTTCCACTGGTCCTCTGCAGTTGGTGCTGGTGGCGGAGTTGCTGAAAGGTTCAGAGAGACTTGATCAGCAAAGGTCCTGGCAATCTCTTGCGATTTAAGCTTCGCGACATCATATCTTCTAACAGCATCCGCTCGGTGTTGTGGCGTCATAGATATCCGCATACGTACTTGAGCTACAACCAAGTAATGGTCCGAGTCAATGTTGGCCCCTCGGAACGTTCGGACATCCAGGATACTGGAAGCATGTCTGGCGTCTATCGCAACATGGTCAATTTGGTTGACGGTTCGTTGATCCGGAGACCGCCAGGTCCCTTTGTGTATATTGAGGTGTGGGAATCGAGTGCTGGCTATGATGATGTTACGCCCTGCCGCAAAGTCAATCAGCCTGAGTCCGTTACCGGAAGTGTTGTCGTGCAGGCTGTGTCCTCCGACTATAGAACCAAAGATGCCCTCCTTTCCGATTTTGGCGTTAAAGTCGCCAAGAATGATCTTGACGTCGTACTTGGGGCACCTATCATACGTGCTCTCGAGGAGATCGTAGAAATCTTCCTTGGTTGAGTCATCTTTGTCTTCCGTTGGGGCGTGGGCACAGATCAACGTAACATTTTTGAATTTTGCTTTGATGCGGATTGTGACCAGGCGCTCGCTTACATTTCTGAAGCCCAAGACTTCTTGCCTAAGTCTTCCCCTTACCACAAAACCACAACCAAAGAGTCGCTGACCCTGCTCCTTGCAGCACTCACCGAAGTATATGTCACACGACTTCATCCTTCGTATGCCCTCTCCATCCCATCGCACTTCCTGGATGGCTGTTATATCAGCCCTTAACCTATCCAGGTTCTCCACTAATTGTTCGGCTGCACGTGGTCTGTTTAAGGTCCGGACATTCCACGTGCAGATCCGAAATTCATTGTCCTTGTTTCGTTTGCTGGGGTCGTCAACATTAAAATCATCCATATCCGAGGCTTGTTGTTGTTTCGGAACTATTGTTGTTTTCCGTGGTAGAGAAGTTACCCCGACGCACAACCCCCAACTTGGAGGACCAGACCCTTAGTATAACTCCAAGGGTGGGGAGCCGGATAAACCGCTCCTTATAGGCCTGAGCTACGAATATGTCGTAGTAGCCCATATAAGGTGTTCACTAAGTAGTTCAACCTAACTGGAACTGTAGACGCCACCGTTGATTCCATCTGGAGAATTCTTCCGCTGCCGCCTGGATAAAGGAGAAGTGCCTTAGTGGGAACACTCCTCCCCCCCCTCTCTCGTTTGCTACCCCCTAAAACCGTCCACAGGGATTGGAACCCCATCTTCAGTTAAAGGTACTAGGCACCCGATGTTCACCGCGGGGAGGTGAGAGTAGGAGTTGATAGACAGAGGTTCGCTTTGAAAAAAAGCTTGTGGACGCTTGTGTCCTCTTGAATGCACATGTCTACCCTTTGAACACACACACATTGATAATGAATAAACCTTTTAAAAAGGAACAATTACGTGCAAGGGTTTTTATTATTGAATATGTTTGTTTGGCACTTAAGCATGCTTAAGACCGAAAATGCTACTAAATTCACCCATGCGTTTCTGAGAGAATGGTCACACTGGCCACTTTTCAATATTTTTGGTATAACTTGAAAACTAAGCGGAATTTGACAATTTTACAATTAAAACTTTTTGTTCAAAATTAAATTTTCTATAGAAATGGATAGTTTGGAAAATTTAATAAAAAAATTTAGCCAGGAAAAGTTAACAAAAACCAACCTAAAAAAAATCGAAAAATCAAAGATTTTCAATTTTTTTCTAAATTGCGCACAACTTTTTTCGGAGCAAAGACACGCCCAAGACATGGCTAAACAAAGTAAAGTAGAGTCTTAAGGCCTTAATATGACATGTTAAAAAAGCCATATTATTTGAAAATTAACAGAGATATAGCCATTCAAACTTTACCATTAATTATCATTTTTCGCAGTTTTTGCCCGAAAGCAGTTTTTTATTACAAATCTAACATTCCTAGCACCTAGCACCAAATCTTATGTTAATCGGACCAGCCATTCGGTCTGTAGGTCTGAAAGAATTTAAAAACAGCCAAAAAAAAACAAAATTGCTAACTTATATACTTTTTAAAAATTCTCTATACTTGTAATGTCATATTATATCAAAATCTTGATTTCGTACATTTTTACGAATAAGAAATTTGCCATATTGTAACAAAAAAGAGCCTTTCGGACCAAAACTGCGAAAAATTATAAGTAATGATAAGGTTTGAATGGGAATATCTCTGTCAATTTTAAAAAAATGTTTATTTTTGAACATGCCATATTAAAGCCTTTAGTCTCTACTTTATTTTGTCTCTGCATGTCTTGACCCCATCTTAGCCTCAAAAAAAAGTTATGCACAATTTATTAAAAAATTTAGAAATCCTTGATTTTTAAATTTTCTTAGGTTGGTTTTTGTTTACTTTTCCTGGCTAAATTATTTTATTAAATTTTTTGAACTGTCCATTCCAATTGATAATTTAATTTTGAACAAAAAGTTTTAATTGTAAAATTGTCAAATTTGGCTTAGTTTTCGAGTTATGCCAAAAATATTGAAAAGTGGCCAGTGCCCATTCTCTCAGAAACGCATGGGTGAATTTAGTAGCATTTTCGGTTTTAAGCATGCTTATGGACCAAACAAACATATTCAATAATAAAAACCCTTGCACGTAATTGTTCCTTTATACCCCTCAAACATCCCATACAAAAGTAGCTATAGTAATTATCGATTTTTTCAAAAACTAGAAGACATAGAATCATCTAGTTTTCAGTTTTTGATTAAAAATTAATTAGAGCAACGAATATCAGAAAAAAAAATGATATATAATTTTACAGTTTTAAGAAATTACACTTTAAACCTATTTTTTATGCTTTTTTCTCGCAAATTTTGAGTTTAAAATTCATTTTTTCAAAAACCATGCATAGATTTCACTTGATTCAAAACCTGGCTAATAGAACAGAGTATTAGCTTTAAATAAAGGCATAATACTTTGTTGTTATTATTACCGTTATTTTTTAATAGTTTTTTTTTTACATTTTTGGTACTTTTTTTTATGAAATTGCCCCTCCGGCCCAAACAGGGTGAGATAGACCCCCCCTCCCGTAGTAAAAAATGCTTGTATTAAACTGTTCTACAAAAAACCGTTATTATTTCTTGGCGCCTGAGTTATCGTACTCGTGCCATTGTTTTACTAAACGTATAATTGTTTTATTTTGATAAAAGATACAGTGGAAGTCACAGAAAGACAAATATTAATAGCATTGAAATCAAAACGAAAGCTATACGAGAGCCAGTAGCCAGTCGCAGAAGGATACGAGTATCGTTTTTACATTAACGATTATCGTTTAACGTAATCATATTTTAACGATAACGCGGTATTTTGAACGATAATCGTATTACGTAATAAGGGCCCAGGGGCTCACCAACCAGGAAATGTCCCGGCATTAGCGCCTGAAGTCGCTCGGATCATCGCTCAATGGTTGCAGTGGGCGTGAATTTAAAATCGCTTCTATACCTGTAAGTAAAGTTAAAAATTGTTCAATGCTAATACCTTTACTCCAACGACTTTCGTGAGATGATATTTCATCGACTTCACAGCAGCTTCGTATATACCACCTTGGTGTGGTGCCGCAGGAGTCATGAATTTCCATTCTGTCCCTTTCAAGCTCATATGCTCAAAAGTCTCTCTCTTGTACCAATACTCTCGCTTTCTTGAGTTCTTTCTCTGCACCGACAAAAGCGGTGCCATTGTCGCTATATAATCTGTCGCATCTACCTCTTCTGGCCAAAAATTTCTCATAACAAGCAATAAACGCCGCTGAAGAGAGGTTCGACACTAAGTCGAGGTGCACTGCTCTTGTCTTGAGGCAAACAAAAACACAAACCCAACATTTCTGTTTTGTTATCTGCGCCCCCACTCTATCTATCACTTTTATCTCGAAGGGTCCTGCGTAATCCACGCCTGTATGCAAAAAGGCCTTACCTGGATTCACTCTTTCCGACGGCAAGTCGGCCATCAATTGTATTTCAAAGCGATGGTTATATCTCACGCAAACTAAACATTTGTGAAGATAATTTCTAAGCTCACTTCGAATTCTTGGAATCCAAAATCTTTCTCTTATATGCTGCATCATGACCTGTACCGCACCGTGTTTAGTTGCTCTGTGTGCGCTGTCCATGATAAGCCATGCTAATCGAGAGCACCAGGCACAATTGGCGGGTGTTTCCTTTCGAATTCTATTTCTGCTCTTTCCAATCGACCTCCAACTCTTAGAATCATTTTGTCATATAGAATTGGTTTCAAGGACTCTATCTTACTCTTCTTAGGCAAACGCCCTTCTTTCCTCAGGTAAGTAATTTCTTTTCTGAAAAAACTTCCCTGCTCCTTCCGTATTAAGTGCTCAATTGCTTGCCTCTTCTCGGAAGAAGTCGGCTGATCAATTGCTTTATCTCTTTTCTCAATTTTACGTTTAGAACGCCTCTGTCTCTTACCATATTTCGCTTCATCTTCTTTTCGCTGCTCAACGCATGCTTTGGTTGTATTAATAAACCGGAGCACATAGCTGACTATATTCAGCGCTTTCTTCAACGTAAATGCATAGTCAATCACTGAAAAGCTCTTCTTCGTGCTCTTTGTGTATATTGATAATGGATCTGTGAACTCTACCATCACCAAAACTCTCTGCTCTTTCATCTCTCTAGCCATCTCATCCCTCCCCCCATCTGAAACATTTGGCACAAAATTTTCAGATTCCCAAGTTGATCGGGGGTTTGAAAGCCATTCTGGACCGCTCAACCAAAGTTTGTTGTCAACCAATAAGGATGTCTTAATTCCTCTGCTCAGCAGATCTGCGGGATTGTCTTTGGTGCCGACATGACCCCATCGCTTCACTTCTGTATTGGTCTGGATTGATGATACACGATTAGCTACAAATGTTTTTAAATTGCACGGTAATTTGTTTATCCAATACAATTTTACTAGTGAATCTGTCCAAAGACTATTCAACTCTCCCAATTCATATTCTCTCTTACACTCACAATCAATTGTCCAAGTAACTCTGCCGCAGCAAGTTCTAGACGTGGAATCGTCACCGTCTTAAGCGGTGCAGCCCGTGTCTTCGCTGTCAACATAGTTGACGTTATCTTTCCATCAGATGTCTCAGTTCTGACATATATCACTGCACCATATGCTCTTTCCGATGCGTCGGAAAAACCATGAATCTCTATCTGTATGTTCTCAGATGTACCTATCCATCTGTCTATTCTCATGTTCTCTAGAAATCTTATCTCTTTCCATCGATCCTCTATCTCTTTTGGTAAGTTCTCATCCCAATCGACATTTAAACGCCATATGTCTTGTATGAGAATTTTTCCCCGTATTGTCACCGGTGCAATGAAACCATTCGGATCACATAACTGGGCAACACAGCTCACAATCTTGCTCTTGGACATCGCTTCATCAGTCACAGGTGTTTCTATCACAAATGTGAACTGATCTTTCTCAAGTAGCCATTTCAGGCCCAGGATGGAGGTTTTGTCGTCCTCTTGGAAGATGATGGATGACTGTTCCTCGTAATTCATGTCTTTCACAAGAAGTCTTGAATTCGACTTTCACTTTCTCAATTCAAAACCAGCACCTCTCAGTACATGGTCAATCTCTTAAGAGAGCTCTATCGCTTTTTCTTCAGTGTCTGCACCAGTGGTGCAATCGTCCATATAGAAATCTTCAACTATCGCTTTAACGGCGTTCAGAAACTCTTGCTCTGCATCTCTTGCACACTGTATCAGTGCTCTTACCGCATTGTATGCTGACGATGTCATACCGTATGTGACTACGGTAAGCCAATATACTTTCAATCTCTCTTGTGGGCTCTCTCTCCAGAATATACACTGAAGATCCCACTGTTCTTTCGCAACTTTCACCATTCGGAACATCATCTTGATGTCCGCACTTATCGCAATTCGATGTCTTCGAAATCGCATTAAAATATAATGAAGATCTTTCTGTAACTTTTCACCAAGCATTTGCATCTCATTAAGCGAGACACCGTTTACCGTTTTGCAATTAGCGTCAAAGACAACTCTAAACTTCTTGGTCACGCAGTCATGTGGTATGTGGTATACCATCCCAACTTTCGCTTCATCTGTCACTAGCTGCATGTGACCTTCTTTCTCGTACTCTCTCATAAAGTTGACATACTTCTCTTTCACCTCTGAATCTTGTTCTAGCCTTCTTTCCAAGGCGAAGAATCGGCGCTTAGCTACTAGCTCCGAACTTCCAAAATCTTTCTCTGATTCTTTCTCGAATTGTTTCATGGGAATCGTAACTACGAATCTCCCTGTCGCATCACGTGAATATGTGTTCATAAAATTCTCTTCAAACAGTTCCTCTTTAGTACGAAGGGATGCTGGTCTAACTTCATCTATCTCCCATAATCTCTTCAACGTATAGTGTAATTGTTCATTATCAACAGTTACGCAATACGTGAATCTATCTCTTTCTCTTTCTCTATCTCTATCTTCGACTATCTTTTCTCGACATTCTCCAAGAATCACCTACTGATATAAAAATCTCTGCTAGTATCTTGCAACCAAGCAGTAATTCTGTCGCCTTATTAGCTGTGTTTTTTTGCATGTCCAGATAAAATTGTGTGAAAAAAACGACAACAAAGCAAAACAATTAACATGTTAAATATAACAACAACTATGTCCATATAGAGTTAGCTAAGTCCAGATAATTAACTGGAGTTAACTTTTGTCCCGATAAAAACGGTAGTGCCAAACTGCTATTGTCGTTATGTTATCGATAATTTATATAGAAATGTCAAATGGTGACGTTTTTGTTTGTTGGTTAGTTCATTTAATACAAAATGGCAGACAACAGCAAAAGGTAAAAACTTTTTTATTTTTGTCTTCAATAATTATTTTAACCGGTTTTTAATTTAGTATTCGAAGAAAATGGACAAAGGACGAAGTTCTGGGCCTTCTGCGTTGCTATGACGCAAGGAAAGAGGAGTTCACCCATCCAAGAAAGAAAAAAAGAGCTTATGAAAATGTCCTGGAAGACATGATTTTCCAGGGCATTACAGTAAGTATTATTTATTTTATTATTTTCATTATGAAGGAGTGCTAACAAATTTTTCCACTTTACAGGACTCCTCTACGACTGCAAGCTCATTGCAAATAAAAATTAAAAGTTTGATTGCTGCGTTTAAGGATGCGAGGGATGATCGCAACAAGACGGGAGCAGCTCCAATTCTAGTGCCCTACGAAACGGAATTGGAGGAAATATTTGGCAACAAGCCAATAATTTCCAATGCACATACCGTTCATTTCGGAAGAAAATCAGAAACTGTGTTACAAGCGTCAACATCTGCTGTTGCTAAGGAAAATCTGTCGCCAAATAGCACACAAGAGCTCGAAACACAAGAGTTTACAGAGTACGAAGCACTCGATGATGGGGAGATATCAGAGAGTTTTATATCTCTGATGAGTCTGACGACACCTCCAACACTTCTAACAGATTTACCATCGACTTCGTCAACAAGCACTGCCTCCCGTATTCAAGCTCAACAAAATCTAAGCACTACAGCTACAGCTACAGCTCCCAAACGAAAAACAGCCCGTGAGAAATACTACGAAGAAAAAATAAAAATAAAAAGGGAAGCTGCGAGTGCAGAGAAGGCTCAGAGAGATGAATTTTTTCAATCAATTAAGGAAGGCATGGCACAGAAATGGGAAAGGGAAGCGGTATGCAATAGATTGAGAGTTGAAATTATGCGTGATGTTCAAAAAAACTTACAAAACTAGTCATTATATTTAGATCGAGAACTCACAGTAGATTTTGGGTGTGAGTGAAAGCAAAAGAAGAATTAAAGGCGTCAGAAACTTGAGTGAAGGCTGTTCAAAAAATCAGTCTTGCAGTCCACCATCGGGACTTTAGTAATTAAACAGTATATTAATTGTGTTATAGCCGAAATTGATTTTCACCTTTCTATAGATAGGCTCCTTGGATCATATATCACGGAATCCAAGCCCATTTGAGAGTAGAGTTCGACCTGCCAGACCTTTTAAAAAATTAAAAGTTCAAAGTGAATAACGGTTTTTTAAACAGTTTGGCAGGGCGAACTATGCACTCAAATGATTTCGGATTCCGTTATATGTGTATTCGATAAGCTTATCTAGCCAATTTCGGCTAGCACGCTGCACTGTTTAATTACTAAAGCCCATGTTGTGGACTGAAAGACTTCGTTCTTTTCAATAGCCTTTACTGAAGCTTTCGACAACTATACTTCATTTTTTGCTATCACTCACATCCAAAATCTACTATGGGTGCTTAGTCTAATTAATTATCATATAAAAGCAATTATAACACATGCTTTCAATTGACTGAGCAAAACATAAGAAGTTCCTATGCCTGAATTACACTACCGATGTTCCTATTTATATGTTCTAACTACTATAACTATATAAATTATTTTGTATTATTTATTATATGTACCTATACACAAAATACATGTGTACTACCTATTTTTAATTCTACTTTTTGTAAAAAAAAAAACATAATGTACCTTCTTGAATTTTAAAAATTTTTTTGTTTGTTTTTTATTATGTTAAGCTTTTTGTAGGTACCACTTTAAGTTTTCTTTTTTTGTATGTTTTATAAACATACTTTATACTTTTTTATAAACATACATACATAATGGTACTACAAAACTTTTTGAATTGGAAAAAAATATTTTGTTGTTTTTTATTATTTTAACCATTTCATTATGTTCTATTCATGCATATGTTTTATAAATATACTATGTACTTACATTTCATATGTACCTCCACTATTTTGAATTGAAATTGTTTTGATTTGTATTACTTTTCCATTAGTATATAAAAATATTAATAAAAATATAATGTTTAAAAGACAAAAATCTTTTTTTTAGTCCCAAACTCAAGGCATTCAAGACATATGGAGGGTCCAGGCGAAAAACGACTTAAGTCCACCTTTTGAAAAAAAAAACTAAGCTAATGATACATTTTATAGATTGTTATGAGTACTGTATGATGTAGTATTAGCACACTTTTTAAATAGAGTTTTTTGTGCTCCAAAAACCGAACAAAGCGATATTAAAAGAAGAAAAATTTATGCCTAGATCTAGCGATATATTTTGAAAATCTAGAGATGTCTGCATAAAAGTAAAGTCGGGTAAAAAGTAAAGTAAAAAAGCAGAAGAACAAGACGTTGAGGATCCTTCACCTCAACGTCTTGTTCTTCTACTTTTTTTTACTTACATATTCAAATTTTCCTGAATTTATGATTTTTATTTCGAGATGAAAAAGATACAAACAATGAATTTTGTATTTACTGAAATTTCAGTTTTTTCTTAAATTGCAAAAAGTTTTCTACAAATTTAAAATGTATTTGTATATGCTATTGAAATGTGTCCTAAATTTGCAATAATATCTCTGTTCGCGTACCTCCCAAAACTACGAATTTCTACAAATTTAGCCCAAAGTTCCGTCAAAGCTAATATAAAAAATAAAATTAGTAGAAATTCGTAGTTTTGGGAGGTACACGAACAGACATATTGTAACTTTATACAATAAATTTTATTATAGTTGAAAAAAATAATCATAAAACCGTCAACAGTACAAATTATCTCTAATTTACAACTTGCTTCACCTTTGGATCTAATATCCAAACGTGGCCTAGCTACTGGATATAATTTCTTGCTTGATTTGCATGCTGATAAATCGGTAAATCGGTAGCGTCAGTCTTTTTTTCAAACTGCGTTGAAACGATGTGCACTGAGAAAACTAATCTTGCTTTTAAAAAATTTGCATTTAAATCTCGTACCAAAAAATCTCGCAAATACATACATATAAACTGAAATCTCGCAATTTAAAATCTCGCGCGGGTTTTGAGTTTGACTAAAAAATTTATTGTTGCAATACAATTACATTTTGCGAAATTTTAAAAATCAAGTTTTTAGTTTTCAGGAATTTGTAATTGCGACGACGTAAAAAGCGAGATTTCGATTGTGAAATTTTAATTTTCTAGATTTCATACCCAAATGCTTTCAAAGAACACAAACCCGACTTTTTATCAATTTTGATGACACTATTGCATTTTTTAAAAGGTATTATTTAAGAATGTTGCAAATTTTAAAAACCGCACCCTTTATGATAACTCAGAAGATTCCAAAAATCCAATTGAAAAATAAATTCCATTGTTTGAGTGTCAAAACAATAAAAGCCCTTGTGATAGAAAAATGAATATTTTTTCAACCAAATGGCATTTTTTTTCCTTCCAAAAAAAAAATAATCTGTCTCAATAAATAACCAAGTTGGTTTTCATATCGCTTCCTAAGTCCTAACACCAATTACAATTTTTTTCGTTCGTGTGAGATAAAACCATTAGTGACAGGATTAATAGCCAAATAAATTATTGTTTTTTTTTCTACAATCCTATTTTAAATTCAAGATATCAGACACAAAAAACTCTCGAAAACCAAGCAATATATCCTCAATATTTATAATTCTTCTCACTAGAGGGCGTAAGTAGTGTTTCACTTAAATAATTAAATAGTCAAATATGATTTTATTTTTCTATATAGAATACTTTGGATAAATTACTTTATTTTTTGGCCATTTACTGATTTTACATTGAATAATAGTTTGTTTTCGCAACAATACTCTGCCGCATTTTCTTTTTTTTTTTAAGTACGTAGCACATTTTTTTTTATAAATTTTATAATAAAATACAATAACAATACTGATTAAACAATAATACAAATAAAAATAAATTTAATAAAAATAAAGACTATTAATGACTATAGCCCTGTTTTTTAGTGCATTTTTATCTTCGCTTAGAAAAAAGTAGCATGTTAAATACAACAACAATACGGAATTATACCAGTTTGTTGTTGTAATTAAAATGCAACTTTTTTCTAAGCGAATATAAAAATGCACTAAAATACAGGGCTTATGAATGAATTATTTTGATCATTTTTCACTGTTTTTTCTGTTTGTTTTGCTGTGTTTAAATTTTATCGTCTAAACTATCATAGCAACACTCGTCCTGATTCGACGATTTGAGCTCGTATCAAGACGATGCAGACACTGCACGTGTTATTTCCTCCGCCAAACCGTCTACTAGTTGTTCGGCTTTGGCAGTTGCATCCTTGAGGGGATCGTACACCTCGAATTCCTCGAATTCGATGTCGTCGTACTTGGGTTTGGAAAACAATCGTTTGTCATTTGTCACATAGTGCCGCACCAAAGTCTTGTCCACAATCAATTCAGTGGCAGAAGAGGAGGAGGACGTGGAGGGTGCTTTTGCCGTTGTCGTTGTCGTCGATGCTGCTGTCAATTCTTCCTTTGGTATTAGCAGGTGACCATCGAAGTGTTCGGTTATGTTGAAATTCTTTTCAAAATCTCTTGAATCCTTTGCAGTGTTTCGATAGTTTCTATCGTTCTTTTCTGAAGTGATGCTGGTGGTGTTAGTGTTAGAGCTAGTGGCTTCCGTTTTCCGGTGTTTTTCCACGCATGATGATGGGGATGAAGAGGAGGAGGAAATATTTTTTAGAGTTCCATTGGGTCCTTTCATGGTGAATGCCAAGTCAACATTTTTATTGCGGCGAATTTTGCCGTTTGTCAGCTTAGCCTGGTCGATACCCCCTGCCTTCTCCACCAAACGGATGTCCATGGCAGAGGATAAAAAACACAGACTCGACGAGGACTCGGTAAAATGGATATGATTATTGACGGTAACTTGTTTGGGAAGCTGTGCATGAGACTGCTGCTGCTCTGGGACTTTGCCAACCATTTGATTGTTAATTGTGAATCCCTCAGAAAAACGTTTATGAGCAGCGGCAGTGGATGATGCCTCGATTTTTTGTCGTTCCACCACCAGACTCGTCGGCCGACGAAGTGGCATCTTCTCGATGCACTGTGATTCTATGATTCGCGGTCCTGTGCATTTGTTTATCTTGCCGGTTGTTTCCAAACGATGAACCAGTCGTCGAACTAGAGGTTCTCCATCGTCATATTCATCATCATCGTTTGTTGATTCTGTGTTGCCATTAATAGAATCGTCTTCCCCAATAGTGTCCGGATAGCCGTGATTGCCAATGACTTTCTGAGTGCGACTGCTGCAACTGTTGGATTTGACAAGTTTGAATTTGATACTTGCAAAGGAGGAGACATGAGAAAATGAATTAAATTTTCAGAGAAATTCAGGATGTACACTACACTTCTACTTACCAGAGTAGTTTTGCTGGGCAAGTAACTGACCGTGCAATTGATCCTTATGCAGGCATTCGCTCGGCTGACATGAATTGCATGTGAGAAATTCTATTTTCGAACGAGGGATACGCAATGTTGCCCCCGTAGCTGGCGGGCTGTGCATCATAACACGACCACCATAGTGCGTTACAGTGGAACCACATTCTCGTATCTTTTCAAGAACATCCTGCAAATGTGTAAACAAATATATGAAAAAAAAATTTTTTTTAGGTTAGAATATCTAAAATGGATTAAATTGTGATAGTATCTGTAGGAGTATAGATAGGTGTATCGAAGAGGGGGAAGCAGTGTTTTTTTTTAGCTTGAATTATAAATGTATGTTTGTACTCTAAGCAAGGATGGTTTTGCGCTGTTTGAAAAGCTAAAAGGTTTTTTTACCACACCACATGAGCTCTTGGAGTTAGATAAAATTGCACACTTTTGCGGGTCATTGAGTGTAAACAAAAAATATTGACAGTATTTTCAAATTGATACTGTAAGCTAATGGGGTTTTCTTTTGGTAAATTCAGATTTTGATCTAAAAATTGATTTTTTTCGTCGCGAATGGTATACTATTTCAGATTGATTTTTCTATTTCATTGTATTGGTTAATAATTTGCGTCTATGAAGCTATAGCGATCCAGACATGTCAAACTAATGGCTTTCAGTTGTTCTGGTGTGTAATGGTGTTAGTGAAAGAGGGGTAAGTCTGCCGAAAAATCCAGATCTGCAAAATTGATTTTCGATCAAAAAAAAATTGATTTTTTTGCCCATTGGAAGGTTTTAATTGACAAAATCTGTATTTTGACAGATCTGAAGGGGAAAAAAATCAATTTTTGTTACCAAAAGAAAACCCCATAACTAAACTAGATAAAGGAGGATCTATATGATTTTGTTTTTCAATAAATTCCTTGGTATTATAGAAAGGTTTTTATCTGTAACATGCATATGCATGTAAATGCATTTTTTATACTTGAGGTAATTTTTTTCGAAAAAATGTTTATAGTTATCCTGAAGCATGAACATTTTACTTCGAAATTCTTTTTGAATCTTTCAAATACCTCCATTCGTCTTCACGTTGGTTTTCGTTTTACTACCTAATTCGAAAAATACCACAATTTTCCTTTTGACCACAAGTTGACTGGATTTTTCGAATAAGGTAGTAAGACGAAAACCAACTATTTCTCGAAGACGAACGGAGGTATTTGAAAGATTCAAATAGAATTTTGAAGTAAAATGTTCACACTTCAGAATGACCTTAGAATGATCTTAGAAAAAACTAACGCCTTGACTTTATGGAACAATAAAATTTAAACAAAACCAAAATATGCAATAACGCTTACCTTAGGTTGCTTTCAGCTGTGGCAGCTGCTCTGTGTAGTTCTCTGGAGATCTGTTGCGATCTGGACGGTCTGTTTCTCGATGAGGAACTGGCGGCGATGGTCCTTTGTTCACTACTGCTGCTACCGCCTACAGCTCCATCACCATCTCTAAGGGATTCATTTTCTCTACGAAGTGCATCGACCTCCGCCTTCGAGAAACAAATAACAATAGATTCAAATTAAAATGTTTATGAAACCAAAACCACACCTCCTCCAAACTCACCGTCAATTGTTTGACTTGTAAATTCAATTTTGCCACCTGATTCTGGGCGGCGATTGTGCGCTTCTTACTTTGGTCTAGATTCTCTTCCACCAGTCCAATATTCTGCGCCGTTGTTCGATTGTATGCCGATTCCATGGATCGCGTCTGCTCCAGAGATCTTTCTAGTTCATTAGTTCTTCTCGTCTGTTCACCCAAGGCCTGTCGTGTTTCGTTTAGCTCAATGCACAGCCGCTCGTTCTCCAACCTCAACCTCGATAGTTGCAAACTCGGCGAATCGTCCTCTGGAGAATCCATATTTGACCAATTCGCGGCAGCTGGTAGGCCCGCTGCCACATCTGCTAACCGCTGCGTCGAGTGGATTATCGGACCGTCTGAGAGAAAGTCGGGCAAGGTCTGGCATTTGCTGTCGGCAACTTGGCCGGCATTACTTCCCGCCGAAGCAGAGCTGGCAACTCCCCCAGTGATATCCTCGACGAAGTCAATAGAGGAATTCGGGGAATTAGGTGGTGAATTAAGATTCATCTCATTGCAATACCAGGCATCCATCCAGTGGTCCTGGACGAAGTCTGGCAAAGCAGCTGCCGCAGCAAACTCAGGATTCGGAGGACGCTGATTGGGATTGCTAGCCGAACTGTGATGATTCTGGTTTAGTTGGGGCTTGGGAAAGCCCCGGGCTGGCCGTGCTGCATCGGGAACTCTTCTTCGAGGTGAAGGGTGAACTTCAATGTCGTAGTTTGAGTAGGACCGTCTAGGAACAAACTGCTGCCGATCAGGATCTGCCGCGCTTAGATCTTCTTTGGGAGCAGCTGAGAATTTTCCATTTTGTTTTTTATGATTTAAAGCCTAGTACGCTGCTGATGCGAAACGAAAAATCCCATACAAAAATGACACAACGAAATCGTAAACTAAAAATTTAGTTCCACTTTTCGTTCTGCAGTACGCTGTTCGATGAGCGAAATTGATAATTGTAGCAGATTATTTGGAGATGTCTACACTCTTTTTTCGCACTCAATTAATTACCCAGACCATTTATTGTGTGCGAAAAAATGACATTTGTGTTTTTTCATGTTTATTTTTGTTGTTTCTTTCATTACAGCATGGCTACTTGTGATTTTTTTGCATTTGCATTTGTTTTAATTTTTTTAATTTGTACAACTGTCAATGAATATTTTTCCGCTTCGTTTTCGTAAGCATTTCGTTGTCTTGTTGGAGACCAACTAAAAATTTCGTTTCGCATCAGCAGCGTACTAGGCTTAAGTAATAAATTTTTGTTTAGGTTGTATATTACCTTCATTTATCAGATTATTGTGTTTTAATGCTTTTTTGACAAACAGCTGACGACAAAAATGAAAGTAGACACACAGTGCTGCCAAAGCTTTTGGAAGGAGTTGAAATGTCCCGATGTCGTTTTTTTCGCCAAACTCCATATGGACATGCAAAAAAACACAGCTATTATAGCCAGGATCTGCTAAAGGCCATTCTGGAAAACCATCTCTATCGTTATTTTCCAAACATCGCTCTGGAATCATCAATTGTAATTGATGCTCTTTAGGCAAAATCCAGAATTCTTTCTCGATTGAGTAGCTCGAATCAAACGATGGACTCAGCTTCAAACTTGTTTTATATTTTATTTTGCACGGCTCGCCATCTATCCCGACTAGCCTGGAGGCAATTGGCTTCTTGGCCAATCCAAATTGTTTATATAAATTGTAGCTTACCAGGTTTGGCTGGGCACCTGTGTCTAAAAGAGCGCGAACATGCCCAATACGCCTACCCTCTATCTCCACCCTGATCTGTGCTGTGGGCAACAATAGCAGTGTTTTTTTCCTTGCCCGAATGGGCTTGGACGGAAAAAACAATGTCGGGGCTAAGCAATTTACATTTTAAAAGCAACAACAACTAAGCCCCTTGGGGCTTAGCTAAGCCCAGAGAATTTTCTGGGCTTAACTTAAGCCCAGATAAAAACTTTGTTACCGGCATGAATTACATACATATTATCGATAGTTTGTATGGAAACTCCATTTTTTTTCTGTAATGGCGTCGCTTAGCCCCGATGTCATTTTTTTCATCCGATTCCCCCCGGGCTTGCAAACAAAAACACACCTAATGTCAGTCTATCACCACTGTCTGCATTAAAACAATTCAAATAATTTGCAAGTTTTGTTTCTTTATTTGCTTTTTTCAAAACATGCTTTGACCTTTTTGGTCGTTTAAAATTGTGCCATGAAATTTGGCTTTCTATCTCATCGCTCTCGTTCTTGACTGCTTCTCTTTCTCTGGTTGGCTCTATCTCTTGTCTGCGAATCTTTCTCGGTGGTTCGTGTCGTCAGTCCTGCTGCTTGCCAGTGCGCTTGACTGGTTTGGCTTTCTCCTTTCCCTCTTGTAAGCAAAATGCTAGACCTTCACCCTTTCTCATCTCTCGGATAGGGCACATAACGCTGTTGTGCATCTGCTTGCCAGGGCATCTGGCGTATGGCCCCTGGAAACAGTCCATTGGCTGGTGGCCTGCCTGCAAACAATTGGCGCACAGGCCTCTAGCTCGTACTAGATCCTGCCTTGCAGTGAGGGTCTTAAATTGTGGGCATCCCCACACAGGGTGGCTGGTCGACTTGCATGCTGGACATGGCTTCGGCTGTGTAACAGCAGTCTCTCTCCTGTTCTCCTGGCAGTTCTCGGTGCTGGGATGGGCACCCGTCTATCGTAGTTGATGGGCTATCTCTTCTCAGGTTATCCTGAGCACACTCCAGTGCGACGGCTCTCCTATCGAGGAACTCACACAACTCTTTCGCAGTTGGGAGTTCAGAAACTCTCGCTTCTTCCCACTTACATGCTGTCTCGCCATCAAGCTTCTCATGAAGGGTATGCACGATTATCATGTCCCAATGCTCGGTGGGAATCCCTTGTGCAGCCAGCTGACGTAATGTCTCATGTGTCGTATTTGACATTTTCTGTAGTTCATTCGCCTTGGGCGGCCCTCAGCACAGGAAGTCTAAAAAAGTTTCGCAGCAGTTCGCGGCATGTCTTCCGATTGTATACCGCGTTCATCCTCTCCCAAGCTTCATGGTAGTTCTGGCCACTGAGCTGCCATTCTCCCAGAGTCTGAGCTGCCCTGCCAGTTAGGGAACTTCTGAGGTAGGCAAATTTGTATGCTGCTGGGACCTTCGTGTTGTTATGGACTGCGGCCTTAAATCTATCGCTGAACCCTTGCCAACGCGTGATCGCACAATCGAATGTGCCCACTGTATTTTTTACGTCATGCTCGGCAAAGGGCATATTCACCTGCACAGCTATTGGCTGGGCCTCTCTCTAGTGCGTCTGGAGCAAGCTCCCTCTGTCTCTTCTTCAGCGCTGCGTAGGCTGAAAAGTAGCCTTCTTCGGCTATCACTGCTCTACGTTCGACATCGGCTCTATCCAGCAAGTATTTTGTTGCTCCGAGTCTCGCTTCTCCAGCTTTCACCTTCGCCCAGGCCACATTGATAGCCTGAAGGCGAACTTCTATCTCTTCAACACCGAGTGTTTCAAAACATGGAGATTTTGTCACTACCACCATTCTCTCGACGGCGTGCACTGCGGCCTCGAATTCGTATTCGGAGTTGTCATCTGCCATGACTCTATCGCAATCTCTGTAGATAAAAATCAAAAGAAAACGAACGTGGATCAGTAATATACCACATTAAAGGAAGAACCTGTGAAGAAAAATTTATTTAATTGACCTGTGAAGAAAGTTTATTTAGTTTGAATAATTAATCTCGCAATAGGTACTCTCAACCTCAATTGGAGGAATTTCAATATAGTTAAGTAATATAAAAAATCTAAGCAAGAAAATCAATCCCTAAATTCATAATTGTTTTTTGTGCACTGTTGTTGTTTCTATTTGCCGCACTTGGATATTTTCTTTCATAAGAAAATTCCACTATGTCTCTCACATTTATGCAAATTTATTTATTTGCTTCTATCACTCTTTTCTTTCCTGTATTATTTATGTGTGTTTTTTTATAAAAAGAAAAAAACTCTGTCTCAATTCGCATTCTTTTTATTTTTTGTTTATTTTATTTGCTTGCAAGCTCTTATCGCATCTTTTCGCATCAACACATATTTTGAGTGTGATAATTAAGGAAAAACAGATTTATTAATACATATTTATCTATCTCGATCGCTTCACATTACGCTTCTCGGTACACTTCACAAAAACTACCCACCGCCCTGCCTAACAAAAATAATAAAAAAAAGAGTATGTATGTATTAGCCTATTGAATAGACCTTTTAAAAAGGAACAATTACGTGCAAGGGTTTTTATTATTGAATATGTTTGTTTGGCCCATAGGCATGCTTAAAACCGAAAATGCTACTAAATTCACCCGTGCGTTTCTGAGAGAATGGTCACACTGGCCACTTTTCAGTATTTTTGGTATAACTCGAAAACTAAGCTGAATTTGACAATTTTACATTTAATATTTTTTGTTCAAAATTAAATTTTCTATCGAAATGGATAGTTTGGAAAATTTCTTAAAAAAATTTAAGCAGGAAAAGTAAACAAAAACCAACATAAAAAAATCGAAAAATCAAAGATTTTTAAATTTTTTTCTAAATTGCGCATAACTTTTTTCGGAGCAAAGATACGCTCAAGACATGCACAAATAAAGTAAACTGGAGTCTTAAGGCTTTAATATGGCATGTTAAAAAGCCATTTTATTTAAAAATTGACAGAGATATAGCCATTCAAACTTTACCATTTCTTATCATTTTCCGCAGTTTTTGCCCGAAAGCCTATTTTTTGGTACTTTATGACAAATTTAACGTTCCTAGCACCTAATACCAAATTTTATGTTAATCGGACCAGCCGTTCGGTCTGTAGGTCTGAACGCATTTAAAAACAGCCGAAAAACGAAATTGCGAACTTACATCCTTTTTATAAATTCTCTATAGGTCTAATGTCATATTATATCAAAATTTTGATTTCCAACATTTTTACGAAAGTGAAATTTGTCATATTGTACCGAAAAAGGGGTTTTCGGGCCAAAACTGAGAAAAATTATAAGAAATGATAAGGTTTGAATGGGAATATCTCTGTCAATTTTGAACAAATATTAATTTTTGAACATGCCATATTAAGGCCTTTAGTCTCTTCTTTATTTTGTCCGTGCATGTCTTGACCCTATCTTTGCTTCAAAAAAAGTTATGCACAATGCATTAAAAAATTTAGATATCCTTGATTTTTTGATTTTTTTTAAGTTGGTTTTTGTTAACTTTTCCTGCTTAAATTTTTTCGTAAAATTTGTTGAACTATCCAATCCAATAGAAAATTTAATTTTGAACAAAAAGTATTATATGCAAAATTGTCAAATTCCGCTTAGTTTTCGAGCTATACCAAAAATACTGAAAAGTGGCCAGTGTGACCATTCTCTCAGAAACGCATGGGTGAATTTAGTAGCATTTTTGGTTTTTAGCATGCTTATGGGCCAAACAAACATATTCAATAATAAAAACCCTTGCACGTAATTGTTCCTTTATACCTCTCATTTTCCGGTCTATTCAATAGGCTATATATATGAAAAAGAAATATGAATTAGCTGGTCGCAATCGCGACCCAGCTAATATTTCGGCACAAAAAACTACTCTCTTCCCTGCAGCACAACAACAGTACACTTTTATTTTTAATTTCTTTCACAATCTATCACTTTCTCAATAAAAATCTTTCACAAATTGTTATTCTATTGTCGAAACAAAAAAGAAAAACAACACTTTCAGACACTTCTCATAGAAAAAAATTCGTGGACTGTATTCTTACCGTTTAAGTGTTTTTTTTTTAATATGTTGTTTGTTTAAATTTCCATAAAATTTTGCGCTTTAAGAAAGAACTTTAAGATGAAACCGACCGTACTAAACAAATTTCCACATTGAAGTGAGGAAATATGTTCAGCGGTTGCCACTGCTCGCTATAGGTATGTAGTAGATAAATATCTACATACATTCTTTCTCCTCTCTCTGTTTGTGGTAGTGCAATTTATGCACGACCGCATTTTTGTGCTTCATTTGTATCATAGATAAACAAATAAAGATGGGAAACTTTCGTACGTTTCACCCCCCAAAACCCATTTGTTTACATTGTTGTTTTTGTAATTTCACTCGTGTCGATGAATAGATGTGAATTGCAACAACAATTTAACGCGGTGAGTTTGTTTTGTTTTGACAGTTCGATTTTTTTTTTCAAGCTCGGTGATATTTTTCTTCAGTGCGTCTAAAAAAAACAAATAAAATGTTAAAATAATAACTAAAATAACTAATTATCCTTCGTCTACTGGTGTCCTTATTGCCAATGATTTGTTCGGCGTATAATTTGAATTCAGCCTATGGAAACTGGTTCCCTGGATGCAAGACGCTCATCCAACAGGCAATGGCTAAGATCAGGCAAATCCAGCATTGTTTTGTTGAAGGAGCGCATCAGGAAAGGAAGGGCTGGACAGAAACGTTTGGGGTAGCTGGCCAAGTGGAAAACTGCTGAAGAAGGATCCATTGGAAGTTTATTTGTTGGATTTCCCCAACATTGAAATCAAATGTTCTGAAATACAATTGCCTTTCCAGGCGTGTAAAGAAGTTTAGTGATCTTACTTTGAAGGCAACCGAACCTCCAATGATGTTGTTCAATCTTTACGATGATTAACTGAAAACCATTTCGTCCTACACAGCTTTCAGTCGATTTATTTTGATCACCAGAGCCTCGAACGTAAAACACCGAACGAACAAAGATCATTCTGAAGCCAGATAAAACAACAACCACAGAAGTTCATCACATTTGGCCAACGTTGCAATAAATTTATATGAAATTCTTGCAAGTGCTGGATACAAAGCGTTGTCATTTCAAAACTACATGCTGGATTTTGATAGTTGAAGCGGTTTTTAGCCTTAATTTAATCCTTCTAAGTTATTTTAAGAAAATATTTTCAATTTAAACAAAAATTTCGAAAAATTTGCCCATAGAACTAGTATCATCATAATCTTATTGAAATTCGAAAAAAGACGAAAATAGTTTTTTGAGACAATTTTTTGAAATCTTTGCTCGAATTGGAAATGGTTTTTGAGATAAGTTAGAATACCTTAATTAAGAGTAAGAACCGTTTCAATAATCAAAATCCGGCAAGTAGTTTTGAAATGGCAACGTTTTGTATCCAGCACTTGCAAGAATTTCATATAAATTTCTTGCAAGTGTTAAATACAAAGCGTTGTCATTTCAAAACTACTTGCCGGATTTTAATTATTAAAACGGTCCTTATTCTTAATTAAGGTCTTCTAAGCTATTTCAAAAACCATTTCCAATTCGAGCAAAGATTTCAAAAAATTGTCTCAAAAAACTATTTTCGTCTTTTTTCGAATTTCAAGAATATGATGATACAAGTTCTATGGGCAAATTATTCGAAATTTTTGTTTAAATTGGAAATGTTTTCTTAAAATAACTTAGAAGGTTTAAATTAAGGCTAAAAACCGCTTCAACCATCAAAATCCACCAAGTAGTTTTGAAATGACAACCCAAGTAACAATTTTAGCTCTTCAAATGCTTTAACAGCGTTTTTAGAGCAAATCTTAAAGCTCTTTGATTTCAAAAGAAGCTCCAGATGCGCTTCTAAAGCAAGTGTAAAGCATGCTTACAGCGAATTCATTGAATTTGAGAGCTAATTTTTGCTCGAAGCCAGCTCTTTGTCAGTGGCTAGTATGGCTTTGAAGCTCTTTGGTTCATGATTCAGATATCTTTAAAGCAGCATTTTTGACAGCACTTTGTTTGTATTAGTTTAGATAATACAAATGATAAATTAAAATAATATTAGGGAGATGTATTTCATGTGTGTGATAGTAGCAATCAAAAAGGTCATGTGATGTCGTGGAAATTAATTAAATATTCGCAGAGAAAATGTCGTAGTGAGATATAAAATTAATATTTGTGAGTGCCATGTAAGTGATTTTTTAGTGCGCGTTTAGTTTTATCACAATTATACTGAAGGTACCTCGAAAAATAACAACGCGCCTTCGAAATTATTTATTTTACGCTGTGAAATATTTAAAAAAGTTTACCTAAACAATGTAAAAAATTGATAAATAAATTAAATAAATCATGAAACTAAATATTTTTGTTTTCATTGCAATATTTTATTGTGTTTTTGTTGAAAGGAAAGATTTTGCATTCGTTTAAATAAATAAAGAAAAATTATTCAATGATTTTTTTTTCCGTCGCCATAGTTTTTATTATGAACATAGTTTGTCTTCAACCGAGCTCTTCTAGAGCTAGTTTTCACAAAATGAGAGTTTTGCGTTCAGTACTTAAAAAGTAGGGTGTTCGGAAATTAAAAGTCATTGGATAATTCTAATTTCTTGAAAAAAAATTCTTGTTTATTTAAATTCTATTCAACATTGAAGTGCATTATGATTTCTTAGCACGTAAGCAAGTACTTTTGCGACTCAGCCATAGATTTAATATTTTTTAAAAAAAATTTTGTACGTAAACTGTTTAATTGATTTATATAATAAAAAAAAAATGTGAATTTAGCATCTAATTTAATATTTGTGGTGCATCCTCGGTATTCACCAGAAAGTGAGAGGAATACATTTATTTTCTAGTTTTGGTTTAATTTTTCCCGTTGAAGTCATGGCTAATATATTTTATTGTGGAACACCCTAATATTGAGTAGTAGTATTTTATTTGAGAGAGGTTTAGTATTGAGCTCTATAGTCGATTTGCTGTAGCTCTATCGAGTCTTCACATTTCCCAATGCTCAGAGATAGATTTTATAATGCTCAGAGATATTTCAAGCGCATGCGCTAGTGTTAACTTCACAAGAGTTTGTGTGAAAGTATTAGTAATTAAACTCTACAGCCGTTTTTTGTGTAGCTTTTGAAGTGCTATTTTTTGACATTTCTATAAAGTCATGCGTTAGTATTTTGAACATGAAATTAAGCAGCTCTACAATGCTTCTTTATGTGCTGATATCAATAGTTAGCTCGTTTAAAAAACGTTAAACGTTATTAAAGAGCTATTTTTAAATCGTGAGTCGTTATAAAATTAATAGAGCTAAAAGTGTTCTGAAACTTCGATTATAGAACATCATTTTTATATGAAATGCAGGGAGATGTGCAATAATCTATTTAAGAGCTTAAGCTTTGGATTTCACTGCTAACAAGCTGCTAAAGAACAGTTTTGCTTCTATTAGCTCCAACGATGTTACTTGGGAACGCTTTGTATTTAACACTTGCAAGAAATTTATATGAAATTCTTGCAAGTGCTGGATACAAAACGTTGCCATTTCAAAACTACTTGCCGGATTTTGATTATTGAAACGGTTCTTAGTCTTAATTAAGGTGTTCTAACTTATCTCAAAAACCATTTCCAATTCGAGCAAAGATTTCAAAAAATTGTCTCAAAAAACTATTTTCGTCTTTTTTCGAATTTCAATAAGAATATGATGATACTAGTTCTATGGGCAAATTTTTCGAAATTATTGTTTAAATTGAAAATATTTTCTTAAAATAACTTAGAAGGTTTAAATTAAGGCTAAAAACCGCTTCAACCATCAAAATCCACCAAGTAGTTTTGAAATGACAACGCTTTGTATTTAACACTTGCAAGAAATTTATATGAAATTCTTGCAAGTGCTGGATACAAAACGTTGCCATTTCAAAACTACTTGCCGGATTTTGATTATTGAAACGGTTCTTACTCTTAATTAAGGTATTCTAACTTATCTTAAAAACCATTTCCAATTCGAGCAAAGATTTCAAAAAATTGTCTCAAAAAACTATTTTCGTCTTTTTTCGAATTTCAATAAGAATATGATGATACTAGTTCTATGGGCAAATTTTTCGAAATTTTTGTTTAAATTGAAAATATTTTCTTAAAATAACTTAGAAGGATTAAATTAAGGCTAAAAACCGCTTCAACTATCAAAATCCAGCATGTAGTTTTGAAATGACAACGCTTTGTATTTAACACTTGCAAGAAATTTATATGAAATTCTTGCAAGTGCTGGATACAAAACGTTGCCATTTCAAAACTACTTGCCGGATTTTGATTATTGAAACGGTTCTTAGTCCTAATTAAGGTATTCTAACTTATCTCAAAAATCATTTCCAATTCGAGCAAAGATTTCAAAAAATTGTCTCAAAAAACTATTTTCGTCTTTTTTCGAATTTCAATAAGAATATGATGATACTAGTTCTATGGGCAAATTTTTCGAAATTTTTGTTTAAATTGAAAATATTTTCTTAAAATAACTTAGAAGGATTAAATTAAGGCTAAAAACCGCTTCAACTATCAAAATCCAGCATGTAGTTTTGAAATGACAACGCTTTGTATCCAGCACTTGCAAGAATTTCATATAAATTTATTGCAACGTTGGCCAAATGTGATGAACTTCTGTGGTTGTTGTTTTATCTGGCTTCAGAATGATCTTTGTTCGTTCGGTGTTTTACGTTCGAGGCTCTGGTGATCAAAATAAATCGACTGAAAGCTGTGTAGGACGAAATGGTTTTCAGTTAATCATCGTAAAGATTGAACAACATCATTGGAGGTTCGGTTGCCTTCAAAATAAGATCACTAAACTTCTTTACACGCCTGGAAAGGCAATTGTATTTCAGAACATTTGATTTCAATGTTGGGGAAATCCAACAAATAAACTTCCAATGGATCCTTCTTCAGCAGTTTTCCACTTGGCCAGCTACCCCAAACGTTTCTGTCCAGCCCTTCCTTTCCTGATGCGCTCCTTCAACACAAACAATGCTGGATTTGCCTGATCTTAGCCATTGCCTGTTGGATGAGCGTCTTGCATCCAGGGAACCAGTTTCCATAGGCAGAATTCAAATTATACGCCGAATAAATCATTGGCAATCAGGACACCAGTAGACGAAGGATAATTAGACATTTTATTTATTATTTTAACATATTATTTGTTTTTTTTAGACGCACTAAAGAAAAATATCACCGAGTTTGGAAAAAAAATGACGTTTCAAAATTCACCTCGGAACTATTGGGATGCGTTTGAAATATTGTTCCTAGAGGTGCGGTCGCACTTTTTTTAATATCTCTGTTCTGTTTTTGTATTCTGCATTGACTCAATTATAATAATATGTTAAAAAAAACTTATTTCGAGAAAATTTGTTTGAAATTGTCTTATTTAAAAATGAGAATTTGTATGAGTAATGAGATGATTTCGTATCGAATTTGGAAATTTTCATCGAAATCACCTCATTTGGTCTAATGAAAACGTAGTATTACGATGATTTTATTATACGTTGCATGCATAAATAGAATACCCTTATTATTATAGTTAAATGACCAATTGAATTAAAACTCTTAAGCTGGCCATAAGCAACACAGTCATCCGATCCATTTGGCTCAGTTGGATTTAAGATGGGCTGAAAATCCAAAATGTGATAGTAACCAATTACATGCTTGAGCCGTCGTTGAACCTCAGCAGAAACACGAATCAAAATTTTAACCACGTTTGTCCCTAGTCATTGTTCACGAATAGAATGTAAACAGGGCCTGATCTGGCAGGCGTGGAGGGCAAACCAGGAATTTTCCCCCGGTGGCAAAAGTTGAGGGCGGTAAAATTGAAAATTTAGGGTGGAGGCGGCTACAAAAAAATTTTTTTTTTGATTTTTAACTGATCGAAGCATACAAAATAGGTGTGTTTCGGACGAAAAAAAATAGCATCGGGGCTTAGTGACGCAATCACAGAAAAAATGGAGTTTCCATGCAAACTAGCGATAACATTTATGAAATTCGTGCCGGTATTGTATTTTGTATCAGGGTCTGAGACCCTTTGCACCATTTGTAATCAATCTCAGATATACAAATCATTACATTAAATCGGAGATACTTTTATCTTGAATATTCTCTCTATGAGACACAAAGCTATAGCTTGCATTAATAAGAATATTGTCTTCAAGAATATCATAGATTAATAAATTGGTGATCGTTAGGTATAATAGATTAATTAATAAATACCAACCTTAAATATTGGCTGACAATAATAAGAAATATATGTGTGCTCGGATGCTAAACTGAATATAAATTATAAAATGACTGACTAGCTTTAAGCGTCACCATATTCACTAATACAAGCAATATAGAAACGAAGTAATACAAACTAACATAAATGTATTAAAATTTTAATTTTCACAACTATAATTACTAATTTTGAGTTTTTGCTACGGTTTGATTTAATATAATTGAAATTGAAAGTAAACTTTGGCTACACAACACCGCAGGTCAACATCTTACACCCAATGATGATCTAATCAAACAGAAAAGCGTCGCAAAAATTCAAAATTAATAATAGTTGTGAAAATAAAATTTTAATAAATTTAAATAATTTTTTTTCAAAAAATTGTATGTATGTATTCTTATTGTCTACACACTGACAGGTATGTTTGTTAACGTGAAATTTCTTCTTCTAATATATGTGCACCGGAATCAGCAAGTTAAACTTGCTGAACCACAGTTCAAAATTTTAAGTACTTTTTAACAACATGGCACTTAAGGCTTTACTACATTGACCACTTTTTGCAAAATTACGAGAGTAAAAATATTTTTTTTCCCGCTAGCGCAGTTGTTTTGTGAAAAAATATACGAATTGTTTTTTAAACCAAAATTTAAGCTTTCTGCATCATTTTAATATGTTTTCCAATAAGAAACATTATCTAAAAATGAGTTTGAAAATGTTCACTTTTATACTTTTTCACTTTCTTGGCCAATATAGTTAAGGCTTTAGTCTGCTAGTACCCGATAACTTTTGAGTGGTGAAAGTCATGACTCAAAAGAGTCCTCTTGTAACAGCAGACTTAAATTTGGAAATTCATCAGCTATTTGTTGAATATGATTTGTTATTACTTTTTAAACTCATAAAAGTTGTACAAACGTGGCTCATTATTTATTCTGTGGTTCAGAAATTGGTTAATTAAAATTGCTGAACCACTGATTTAAGTTAACATACTTTATTTACGATTGAAAGATAACTAAAAGCAAAAACAAAATTCATACAATAATTGTATTAAGGCTCCCCCAAACCAACGCGAAATCATAGCGAATCATTCGCAGTCAGTTTTTTGTATTCGTTTTGCATTGTGTATCTTTCATATTTTGCGTTATTGTGAATGATTTCGCGTCGAGGGCGAATGATTCGCGTTGGTTTGGGGGAGCCTTTATCCAGACAAATTTTGATAGTTCGTTTCTGTGGAGATAAAAAAACTAAGGGAGTATACAAGCAACAGCTGTGTTTTTTTGCATGTCCATTATGGAGTTTGGCGAAAAAAACGACACCGGGACATTTCAACATTTTTGTTTACCTTTTGCATCGGTCTGCCATTTTGTTTTGAATTATCTTACCAACAAACATTTGACATTTCTATATATGTAAATCATCGATAACACAACGATAATCGTAGTTTGGCGTTTTTATCGGGACAAAAGCTAACTCCAGATAATTATCTGGACTTATCTAACTCTATATGGACATAGTTGTTGTTGTATTTAACATGTAAATTGTTTTGCTTTGCTGTCGTTTTTTTCACACAATTTTATCTGGACATGCAAAAAAACAACTAACATATACAAATTTAAAGAAAAACTTATGTAACTTCATAATTCACAAACAAATTTTCTCCCACTTCGATTCAATTAACCTACATTTATTATTCAATTATTTATTACAAAAAATATTGTTGTTTCTTATTTTAGTACGCGTAAATATTAGAAGCCAATGCAATTTTAAAATAAAATGATATAAAGGGAAGTGAGCACTTAAAAATTCAGTTCACCCGCTTTTATACTTTACGAACATGTCCATGAGATTTTTAAAATAACTGACAAATTTAAAAAAAACCGACGATTTGTGGTGAAAATCATAAAGTTACACTAGTGTGCGTGTGGTAAAGGTTACTAGTGCGACTTTATGACATTCACCACGGTCTGAGCTTGTAGGCAAATCAGTTTGACAGCCGAAGATTCCCATCTTTATATTTTTTATCTGATTTGTATCTCGTGTACGAGTACATAGCACCAGTGTTTGGGAACCAAACGAGTTTAAACCTGGAAGTAAATAAAGGGTTTTTTTTTGTCCTCGGTTGTAAAGCGAGAACTCTTTCGTATGGAGGGGATCATTTACTTGTGACCTGTTGTGTATGTTTTTTTTCTTTTCTTTCTGGAAGTTTCTCGGTTGTAAGGCGAGAATTCTATCGTACAACAAAAAATAGACATTCATTCATCTAAGTGGGCGCGTTCGGCGGCGTATCTTAAGCGATCCGGATTTGTTTGTGTTGTTGTAATCCCATAGGAAAAAACAGCTGATCAGTGAAGCAGCTGATGTGAGAAAGAAATCTCAAGCTATCCAAAAAATTTCGGGATACTCAACTATCCGATGGGAAATTTGAAGAACAGCTGACTTTGCTTAACAGCTGACCATTTATTTGGATTTGCGATTCCACATCGGATTATTTTTTGTTCGAGCAAAAACATTTCCAAATTATATTTAAATGCATATTAAAATCATTTGCAATGCAAATTAATAATAAATTTTTGATACAGAGGAGATTTGGTATAAAATAATTTATGTAAGGACACAAAATCGTTGCTGAAAATTTCAATTTATTTTTACTTTTGTTAGCAGCTCTCACTCTTTTGACAGCAAATGTTACCTATCCGGTTTTGGTCGTTCGCCAACGTATCGGATACTAAAGTATCTTGGTCTTGGATACCCTATCGGACTACCGGCCGAACGTGCCCAGTGTATCTGTTCTCTGTCGTCGTGAACGACGGATCTTTCGCTTGATCGTATATGTGGTTCTTTGTCATGAATGACAACTCTTTCACTTGGAAGTATGTGTATATAAATATACTCTGTCGTTGAACGACAGCTCTTCTGCTTTGTTGTAAATATGCGTGTTTTTTTGGGATTTTATATATAGTACAGTGAGAAATTTCCATAAAAACGCATCCGCAGTGGCCTATATTTTTGTATTTGCAATGGTACGCCTGAACAGCTGTCACGACACAAAAGTGAATTTTATGAAAGTTAAAAGTAGAAATAAACCAAAATTATTAACAAGAACTAACATATTTGCAAGTTAAATTGGAAATATAACTATATATTTATATAATTAATGTTTTCAATCAAATGTTTGTGTCCCTTTTTTCTTTATTTGTCATTTTCAGATACGAAAATTGATTTTGCAGCTATAAAAGAAAAGAAAAGGGGTAGGGGTGTGTTGGTAGACTATGGTCAAAGTAAAAAACTCATGATTTAGTCTGCTATTACACGAAGACTTTTTAGTTGAGATTTTTCGAAATTTAATATTGTGAAAGTAAAATCAAGTTTTGTTTTCTCAATTGCACTCATTTAATTTTGAAAAAAGTCATGACTCAAAAGTCGTCGTATAATAACAGGCTCAATACACATGGAGTAGATGACTTTATTAGCGATAATTTTATAAATTACAATAAGGACATGATTGTATGGCTAATTTTAATGCATTTACCTAATTTTCCACTGGAAATTTTTTAACTCACCAATTTTACCGGATTAACTGAGTACATTAGTAGCCAAATAAGCCTGAACCTTCCTTGAACTTCAGTTAGTTTCAGCTGTACTAACTGGTTAAAAATTTGATCCATGGTTCAGCATTTGTGACTCATCGATTTTATCGGATCTACTGAAGTGCAACGATGATTCCAAGGTTCAAGTATGTTGTAATAACAATTTCAAGCTTGACCCTTGTTGAACCTCGGTTAAAATGCCGAAATCAGTGAGCTAAAATAATTGAACCACGCATCAAAGCTTGAACCACGTTTGTACAAGTAGCCTTCCCACCAAAAGCAGTGACTTATACAAACTGGGCCCTATAGACCAAAGGTTTACAAAAAGAGCGAAAATGGGAATTATCGTGAATTTTGACCTTCCATTCCCTTGAGTAATTTGTTTGGTTGCCTATAGAAGAAAATGTGAAGAAAAATGCTTTGTGAAATGCGTCTTGATGTTGTGGTTTGCGAATTATCGTTTGACAGTCGGCAGAATATATCTTGTTTGTCACTTATAAATAAAAATGCTAAATTTTGCACTAAATTAGTTTATTTAAAGGCCTAACTACATTCATTTCACTTTTGTACAAAAGTGCAAAAGTGAAAATACAAATATATGCTAGCGACACCTTCCTGCGAAAAAGAGTATGAAATTTGAGTTGAGCTGAATGCATTCAAACACGGAATAGGCTAGTTCAGTAACTACTATTATCGATGTGAGGGACATCTATGGGTCAGTTTCTTAACTGTTTATTTAGATGTAGTTGTGTTTCACTTTTCTGCAAAAGTAAAAGTTAGGAACGCTCTAACTTTTACTTTTGTAAAACTTGAGATAAAAGATAGGATTGAGTAGTTTATTGAAAAAAGACAAAAACTTTTTTCACTTTTGTACAAAAGTGAATTGAATGTAGTTAGGCCTTAAGGCAGCGTTTTTTTAGCATAGCATAGGATAGGATCGTTTTTTCATTTTGTCGAAAAGGTAAAACAAAACAACCATGCACTTACAAACGACCCTGTTTAGACTGTAATTGCTCACTACGCCACCATGACGTAAATTTATGGGTGAAATTTTCTCTTCACCGATTTCTTCTACAAAAACATGGTCTTGACGAAGTGAAAAGTTACAGTCTAAACAGGGCCATTCATTCAACATAATTCTACTCTACGAACATAGCCATCGAGGATTCGACACACAAAAAAGTTCCAGTCGTACCAATGACGACACACAAAAATCCTATTCAATTGAGTTCGATACTCGAACAAACGTCAAAAGTTTATCGGCAGCGGGAATCTACTTTAACTTTTATCGGCAGCGATTTTGCTGCCGATGTTGTTTTTGTAATTCATATAAAATTTCACTGTGCTGCGGATAGCTTTCCCAATAAAACACACCTATTATGTAGGTATGTAAGGAAATTCTTTATCGTTGACGACAACTCTGTCAGTATATTGTATATGAAAAGAAGGAAAAGATATGTACTCACAGCTTGGGTATCTTTATGTTCTATCTCGTTGTTGCATGCCTACGTGACTCGTGGCAACTTCTATCACTTACCCATACTCACGTACTTACTAGTATCTGCCTGCCGCCTATGTGGCGGCGCATGGCAGCTTCCATCAGGTGGCCTCTATCACGTTCAAAAACATGTTTGTTCATGTTTTGCTGTGCAATTTGCTCTTGATGATGTCACCCACTTTCACTCTTTCGCTTCCTTCTTTTTTTTCACTCGCGGATTTTAAATTGCCTTTCAAGGAATTTAACCGCACTTTCCCTGTTTTGATATTTATGGAAAACGAATTTCCTCTTTTCACGCACATATATTTTCTTGATTTTTTGCTTGCTTAAACTTCAAGCAAATTCTATCGCGTAGTTTAACTTTACATATATATTTTCTTTCCCGTTCCCTGGCTCACATAGGGCTCGATTGACCAAATGTATCGATAGCTCAGGAGTTCATGCGAATAAGAACACTTCACTAAATAAGAAATAAAAACAACGAGATTTTTATAGTGGAAAATAATCAAAAACCACTTTCTTCCATTTTTTAAAAAATAATAATCGCTCTAGGCCAACAAGACCGTCTATCACAAGATATTCGCACAAAAAAGTGTCTTTCTCATAGGCTTACACAGAAGCTCTTTTCTCTGGTTAAAAGCTTTACATAACAATAAATAGAAAATAAAATAAAAGTAGAAATATAGTAAAATGTAGGAAAACATCGACTAAAGAGTTGCCAGGCTCATGCAGTTCGATACACAAAGTATATGCTATCAACAAACAAAGGCCCTTATTGCGAGTGTCGTTTGCTTTCGATAAACGACTTTTGTCGAAAGTCGATTATAGAAAAAATTAATTTTGATGTTGAAAATTTTAATCTTTTGAACCAAATTTTTCGTAAACAAGTCAAAACAAAAAATTTCACAATAATAATTAAGATTTTCAACACCAACATTAATTTTTTCGATTATCGACTTTCGACAAAAGTCGTTTATCGAAAGCAAACGACACTCGCAATAAGGGCCAAAGCCTCATCTGTCCATCGCCTACGACAAAACGTCACTGTTGGTAGAAGAAATTTCGAGGTAGTCAAGGAGTTCACCTACCTCGGATCAAACATCAATTCAAATCAACAAAAATCCGACGAAAAATTCACTTAGCGAACCGCTGCTACTTCGATTTGGCCAAACAAATGGGTTCACAACTCCTTTCTCTAAAGACAAAGTGCACGCTATACAAAAACGCAAATTTTTCCATTACTCTACGGTGCCGAGTGCTGGACGACAATTAAAAAAGGGGAATTGATACTGGGTACTTTCGAGAGAAAAATTCTTCGGCGGATATTTGGTCCTATATGTGAAGAGGGGGATTGGAGGAGAAGATTTAATTGTGAACTGTACGAGCTGTACCAAGATGTGGATGTAGTCCAAAGAGCCAAAACACAACGACTACACTGGCTCGACCACATCGAGCGAATGGAAAACAAAGCTCCAGCCAAGAAAATCTTCGAACTCAGCCCCCAGGCTCGAGGCGACCAGGAAGACCGAACCTCCGCTACAAGAACCAGGCGGTCACAGCCGCAAGAGGGCTTGGTCTCGACGACTAGAGGGAGCGTGCGAGGGACCGCAACCGATGGAAGACCGCAATATTTCAGGCAGAGACCCTTCATGGATCGGGAGCCGGATAAGTAAGTAAGATGAAAAAAACATCTTCCGTTTATTTTAACACAAATGATAATTTTTAGTGTTTCTTCACAAACGTGTTATTACAAGGATTAATGAACAGTAATCCAAAACAATAGAAGCATATACTTGGTAGGGATTCCCCATTTAAATACTTACAGCCTTATTAATAAATGCATCATAGCAAGTACATAGCGCTATGCACTCGTTAATATTTTCATGTTGAATTTTAGGTGTGTTCACAATATCAGATTGATTCACAATAGCATGATCTGATCCGAATCTATTTCTAATTCTTGATTACAAAAACAACATGGGTTCCTGCTTTTTATTTGGATCTATTTCAATGATCCAAAAATTAGTTTTCACTCTGGCGCACACTAGACGATTATACAACAATAGCTGGACAAAAATGAACAAAAATTATTTTGTTATTATAATTGAAATACCCGTCAGGGAAGAGATAGTTACCCAACAATCAACCTACAACAACAAAAAAACCCCAAATGTCCTCAAGCTCACAGCTGACCATCGACGTGGTAAAGTCACCACTTAAGCTTTGCTCAAGCCCGATTTGAGCTAAAGCGGTATTACAAGTGTTTTTAAACTGGCTTTGTGAGTTGACATGGTATATTTAGTAAAATTCAAAATATGTCAGACAATGCCTATGGTTAGTACTGTTAACTACAATAGGTCTGATCCTTTACTTTGGGTTTCTGTGATTTTTAGTCCAAACTTGTGTCAATTTTTTTTTTTTATATGAACCTTGACACAACTTTGGACTAATATGCACAGAAAATCACAAAAATTCAAAGTAAAGGAACAGACCTAATGTTTTTTGACTTTTACAAGAAGAAGATTATTTCACAAAAACAGTAATTTCAAAGTGCATTTTTATGGTAGAATGATATTGATTTTTTTTTTCTATCTTGGAGGGTAAAAAAAAGTGCCAAAAAGTGATATTGTGAAAGTACTGTTATTTTAAAGTTTCAGTATATAGCTTTACTTATAGTTAAAATTAAATGCCGCGACCTTTCGCAACATTATCAATTCTACCTTTTCGGGATGGCCATTTATTTCTCGAGAGGAAATTTTTCATAGATATAAGTACAGGGTATTCTGCATATGGCATGACACAAAGCTAGGTTGAGCCAAGAAAATCAAAACTAGGAATTGTGGGGTGTGTATCTACCCCTATTTAGTCAGGAGGGGCAATTTTAAGAAAAATTGACTTTAAGTAGAAAATAAATTATTTAAAAAAGAACGAAAACATTTGCCGCATTTTATTAGATCAATTTCTAATACAGAGGCAATAGACACGTGAAAAATAAACAAACATAGGTCAAAAGAGACAGATATTTCCTGTCTGTTTTATTAAGAGGCCTCCGGACGAATTTTTGAGAAATATGGAAAATTGGCCTAATGGATTACCAAGGATCTCAGCCACGGAACCAGGTATTGCAAGAATTTAAATTGCATATGAAAGAATAATATTTTGGGTTCAAAATGGGTGGAGTTAAATTTTTGATTTTGGATTTTGATTTTGTTTTATTTCAAAAATCCAGGGAGAGGTTTTGTAAAAATCACGTAAAACTGCCAAATGGAACTAACCAAATATATTGAAACTTTCTCATAATGATGTAAGAGTTCTAATAAACTAAATCACTAAAATAAATTAGCGCAAAAACTTAAATTTTATTAGAAACTACCTTTTTTACACAGGTCTTTTTTCCAACAAAAAGTCGTTATTTTCAAATATTTCGAATTTTTAGTACATCTATTTGCCACATGATGGCTTTTCTTCAAAAATGAACATCATGTTGGATCTTGAATCAAACACGAACCAGATGCAACATTATACCACTATCGCAAGTGTACCTGTTGTTGTTGCTGGTTTTTGGGTATTTCATCTGTTTTTTTTTGCAATTAATGAAGGTTGCAAGGCAGTGGTGGTAGTTTTTTTGTCTTCATAGTAAGCTCTAACTTAAATTACTGATGATGCACAACACACCGCGCCACTGAAGCCACATGGTTAGCTCTATCCCAATGCAGGTTTCGTTGTTTATCAATTGCAACAGTGACTAGCATTTTTACATTGTATATAAATTCTATAGTATTCTCATGAAGAAAAAAAGCTCGTGGACATCTATGCGTCCAAATGTAATACTAATTTTTGTTAAGGGATCTCGGTAAGGAGATCACAGCGAACCTATCGTCCAAATGTCTACCTACAAAATCGTGTTTCATGAGAATACTATAGATTGGATATACAATGATTTTTATTAACACACACAAGCTTGTTATTGTTCAGTCGGTTTCTTTCTTTTTTCTCCTTTTTTTAATAAAAATGCTAGTCGCTGTTGTTGATAAACAACGAAACCTGCATTGGGATAGAGCTAACCATGTGGCTTCAGTGGCGCGGTGTGTAGTGCATCAGCCTCGGAATCGCAAGGTTCATGGTTCGCTCCCATATGACGGCAAAGAGTTTTTCAATTAATACGAGCATAACCAGACTAAGCACCACTAAAGGAGTCTGATGATCGAGGTGGCTCTCGTGAAATAGCTATAACTCCAGCCTATAAAAACTTGGTGGTAACACACACGGGTTGTTGTTGTTCATTCAAAATTTATTCAATATAAATTGATGTATAATGCGCAGCATGCACTGCACTTGTGTGTGAATTTCCATTTACACACAAGACCCAACATACCTAATTTGTTTAATTGCAAAAATAAACTTATCGAATCGAGGAGTATGTTCGCAAATAATGTACATAACATTCCTTTAAATTGAGTAAACTTATTGTAAAGTTAAATTTGCATATTTAAAGCATAAATAAGGATTCGTTATTTCTATACATTCATATTTTTTTCTATGAATTTTCTATGCAAATGTGCCCAAAAATAGCAATGTTTTCACTCTAAACGAATTTGCACCTCTTATATTTAGTAATTTATCATTTTCACTTGAATCATTACAATTTTCTAAAATTATAATCCTTGTTATATTATCATTCATTTCATACCTCAAAAAAAAAAAATACTGAAGTTATAAACCATTTGCGGAGAGCTTATTCCTGATATTCCAAATCCTGTATTTGTACCTAGTTTGCAAAATTTTGGGTTGAGTAATGTTTAAAAATCGATACAAAATCCTGTTTTAAATAACCTGTTGTAAATAACCTGTTGTTAATCAAAATTATTACAAAATTCAAATTTTTAAAATCGTATTTAAAATAAAAATATTATTGCAAATGGAGTGAAAGCGTGCTTTTAAACCTTTCGAAACCTCTCAACTACTCAAACGAAATGCAAATATAATTTAAGCACGGTTTGAAAATTTAACATTTTTCAAATTTCTTCAGATATCTACATTATTTATGAAAAAGTGAAAATCGAAGCAGTTTTTCTCGACTTATATCCAAATTAATACAGCTGGATCGACATTTTTTTGATTTTTTTTGCTAAGTCTTGAAAATCATCAAAATGCAACTTTGCTTGTAATTGATTAAAAATTGAAATTTATTTGGGAGCTTGTTAGCAATGCACATAAACATTCTCATATATGTACACTCAAATTTTAGTTTGGTTTTGCAAAATAGAATTTTGGAAAACTAAAATCATTTGGTGGGTGTGGTCAACAGATATGAACTAGGGTGTCCTGTAAATAATGGATAACCTTGTAACTGGTTGTAGCAAGCCTTATGGCCTTTCCAGAAAAAAAATATAAAAACTAATATTTTCCCAGTGGTAACTATGTTATGATGTTTTTTCCAAAAGTTGTTAAGAAGTACTACTTTCCTCAAATACGTGAACGCTACGACCATGGATGAACAATTTTTACTATTTTTCTATTTTTGTAATATTCTAGAATAACTGTTGTAATAGATGGGTGGTAAAATTTAATAGTAGTTATTGCATTTTTTTTATTATAATTTTTTTAAATATTTTTTCAGTACAAAAATTTATTTTCACAAAAGTTTGATTACCTCTAATAAATTAAAATTGTAAGAGAACATGAATGGCCAATTGCTTAAAAAAGTTGTCTATTTAATGCACTTTCCAAAATGGTATAACACATGCTTGTATATTAACGAAATAACCAAGAAAATTTGTCAATCATCTAATAAAACAGCTTTTAAAATTTTCGCAAAATGTCTATCAAAATGTTACAATAACCTCCAAATTAAGGCTGGACAAAGATTTTCTGTTTTGATGTTTAAGGGGGTTCAGTGCAAGTATAAAACTCGATTTTAGGTGTTGAAAGCCCCACCATTTGGCCACCATATTGAAAAACGAGTTCTAAAGAGTTTTCTATGGCAACTTAAATTTTATTAATCTTAGAAAAAAAAACTTTGGTACAAATTTGTAGAAAATTCAATAAAAAAATTATAATAAAAAAAATGCAATAACTACTATTAAATTTTACCACCCATCTATTACAACAGTTATTCTAGAAAACAAAAAATAAAAAAAATAGTAAAAATTGTTCATCCATGGTCGTAGCGTTCAAGTATTTGAGGAAAGTAGTACTTGTTAACAACTTTTGGAAAAAACATCATAACATAGTAACCACTGGGAAAATATTTTTTTTTATATTTTTTTCTGGAAAGGCCATAAGGCTTGCTACAAGCAGTTACAAGGTTATCCATTATTTACAGGACACCCTGTATATATAATTAAAAAATGTTTCAAATTTTTTTTTGGAAAATCAAATATTTCGAAAACGCATGATGGATTTTTTTGAAACTCTATATTTAAGAGTTTTTAGTACTCTCTAAAATATTTTTAGAAAAAAATTACATTTATGAAAAACTAACGGTACCTTCCATACAAAAGTTAGTAAACCGCAAAGGAAAATATTTTTTTGCTCAAAAACGACTCCTACGATTTTGATTAAACTTTTTTCATATACTAAAATTAGTACGATCTACTTTCTTATCTTCTTATTTGGAATTTTCTCGTTATCGGCTTAGCAGATTTACATGAATTTTTTATATACAAATTTCAGATAAGATCAAATAATTTTGCATAGCAACATTTTCAAAAAAGAAGAAGGATTAAAAAAAAAAGTTAAAATTTTTTTTTGAAAATTCGATATCTCAAAAACGGGTTGACAATTTTTTTATTTTTTTTTTTTATATACACATAAATATTTACTTTAGACTTGCATACCAAAATTTGTTCTAAAAAATGTTTTTAGAATTTTATATACCTACCTATAAAAAATTATTTTTTTAAAAAACCGTTCCAACGTTTTTAATCTTTTTTTTCCATACAATTACATATATTCAATCAAGAATTAAAATGGCATTCTTTTTTCACCTCAAACTGTCCAAAAGAATTGTTTTAGGCCAATTCAAATGTCGTATTTCATGCTTCTCTACATTTTTCTCTTATAATTTCCATGTTTTTATAGGTATAAACATTTTCTTAAACCCGCAGTGTCTTGAACATAAAAGCAAAAAGCGTGCATTTTATTTAAATACATACCTAGGTACCTATCTAACTAGGAACATTACTATTTTTGAATAGATCAAAGGGCACGGTAGTGCCCAGCCAAGTTCGCGGCACTACAACCCTTTTTACAGGACCAAACTCAGGCGATTTTCAACCCCCCTCTAACTTCCGTACCAATAAAGTCAGAAACTTCAAATTCAGAGCATTTGCTGAACTGATCAAACACAGGTGGCTCACCAAATTTCAACTCTTTAGCATTAGTAGTTCCCAAGATATAGGACTTCAAAAATCGCAAAAACCGTAACTGACTGACTGATTCACTGACCACTGACTCACTGACTCACTGACAGATCATCAAAATTATGGAGCACTTCCCGACATCGTAGAAACTTGAAATTTCGCACAACGGTAGGCCTTGTGGTACATACAAAGGAAAAAATCGAAAATCTGCAATTTTCTATTCAGGGGGCGTGGCATCCACCCACTTTATTAAATATTCTATAAATTATATGGAGCTTTTCCGATTGTTGTAGAACAATGAAAATTGGTAAGTTGGTAGGGTTTGAGGTAATTAGAAAGAAAAAAAATTGAAAATAGGAATTTTCCATACAGGGGGGTGTGGCATCACCCACATTCTTAAAAATCCTTATAAATTATATGGAGCACTTCCGATTGTTGTAGAACGATGAAAATTGGTAGGTCGGTATGGCTTAAGGTACTTAGAAAGAAAAAAATTGAAAAATTGGAATTTTGCATTCAGGGGGCGTGGTATCCACCCACATTCTTAAAAATTCTTATAAATTATATGGAGCACTTCCGATTGTTGTAGAACGATGAAAATTGGTAGGTCGATAGGCCTTGAAGTACTTAGAAGAAACAAAAATCGAAAATTGGAAGTTACAGTCCAGGGGGCGTGGCATCCACCCACATTCTCAAAAATTCTTTTAATTATATGGAGCACTTCCGATTGTTGTAGAACGATGAAAATTGGTAGGACTTGAAGTACTTAGAAAGGAAAAAAATCGAAAATTTGGAATTGTCCATTCAGGGGGGGGGGGGGGGGGGGGGTGGTGTGCCATCCACCAACTTTATCAGAATTGCTATTATTTGTATGTTTCGTGTCTAAGAATTGGAGGAGAACGAAAAGAAACGCACGGTTCTATGAGCAGCTTAAGACTAACTTTATTAAGTATAAACTCTTATACTCTAAACTTACAAACTAAATAATACTTATATTATACAATGTTGTATACAGTGTGTTGAACAATAATAGGTACCTTTTATATTCATGACACTCCCCCAAACTTATATAAAAACTTAATATCATTTCTTAAATATGAATTTATCATAAGTATTTTTGAATTAAAAAAACATTTATAAATTCAGTTTAAATTTTCTATTCATATGTACATATTAATAAATACAATTATATAAATCAAAAGTATAATTCAAATTTAATTTTCATAAGTTCATAATTCAAAGTATAATTCCAATTCTTCACAATTATAATTCAAAATTCATTTTCATAAAATAGTTTTCAATCGTTTTTACATTTCATTAGGTGTCCATCTTTTAATTGGAGCAGGTGCTCTCTTAGACCTACGTGGCAAGCTAGATAACGATACCGATCTTCTCTTCTCCGTTGGCTTTTTTACATTTACAGGTGCAAAAGTAACTTCTTTGAATTTAGCCTTTTTTAATTGAGAAATATGAGCAGATCTGTTAACACCATCAGTATTTACTGTAAATATTACATTTCCTACTTTTCTTACAATAATACCAGGTATCCAACTAAAAGAAAAGTTATTTTTAAGCTTATACAAAACTCTGTCACCTGGTTTAAAATTTATAATATTGTTATGTTGGCTAACGTTAACGAATGAGACTTTTTTCTTTTTGGCTTTTATTGTTATTTTTGTTTCTTTTATATTTTCTTTATTTTCGAAATCTTTACGAATTTTAGGGTTTATATCATCCAAAAGAGTTTTTGGCTTGGTTCTAAATATAATTTCGTTTGGGCATAAATTGGTTACTGTCGACGGAGTTGATCGATGCTTTAATTGTTAATGAGTGACGAGAGTAAAAAGCCTTTACTAGACGTAAAAACGGGTATACAAACCATCAAAGAATGTCTAGCTTTATCGGACGCATCGAATATTTTAATGCGGGTGACAATTTTAAAGAGTATATTGAACGTATGACTCACTTATTAAAATTGAATAAAATTGACAAAGATGAGGACAAAGTGTCGTTTATTATTGGAATGGGAGGTAGTGAGCTCTATACAATTGCTAAGACTTTGGTGGCCCCAAGAATCCAGACGAGTTTAAGTATGATGATCTGGTAAACAAATTAAAAGCGCACTATGAGCCAAAGAAGAACACCGTAGCAGAACGCTTTAAATTTCTAAACCGCAACCAGGAGTCATTCGGAAAACATATCAGAGTTTATTGTTAGTATAAAGCAATTGGCCACAAACTGCAAGTATGGTGCTTTTCTGGAAGAAGCTATGAAAGACAGACTGTTGATGGGGCATCAAAAATAAAAAGATTCAAACCAAATTAATTGATATTGGTGACTTGACCTTCGAAAAAGCTTGTGAGACTGCGCTTAATATGGAATTGATTGAGGTAGAGATGGTACATATGAGTGGGAGCTTCAACATCGGGGGCAGTGCATGCGGTGAAACAAAGATTTACAAAGGGGGATGGTGATCGTGGGAGAAGCGAGAGGAGTTCGGTGGACAACAGAAAATCAGATGGTAGAACGTATCAACGTCCAACAAGTGCAACAAGAGGTTATTTCGACAACGTGCAGTGCTTCTTCTGCAAAAAGTGGGGACATGTTCAAGGTAACTGTTTTCAAAAAAACAAAAGATACAGAAGCAAATCTAGAGGTAGATCGAAAAACCGGTACAACGGTGCAAGAAGAAATAACATTCGAGCTATAAAAAACGAAGAAGAAGAAAGAGACCAAGCTATTGATTTAGGTTATATACATAATTTGCAAAGCGGTAATACTCCGTTAATAGTGTATTTAAATTGTAATGGAAAACGTTAGGAATGGAACTTGATTCGGGCGCAATGTACATCAGTGATGCATGTTAAAACATTTGATGAAATATTTCCCAATGAAATTCTGGAATCGTCTAGTAGGACTCTAAATGTAATTTCGGGGAATAAAGTAGATATAGTTGGTTCGATTAAAGTAACTGTATGTTTAGCAGATAGTGAACAAGTTTTCAAATTGGAAATGATTATAGTTGATGGACCTAAAGTATTTGTCCCATTGCTAGGGAGATCGTGGCTCGACAAACTTCTTCCGAATTGGAGGAGCGCGTTTTTTTGACGTTAATGCATGTGATAATTAAAGGGAAACAACTCAGAAGTAAGTGATTTAGTTCACAAATATAGAAGTGTATTTCACGGAGATAAGAAAGATTCGATTTTAGAGTACAAAGCTAACATAATTTTGAAAGAAAAGAGCACACCGGTATTCTTTAGGCCATATACTGTTCCCTTCGGTGTTCGGGATAAGGTAAGAACATGAAATAGATAGGCTTTTAGCAGAAAATATTAATATATCCAGTTCGATATAGTGATTGGGCTTCGCCTGTGGTGGTGGTTACAAAGCCCAATGGGGATATTCGTTTATGTGTCGACTGTCACAATAAATCCATGTGTGCGCACTGATCATTACCCTTTGCCCCGCAGTGATGACATTTTTGCAAGTTTAAGTAATTCGACTTGTTTCTGTGTGCTAGACCTGGAAGGTGCTTATCAACAGTTGGAGGTTGAGGATAGCTGCCAGGAATTGTTAACCATTAACACCCACAAGGGGCTTTTTAGGTTTCGCCGTTTGATTTTTGGTGTCAAGTGTGCACCGGCGATTTGTCAATCCACAATGGACCAAATTTTAAAGAGTATTCCCAAAGTACAATGCTATCTCGATGACATAATTGTCGGAGGGTCCAACTACGAAGACTGTAGGTCAAATTTAATAAAAGTTCTTGACAGATTGGAAAAATACAAAGTTAGGGCTAAACTTGATAAATGCCAGTTTTTCCAAAACGAAATAGAGTACTTAGGGCATGTCATCAACAAAGATGGAATTAAGCCCAGTGTTCGGAAGTTAGAAGCCATTAAACATGCTCCTAAGCCAGAAAATGTGACCCAATTGAAATCGTATCTTGGGCTGTTGAATTATTATTCGCGATTTATTCCAAACCTGTCCTCAGAACTTAAAGATCTTTATAATTTAACAAAGAAAGATGTAGTTTTTTTCTGGTCCGTAGAATGTGAAGCAGCATTCACAAAAAGTAAGGAGCTAATTTTGAATAGTAACATGTTAGTTCACTATGACCCAAATAAGGAAATCATTCTGCAATGCGACGCCAGTCCATACGGAGTGGGCGGAGTTTTATCGCATATAGTTGATGGAGTAGAAAGACCAGTTCTTTTTGCGTCTAGTACGCTGAGTCCTGCGGAAAAGAAGTACTCCCAGCTCCAAAGAGAAGCGTTGGCCATTATTTTCACGGTTAAAAAATTTCATAAATATATTTATGGAAAGCCCTTTACAATTTACTCCGATCACCAACCGTTGCGAGAAATTTTTAATTCTAAAAAGTCCACACCGCCAGTAACCGCTGCTCGGATTCATCGATGGGCCTTGATACTTAGTATGTATCAATATAAAATAGAGTATAAGAAAGGCACTCAGATGAATAATGCTGACGGGCTTTCGCGTCTTCCCCTTACCTATCCTACAGAAGTTGAGGAATATAGTTCACTTCTTAGTACAATTAAGAGCGATAGTCATTATAATGTTAAATTAGAAGATGTAGCGGTAGCGGTAGATAGAGACTGGAAAATTAAAAATGTTTTAAATATGGTGCAAACAGGGTGGCCAAACAACGTATCAGAAGATTTGAGGAAATTTTTTCATAAGCGATTGCAATTGTCCGAAGAAGAAGGGTGTCTTTTTTATGGAGAGCGGCTGGTTATACCAGACACATTGCAGCAATCGATTTTAGTTCGTCTTCATGAATCGCACGTGGGTGTCGTCCGCATGAAAATGTTAGCCAGGCAGTATTTCTGGTGGCCAGGAATCGATCATGATATTGATGTCTTTGTGTCAGACTGCAAAGCTTGTGCTTTTTCAGGCAACAAGCCAGTATCGCAGCATCATGAACCATGGCCCGAGTCAAAATTTTTTTTTGAACGTATACACATCGATTTTTTTTATATGAAGGGTTCCAATTACTTGCTTGTTGTGGATAGCTATACAAAATGGATTGATGTGAAGGTTATGAAACAAACAAATGTTGAAAGTGTTATATCTGTTTTAAGATCAGTTTTTACTTATTTTGGATTGCCTTCCACACTAGTATCAGATAACGGTCCGCCCTTCAATTCGGAGATTTTTATAAAATTTTGTCTAGACAACAACATAAAGTGTTTGAAGAGCCCACCTTACCACCCACAATCCAATGGGGCTGCGGAGAGAGCAGTTCAAACTGCCAAAAATACTCTTAAGAAAATGTTTATGGACCCTTACTATAGATCTTTTCCAATAGATATTTTAATAAATAATTTTCTTTTAAAGCATCGATCAACTCCGTCGACAGTAACCAATTTATGCCCAAACGAAATTATATTTAGAACCAAGCCAAAAACTCTTTTGGATGATATAAACCCTAAAATTCGTAAAGATTTCGAAAATAAAGAAAATATAAAAGAAACAAAAATAACAATAAAAGCCAAAAAGAAAAAAGTCTCATTCGTTAACGTTAGCCAACATAACAATATTATAAATTTTAAACCAGGTGACAGAGTTTTGTATAAGCTTAAAAATAACTTTTCTTTTAGTTGGATACCTGGTATTATTGTAAGAAAAGTAGGAAATGTAATATTTACAGTAAATACTGATGGTGTTAACAGATCTGCTCATATTTCTCAATTAAAAAAGGCTAAATTCAAAGAAGTTACTTTTGCACCTGTAAATGTAAAAAAGCCAACGGAGAAGAGAAGATCGGTATCGTTATCTAGCTTGCCACGTAGGTCTAAGAGAGCACCTGCTCCAATTAAAAGATGGACACCTAATGAAATGTAAAAAACGATTGAAAACTATTTTATGAAAATGAATTTTGAATTATAATTGTGAAGAATTGGAATTATACTTTGAATTATGAACTTATGAAAATTAAATTTGAATTATACTTTTGATTTATATAATTGTATTTATTAATATGTACATATGAATAGAAAATTTAAACTGAATTTATAAATGTTTTTTTAATTCAAAATTACTTATGATAAATTCATATTTAAGAAATGATATTAAGTTTTTATATAAGTTTGGGGGAGTGTCATGAATATAAAAGGTACCTATTATTGTTCAACACACTGTATACAACATTGTATAATATAAGTATTATTTAGTTTGTAAGTTTAGAATATAAGAGTTTATACTTAATAAAGTTAGTCTTAAGCTGCTCATAGAACCGTGCGTTTCTTTTCGTATAGGTACCTTTTATATTCATGACAGTATGGAGGTTCGGTTATGAAACTTTGTAGACCGGTAGGGCTTGACTTTCACCTGGCAAAATTAGTCTTTGCAAAAAGGAGTGAAATCACAACAAAAACATAAATGTTAAAAAAAGAGCCAAGTTCTTATGTGCACAAGAAACCTGTGCGTAAAAAGTCAGCCAAAAAAAGTAATGAGATCTAAAATATATGCCAAGTTTTAAGTTCATGAAGTTTAATATCAAATATCTTAAGAAGAGTATTATCGAAACAATTCCAAATCATGACATAAATTTGGTAATTAATGATTACTGATTAAAATTTGGTGGGTTTACTTGGCAAGTTTTCTCTTAAATACTTACTTAATCACAAATTTAAAATGTATGAAAACTTGACCAGTGAACCCACCAAATTTTAATCAGTAATCATTAATTACCAAATTTCTGTCATGATTTGGAATTGTTTCGATAATACTCTTCTTAAGATATTTGATATTAAACTTCATGAACTTAAAACTTGGCATATATTTTAGATCTCATTACTTTTTTTGGCTGACTTTTTACGCACAGGTTTCTTGTGCACATAAGAACTTGGCTCTTTTTTTAACATTTATGTTTTTGTTGTGATATTCCTTTCCTGAAGAAACGACATATTTTGAGTTTATAGGCAGTATAGGTATTTATAACTCATGATTCGGGAATTCGGGAATTTTTAACAAATAATAGGTAGGTACCTTCCTACATTTTCATTATAGACCAGGAAAAATAGCACAAATCGTATGGGGAACTTTGAAAAAATTAATTCATAAAATATTAAAATTCGAATCGACGTAGAATTGCAACCTCTATAACATATCCAAAGTCCCCCAAAATCCCCGCATTGGCTTTTTGTGTAGATGCATTTGAAGAGCTGCAGATGGGGAGATCTTGGACGTCTATCAAACTAAAATATTTGTTTTTGTACAACCTAACCATACGATACATGCTTTAAGGGTAGTTTTTAACGTTGAATCTAATGAAACCAAATTCAAAATGATACAACCACCCAAAAAGAAGTAATAGTCCTTTTTATGTAATGATGACTCTTTTTTCAGGTACAACAAGTAAAATATACCGAAAACCCTTTGAAAATAACGGTATGTCAATGAAACTGGGAATGAATGTTTCATTTGTCATAGGAACTAAGAATCAAGAGAGTCCCTAAAAATATCCATGGTGAAAGGGTGTTGTTTTTTAAGGGGGAGGGACAACAAAGAATGTTAACCATAACACCCACGTAAAAACTCTTACACTCATGAAACTCGCCAAAAATATTAAACTCTTCATGGCAACCAAGAATCAAAATAGTCCATACAAATATCTTTGTTCTAATAGTGTTTTTGGTGACTGTTAACTTTTGACTTTTTCTACGGAAAATACGATTTAAGAAATTAATTTTTGCTTGAAAAGGCCCATAACTTTGTTAATGGTGCTTGTATCATTTTAGTTTTGCTTTTATTAGATTCAGCGTTAAAAAGTACCCTTAAATCATATACCATACTTTGTGTATATACCTCAATTACACCAAATCGGAATTTTGGCTCAAATCTTCCAACTTCTTCCCAGATTTTCCCTCTCTTTAATAAAAAAAACCCCAGAACAAATATATTTATGAGGACTATTTTGATTCTTGGTTGCCATGACAAATTATATATTTTTGGCGAATTTCATGAGTGGTAAGAGTTTTTTCGTGGGTGTTATGGTTAACATTCTACACTTGCCCCTCCCCCTTAAAAAAACACCCTTTCACCATGGATATTTTTATGGACTCTCTTGATTCTTAGTTCCTATGACAAATGAAACATTCATTCCAAGTTTCATTAACATACCGTTATTTTCAAAGGGTTTTCGGTAATATTTTACCTGTTGTACCTGAAAAAAAAGTCATCATTACATAAAAAGGACTATAACTTCTTTTTGGGTGGTTTCATCATTTTGAATTTGGTTTCATTAAATTCAGCGTTAAAAACTACCCTTAAAGCATGTATCATATGATTAGGTTTTACTCAAACAAATATTTTAGTTTGATAGACCTCCAAGATCTCCCCATCTGCAGCTCTTCAAATGCATCTACACAAAAAGCCAATGCGGGGATTTTGGGGGACTTTGGATATGTTATAGAGGTTGCAATTCTACGTCGATTCTAATTTTAATATTTCATGAATTAATTTTTTCAACCTCGGAACCCATTTTTCCTGGCCTATTATAAATAAAATCACAAATAGCTAATTATTTTGTTAAATTTGTCGCTTTTGTTATTTACCTTCCAATATCTAGAAGAATTGATCCTTTACCAACCATAACAATATCCTAAAATCTAAAATCATTCAAGTTCAAGATCAATTTGAAAAAAACTACCCCCATTCCAATTAGTGCAAGGGAACAAAAACAAAAAAAGCTGGCTGTGTGCGCTGTGCACGAATACCTTTTTTCTGTTTCTTTAAGTGTCGTATGCGTACCACACCTCGAACGATGTTTGTATGTATGTATGTATTTTTTTAGTTGAGACTTTCTTTGACATTTACGATAATACATGTGTTCTTAATACTATCTCTTTCTTGATTTATACGAATTGGAGGCTGTAATGTATGGCCATCCTGCCTTAGAATAAAAAATATAAGGAAGCGCCATTTGTGGAAAAAAGTGAAACATTTTTCATAATAGTGTTTGCTCTCACAAACACAAATACATTCCAAAAGGGACGGAGTGATTTTTAATGGCAACTTACTAGGGCGCCATAACAATCATTTGTTATTTTCTGAATTTATTTTTCTTTTCAGTGGTATGTTTAAAAAAATACTTACTTTTTTATGATAACCCTCTAAGCTCTAAGGCACCGATAAAATCTTTTAATATCTACTTTCTTTAAAATTGTGTTGTTTCAGTGGAACATTATAGATTTACTTAGTTTAATTTACGCATTGTCATGAAAGAAGGCTCCCCAAAACCAATGTGAATCATAGCAAATCATTCGCATCGATACAAAATTGGCACCCCAAATGTGGCTTTACTTCATCCACTTTCAGAATGGTCATCCTTTTACCACTCGACTTTCGGAAACCTTTTAAATTTTGTATTAAATTATTTTAATTTTTGAATAGACAAATTAATTAACATTAAAAAAATGCACTAATAACTTCACTACAGAGAAAATTGAGCAATATTCTGAAGATGCACATGTTAACATAAATATACGAACTCCAAAGGTACAAAATCGATTTAATAACAAAAATAATTTCCTGATATAAAGGGCGCTTAGCAAATAGTTGCGCCTTACAACCACCAATAACAAAAAAAAATACGTCCCTGTTTCACAGAATCGCAGTTTGACATTACTAGTATCCCAAATTAAAACCGAAAAACCATGTGCAAGTTTTCAATTAATTTATTAATTTTCTTAGTTTATTTAAAGTTTAATCATTTAAAATGTGTTACTTGATTTATGATTAATTAAATTATGATCAATTAACATCGCTTTCTTTGAGAAAAATATGATAAAACTCACTTGTGAAAGGAAATGATTCTTGTCCGTCTTATTCTTGCTTTAAATACACAATTTAACACTGCACTTCATATTTTTGTATTGTTATTAGTAAGTATACATACATTTCTAAGTAAATCACTCCAAACTATTTGTTTTTTTTTCTAACAATTAATGATTTATTAATGTTTTTAGTCTTGTATCACTTTTTGTTTACTTTTTTTCTTCCATTCAGTCACCGATTTGACATTTCGGGCATACAGTTTTCTGCTTCATTCACGTACACTGTATATGTGATATACACCAGTTCCTTTACTTCTTCTTCTATGCATCCTGCTTATAGGCTATTTAGTAAGAATGCCAACATGGCTTGACAGTTTCGTGAATAGATAAAATGGTTCTTGCTCTCGGAACTTTGTGAAAATTGATTTAGACGATTGTCTTTAAACTAAGAAAAAAAAAATACATATTTACAATACGAAAGGAGGATACAGAAAACAGATAATTGACATTTAATATAAACTTGATTAGAATCTGATTTAATTATCGAATATACCTTTGAATGGTAAGAGGGTTTTATGAATTAACATTTGTTGACATTTTTGATACTTAAGTGAAGTTGTTTGTTTACAATTTTGATCTTTTTTAAATGAGTTTGAAATTGATTTGTAACAATACAGTCTGTTTGTCAGTGTTTACATGACTAGACATTGAGTTTATTTAAAATTTAATATTTTGATAAAGTAGGGATATGTTTATATTTTGTATATCATTTGGTTTTTGAATTGAATCTTGAGATTGTGATTTAAGGTGTACTTACATACATTTACACCGGTATTCATAAACGCAAATGAAACACAAATTATCTTTGTTAAGTTAAGTGGCAAATCATATCAATAAATCAAAATTCATGGCATTAAACTAACTCACCAAAGTAGGTACATTAAACGAGTAATTAGGTTAAAAATACTTCTGTCATTAGGTTTGTTCGATGTGAGCACTGGGGCGCACTGGGTCGCCCTGAACTCGCTCTAATGTGTTTTATGTGACACTTTTTTCACCCCAGTTTATTTGCACTGTGTTCGATGTGTGTTCGGGGCGAGCACTGAACTCACTCTTACGCACCCCAGGTTTTTTCTCAGGGAAAGTAATCAGAGCTGCGAAATTGAAATCAGCTGTTTGTAAAAGTTGAATGTCAAAGGGAAACGATTAACTTTGAGAATTTTTATGACGATATAAATAATAAATGTGAAATAATTTGTATACTATTTTGTTACTTTTTATTAATTTATATATTAATAAATACAATGCTAAGGAAAATATATGGATATCTAGTGCTTGCATAAAGATTTTGAAGCTCCACAAAATAGTATCCAAAGCACCTTAACATTTTTATCATACAAAAGTAGCACTAAGGTGTTCGATGTGAAATCAAAACCCGGGCAGCCCCCAGTTTTTTGACATTTGAATGACATTCCCCAGTGCGCCCTGGGGCAGGGAACAGCGAACAAACCTATTGTTGCCAAAAACTAGAGATAAAAGGAAACAGATGCTTGTGACACACATGCTATCTACAGCCTCAAATGAGAGAGTGTATGTGCGAAAGTTCACATTTAATGAGAAAGTGTATGTGCAGTTCCATAAAAAGTCTTTGGAAAGAGCAGAGTTCTTGTTGATTGTAGTAGATTTTCGTTAAGTTTTTGAACTTAACGTGGATTAGCAGTTTACATTTTTATTGATATAAAATTTTAAAGGGCCCGACCCATAGAATCCGTTGCGTCCGTTGCGGTGACGGATCCGTTGACGTTTGCCGGATGCGGCGGATAGAGGTGACCCAATGAATGCGTTGACTTTTTTTTTGACAGCTGCTGTTTTCTCAAATTCTAGTTTTGCAAAAAATACATAAATTGTTTGTTTTTATTAATTTTCGAAGAATACTCGTAATAAATAAAATATCGAATATTATGGAGCTTGATGACCTTTTGCTGGTCATTATTCTCACGTTGCTACTATCCGAGGCTCACGAGTGTTTACAGATTATGCATGGTCAAAGCCGCCGGTTTTGGGTACGACCATTATACCAGGACCGTGATGCACTCGGATTTTTCAGTGTAAATTTCGATAAGATGTATCTTATGGCAATGGTGCAGTGGATGTAGTGCTTGACTGCTAACTTAGAGGTGTGGGTTCGAGCCCCATTCTAGGCAGCATTCTTTTCTATATTCTCCCAGCTTAGCTGGACGCCACCCGTGAGATTTAATGAGATAATAAACACCTTGATCTCAATCCACTGTGCCAAATCTTTCCTATCCTTCTACTCTTTCTTACTAATGCCTTGCAATTCAGGTTGCATTTAAAAGACCTTAGGTCTTACAGGCATATAGTTAAAAAAAAAAAAAAAAAAAAAAAAAAAAAAAAATGTACCACGATGATCCGAAACAGTTTGAATTGGCAGTTCGAATGAACATAGATATTTTCGATTTGCTTTTCAGTCTAGTGAAAGAAGATCTGACCAAGCATTCAAACAGACCAGACATATCAGCCAAGTGCAGGTTATTTTTGACTCTAGTGTAAGCAAAAATTTCAGTTTTTGGCAGAATGATTAGACACCCCTTTTTATTTTTCAGATATTTAGCTCATGGAGGCAGCAAGCAATTATACTCAATGGCATTTAAAATGGGACTGACGACCGTGAAGAGAATTGTGAACGAAACATGTGAAGTTCTTTGGAATTCACTTGCTCACATATACTTATCAGTCCCAAACCAGTCGGAATGGAAAAGAATATCAATAGATTTCAAAAATATGTGGAACTTCCCAAACTGTTTGGGAGCTATCGATGGAAAGCATATCAATATAACCTGCCCACCAAACTCCGGATCGCTTTTTTATAATTACAAGGGAACTTATTCCATTGTGTTGTTGGGCATATGTGATGCTAATTACGTTTTCACTGGAATTGACCTTGGAGCATATGGCTCACAAAGTGATGGTGGAGTCTTGTGGCACTCACAATTTGGTCAAAAACTGTTTAACCATGGGTTGGACTTACCAGTAGATACAGGGCCGGGCCGAGTGAAATTAGCGCCCTGCGCATACTTCATCATTACCGGCCATCAATTGCGGTCAATGGTGGAAGAAATTATATCCTCATTTTACCCAAGGGGTAGACTTTGCAATGCTTTTTTTTATTTAACACTTTTTTGTCCCTACCTACTTTCTTAACTATATTGGTACCTAGGTTGTAGATGGACACGACACTTTTGTAAATACATAATAAACCACTTTAATGTTCATTAAAATATACAAAAAGATTTTATACTTCAGAATTATATTCAGCCTTTAACAAAAATGTAAACACGCTAGACGTTATATAAACTAATTACTACTGGACTCTGACTCTGCGCATAGCAGATCTACATATGAGGCGATGAGAACCAAATCTCGCCATATCCTTTCCAGAAAAACTCGTCACAGCCAGATTTAATTTTCAAATTACTTTTTTACGAAACTTTTTATATAATTTTCCTTTAAACCATAACGATGAGAACCAAATCTCGCCATATCCTTTCCAGAAAACTCGTCACAGCCAGATTTAATTTTTAAATAACTTTTTTACGAAACTTTTTATATAATTTTCCTTTAAACCATAACAAATAGATTTCAAAATCTATGATAAGATATAAGAAATGATTTGCTAAGTACTCTCAATTAAAAGTTATTGAACAATTAAATTTGGTCATGGAGAGGTTTTCTGACATGGATATGACGAGTTTTGGTTCTCATCACCTCATATATACTCTCAATATAGATTCTTTTTCGTTTCTTTTGTTTTGAGTTTTTTAGTTTAACTACAATAAGAACACTGGCACACAAATAATGAAATTAGATAAGTCAAAAAATCCTTTTTTCTTAATGAAAAAAAAAACATTATCATAATCATAAATCATCGCATCATCATCATTCATTATTTCCATATTTCAATCCTTTGTCTCAACACACAATAAGACAGTGCTACAATTTCATATTTCTCTCATCGATAGAAGCCAATGCCAAACTAAAACATAAGAAACACTGTTTAATTCATAGACGCAAATTTTTAATTTGCGCGCTGTTATGTCAATGAGTATGAATTTTTCATACAAGAATTTCTGTTAGATTAACATTTCTGGCTTCGATTTCATATAGAAAAACTGTTATCGTGCGCATGTTATCACCATGCTGGCTGTAGTGTTAATGGTCTGTATTTGCAGTTGAAGAATTTTGTTTTTTGTTGCAAAGCATAGGGGTGGGTTTGGGTTATGAAAATAAAATAAATGCCTTCACTCACACACGATGGTGAGTGAGCTGAGAATAACGTCGACAGTTTGAAAAAGAGAAAAATAACAAATAGGAGGTAGGTATCTGTTGGTAAAGGCGAACAAAATCGTGCACTTTTCAAAGATTTTGTGATGTATAGTTTTTTGTTACTGTGGGTGAGAATAGGAAGATAGACATCGACTTATTTTTGGAATAGTAGATAGATATATGTATTTATATTATAAATGTGTTAAATTCAGAATAAACTGGTAGTTATATACTGGATATCACTATTGGTGCGAGAAATAAAAATTAAAAAAGTAGGTAGGTATAGGTAGTGGTTACGAGAAGTGGCTTTGTTAATGCCTGTTCAAGGCGCCCCTTGGGTTCAGCGCCCTGTGCATTTGCACCGCTTGCACGTATAGCTTGTCCGGCCCTGAGTAGATAGTGTTCTACCAAACTCCAATGTAAAATTTCCAAATTTTTTTGTTGGCGATGCTGCGTTTCCCTTGAAAACATTCCTAATGCGCCCATACCCAGGTAATATTTAATTCCTTTTCAGTATGACTTTTCGTTAACACGTATTTAAAACATTATATCTAGGTGACCATTTACCATTTGATCGGGAAAATTTTAACAAACGCCTTTCAAGAGCCAGGCGCGTCATCGTAAATGCTTTTGGAGTTTTGGTATCTAGGTGGAGAATTTTATTGAGTCCCTTAAATATGAGCCCAGAAGCAGCAGAAAAAGTCGTGAAAGCAGCAGTTTTGTTGCATAACTTCGTCAAAATGAACGATGCAAGCTATATTCCCCCAGATTTTGTTGACAGATACCAAGGTGAGGAAATCATCTACGGATTGTGGCGGAACGAAATAAATCCACTACAGAGACCAAGAAGAATCTTTTCAAATAACGCCTCAAAAGATGCATTTAAGCTACGAGATCAGCTGAAGGACTACCTCTTAAGCGATTCTCTTTAGAGAAACATCTCTTGTACTTTCAATCCATAAAGGCCTATATACTAAATAAAATAACTGGCATCCAAATTTTGTATTTTTTTCTTACATTATTCTTAAACCACACTTTGAAAAGTATACTTCCAAAAGTAACCCTTTCAAAAGAAGCAAAACACCTTTTTAAATAAAACCAAAAACATTAATTAAAATATAAATGAAATTGTTTTATTATATTTACCTCAATCTAAAATTCATTAACAGATACCAAATAACCCATACATTTTCAAGCATCTGGGCAATCGAAACAAATTCAACTATCGAGCTCAAATTTTTCGTAGATAGGTTCTTATATTCATCATATTCATATTCGTCATTGTGTGACGAGTAAAACTGCAAACCACCTACTAGCCTGAAAAGAAGTTGCATCTGGAGCCCTAGATTCCTATTCATTCGTGTATGCGCAAACAGATGCATCCGAGTTTTAGTCAAAGCCTTATGTCTGGGGCCCAACTATGTAACTCCATTCTACAATAAAAACGTTCGAATTCGCAAAATCTCAGCTCGCTAATTCTTAAGCCAGCGCTTATGAACGGAAATAGAACAGCGCTAATTCAAGATTCTCTGGCACAAAGTTGGAAGCAATCACAGTACACATATTGAAGGTAATATCATTAGCGTTTTCATTTTTGTTCAGTTCTGCGCATCCATCAAAATCAGTGAAAAATGGCGACTCTACGTGACCCCGACTAGTTAAACATCAAAATTTGTTGTGTGTTATTTGTTCATTTGTTACTTATTTAAATACAAATACAATTATTTCAAGCTTTTTAGTGTTTATTAACATTTTTTTAGTGTTATTTAAATTATCCTTTTGTGTTTGTTTTCTTCGTTGTTGTTGTAATACAGTGGAAGAGGTCACGTAAGGCTGCCATCTTGAATTTCTTTGACAGTTCTCATTTCGGACCACATGCGCAAGATAATACCTTAGATATGTGTACTGTGGGAAGCAATAACATTTTATCCCACTTTCATACATATTACCAAAACAAACTTTCGAATAGATTCGAAAGTAGAATAAAGTTAGATAGTAGGGCCCCTGGTCAATCCTTGGATGGACTAGTCGATGTTCAACGTTCACCAATGCCGTTAGCCATAGTCCAAGGGGCTTTGAAAGATTACCAAACACCTCTGATGTCAGACCAGGATTAACCAGACATCGGGCTTTGACCATAACATATTCATTTTTTATCACTTCAATAAAAATACTCACTTATATAAATAAAAGATATTATTTTAAACAAGTAAAAACACTTATAAGTGTTTTTAGTTGTTTAAAATAATATCTTTTATTTATTCTATAAAAAAACACGATGAGAATATCCACTATCAAATTAATACTTACTTATACTTATGCATGTACAAGCTCGTAATACCAAGACACTCCGGGACAAAAATAAGAAGATAACCAAATACTATTGAACACTTAGTGGCATATTTTATTAATAAATACATATATATAGATGAATATCACATTTTATGAGTCTTTAGGGATTGCACTGAACACAAAATTCAAAATTTCAATTTTCATTGAGTCCTGATGCTCTTCAGGCAGTTTCAAAAGATAGCTGTCCAAGACTTTGAAAAAGTCAGCGTTACGGCTCTTCTGTTGATTTTTTGCTCCGATAATGTTCTCCACCGCACCCACCAGCCAGCACCTTCAGAGAAATGCAGAAAATTGTTTATTTAAATATCAATTATTATTCTTTTAAGTTCACCTCAAATCGATCAGCAGCATCCGTAAACTGCTGCTGTTGTTTTTTTTTTCTTTTTGGCACACTGTGGAGTAGTGTCGGTGGATGACTGGCTTTCACAGAAGCTTTGAAAAAAGTTGGAACTCCCACATCACAGTTGCAAAAAGGCTTACTATTGTACTAAATTCGGTACTATTGGACTTTCCCGAGTACGCAAGTACCACTTTTCAATTTTCAGTACTATTTGTACTATTTTAATTTTCGAAAAGGTCAACTTTCATAAATCTCTAAAATCAAACTAATATGTTCAGACAGACTTCACCACGTCTTCACGTAAAGAAGCTTTTAATTAAAGGCCCATATTGTAAATAAACTTACAAGAAAACCACCTTCCCGTCGAGGAAATCTATTACGGGACCGAAAGTGCAATTTTTACACTTCTAAAAATTTAACTGAAAGAGAAATTTATAGCTTTATGTTATGATGTTCTATATAGCTTTCCTCGAAGATGTGAAAATAAGATTTAATTTTGAAGACATTTTTTTGAACTCGTTGCAATATTTTTCACAAACTTCAATTTTAGATGGCCAAGTAAAATAAATAATAAATATTCAATAGATTTTTTCCTGGCGAACAGAAAAAAACATTGAACTCATTAATAAAGAATATCGAGCTCTAGCTGACTGCCAATACTTAAAAAAATTTAGAAATGCTTCTATTTCTGAGTTCTGGGCTGAAATTGGCCTTGTGAAAAATGAATGCAACGAGTTCATGTTTTCAAATATAAACCGAATTGTCCAGGGTCCTTTTTCTATTCCTCATTCTTCCGCAAACGTCGAAAGAGTTTTTTCTTATCAAAATATTATTAATACAAATCTAAGAAACCGAATGCAGGTGGACACGTGTTCTGCACTAATAGAAACTAAAAACCTAATTAAAAATTAATGCTGTCACAGCTATATTATTCAAAAAAGTCTATTGAATAGACATTTACCGAGTAAACCACTTGCCGATGAAGACATTTTAGAGTAAGAAAAACATAATGTAGGTACTGTATGTACATATGAATGTAAGTACAAAGAAAAGACTTGTACCAAAGTTGCTATCTGTCCATAAGACTTATTTTCGAATAAAATTATACCAATGAAATTTATAGGTATATTTAATTTATGTATTTTTGTTGTAATAAAATGTTTATTTTAATTGTTTGCGCTGTTTTATAATTTAAAAAAGTTCAGTACTATCTGGTCTTTTTCAGTACAATTTTTTTTCAGTTTTCAGTACAATCGACAAAAGTCAATTTTCATCACTGTCCCACATATTCCGGATGATTCTGTTTCCGTGCTGGGAATATCTGGAGGCGAGCTCGAACAAGCAGCTGATGTGTCCTCATCAGGATCCCGAATTATGTTTGTCAATGTTCTGTGAAAGAGAACATTTTGAACAAAGGTACCTACACTATGTAAATAAAAAGAATAGCTTACCTTCTTGGGGCAACATGCGATTTAAGGAAGCACATTGATTCAAAAAATTTCCATTTAACTTCCTCTGGTGCTTCACTTCCAGACCTGGGGGTCTTATTAAGTTCTTTGAGGAACCTGTCCCTCAAAGATCTCCATCTGGTTTGACATTGATCTACTTTATTAAACAAAAAAATCAATATAAATTAATTTAAACTTTATTTTTTAACGTTTTAAAAAAAATTACCTGTCGTGCCAAGAGAATTCGCCACTGCCAGCCATACGACTGTTGAGACTTGTCGTATAGGCAGTCGTGCTGTTTTACGGCCTCAATTAATTGTTCCTCGAACATGCGCTGCAAAAATTAATATTTTAATATCTAATTTCGAGGAAAAATAATTTCAATCACCTAGAAATTTCAATCACATAAACACTACAAACTGAAATTAAAAATACACAAAAACAGTTGCTGTCAACGCCACAGATAATTACCAAATAAAGAAGTCTAACTTTCGTACTTACGTTTCACCCTCCAAAGCCCATTTGCTTACATACAAAATAAAATGACAGCCTAGGTTTGTCATCTTTATTTTATAAATCTCTGGTCGACGCATCTGCCGGAGGGGAAAAGTTAAAAGTTCGGCTACTCTGTGCGTTGCGTCCGGCACATGCGTTGCTTATGGGCCACTTCCCATAAGAAAACATGTATTTAACCGACCTGTCAGTTAAGTGCTTCGCCACAACGGACGCAACGGATTCTATGGGTCGGGGCCTTAATTCGTGAACTAACTTCTGATTGACGTTTTAGTTAATTTGTGAATTAGAAGATATCTGAAATCTGAGCAGTTTTTATTGATAGGGCTGTTAGATTTTAAAAATTTCTTAAAACTAATACAAACAATTTATGTGGCAAAGCAAACATTGAGAGTGAGTGAAGTCCAGCGATTATATAAAACTAAAGTAAATAAAAAGTTAATATTGGGTTTAAATTTTAGAGTTGAAAGTAGTTAAGTTGTTAAGTGTTTATTTGTAACATTTTGTTTCTTGAATCTTTTCGTTTCGAATTTCCATTTTTTTTTTTGTTTTTCTTCTTTTTTTTTAGTTTACAATATTTGTTTTAAGTTTATGTAATTTTCTTATAGTAATTTCTCATTTCTTTTTCATATCTCGACTGAAGATTTCAGGATTCTGTGGACTTGAATCAGCCTCTATTACTACCTCCAATGGAGGTGGAGAAAAAGTTGGATAATCCATCGGGAGCTGGATGGGAGTAATGATTAACTATCCCAATCGGGGATGGGTAAGGGGACTCGAACCAGGAGATGTTCTTTTGGGAATTATATATTCCTTTAATCAAGTCATTATCTGAAAAGTTGAATTTGTCTATGTTTTTTTTCATAAGATCAGTAGTGTACTTGATTAGAGGAATAATACCTGAATCATTATAAATAAAGTTATTTGAGTATCTTTTGTTTCTGGTTTTGAAGTTTTTTCCGATGCAAAGGCGTACGATTTTCCGTTCGAAAACCTCGAATTCTCTGATGACGGTGGGAGAAATGCTGAACCATACCGGGAAAGCATAGATCAGAACCGGCCTTATTAATGTCCTGCAAAAGAGAAGTTTAGTCTTCCTATTAAGCATAGGGTGTCTCAGAAAAGGCATTAACATGTTTGAAAGATTTCTGGCTTTGGATTTATTTTTCCGGGCGTGGTTGTTAAATTTCAGCAAGTTATTGAATTGGACGCCTAGGTAATTCAGGTGGTTTTGAACTCGATGTTTACGTTGTCAATGTTTAGCTTAAGGTTTTTACTTTCTTTTACTACTCCTGAAAGTCCTTTACCACTCGCATTTCTAAAGCAGATAGCCTCGGATTTGCTTTTATTTATGTGGATACCCCATTTTTTATAATAATCATTGATTATAACAAGATGTTTTTTAAGGAGGTGTAAGCATTGAATAAATATAAATAGAAGGTGACACCGGGCAAAATGTCCGCATCATTTTCTAGTAGCTCTGCTTTCGCTTTAAATATTATGATGAGGTTGGTGTATAACATAAAATTAATTTCCTTAATTATAAAAAGTTGGTGTATTCGAAAGGGCATTTTTCAATAATAGCATTGTTTGTTATTTTTGTTTATTATTAATTGCTATGGAAACGATGGGTGTCAGGACGATTGTAGTGTCTGCTTTGGATGTTAGTTGTGTTCTAATATGAAATTTAAATTTTCTTTAGAATTTGTAGTTTTGAAGGATTTTCGTTGCCTTTTCAATTTAAACTTTTTTTCAAAGCTTAGTATATAAATAATAAATTTACTGATTTTCTTGATACGAAATCTGCATAGCATTGCTGAGGTATTCAACTTGAGTTCAATTGATTGAATTCTAGTACCACTTTTTTGAGATAGGCATGGGAGAATAATATAGGTTGGTACACAGAATTTCCAAACGCCAAAAACTTTTTATTAATTTTTAGAAAATCGTTCGATTTTATGATGAATATTTTAAAGATAAGAAGGTTTTTGTATACATAATGCAAGTTCTATTTACTACTGAAAAAAATAATTCAACAAGTCCAATCCTTAATGCTTAGTCCTATTTGGCTGATTTATTTCAGTAGTACTATATTTGTAAGTAAAAAACCTTATAGGAGCTATTCCCGGCCCCGGCCAAAAAAACTTCCAGCTTAATGATTAGGAACTCTTATCTTGTTAGATAAAGTTTACAATGGTTTTTTGCCAAAAAGTAAAACTGAACTTAATACAATTTGCGTATGACAAAGGCCCACACTATGTCACTGATGAGTCCAAGTGGGTAAGCCGGACGAAACGCCACTTTTTGGACTAAAGGCCATAAAAAGCTATTTTAAATATACATATTCAAGTTTAAGGTCTATTAAGGCTTTTGAATAAATAATTAAGTAGATGTTAAGATGTAAGTATAAGAACTAAAAATAAAAACATAACCGTCATTTACTTTGAGCGCTTATATTAACAGCTAGCTTGGCTGTGGATGCGTCTGGTACGTGCGTTTTGATATCGAATGAATCGAAAATCGAGGAATTGAAAAAAAGAGATATAACAGACTAAATTCTTGTACTACCTATATTACAATTTTATTTATGACATCAGTGATGGTGCAGGCGTGTTGTTTATCTAAATTAAGAACTTATTGGGGCATATTCAAAGATGTTGTTTACGCTATTACTAGACAAACCTGATGCAGATTATCTTATAGAGTTATAAGGTTATGATTAGCAACAACTTATAATTTTTAGAAAACTTTTACTTTGTTTGAGACTGACATAATTTTTTTGATTGACTAAATAATAATTGAAATAATGTAATTCTTAGATGTTATGGCCATATAAAGATAGGAGAACTCCAAATTAATACAACAACTATTGAGCAAGTAAAATCGTTTCGAACTTAAAATTAGGAATTTATTTCAATAAAATGTCGGAATTGTTACTAGTTCACTAATTTATATCAGGATAATTATTATTTTAATTAAAAGTCATTCAGAAAACAATAAAGCACATATGCATCCTTTTGTCGAAACGCCCCATCACTATTTTTAAAAAATTTGGCTAAATTTCCAATAATTTTGAATGAGCAACAACAACCTGTGTGTGTTACCACTGAGCTGTTTAGCATTGAGTTATAGCTATTTCACGAGTATTTCGTTTTGCTCATATTTATTGAACAGCCCTTTGCCGTAATGTGGGAGTGAACCATGAACCAAGTGATTCAGAAGCCAATAAACAACACACCGCGCCACTGAGGCCTCATGATTAGCTCACTATTATCGTTCAAAATCCATCGTTTTCGTTACATTGCGATTTAGGCTAGTCAAATTGTATTTTTAGCACTCTTTCAAGAATTTTCCCCACATTCGACAAGAGGGAGATTGGCCTGAAATTATTTAGCGTATAGATGTTGGGTTTTTTAAGTAGGGGAAGGATTTTAGCGGATTTCCATACCGTGGGGAAATAGCCATTATTTATACAATTGTTAAATATAATTGTTAAGAATTGTATGGCAAGTGGGGAAATTTTTTTAAGGATAAAGTTGGACAGGTTATCTGGTCCGAAGGATAGTTTGGCTTTGAGACTCTTGATAATGTTGGTCACTTCGGAGACCGAAGTGAACAGGTGGTTATGTTGGTTAATGGCCGAGTTTATTTCGGAGAAAATAAAGATTTTCTCTGGTTTTGACTGGTTTAACCGGAAAATTTCATCGTGAACGATGTTTCAAATGTTAGGGTCGTGAGATGGGATCATTTCGAGGTAAAGTTCCTTGTAGAAGTCTCTGAAAGCCTCCACCTTTCCAGCTTCATCGGTAATGGTATGCCCTTCGACAGATATTTGATCACAAATTAATCTTTTTTTTTCCCTGTTAACTTCGCGGCTTCTTTGAACGCATGTGGCCCTGGCTTGACATTTGCAAGCTTAAGTCCAATTTGGTTGTTAAGCCAAATGCATATTTTTTCTTTAATGATGATTTTTAGCAGAGAAATCCTGTTTGCCAGGGCTCTGTATTCACTGCTTACTCTGTTCAAAGAGCGATGGAAGATTTTTTTCAATTCTTTTTGCCATAAATGTTTGGTTTTGTAAAGGGCATGGATATCATTCGGGAGATTGTTATATTTCTTGAAGCCTCTGGATAGGTTGGAGGAATCGAGATCTGCTGTGCTGGAAACAGTTTCGTTAAAGAAGGTGATTTTCTGGTCAATTTGGGAATCAGATAATGAAGTGCAGGGTGAAAGCTGGTTCATACTTAGAGTGAGGTCTAGGTCGCTTCTAAAGTTATTCCAGTTGGTGTTTTTAAATAATCTCCCGAATTGCGGTTCTACCACTGAGAGGATAGTGTCGGAAAGGGTCAGATTAAGTAAAGCTGGGAAGTGGTCACTGAAAGAAGGTAGGGTGTTTATTGAAAAGTTTTTTTCAAAACTGTTAATGAGGTTTGGTGACACTAGGAAGTGGTCCAGGTAGGCAGAGCTTCTTGGAAAAGTTGGGTCACTTGGGGTGATGTTTATTAATTGCGGATTGTGGAGGTTGAACCAGTTAATTATGTTCCTACCATTTTGGTTAGTTTTGGAGTCGCTCCAAGTAGGATGCCTGGCGTTAAGGTCACCACCTAGTATTGTTTCATCGAAAGACTCTGAGAGGCTATTGATTTTGTTGAGTTCTTCAACAAATTGGGTTGATTGACAGTTGGAGGGGAAATATAGTGACCCCAGGATTATTTTTTTTGGATGATTATTAACTGTTACGTTGATATAAATGAATATGTTCGGAAAGTTGGCGTTTGGAAGTAAAATGGGGGTGCATTGTATGGTGTTTTTAATCTCAATAGCGACACCTTGTCCGAGTGGGTTGGAGAGGAAGTTGTAGTTGTCCAAGTTTACTTTGTGTCTGTTTGAAAGATGCGTCTCCTGTATGAACGCGATCGTTATGTTGTTAGCAAGGAGAATTTTGTTAAGTTCAATTCTCCTGCTTTCTTCAATTAGGGACGAAATGTTGTAGGTTAGGATTTTGAGGGCCATTATGGTGTGTTAAGAAGAACCTCGTTAAGGAGGTTAAGGTAGTCTAGCCTTTTTTGCTGTAGTGAGCAGCTGTTATTGATATTTTTTATAAAATTTTCAATTTTTAGTAGAAGATCAGAAACAGCGGTGCCAAACAGAACTTTTGAAAGGTCAAAGAATTGGCCTAGAAAGTTAGTGCCTTTTTGTTGAGAGAGACTCAAAGACTCAGGCTGATTTTGGTGGGAGTGGCTAGCGTAGGAAAACTGGTTTTGGGAGAAACCCAGAGGAACTGTTGGTTTTTGATGGAAATGACTTGCATAGGAAATTTGTGGCAAGACAGAATTAGACACGTTTTTTGCGAAGGCTATACCGCTGACTTTCTTTTGTTTTGCTTCAAGAACACTTTTCTTTTTAGTCTGAACGTAGGTTTTGTATTTTGGACAACCTTTATAATTGGCAGGATGCTCGCCATTGCAGTTGACGCAATGCGCCTTAGAGCCCTGAGACTCTTTAACCGGACATTCGCCTTGGGGGTGCTTGCCGTCGCATTTAACACACTTATAATGTTTGCCACAATTTTTGGCCAAGTGGCCGAAACCTTGGCATCTCCTACATTGTAGGACGCCGTTGTTTCCTCTGGGTTTCTCCATGTTATTTTGGTGTTGAAAATATAACTTATTTTTATTATCTCACTGGAAAAAATTCCAGGTTTGAGTCTAATTAGGAAAAGGTTGGTGCTGAAGCCAAGACTCCTAGAACGCTCTGTCGTGAAGACCGATACTTTCTCTATTATTCCCGGTATTATATTCTCAAGCTCGTTTTGGATTTCCGTTTCATTGAATTCGGAGGTTAAGCCTCTGAGTATGAGATTTTGGGTTTTGTCATTTTTTAGGGTGAAAGAGTAGCCCTGAATCTCCTTACTCTCCCTAATCTTCGCCATCAACACCCGATGGATATCTTCGCTATCTACGTAGAGTTTGGAAACTCCATTTTTAATGTTTTTAATATAAAATTTAAAGTATCCTGAAATCTTTTGGAGATCTCTAACTAATTCTCTAGTATTCGTATCAATAAGGAAAATCGAAAAAATCGACAAAACTTACCCGAATTAACTTTAGGTTGATTGTTGATGGAAGGCCCTGCGGTGAGTTCTCCCTCGTCAAGTGGGCGTTTGGCGTTGTTGCTGGTGGAGGCGAAATTGCTGTTAGTGGCATAGTTGCTGGTGGAGGCCGAGTTGCTGGTGGAAGCAAAGTTGTAGGTGGTGGTGGTGGTGGCGTCTAAGGAGTCAGTGGTGTTGGATCCTATGGCGGTATGGTGTTTGCGTTGGCGTTTGATTCTGTTGATTGCTCTTCAGAAGATTTGTTGGTTGAGTAGAGTTTTTTGATGAGTGCTTGGACGTCAATTTGAATCTTTTAGTGAATTGAAGGTCACTAAGAATAGCGAATTTATTGGGAGAGCTGGCTTCTGGGGCAGGGAGTGGGTTTGGTGGCACCACTATGCCGTTCTTTACTGGAGACCATGAACCTGGATCTGACTCCTCGTCTTGGACATCCATGGAGAGAAGGTCCGCCATTGTTTTGCACGTTTGCTTTTTGGATTTTGTGTAGGATTATGGGGGGATGTTTCACCCTTCCTGAGTTGCAGCAGGAGCTGCGCGGCGCGTACCCTGTTGGGGCTGTTTAAATGTTGCTGGGGTATAGCATTGCTGTTTTTGTCCAGTACTTTTTCCTTTTTCTGGGGGATGGTTGCACTCCCCATAGGGAGGCGGGCTGTCTCGATGATTTTAATTTAGAGGAGCCGCTTGATGAACGTGGCTTTGCGTATCTGCAGACGAGAGTGGTCAAAGTGGTCAGACGACCATGTGGTTTTGGGAAAACCCTTCAAGAATGCCGATTGCGTGAAAAATTAACTAAAATTAATTTTAGGATGCAAAGGTAGAACCTTTATTTTTCAGAAAATTAAGATTTACTTTTAAAATTTTGTGGGATGGTTTAAATTGTCGTGGATTAAAAATTTTTTCTCGTTGGTTGAAAAATAGAACCGCTCACTCTCCCACCTGCCATATACCGAACGATGTTTGTTTGAAGATCAAACATGTTCTTAGGGGTGGGTTTTTTATTTTCGTTTTTTGTATTCGAAGATAGAAATCTTCGAATCTGAGTTCGAACTTTTGTCCGGAGGCCTCTTAGTCATGATCTGATCCGGATCAGATCATGAGGTATGAGGATAATAAAATGCGTCTATTATTTATTTGCTTTCTCGTGAAACAGTACTTTATGTCAATAGCCGCATTTTATTATACACGTGATCTGATCCGGATCAGATAAATAATGATAAATTTAGTTTTATATACCCGTCACTTTGTGCCTTAAGTGTGGTACACATTAGCTGCGTTTTATTATCTCTGGGTCTGGGTCGAGGTTATCTTTTAACATGCATTACAAAAACAACATGGGATCTACGTTTCTATCGAGGTTAATTTCAATAACCCAGATAGAGGTTTTCACTCTGATCGGCAGAGGGCTATTTACCATTGTGAATGGATGTCAGCTATTTGTCAGCAGTATCAGGAATAGAGAGGAAAAGAGACAAGTGCTTACATGAAAAACAAATAAACATAAGAAAAAAAGAGACTGATATACAGCACTGCTTTTGCACTAACCCACATCGTTTTATTTTCATGAGGTGAACCATATGGGTTATGAGCGATAATAAAACGCGGCTATTATCAAACTTGAGTGATACCCGTGTTGGATATTAAGCCTGCGTATAAAAAGTTTCGCGTACCTACACACTTAGTTTTGTTGGCCTTCAGGCAAAGAAATTCCCCTACTCCCAAAAAATTATTTCTTTTTTTTTACATCACAAACATTAGCTTTTTCTTATTTTGCTGGCACTTTTTCCACTAATTCGCTATATTACTCATGTTTTGTTCCGTGAATGATGGCTCATGAATGAAATTGTGTACACATCATTGATCAACCACCCAGCAAACCGAGGGTAGTCAGGCAGTATCAACAAATGTTGTGAGCAGCAAAGCGTGCTACGTTTGTTTATTTTTCATGAATCTGTTGCCTCTTTTCTTTGCGCTACTTAGATTATTCACAATAGCAATTTTTGGACCATTGATATAGATCCAGATAAAAAGCAGGATCCCATGTTGTTTTTGCAATGCTATGTTAATAAACTAATCCGGATCAGATTATGTGGATAATAAAATGCGGCTAATTATGTTTTGTTATGTTTTGAACGTTTATGGGATACTGGGTTATTAGCAAGCGAAATGCAAATTTGATTATCTTCAAAAATAGTCATTGAATCTTTTAGTTGAAGATCAATACTCTTAATAACGACATGATCGATAATGCTTCTCTGACACCCTCAAATGGTGCCATATATTCGGCTTCAGTCGATGAAGCTGCTACTGACGTTTGCCGTTTTGTATTCCAACAAATTAAATTATCGTCGAATAATTTGAACAAGTAACCTGTGGTACTCCTTCTGTCAGTTTCAATTCCACCCCAATCAGCGTCCACATATCCAACTAATAATTCTTTTTATGGCAATTTTCGATACGTTAATTTTAAGTTAATACCTTTAATATATCGTAGAACTATTTTCAAATTCTGCCATAGTTCTTTATTATTTTTGTTTTGGTATCTACTTAGAAAACTAATTGCTGTAGGGGAGACTGGGTACGGTTGAAACACAGAACGGTTGAAACAACACAAATATCTCACAAGCCGTTCGCGCCATGTGTATGAGTATTGAGAGAAGATGAACCAGAACAAGTCCTTTTATGAATATCCTATCTTGTTTTTTTTGGTGCCATAAGATTTATATTTTTTGTATGTATTTTATAGTTGTAAGTTAACTTAAATATAATTTTTCAATGAAAAATCGTTAAATCTGTTAGGTTGTGCACAGGAAGCTTAATTGTTTTTAGGCAAGCAAAAGTAAGTTTTTTTGTTCAGTTATATTTCTTTGCAGTGAAAAAACCAATTATGTGAGATTGTTGAGTGTTGTTTTTTTCTTGTACGCAGTAAAGAGTGTAGAGTAAAACAAAGTGACTTGTAGGGGTGTGTCAGTTTTTTTTTTCTTGTTACATTTATTTTTTTTATGTTGAAAAAGAGGGTGGGGGCAGTTGAAACAATTTTACGGGGGATGATTGAAACAATGTGCTTAATTAGTTTTCGTGTCTAGATGATCGGTGTACCTACTTGTGGGGAAACGTTAGCCAATATACCACCTCCAGTAGCGAGAAATTCCGGTTAGAAATGAAGATGAAACCTCTCCAGATAGACGTAACAGAACCATAATTGAACAGCCGAGCTCCCCAAGACAATCTACAAGTGCTCAATTAATATTCATGCCTATTCCCGATGTCGTCTCGTTTTTTTCGACAACTTTCGTTTTCTTTGTCGTGTCGTTTTTCAAACGGCATTCCATATCTTTTTCGACGCGACAAATCTATAGCAGATTTTTAAACGAGGAAAAAGTAATAGATAAAAAAAATGCTCGACAAGCATCTGGCACTGATTTTGGTTTGATAATTTTAATTGTCAATGTAAGCAAATATTCTATTGTTTTGTTTATGATGAATTAAATAGCAATACATTTTATAAAATAAGTTATTTAACATGAATATTTAACATTTTGCGGCCTTCTAGAGAAAGATCCCAGGGCCACCAGACATACGTCATTTTATCATAGCTGAATTTTTTTCTGTGAATGCACACTAGGGTAGGTATGAACGAATGGATAATACGAACCTTAAACCGCCGGGTGCATTTCGGAGGTATTAAGTGCTAAAAGTGCATTAAATTGATGCAAAATTACGTTATTTTTTCAAAGCTGTTTTTTTTATATGTTTTAAGGAAAGTTATGATAAATTTATTTTGAAACTTACCAGACACCTACATGGAGGCACAATGTCAGCCAGACGCCTTAAAGGTGCCAAAAAAAATTGTGAAATTTTCATTATAATATCAAAGCTGAATTTTATATTATTCTTCGGGAAACTGTTACATTATATCTCCCAAGCTGCCCAAGGAACATATTATACAATATAAAACTTAACTTGATATCGATACCTTCCCGCAAGAATGTATTAAGCGACATTTTCAAAATTTTAAATTAAATTTTTAAAATACCTCTTATTCAGTTATTTATTTGGGTATTTTGTTGTAATAAACAGATTTTTAGAGGCATTATGAGTTGAAAATCCCGTTCGAAATCTTTTTATTTTCTTAAATACATAAATAAATAACTGGACCAGAGGTTTTTATCGATGCCTTTAAAATTTTTCAAATGTCGCTTAATACATTCTTACGGGAAGGTATCGATATTATAACCTAAAATTTATGATTACTTTGACAACTTTGGGGTGTCCAGTGAATGTAAAGCCCCATTGTAGGTGTCTGGTTGCTTGGGAAATATTGTGAAATAGTTTTCCGAAGTGCATGAAACGTTTGCTTTGAACTAAAACGTAAACTAAAATATTTGTTTGAAAACGTCAAAGATGTCTGGCTGACATTTGGTCCCTCTGTAGGTGTCTGGCAGCTTAGGAAACATATTGTAACAGTTTCCCGAAGAACATATATAAAATTCAGCTTTGATATTATAATGAAAATTTCACGATTTTTTTTGGCACCTTTAATGGTGTCTGGCTGACATTGTGCCTCCATGTAGGTGTCTGGTAAGTTTCAAAATAAGCTTATCACAACTTTCCTTAAAACATATAAAAAAACCAGCTTTGATAAAATAACGTAATTTTGCATCAATTTAATGCACTTTTAGCACTTAATACCTCCGAAACGCATCCGGTTTCAAGGTTCGTATTATCCATTCGTTCATACCTACCCTAGTGTGCATTCACAGAAAAAAAATCAGCTATGAAGTGACGTATGTCTGGCGGCCGGCCCTGGGATCTTGGTCTATTCCATCTCTCTGTCGTGGAAAAATTTTTGATCGATAGATACCTACCGTCATTTTTTCGTTGACGTCGCTTCTTTTCGTCTTACAGAATGCAGATTGAGAACTTTCAACGACGTTTGACGTTTACTCACGACAACGAAACGAGTGACAAAAGTTGAAAACGACAAATGGAACGCAGATGTTGGATATGGCCAGTTTCCACACCATCCCCCCCTCTCTCAATTGCACCCTCTAATATAATAGCACTACACTAGTTTTAGTTTCCAATCTTCAATGACCCATTTAAAGATTTTTACAATAAAAACCCATGAACGTTTTAGTTCCTTCTTAAATGACATAATCAATTGCCTATGATGGATAAGAAGAGTTTTGAAACCAAACCTACCGCAAACAATGGATATGGAATGGATGATGCAATTTGCACTGTGGATATGAAGAGCTTTGGAGATAATTACGATGTTTGACATCAATATTAAAGGGGATTGGATAGGTAAGGCTATCAAATTTTCCTTTAAAACTATTCAATATGCCCATCTTAACAAATCTGCATCAAAATCTCAATTTTTGATAAAAGTGGATATGAAGAGTTTTGGTTTTCATCTACTCAAGTAGGTATATTCAAGTACATTTTAAAAGTAGACAAAAAAAAAGGCATTTATAAGATTAGTTTTATATGAAAAATTGTTCGAAATGTTGGTTCGCAAAAAATAGAGCTACTTTTGCGAGAGTACTTATACCTACTTACCTTTACTGTAACGACTAAATAACCACCTAAATACCTTACCATCGAACGTTTACAGATTTTCATTGCCGGTTTGTCGCTTAAGAGAACCAAAAAGCCCACAAATCCTTTTAAAACTGTTTCAAGAGTCATCTTTCTTCAAATTTCTTTACAAAATAGCTGGAAAAAACGTTCACAATTTGCCACAATCGAAAGTTTGAAGAAGCCAGAATCGGCCCGTCCCCGTACTCTTTAAAAAAAAATATTATGAAAGTGAGATCTTTTTTCTCCTTCGCAATCATTAGTTTTTGAAGCTAAATACAGTTGTTGTAATGCATCAGAATAGAAAATTGCCCCCTTTTAAAACCGATTTGCCTCCCTGTGGGACATTTTGTACAGTGCTTATATGAACTTACTTGTTACCTTCTAGTTGCTATAACTTGTGTATCCTTCGAGTCGGGTTAGGCTAGTTGCGCACATGCAACTGCTTCTGCAACAAAACAGTTTAGTCATAAGTTGATTGATGAGCGCGCACATGAAACACTCCACAAGCAATCGCGCCGAACTGAACCAACACACTGACATTTTTTTTAAAATTTTTCTATCTCATAAATACAAGAAAAAGATAATTGACTTTGTCCTATTCTTTCGTTCAGAAAATAAAAGGTCAAATACATTTGTTCTCTTTCGCACAGAGAACATAAGTCACTTTGGAAAGAACAAAATTCAACGATGTGGTTAAATTGGCCAGTTTATATTTCTGAGATCTCAGAGGGCTCAGAGGACTCTGAAATATAAACACGATTCCTCACAAAAATTCCTCACATTTCCCCTTAAAAACTGAGACAGAAATTTTTTGGATTCGCTTGCTCAATTTTATTTTGTCGCAGTTAATTACATAAGAAGAAAAGAAAAAGAGAGATGTATTGACTTCTATTTGAGGAATCCTGTTTACATATATTTTATCCTCCGGCTCTGTCAAAGAAAGGAGAAAAATTACTGAGCGCTCAAGAAATATAAACTGGCTAAATATCTGCAATTATTTGGTTGCATATGCGCGCAGTTACATATTTTTCTATATGACAAAAATTGAAAAACCGATTTTGGGCAATCGTCCTTCGTCCATTTTGTGGCAAAACACAATCTGAAAAGTTGCTCGAATCGACGACTGAATAGTTTCTGCATGTGCGCGCTGTCCCATATGAATCAATAGGATTCATTTTTGCAACCAAACAGTTCCGAAACTGGAAGTTGCATGTGCGCGACTAGCCTTATCTGCTTTACTCATCGTCATCACACGTTTTCGTAAACTTAAGTGCTGAATAAATGATGCTTCTCTTCATTCGGTATATTTTGAATAAGTATGATAAAAAATGGATTTTGCAGGTTAACATTCTGAGCTGACGATGACGAACATTAAGGCCTTCTGCACACTAGAGCTCCCTATTACACGGATATCTAAGAACACGGATACACGTGTTCTTAGGAGATCCGGATTTGAATCCGTGCAATTATAAGAACACGGATAATCGTGTATTCGTGTATCCGTGTATCCGTGTACCCGTGTATCCGTGTATTCGGATACCCGTGTATCCGTGTATTTTAAAATCCGTGTTCCTATAGTTTCTATTTAATTTTAAATAATGCAAAAGGAAATAGATTTGAAGAAAACAGACATTCCTTATGGAATTATGGAATACATACGATGTTTTTAAATGAAGTTCGTTTATTTAATGTAAGTAAATTGTATCCTATTCAATTTGAATTTTTTCAATTAAAGGAAGATAAGCTGATCTACAGACTATACCAGAACGAGAAACATGCGTAAATTCGAACCCTGACCAAATTATTTAAAATTTAACTGAGAGAAAATTTCCAAACTTAAAATTTTAAACAAGAAATCATTTTCATATAGGTGTTAAAAATAAATCATTGTTATTTTTTAGAGTTACTTTTCTCAATATATAAAACAAAATTGAAAAATATGGGAGTTTTTGGTTTAAACATTTTTTTTTTAATTTTAAGTAATTTGGAACTATTGTTGTTTTTTGTATTCTATACTCTTATTAATTTTTAATCAAACACTAAAACACATATGCTTAAATTAATGTCTTGTAGTTTTTGAGAAAATCTAAATTATAATACATAGTTACTTTACAACTTCCAAAGTGGAAATTGGGTGTTTGGAGGAATTTAAACAACAAATTGAAGTCTGTTATTTTGAATTATCTCAAAAAACTATAAAACATTTGGGTATACAATTTCAATTGTTTGTTTAAAAATTAATAAGGGTATCGAATAATACAAACAAAAATTGTACCAAATAACGTAAAATTAAAAAAAAAAATTAGTTTGGAATAAAATCTCTTATGTTCCAAAATTATTAAAATACTCGTATAGAAAACAATTATGTAGTTTAAAAAATCCCTAATCCCTAATTGTTCAAATTTTTTGGTTTGAAAATTATTTTTCCAAAAACTATTACACTGTAGGTATTTTGTTGACGGTTGTTTTTTTAATATTTTTCTATTTTAAAGCAAGTTTTTAGAAAATTAATAAATGGGCCAGCCTCCAAATCAACTTTTTTCTTGTCTGAGTCCAACCTACAAGATCTAAGCTTTTTGTCACACCTTGTGCAAATTATTTTGTTATGAACCGAGATGGTGATTGAGTTAAAGAAATTTTTAGTTTAGAGATTTATTTTGTTTTTCAAAAATTCTGTCTTCTTATTAAATCTGAATGAAAACTTAATTTAATTGCAATTATTAAATTTCAACACTTGATAATATTATTTAATTAAAAATTGATTAATTTATTCAATTAAAATTAAATACACCAATAAAAAAATAAAGGAACAAGATTTTTTCAATTTTTGTTAGTGTTTTTTGAAGAGCTGTATCTTTTTGATGAATGATCATATTGAGTTGAAATAAAAACACATTATTAGTCCGGTCAATTTGTGCGCAAAAAGGCTCTTAGTGAGCAAATTGTAGGGTAGCTTTGAGCTTTGCCCCTCTTTTATATTTTCAGAGGTGCTGAATACGAATCTGAGGTTTGCGACTAAAATTTCATGACGCAGCATGGAAAAAAATGCAAAAAATGATGCAAAAATGCATGTTTTTGGAAGTTTTTCACTAATGGCTCGAAAACTACCAGTTATTGGAAAATCACACCAAAGTTCCATTGAAAGTATTCACAATTTCCAATAATCTGCTTAAGGTTTTTCCTGCGACAGTCCATTTGACTCAAGCGCTAGTTGAAAATTGACGTATTTTTATTGTTTTCGAAAATCCACTCGAAAGCACTAAGTAACTAATTTTTGTGAAAAATTTTAATTAAAATACTTTTCTGATGGTCTTTGATGCGTTGAGTTTAAATCTGGCCCTGAAATCGCTCTACCACGTCACGTTTTTGAGATATTTGAATCTAAAAATATATACAAAAATGCGTTTCTTATGCAAATTTGGGGTTATATTTTTTCTCGAAGAAATTTTTTTCGAAAAAACTTGTATGGTCATTCTGATGTATGAACATTTTACTTAAAAATTCTTTTTGAATTTTTCAAATACCACCATTCATCTTTGAGAAATCGTTAGCCTTCATCTTAAACTACGTATTTCGAAAAATCAAGTTAATTTGTGCTCAAAGGGCACATAGCGAGCAAATTAAGGCGCAGTTTTGATTTTCCCAGCTATTCTGTTACTCGCTGATTGTTTTCAACACGATCCTTATATTGAAAAACATGAGTAAGTAACGTGTTGAAAACCATCAGCAAGTAACAGAATAGCTGAAAAAATCACGCGATTTTTTTCAGTTATTCTGTTACTCGCTGATGGTTTTCAACACGATCCCTATATTGAAAACAATGAGTAAGCAACGTGTTGAAAACCATCAGCGAGTAACAGAATAGCTGACAAAAATCGCGCGATTTTTTTCAGCTTTTCTGTTACTCGCTGATGGTTTTCAACACGATCCTTATATTGTATTTTGCTAGCTCTGGGTCCTCGTTTAGTGGATTTTCATAATACTTTTCGTGGAAACAATTTGTCAATTTCAATTAATGCAAAATGAATAATGTATGCAAAATGAAATAAGGCCCAAATTGTTTTTCAAAATAAAATGAAATTAAGCCTAAAATTTAATGTTGGGGTCTTTTTTCATTGGGACTTTATTTCATAATGATATTAGGGCCCGAAAAAAAAGTTAAATAAAGTTCCAAAAAATGAAACAACACCCCAAAATTCGTAAATTTTCATTGTTGTTGTTTTGTATGCATTTCTTTTGAGGCCTAATTTAATTTTTTTTGGCCTTTGTTTTCAAATAGGTCATTGTTTTTATCCTCTCTTCTGACGAAAATTAATTTTTTTTCTTTTCTAAAATATGGTTTAGAATAGGTGTTCTCTAGAATTATCTCGGTCATTTCAAAAACCACTTAAGTCACATTTTGTCTTCAATATGATTTCTTAGCTGTAAGTGCTCTGGTCTATTAGACCTTCTAATTACACTTTTATATCCATTTTTATAATGGTGCAATTTAGCGCAATGTGGCTAATGAAAGCTTTATGATTAGATTCGACCTTTAACTTAGCGTGGCACAATTTTTTTTTGTAATGTGACTTATGTTGTTTTTGAAATGACCGATTCAATTGCTTCCTTGATTACCAACTTAATCATCTTTTACATTGTATTAACTCATTTATTTTATTGTTTTACTGAGCTAACCTAAAAGAACAACACCCTAGAGGAAAATGCACCTTTACTTCTCGCATCTGTCTGATGCTATTTCTTGGTCAGTTGGGAATTCCCCCATTTAAGTTTTGTTTTTATTTTGCTGCCTTGCCTTGCCTTGCCTTGCCTTGCCTTGCCATCGACATCGTGGCCATCCTTTAATAGAATTTGACAGTTGATGGCTTTGACAGATGGAGACAAGCTGTACTTTTTCCGGAGCAGATACAAATATTAGGGTGACACCACAGCGTCCGCCCGGGTGCCACTGTTAAACGATTTCAATACAATTTTAAACAGTTTTTTTTAATTTACTTAGATCACTTTCAAAATCACTTTTGAAGTGCAACGAAAGAAATAAAAATATTTAAAAATTAAGCACCACCCTAACTAGCTAAAATGAGACTTACCTTTCAAGTCGTTAATTGATATTAAGGCACAAGTTTAGATTTTGTGGTAAAATCAATAAGAACTATAAAACAAATTTAATAAACCATAAGATAATTGAAATCTGAAAGCAATAAATTAATACTTCACCTTTCTAATCTAAAAAATTAAATAAAACTGAATTACAAACAATATTAATCACTTCAATACAACTTGCAACAGGTCAATTTAGTACGTACTGAAAAATTGAACTGTAGTTTCATTGCATCAACGAAGTTAGTTTCGGTTTAAAAAAGGTAAACAAACGAAAAGACAAAGAAGCTCCATCATATAGGAATGCCACTTTGCTATTTCATTTACTTTATTTATTTTATTTACTGATGATAACAAAACAACCTATTTTGGGTACTTTTTTTTGCATTTTATTACGGAACTGATTTTTTGATGAAATATGTTCAGAATTGTCTCCTTACTACTAACTAGCCACCACTTAGCCACCTAATATAAAAATATTGCTAATATAAATTGAAATCCATTAAAAAATTGCCCTAACGATATGAATTTTAACTTACATACCTATAAGTAAATAAAATCAACTGGCTAAATATCCCGTTATACAAACTGCAAAACCCATTTTTTTTTTTCAATATTCTCCGTCACCGGTCACCGCAATGTCATTTTATGCAAAACTTGCCAATAGTTTATACAAAACCAAAAACGAATCCGAATCTGTGTATTTAAGGATGCGTGTATTAAGAATCCGTGTATTAAAAGTCCGTGTATTAAGAATCCGTGTATTAAGAATCCGTGAATTCGGAATCCGTGTATTAAGAATCCGTGTATTTAGAATCCGTGTATTAAGAATCCGGATATCCGGATACACGGATTTTTTTTGCGAATAATAAAAACACGGATTCCGTGTATCTGTGTTTTACAAATACACGTACAGAATCGTAGGCTCTACTGCACACGACACGTCGCGTCATAGACGTGTACAAGATTCGTCATGCAGCGACGACTTCTCTACGCCCAATCTTCTGCACACGAAGCGTATCGTCATCGTCAAATAATATTTTTTGCAAAAATCTATTTGATTTTGCATTTCATGTCATATCTTTTTATTTATTAAATTCATCTGACCATTGCATTTGTTTTGCAATTGCTGCCCATGCTTTTTTTTTTCAAGTCTCTTCTGGAGTATTCTTGCCATGTATTACTATACAAACACTCACTCTCCACCAATAACACAAATTTTTCGATGAATCTGACATTTTAAACAAATTGTCCATGCAAATAATGAAACATTTACGACTGGCGTCATCGAAGACACTGACACTGCTGTACGACAAGCGATTTGCTGCTTGTGTGCTGTGACGAATATGTGTTGCGTACGCCTCGTGTGCAGTTATTCATTTAAATCAATGTGCGCTGCACATGCGCACTATCTGCACACAATCTGCATACAAGCGCAGTACGCGTCTATGACGAGACGCGTCATGTGCAGATGGCCTAAGCTGGCCATACACGACAGATCCAACGTGCCAAATGGCTCCGTGCCGATCCAAAAACGGTCGTGTGTGAGGTGGATCAGCCACAGATCCATTTTGATTTTCAGCCAATCTGAGATCCAACCGAGCCAAATTGATCGGATAGCCAGCTTAAGTTCCTTTAACGTAGGTAAAACAGGTTAAGTGTTTTCATCATGTAAAAGGTATGTGTCTTTTGACAAATTTAATATATAATCAAAAACCAATCTTAGTATTGTATGCTAAGTCTAAATTTATTATGCACTTTACATTTAACAGATAACATTATTATATTTCAACGCTTCTGTTTATGTATAAATAAAATTAAATTACTGTCTATCAATAAGGCTGTTTATTAAGTTTATTGCAATATTATAATGGTAAGTCCAATTAAAGACTTAACCAGAGGAGAGAAATTTTTAAACGGGGAGATTCAAATCACAGATGTATTTTCGTTATTATCTAACCTATCCGGTGGGTTGTGATCGCTTGATGAGTCTGCGGGGGAAGCACTGAGAATTATTGCATTACTTTCTCCAAGTGGTGCTGCATTGATCACTAGATTTTCAACTGACCAACTTGTATTGTTTCGCAATGATTGGTCGATTCTGGAGGCAATTGAGTTGGATCCAGATTCACGACGACGAGTTGAAGTTCGCAGAACGTTAGCAACATCAAATGCTGTATAAGGCTGTCTGGATCTTGATAATATAGTTGTACCAGCCGATGAGGGTCGAGGTTCACTTGATCTATCGATCTTATTAGCTCCTCTTAAATTTCGGCCTAATGAAAGGCTTCGCTGAGTGTAACTATTGTATAGTGGTCTTGGGCGGATTTCAATATTTTCAGGCTGATTATCAACACCAGCTGGATTCGAGAGCACTGTAGAATAATCAGGTGGAAGACTGTTATCGGCTGACTCAAGAGATAGGATTGGCCGGGGCCGACTTGGTTCGCCCAAAAATCTACAAGGGAACAAATTTAAATCATTATTTTATGGTAATTGGCAAATGGGACTTTACCGTCTAACACTTCGCCTTATGCTTTGACGCAAGATTTTAGCTAAACGTGCTCCAGTTGCTGTTGTGTATGAAGGAGGAGGTGTATATTTTGGAGGAGCATCATCTTGAGCATTACTTGCTTCTAGATCTGAATTCCTTAAATTATATTGACCAGCTTGATGCCTGTTTCGATCACCACCAGGTCGCCCTCGACGGTGTGGCAATGGTGATTCTGTCGGACGATATAAAAGTTGAATACGCTAAAAAAGAAAATAGTAAAAAAAAGACTTTAACTAAAACCCAACCATCATTTACAAAAAAACAACTTACATCCAAAATATCAGGTGGACCATTTGTAAGATATCGATATATTTGAATAATTGCTGTGATCGGTACTATCAGCAAAAATGAAACCTGAGTTAGACCACCAACTTTTCTAGTCCAAAAGCTAAAGTATGATTTTCCCCGCCAGTGATAAAATTGACTTGTCAATGAAACTTTATATTCAATTATTGCCAAAGTAATCAATGCAATGGGAAGAAGCACATTCCATGATAGGGCCAAGAACGCAGACATTGAGCCGGTCATTCGCAAATCATTAACTAGCACATCTCCATTATAAGGACGGCCTCGAATTAAAAATACTGCCAAGATTTCGGCTGTCCATAAAATTAACATCCACCATGCTCCTCCAAATACCATATCAAAGTAATGTATCATAGCCAAACCCATTTCGGAGGCGAATGGTATGCCCAATAATAAGGCGGTCACACAGCTCAATAGAACTGAGCTTGTCGAGTTACCCAAACCACTTGAAATAGGCTTCCACATGACACACAGCTGTCCCAATCCAAAGAGAATGAACATAAAGAAGGTTAAGGTAGTCCAAATCCATGATAAGTCCCCCTGAGCAATAGCCATTGCTGCTGGAAACAATTCGGTTATCAAACGTAACGCCTGATAGCCACTCTCTCGAACTGAAGTCAACGGAGGACGACGATAGGTTTCTCCCAGGAGGCTCGAATAATGTGGCACCCACTTAGTTGGGAATGAAATAAGGGCAGGTGTAATTGGTCCTTTAAGGGAATATACTGAAGTGTACGAATCCATAAACTCTACAAAAAGAATTAAAAAATTTATTATTTTGCTATACAGAGAGGTAATAAAGCTCAGCTTACCATACGATCTTGGCACATAAATATAATTGTGTTTATGCAAGATCTGCTCACAAGAAAATCCAAATACTCCCGCTAAACACAGTCCCAACAACGTCAGCAATACCACCAAAATTGCTTCACGACGAAGAATGACTTTGCTATTGGTTTTTCCATGACTTCGGCTGCAAACGGATATAACAGATGCACCCAACAAACCCCAAGTGAGGAAAGCTTCTTGGGCAGCTGCAGTCCAGGTTTTCGAATTTATCAAAAAATCCTCAAAGTCCGAAGCTGAGAATATATTTTGCGCACTTGAAAATCCGATGAAATACAATAGCCGAAAGGTTATCACAATGAATAAGACTAGCGGAGCCAAAGTCAAAAGTAATATAACTTTCCCGAATGATTTCATTCCTTTGCAAAGTACCAAGAATACTATTGTCCAGATAATCGATAAATTGAAGGCGAGCTGCTTGAATGAAACACCATAATTTTTTAACAAATCTTTTATATTTTGAAGGAACAACATTTCCAACTTACCATATCACTCACCTGGAACCGAACATCGCTACCATCAATTCGCCTGCCCAGGTGTAATCTCTGCAGAACGATTCCATTGAAATAATCCGCAACAGTTTCGGTTAGATTGCCCGACACATTCGTTGATCGATGATACAAATAAAAAGATTCTTGCCACCGATACAGTGGTTGGGCTTTTGTTAGAAAGGAGTCCTTTAAATAAACTAGTAGCCAACTAATGCTAACCGTGGAATACAGTCCCATGACGCATTGTCCTAATACCAGAGCGATGCCAATACCTCTGCAAATTGGACTGATTTTCCACATTGAAACCGGTCCGGCTTTTATCTTGGCACCCAGACAAATTTGCAGCCAAAATAGAGGAATTCCAAATACAACCGAAAGAAGTAGGAACTGAAGCAGGAAGTTGCCTCCATAATGAATTGTCTGGTTTGCAAAACGGCTGATGTTGAACAGTCCCAACGTACAGCACATCAGGGCCAATATTCGGCTATAAGCATTCGGCCACTCTGCGTTAAAATCTAGCTGCGCTGATTGATTGTTATCTGGGTCGATATGTGCTATTCGTGGCTGTACATTGCCATTCTCCAGAGGTGGAGTTGCGGGTCTTCGTGGAGAATGTTCAGCTGTCGTAGAACCTATTGAGCTTGATCCAGTGCTAGAAACCAACGAAACTGGACTAGGATTTCGTGATGATCCAACTGAGCTGGGTTCCGATCCGATGTATCCTGAACATATAACATCTGCTAGGTGTGACGTAGTGTTGGGATTGCGACGACCACAGTCCACAGAGCCGTTAACTGGAGCGCTCATTGGTCGATCATGATTTATAATTATGCAATGATTACCACTGCCTGTGGCCTCGGAACGTATAGAGAATATCCGCGGATGACCATCAGCTCTCCTCCCGAATTGTCTAGGACGATCTTCAGAACAGTCCTGCCCTTCTGCAGTGTTCCTCTCGACCATTTCTTGTAAAATATCATAGGGCGTCAGTACACTGGGTGTAAAGTCAGTCTGAGATATACATCTTCTCATAGTCGGTGTCCGAAGTGGCACACTGCCACTAGCAGTCGAGTCCTCCTCAACTTCCCGGGAGAAAGATAACTCCTCTGAAGTGGCTGCTGGCAAGTCCTCCTCACTGCGTATATGATCCGGAAGGACCAGAAGTGATGTTTTTCGCATTGAATTACGGCGCCATGTCTTGCGAGCAGGGGAGGTGGATCTGGTTAATTTACCTGCATACAAAAAAAAAAAAAAAATAATAATAAATTAATTCTTCAATAACTGGCCTCACTTTTTAAAATAAATTAAAGATGTTCTCGTATTACGTCTAATAACAGTACGTCTCTTCTTTAATTCAAAAAATATTTTTCTGTTGTGGTTTTTAATCGGTGAATTTGAAATTACCTAGCAACATATAAATTATGTACATATGTATGTATGGCCCAGTGTCTCAGCTATGAGCATACATACATCAAGGCGCCAAGTTAGAAGGGCGTTAAAATAATTGACAAAGGGTTTTATTTATAAAGATAAGCGAATTAATTACAAATATATGTATGTTTTAAAATATGAAAAAATGAATATTTCTCTTTAAAAAAATAACCCAAAATAATTTGTGGCGACACAATACAATTTAATGCATACCTGTCCCTAACTAATTACCTTCGTACTGGTTTTGAATTTTTGAATTGGTGTAACTGTCAGTGAATATTTTTTCGCTGCGTTTTCGTAAGCATTTCGTTGTGTTGTTGGAGACCAACTAAAAATTTCGTTTCGCATCAGCAGCGTACTATGCTTTAGCATATACTGAGCCTATCTTAGTCCCAAAAAAAGTTATGCGCAAGTTATTATAACAAAAAAAGTGGGTCTTACAATAATTCTGTCTGTCTGTTCGGCTTCAGCCTAAACGGCTGGATCAATTTTCTCAAAACTTGGTACATAGTGGTATTTGGTGATTCTTCCCACACATTTTTTTTTCATTTTATTTTTAGAACCAAAAATAACGGTACAATTTTTCTTAGCAATTTAACAAAATCTCATTTTTATCGAAAACAGCTCCACAACTTTTCTTAAACAAAAATTCAATAAATTTATTTTAGTAAAGGCAACCTTTATTTGTGAAACCATTTTTCAATAAAATGGTTATTAATATTACCTCCCAAAGAACCATTTTTTTGATTTTCGATTTTCTTCAAAACGATAGTAAAGAGTTTTTGTTACCAAAATTTTAAAAAAAAATACTTTTTGGATTTTTAAAAAAATGTTTCAAATTTTTTTTAGCTTAAACTATCCATTTTGAAATTTAGTTTTGAGAAAAAAGGTTTTAGAATAAAATTGTTAAACAAATTCGGCTTAGTTTCCAAGTAATACCAATAATAATATTGAAAAGTGGCCAGTGTGACCATTCTCTCATGCTTTTGCCCCAAACAAACAGATTCAATATTAAAAACCCTTGAACGTAATTGTACACTTTATCATAATAGTCTTAGAGCCGGTAGCAAATTTTTTGGGTGAATGCATAACCAAAATCTGAGTATGAGGGTTTGTAGGTGCATGCATCTTGATATTGAATATAAAAATCTGGCAGAATTTTTTTGGGAAAATGACGGCATGATTTCCCATTTTTAAAAAATGAAATGAAGTCATTGTACCCTTGACACAACAAATGGAAAAACCGCTATTTTAAATCCCTCGTCCCCTCTACGGGCGCCAAAAAAATCCTGCCAGACTTTGGTATTCGATATCAAGATGCATGCACCTACAAACCCTCATACTCATATTTTAGCTATGCGTTCACACACAAAATTTGCTCCTAGTTTATAACGTTTATTAATATAAGCCTAGTTCAAGTAAATACAGTTATAGTAAATTGCTTTAAGGTTAGCAAATTTTTAACTAGTAGGTATCATGCTTATAACCTAACTTTAGGTTAGTTAAAATGTTTGAGCCGTTATTCTTTACTATACATATCTACATACATACATACATATGTACAATATTAATGTCATTGTATTAATAAATGAATACCTATTATAGATCTTCAATGTTAGGTATCCACTTTAGAGCCCAAAACCATAAGTTGCCTGTTGACATTTGAAACGTATAAACGAGTACCTAACCTTAAATTAAAGAGCAAAGACAAAAAAAAAAACTTCAAAGCCGTTTAAACATGATTTTAGCAAAAAAGTTCGAGCTTAGTTTTAAAAATGACAGACAATAGTGGAGTCAACATTGACATTTCACCACTTCCTTCTGGCATATAACAAATCAATTGCGAAAAGTCCCTATCAATCCCAGTTGAGCATTAAAAGTTATTCAAGGTCAAGTGTCGAAAAGTTGGTTCTTTGGCTTAAAAATTTCAAACGGTAAATCCTATCGAAAAATGACATTTTCTATATATTTTATTTTAATGTCAAAGGATGGGACCTCCACTTTTTTGGTATTCATAATAAAAAAATGGGAACATAAGTTGCAAATTGTTTCGTGTTCAAAATATTAAAAATTACCAAAAAAGCGGGAATCCCACCCTTTGATATAAAAAAAAGTTTGTTTCTGAAAAGGGGCAACAATGATATTTTACCCGAACGTATTCTTAAAAGGGGCCGAAAATAAAACTCAACCTTTTGAAAAGTCTTTAAAATTGCGCTTGTCAGCCGATATTTTTAAAAACGGCCACTTAATAACCATTTAACTTAAAACGAACTTTTTTCGGTTTCTCTCAGTGAGAAATTTTATTTTGATTTTTTTATGTTTCGGTTAACCACTGACCACTTATCGCTGAGAGAAAAAAATAAATCTCATTTGGAGATTTTTATTTTGATTTGTTGATTAAAAAGCTCTGCTTCTGGATTTTCAAAGAATTATTTGGTCATTCATTGTTTAAAACTCTTCAATAAAAGTTTATTGGAAGTGCTGATCGTAAATGACTCTTTTTGGTCTTTGAGCTGAAACGCGTCTATGAGGGTTGTGGTCAAAATCTCGCACCTTAAGGTCGCGCAAGTCGAAATATACAACGTTACCGACGATGACGGACACAATTACGACAACGACGACTGGACGATGGTGATAGTGACGATTTCTTGGCTTCATCTTGCCGATTGTGTTTACTTCTAGTTTTGTGTATTGTTGTCCCATGGCATACATACGCCTCACCATGGCCGTTTACAAGTTGTTTTTTTTTTTCATTTGTAGCCATGGTGTTCATATCTTCTCGTATGCATTTAGGTACACGTAACACGAGGTTTTCTCGCTTATGGTTATAATTTCATCTCGTTATGGTCTTATTTGAAAAATTAGCTAAAAGTGATTTCTTAAGGTTAGTCAACAGCTTTCTTGAACGATAAAGCGTTGGCTGGCCAACGGGTTCTCATTTGGATTTTTACTCCTTCTTTGGGGCCTCTGTGCCACTTACTCAACTCCGTTGACCCACTTAGGGTATGTAAGTTCAGTCGGCAGTAAGGTGTCCATTGTTATTGTTAAGTTTTCTTTTGCCAATCAGGCACCGTTGTCAGAAACTTCAAAAATGTAGCCAAAATGAAACTCTGATTGCTATAATAGTTTGGTAGCATAAAAGCGCGACCACAGCGAGACGATGATTAGACGTGAACAATGACAAAAACCACGTACACATTACACGGCGTGACTGTTGCGCGACTTGCGAGAAATCCACAATACAGGTAGCCGTGTAAATAAAACCACGTTTGGAATTCTCAGCCACGATTTTAGCCTATTTTAATCTATTTGAAAAGTAATTTTGAAAAAAAGAGTTTTGGCGAGACTATAGCGGGACCAAAGCGAGATGATGGAAAAACATTTTACATGGCAAAAAAAATCACGAGTAAATATCACAGCGAGACCAAACCGAGACCCTAGCGAGAAAACGACGACACAGAAAGCCGTGTAAACGGACATGGCGACACAAAAGCGAGATTACCATAATAGCTGTTTTTTTGCATGTTCAAATCAAATTGTGTGAAAAAAACGACAACAAACCAAAACAATTTACATGTTAAATACAACAACTATGTCCATATAGAGTAAGCTAAGTCCAGATAATTAACTGGAGTTAACTTTTGTCCCGATAAAAACGGTACTGCCAGACTACCATTGTCGTTGTGTTATCGATAATTTGTATAGAAATGTCAAATGTTTGTTGGTAAAATAGTTCAGAACAAAATGGAAGACCAAGGCAAGTGTTGAAATGTCCCGATGTCGTTTTTTTCGCCAAACTCCATATGGACATACAAAAAAACGCAGCTAATAGCACTGAAAGCCACGTTTAGACAGTATCTGCGGCGTCTTTATCGTAATACCTCTTCTTTTATAAATGTTGATGACGATTTGAGTCTACTGAGTTCTGAATTGGCCCTCTAAAAGTACTTGAGAGTGCTAGGACGCCTTATGGCCCTAGGCTCAATGATAGGAAAATCCCTATGCACACCTCCGCGTGGTAGAGGGCGGGTAACGCTAACGTGCAGGGGGACCGAATGGATGCCGGGATAAGCAGACAACCCAGCGATGCTGGTCAGGGCACAAACTTGTCCTCGGGATGGTTAAAAGCCCCCTTAAGGCGGATGAACTGCAGGTGGCGGTCAACGGCATGATAGTCTGGTGGCGGAGGAGTGGTGGGCGGCCTCGAGCAGTTATGTGTTTGACCATACAAAAGGCGGGTGTGCCTGTCAAATCTGAGCTTATGTATATTATTAATCATAACTCGGAAAACACCATGGTGGAAGGATATATGCAAATACATGAAATATGACAACAAATGGAAATGAGTCTTTTTATGGAAAATCCTTCTGCAGCTTCGGTTGCAGTAAACCGCACATCGGATTTGGGGGTACGGCATCTTTCATGTACGAGCGTCAATCACGACGCCATAATAATAAATTAATCGTTGACAAACAGAAGAAGTCTTTCAATAAGCGCAAATGTTACTTTTGGCTACCGCATAAGAACGAAAATCGGAGCATGGAACGTTCGATCCTTGTACAGCGATGGTAGATACGAGTAGGTTGAGCGTGAAATGCTTCGCCTAAAGATCAGTATCCTGGGCATAAGCGAAACTAAGTGGAGAGGAAGAGCTGAATACAGATCAGACACTGGACAGACGAGAATGCTGTATTCCGGGGAAGATGAAAGAGAGGGTGGCCAAAGACTGCATGGTTTCGGAATTATGTTGAACGAAAAAGCGAGGCGTAGTTTGATCTCCTGGGCGCCCATTTCTGCGAGATTAATGACAGCAAGGTTTCGTTCAAAAATTCGTAACGTCACAATAATTCAGTGCTACGCCCCCACAAATGAAGCGACAGATTAAGACAAAACCGCGTTCTACACTCATCTTGGATCCGAAACTGTACCCAAGCGAACGAGACGTAGAGACTCTTGGATATCCCAAGACACCTGGGATAAGATCGAACTTCGCAAATCGTTGAAAACCCAAATAAATGCCGAAGCAGATATTCAACGAAAGGCTGACTTGCGAAGAGAGTAGGGACCGCATTGCACATAAGATGGTCTATCGTTATGTGAGACGTGACAAGAGGGTGAGGTAAGATGGGCTCGCAGACAATGCGGAAATCTCTGCCAGAAGAGGAGATATCCGGGAATTGTACCAAATAGCCAAAGATGTGATCGGGAAAAAAAGCAACACCAATCATCCTGTAATGGATGTGGATGGCACACTTTTGGTATCAATTGAGGATCAGCTTCGTAGATGGCAGGACCATTTTTGTGCCCTGCTAAATGAGGATTCAGTTGAGCAGAGTGCTGAAGTGCCCCAACTAAACGAGATGCGCAGGTCCTATAAGGGTATTGACATCGAACCCCCGTCAGAATCGGAAATCCTTACATCAATAAATCTCCTCAAAAACAACAAGGCAGCTGGACTGGACGGAATACCAGCTGAATTCCTGAAAGCCGATCCCGTAACAGCGGCTAGTATTTTACATCCGCTGATACAAAGCATTTGGGAAAACGAATGCTATCCCAGGGATTGGAAGTTAACCGAGAATGTATATGGAGATCGTTGCTTGGTAGAGGAATTCCACCAAAAATTGTTGCCATTATTAAAGACAAAGAGTCCTACAACAACGCAAGGTGTTTTGTTTTGCACAATGGGCAGCTATCTGACTCCTTCGTAGTGCAACAGGGTGTGAGACAAGGGGATGTTGTATCGCCAATTCTCTTCCTGCTGGCGATGGACGACGTATTGACGGCCAGTGTTGGTACAGCTGAGCGACAGGGCATTCAGTGGAGACCGTTCGAAGGGCTCAGATATTTAGACTATGCCGATGACAAATGTATGTCTACTGGCAAATAACATCAGTGGGCTGAACGGGATGTGCCAAACGCTGCAAGTGAAGGGAGAGTCGAGTGGTCTAAGAATAAACAGCAAAAAGACAAAAATAATGCTCACAGGCCGCTCCACATAGCAGCGTATTATTCTACAGGACACACCAGTTGAAGTAGTGGAACAGTTCAACTACCTTGGCAGTATTGTTTCTGCAAACGGTGGTACGGATCTGGACGTTAAAAGTAGAATGAATAAAGCTCGTGCTGCCTTTGGTAACCTGTCCCCAATTTGGAAATCCTGTCAAATCTCCTTACGCACTAAGTTGAGATTCTTCGAATCCAATGTCAAATCCGTGCTGTTATATGCTTGTGAAACCTGGAAAGTCACGTCTACTATTTCGAAGAAAATGCAGGCTTTTGTGAATCGCTGTCTTCGCCACATCCTAAAGATTCGCTGGCCACAAATAATATCAAATGAGGAATTGTGGCGCAGGACAAGTCAAGAGCGGCTGGACGTCGACATAAGAAAGCGTAAATGGGAATGAGGAAACCAAACGATGAAATTGCAAAGCAGTCCTTTGAATGGAATCCTCAGGGTGCACGGCGGGTTGGAAGGCCAAGAACAACATGGAAATCAACTGTCTTAGTGGAAGCAGAATCCCAGAGAAAGACGTGGCCACAGCTAAAGTACCTTGCAGCAGACCGTGAAGGATGGAGACGTTTTGTTGACGCCCTATGCCCCAGCCGGGGTTACAGGACACGATGATGATGAGTTCTGAATTATCTGAAATATTTCAAACAACACAGATTTTATATCTACTTTTTCTTAGAGAGAAAATACCATTTTTGATTTATTTTCCATGGAAACAGTTTTCGGTTGATCGTTTCCCTGCATTTTTAGAAAAAAAAGTCAACAGATAAATTTTATTCTGGAAGTTAAATAATAAATATCACCAAAAGAAATTTTACGTGATCATTTGAGTGTTAAATTCGCCCTGCCAAACTGTTTAAAAAAACATTTTTTCACTTAGAATTTTGAATTTTTTAAACGGTCTGGTAGAGCTAACTATACACTCAAATGGTCTCAGATTCCGTGATATGTTATTCGAGGAGCTTGTCTAGGGAGGAGTTAAAACCAATTTCGGCTAACACGATTATCCTCGAAGTTGCATTCATATTTTTTTGTCAATGCACTGTTTCTCGCAAAGGCCCCAGTTGTGGATTGCAAGACTTTGATTATTTAAATAGCCTTTAATGAAGCTTTCGATGACTAGACTTCTTTTTTTGCTATCACTCACACCCAAAATCTGCTGTGGGCTCTCGGTCTATAAAGAGTTATTTCTGAAAAAAAAAACGATATTTTCGTCATTTACCCCGAGGCCACACGAGCAAGTACTTGCAAGCAAGTTGCAATACATACACATTTGTTTACTAACACAAACAGACCCAAGCAACTTGCTTATCAACTGGCATGCAAGTTTTGATTTGAAGCCAGTAGTGAAGCAAGTTGAGAAGCAAGTTGGGAGACAAGCAAGTGGAATGCAAGTGGAAAGCAAGTGGGAGGCAAGTGGAATGCAAATTACGAATTTGACAGGCAGTGTATGTAGCCAAATTGCATGCAAGTACTTGCTCGTGTGGCCTCAGGGTAAAGCTTGTTTGAAATATATAGCTATAAGTAAAGGTCTTACGAAAAAAAGTGTCTCAATCTCCTTTTTTTTTTAAGAAAATAGCATGATCTAAACAACTTTTTCATATTATTTTTCGATAACATTCGCCATTCGAAAGTTTTAGGCCAAAGACCAAGTTTTTCGACACTTGAACCTTGAATAAGGCTGAACCGCACTTGCGATTTACAGTTGGTGCGATTAAAAACTCGGTATCGCAACAAATAATTGCCATGGCGACTAAACAGTCGCGCGATTGAAATCGCAAGTGTGGTCCTAGCCTAAATTCTTATGCTCGAGTGGGATTGACGGAGACTTTCCGCAATTTATTTTTTATGCCAAAAGAAAGGTGCATATTAATTTTCAGCCTCATCGGAATTGTGGCTAGGTTTGCACATTTGTATGTCTATTTAAGGTATTAGCTAGGCCCCAATATGATCTTAATTCGACTCTGGTTGAATTTAACCCTCATCCAACAAATTTCTTACTAACAAATGTACCAGTGTGAGTCATCGTTTAGGCCCTTCAAATCAATTTCTTCTCAATTGATTCAATATAAAAGAAAAAATTATTATTGCACAACAACAATGGTGAAAGTTTTTTTTTTCCTATCTAACCATCATCGTCGGTCGTTCATGAATCTTTATTAAAATTTAATCGATGGACATTCATATAATAAAGCTATGCTCTGCCTGCAATGTTCTCTGTTCTATACAAAGAATTTACAACTATATTCATTCTATTGGTATAATGTGATGACTGATGAGAAAGTGCGCATAGAAAGCGTCTCTAGACTCTATAGGTTCCCAGTACTTCCCCATTGTGGAAATGATTGCACATTTGCGGTGATATTCTAGAAACAACAACAAAAAAATATGGAAATTAATCTGAGCAAACACACTTGTAATGAACTCAACAATATGTTATTGCAAGGAGCTAATGAACTTTGATATCCGCTTTGAGATTTGTGGTCGTTTAATCTAATAGCCGAGATTAAAGAGTTTTATATCTTTTAATGCTATTCTTAAGGGACTTAATCTTGCACTTATAATAATGCAGTAAATTTTGTTTTCTGTATTGCGTTTAGCATTCGTTTACAAATATGAATAAAATAAATTTTATTCGCTTGGGGCTATACTGCCGTCATACCATTCCTGCCAACAAACACGCACACAGGAATGGTTGTGAGTTGTAGTCACTAGGCCCTGGTTCTACATGAGCTGTTGCGCCACCCAATTTATTTATTTATACTGCCGTCATAAGGAAAAAAGGCGTATCTCCATTTTGGTAATTTGGAGATAAACAGGTACATTTGATTTTGCTTTTCTCACCTTCAAATCAAATAATTTTGAAAATTTTGAAGGAAGATTTTTTATTAAAAAATAGTGATGTTATTTTACTATGCGCATAAGTTTAAGTAATTTTGGTGATTATCTAGAAACATTAGTTTGAAACTTTTGAGTTTTGTATAGGCACATTAGCAACTTGCTTGAAACTGGCGATGAAATTGGCCTTCGTGATTTTAAGCCATTTGCAGTTGGAAATATGAGTTTTAAGCTCTACACAATAATAAGAAACTATTTAACGGTTGCAATTATGTTTCAAACTCAATTTTTGAATGTTGGCCTTTAAGCCCTTTTTTCTTAGGACGGCAGTATAGTAGTAGTACCTTCATTATAACTCAATTATTACAGTTTTTGGCAAAAACCTAAAATTCACTGTTATTGAAATTGCATTAATGGAAATGAAATACATATTTACGAAAATCATTTGTCCCGATTCCGAGAAAATTTGAAAAAATAAACGATAATCGTTATACGGCAACTGCTGCTGCCTCTTGTTCTAGATAAACTAAAAAAAAATTCCTCTAGAAAACCACAAAAAAGCTCTTTAGCAAATTTCAAGCAAATCAATTCATCTATTTGGACTCGAGCTTGATGCAAATCTGATGGGGCATGTAAATTATGCATATGTTTTTTAGAACAAGTTTTTATTGTAAATAGTTTTTGAAAAAATAATTTTCAAACTAAGAGTTAAAAAAAAAAATAATATTTTCTTACGTTTGAAAATTATTTTTTTCAGAAACTATTTACAATAAAAACTTGATTTAAAAAACTTGATTTAAAAAACATATTAGAGATTGGATTCATGGCTTTAAAAAAACCTATAGCATGCCATTGTAAGTGGTCCCATTGTTTTTTAATATTTTTTTTCTATTTTGGGTCAAGTTTTTAGAAAATGACAAAAGCAAAAGCAGTGCTGTATATCTCTCTTTTTTTCTTATGTTTATTTGTTTTTCATGTAAGCACTTGGCTCTTTTCCTCTCTATTCCTAACACTGCTGACAAGTCACTGACATCCATTCACAATGGTAAATAGCCCTCTGCCGATCAGAGTAAAAACCATCTGGGTTATTGAAATTAACCTCGATAGAAACCTAGATCCCATGTTGTTTTTGTAATGCATGTTAAAAGATAACCTCGACCCAGATCCAGAAATAATAAAACGCAGCTAATGTGTGATGTCCGAAGTAAAAGAAATGCCGATGTGGGAAGCGACCACCATTTGGTTCTGATGAGTCTCAAACTACAAACCGCTGCTGTACAAAAACCAGCGCAGGATGCAGCAAGGAGCTCAAAATTTATTACGAATGCTTTAAATGACCCCAACATTACATATGTCGAAACTATGTCACCACCCTTAACGAAAGAGCCTCGTCATTAAACGGAATCCAACATTCAACAATTAATAAGATGTGGGGTGAAATAAAGAGTGTTTTTATGGAGGCTGAACCCGAAACTGCACCCAAGCGGACGAGAGTTAGAGACTCTTGGATATCCCAAGACAACTGGGATAAAATCGAACTTCGCAAATCGTTGAAAATGCAAATAAGTACCGAAGCAGATATTCAACGAGAGGCTGAATTGTGAAGCGAGTATCGCATTGCACATAATAAGATGGTCTATCGCTGTGTGAGACGTGACAAAAGGGTGAGGTTAGATAGACTCACAGATAATGCGGAAAACGCTGCAAGAAGAATAGATATCCGGGAACTGTACCAAACAGCCAAAGATGTTATTGAGAAAAAAAACAATACCAACACAATGGATGTGGATGTCACACTTTTGGTATCAATTGAAGATCAGCTACGCAAATGGAAGTACCATTTTTGTGTCCTGCTAAATGAAGATTCTGTTGAGCAGAGATGCTGAAGTGACTTAACGAGATGCGCAGGTCCTATAGGGGTATTGACAGAATCGGGAATCCAAACATCAACAAATCTCCTCAAAAACAATAAGGCAGCTGGACTTGACGGATTACCAGCTGAGTTCCTGAAAGCCGATCGCGTAACAGCGGCTAGTATTTTACATCCGTTGATACAAATCATTTGGGAAAACGAAAGCTATCCCAAGGACTGGAAGGATGGTGTGATTGTTAAGTTGCTAAAGAAAGGTGACCTTAAGAATTGCAACAATTGGCGTGGTATCACCGTTTTGTCCGTTTTCCCAAAACTGATGGCAACCATCATTCTCGAGCGAATAAAGGATAGAATCGAGGCTACACTCAAGAGTCATCAAGCTGGCTTCCGCAGTGGTCGATCGTGTGTCGACCCTACTAGCATCCTGCGTATCGTCCTCGAGCAGTCAATGGTATTTCAATCACCGATTTACCTCATGTTCGTGGATTTTGAGAAGACCTTCGATCGAGTTAACCGAGAATGTATATTAGGAGATTGTTGCTTGATAGAGGAATTCCCTCAAAAATTGTTGCCATTTATTAAAGAGTCCTACAACAACGCAAGGTGTTTTGTTTTACACGATGGGCAGCTATCCGACTCCTTCGTAGTGCAACAGGGTGTGAGACAAGGGGATGTTCTATCGCCAATTCTCTTCCTGCTGGCGATGGACGACGTATTGACAGCCAGTTTTCGTAAAGCTGAGCGACAGGGCTTTCAATGGAGACCGTTCGAAGACTCAATCATTTAGACTATGCCGATGACATATGTCTACTGGCAAATAACATCAGTGGGCTGAACGGGATGTGCCAAACGCTGCAAGTGAAGGGAGAGTCGAGTGGTCTAAGAATAAACAGCAAAAAGACAAAAATAATGCTCACAGGCCGTTCCACACAGCAGCGTATTATTCTACAGGAGACGCCAGTTGAAGTAGTGGAACAGTTTAACGACCTTGGCAGTATTGTTTCTGCAAACGGTGGTACGGATGTTGACGTTAAATGTAGAATAAATAAAGCTCGTGCTGCCTTCGGTACTCTGTCCCAAATTTGGAAATCTAGTCAAATCTTACGCACTAAGTTGAGATTCTTGGAATCTAATGTCAAATCCGTGCTGTTATATGCTTGTGAAACCTGGAAAGTCACGTCTACCATTTCGAGGAAATTGCAGGCTTTTGTGAATCGCTGTCTTCGCCACATCCTAAAGATTCGCTGGCCACAAATAATATCAAATGAGGCTGGACGTCGACATAAGAAAGCGTAAATGGCGTTGGATTGGTCACACACTGAGGAAACCAAACGATGCAATTGCAAAGCAATCCTTTGAATGGAATTCTCAGGGTGCACGGCGCGTTGGAAGACCAAGAACAACCAAGACCAAGAACAACATGGAAATCAACTGTCTTAGCGGAAGCAGAATCCCAGAGAAAGACGTGGCCACAGCTAAGGTACCTTGCAGCAGACCGTGAAGGATGGAGACGTTTTGTTGACGCCCTATGCCCCAGCCGGGGTTACAGGACACGATGATGATTAAACAAAAAACGGAATTTGCAGAATTTTCTTCTTTTTAAACCAAATTGACAGAATTTTTAAAAGCAGAATTACGTCAGACAGAATTTAAAAGCAGAATTTTAAACCAGAATTTTGACCTGTTTCCCTAAAACAGATATTGGAAAGATTCGAACTGAATTTTGAAGAAGATTAGTAATTTAACAAATCATTGCTAATTTTGTTCAAAAAATGTACAGCTCTGTTCTACCATCAGAAATAACGAAAAACCGAATATTTTTTTTACTTTATAACGGGAAAATTAAAAAAAAACCAGAGCTGATGGCGGAAAACGGATGACGGATTTGGATTCAGCGTCAAAAATAACCTATACATTCTCGTGTCAAAAACAGTCTTAACCTGTATAATTAATTGAAATAAGTTATTGTGGAAATCAGCCGAGGGTTTGTTTAAGTTTTTAATAACCAGAGTTTTAGATAGGTAATTTTTTTGGCATAAGGAGGGCGAAGCTTAAACGAGGCGTAAAGATGGAGTAAGTGCTTGGACTGGTTTAGCTATTCCAGGCGCGGATACAGGTGAAGGGAAATAGGTGCAATTGCCCCCCCTGGGCAGGATAGAATTAAATATGAATTTAATAAAATGCAATCAAAAAATGTTTTTTCGTTATACGTTTATAAAATTTGTTCTTGGCAGTCAAAAGAGCACTTCACGTTTTCATTTTCCTGATTTTCCATTTCACGAAATTATTAAATACTTTTTGATAAAACAACCGATGTATCTCACCTCTCCAACTGAGCCGTATCTTAATGGCTTAAGCACACGTGCAGATGTTTCAGGTTCTAATAGGAGCAGACATACTCCAAGAACTGCATGCAGTCCAGAGCTGTGCACGATTTTTCTAAATTTGCTGCACAGCGTTGCAGCAATGAGTGATTGTTCGTCAGTCGGCCACTGACTAAGTTCAGTGAAGAAAAGTACCGCTATGCACAGATAGCATTCAAATCGACCGATTGGAAAGCTTATAGTTATAACTTCTGTCAGACACCTAGTCTGATCTTCAAGGCTATAAGGTCTTTAATTTAAAGACCAATATCAGGCTACATTACTGTATAACATTTTTTGAGAATAGTCAAATTATTTCATACTAGAGATCAGATTGAGTCCCAAATCGAATTCATTTACACTTTTCAAAATACAAATGTGGATGAAAAATTTCACAATTTTGAAAAATAATGTTTCAAAAAGTTATATCCCCGACCCTCCACTACAAATATGTTGCAGGGGCACTTTTCTAAATTTTCCACTTTAAAATTGATTTTAATTTAAGAAAAAAATAAAATCTTTGAAATACGTTGATCTAATTTCTTAAAAAAATTAAACTTTGCTTCAAATGCACGGATCTACAATATTAGAAAAAGCTTAAATAATAAACCACATTTGTGTATAAAAATTATTGAGAGATATCGAAAAATTTTATACTAAAAGGGTGTTTGAGTCCTTTTTATGATAAATATTTAAATGTGCATACAATTTAGAAAGTACTTTCACTAGAAAACTCTCGAGAGTGACTCTCGGACTTCTTTTTTCCCCTCGGGTAAGCTAATTTCATGACTGTGTCCACTTGCGAGTTTTACTCTCTAGAGCTTCTCGCCGTCTTTTTCCTCTTAAATGGATACGCAACTTAAGAATATGTAAATGTGTTTCGAGTGCAGCACAACTGTCATAGCCATAAGATACGTTTCTGATGGTAGTATTCGTGAGGATTTTGTCTCTTTTGTAGTATACCAAAATTTGATGTGATTACTTGTTCATTCGATCACTGATGGCACTCGCTCACTCGGTCACTGAAGCGGTAATTCGGCCCCAGGAAACGACGACAGCAGTCACTGTCGAAGAGAAGTAGGATGGAACTTCCACATCTTAGGATAGTTGTTTTTGGCCGTTTTTGCAATCGCCAATTCAACGGCCGTTTTCGAAAAAGTCATCTGCGTCAAAAATACATTTGCAGATTATTCTTTAATGCAAACTGCTGAAGTCACATGTTCGAAAACATCATCTGCGGTACAGCTGTGCAATAAAAAATCGAGTTGACGATAAAAAAAATTGAGAAACCAGAGAGCGTGTTCGTAAACATTACATGCGTTTGCGAGTAAGTATGTATGTAACGGAATCTTTGGACGTTATTTTGAACCACTTCAAACGGTCAGATTTGATTCAAACTTTGCACACTTGTCGAAGCCCGACGACAATACAATAATTCGATCAAAATATCCGATTATCCTGATTATGTTCGCCTGGATTCATAAATTTCTTTCGGGACCCTTTGCATGAGAGTAAAAGAGGTTATACGTGCAGCTCCCAGACTTACTCTATGGTTCAGTTACTTGGCTTATCAAAGCGGAGTGGAGACTTTCTAAATCGAGATGCAACTATTAACACATCTGTATACATATTAAATACTGTTACTTTAGAGCAAATCGAGCATATCGAGGAGATTTTATAGTTGACTGAAATATAATTCCGGTATGCGTCTCGGATAGCTCAACTGATGGAAGAGCTCTTGGTGCGTAACCAATAGATCTGCGTTCGATTCCCAGTCCAGGCTGTCTAAATTGTTTTTTCGGTTACCAAAAATTACCCACTGAGTAGGTCCTCCCTTTCCTTTATCCTTTCTTTCCCCATTTTCTAATAAGTACAAAATGGCGATATCGAAATTTAGAGCCCGGTATCAATCGTTATAATTTTTCACTTGTTTTATACCGAAAAAGAGTAAGTTTGAATATATGTCATCAAAGGTACCCCACGCTTTTAGAACGTTGAAATTAATTTTATTATTCTCATGCTAAGAGTTATTTTTTACTTTAGTTTGATTAACTTTAAAAGCGTGTTTTTAGTTTTTTAAACTATTATTTTTTATCAACGTCTTTCAGTTTTCTTGGAAGCGAATTTGATACGTTCTCTGTTTTCTCAATATTTTTGTCGTCAACTCAATTTTTACTGCAGAATTGCACCGCAGATGATGTTTTCGAATATGTGACTTTTGCAAACTTCCTAACCGAACACAATGCTTATGCAGTAAAACTTGTATTTGCCTTTTCAAGCAGAAAACTTTTGCAGTTTGCGTTTGAGAACATCCTGCAAATGCGTTTTGATGAAGATGACATTTTTGGAAACAGCCTTTAACTGGCAAGGCCATTGGCCAATTATCTTGTCACAGCTAAATGAAGAGGCTGAAACTTTCACTCGAACTCGAGCGTCATGAGTGGGAATAGCGAATAGGAACATACCGATGTGTCATTATGCTTTCCAAAATTAGAGGTGGTGTTGCACAGATCCTGAGGGAATTCAACAATGGTGTAGAGACATTACAGCTACAAACTGTTAAGATTCATTTTGAAAAGTTCCAAAGTAATCGAGACACTGTATAGCAGTTATGAAAAAGGTGATTGCTTTCTTCAAATTTCAAACTCACATCGCTTTGTGTGACCAGTACCTACGTTCTGTAACTCTCGCATCGATAAAATCAGTCGAGAAACGTTGAAAAATGGAACAAAACTCATGCATTTTGTTTCAGTTTTCATCGTTTCTCGACCAGTTTTTTTTCGATGCGAGAGTTACAGAACGTAAGCACAGGTGTGTATCGATATGAAGTGTACTCAAATTTTCTGTAGACCTCATCAAGATTGTGGAAACTCACGAAATTGCCCCCCCTCCCCCTGAACGAAATCCTGGATCCGCGCCTGAGCTATTCCGAGGTTGAACCGAGTATTTGTGAGATCTATTTATAAGGCTGGAAATTTCTTGCAAGTCTGAAAAAATAATATTTTTTTTTTGACTTCAGTATTCACATCTTGCTCCCACTTCTTCCAGTGAAGTGAGTTATGAATACTGAAACGCCAAAAAAAAACCTGTTTTCCAGATCAATATAAAAACCGTCCTATTCAAACTAAATGTAGACCCTCTTGGCGTAAGCGTAATGCCTTGGAATATCACGCCATCAATGCCTGGGTTTAAATCCAGTTCATACATACTTAGGCATACTATAGCCTATATGTCAAGTTTTGGATTCTTGCAAACAAAAATTTTCAAGATAAAAATCAAACATGATATTACTATGATAGACATAGAGAACACGAAAAAAGTAGGTGGCACAATTCTGTTTGTAGGTACCTTGATGTACAGCCTAAGCCAATTAGGCTGTATTGCTGTAGGTTTGAAATAAACTTACCAAAAATTGTTATTAACGGTACCTGCAATATAACGGTTTTTTTGTTTTCGATTAGATATTTTTAAACTCCAGGCAACTTGAAGACCAAAGCAAGTACGTACGATGTAGTCGTGCATTTTATTTTTTTAGGATTAGGTACTGCCTCTTGTGAGGAATGACTAATCCTCCAAGAGTATCTGTCTTGTCTTGTCATGAATAATTGCCTCTTATCTAAGCCGTTAGGATTTGTATGGGGGAAAATTGTAGACGTCCTACATTCCTAACGACTATGGTTGAGATTTGCAAGTCACTAGGTTCTGGCTTGGTTCATGGTGCAATGGAAAAATATAATAAGTACAAATAATCTGTCAGCTGTCAGATTTTTTGTCACTAAAAACAATGTTGCCAATTTTAAAACCATAGTAAGTTGGTTGAGGCCCTGGACTGTAAGCGCCATCTAAACCAAAGTAAAGTAAAGTAAGTAAGGTAACTCTATAAAAAGTAACCATAATCATCTTTTTAACACATTATTTTATGGCTTTAATAGAAGTTAATAATGTACTTATTTCCCAATACTTCATATCTTTATAACCGAATAACCTTTCATAATGTTCAACAATTTTTAGTTGTGAAATCGAATGAAGCTTTTTAAATATTCAAGTACCTACATGTTTATAGGTATGCAGTCTGCACATCGAATTTAATTCGTATAAGTGCAAACAAAGAACGGAAAAGAAAACTGAAAACTAGTTTGGGAATCTACCGCAAACCTGCTTTTCAACAGCCACATTGACCTCTCCCTCCCTTGCTTTAAACGTCACGCCGCATGCGCGCAAGAAAGTGTAAATGCTAAAAATAGTAACTATATTAAAACCACCGCTGCCGCCCACCATACCATGAGACATTGGTCGCTTTGTCTCCAATTTTAAAGAGAAAGTAAAAGAAAAAAACAATAATAAAACTATCTTACCCGAATGAGATTTATTATTATTTGCGGCCTTAATAGCTTCATTGTCACCACCTCCACGCATACTCCGAAGTGCACTGCCACTTCCAATAGTCTTTCTCAGCATATGACCGCGTTTTAGTGATTCATTTTCACAGCCGGCCTTGGAGCCTTTTGAAATGGTAAAACTACTACGCATGTTCTTTGGAAGGGTTGTAGGTCGACGTTTGGGAGCTTTATTTAGCACCTTAACATTATCACAGTCAATGGAGCTATTAAGACTCTTGTCATCTAGCCCATCCAAGTATGTGTCTAGTTCTAAGAGGCAGTCTTCAACTTTTTCCGTTTGCTCTGAAGACGAAGTCAATTCCACACTCGATGAACTAGCATGGTTGTCCAAGATTGCATCGAGTTCATTCAGTACATTCAATGCTTCTTCTTGATTAAGGGTAAGCGAACTGTGATTGATGTTGTGGTCTTTTTTTGGATTATTATCAAATGTTGCAGGAAGACCAGTAGTTTCACCACCTCTCCGCAGTGTGCAGAATGGATGTTCAGCCTTTTTTCTTTTATTGCGGTTTTTACTAGCCGATGGTGACCTTAGGGACCTCCTCTCATTGGACATACGCCGCTCATGAAAGACTGGTGGCCGTTCGTCATCGCTTAATTCAGAAAATTCACATGAATTTTGTATTGATTCTATGGAAAGGTTATTCGATAGATCAAATGTACTATTATTTTCTTCTGATTCCGCTTTGAGTTTTTTATACGGCGGAAGCGCATCATCTTGCGATTTAATGACACGTCTTAATTTCCTTCCCACAGTTCCGTATGATGATGTTAAGGTAGTTTCTTCGTTTAACTTAGACAATCGCTTGGTGTCACCAAACGAAGCGGCTTTCAAAGCATCATCTTTGGATTTGCGAGAAAATGGCAGCGTGCAGTATGCTGAAGCGCCTTGTGATGTATTTGAGAACATTGCCTTCTTTCTTCTGATGTTCTTGAATGGTTTTTATTTATTGAGTTTCCATTTTAGTGCACGTAAATTATATTTTCCTCTCTGCATGTGTATCTGAAATGAGTATGGTTTGAAAATTAAATATTATTTCGATTTAAATTATAAGTATAAAAAAATATCAATTAATAAATTGTATCGAAGATTGGTACTTTTCAAAAATGTTCAGTAGGGGTTTATTTTGCCGGAGAATTTCAAACTGATGTCTTACTTTCACTAGAAAATACTTTGTGTCTAAATATGTGTACACTGCGTACATAAAGAAATTATGTAGAATTAAAGTTTTTTGTATAGTTTGGTCACTACGGTAACAAGTTCAAGAACTGTGCTTCTGAATTCGAAGGATGGTTTAAGCTTTACGTATTTTGTATTTATCATTCGTTGGGGAGATTTAAGGTCAGATAAAGGCATAAAGAAAAAACTATAAAAGGTAGGTACCTCTACCTATGTATTTGCAATTCTACTCACTTCCGTTAAAAGGAAGAAATGAAGTTTATTCTTTACATTGGCAGTGGCAGACATATTAAGATATTTTAGATAAGCCGTAAGGTAACTAATGAATTTAAGGAATAGATACTTTGGGCTCTTAGCAAAATTAAAAAAATTAATTTCAAATCAAATACATAAAAAAGAAACACCTGAAAAAATTGAATACGAATCGGAGTTTAGAAATAATGATTACTTTTTGTAATTTATTTTAACTTTCAATTCATTTACACGTAATTAGTAACTGAACTTTTCCATTACAATTAAACATAAATTTAATTTGAAAAAAAAACATACACATCCATTGCTTGCAATTGCAAAAAGTATATAATGGGTTTTTGGAAAGTAAGTACTTGAAAGAAAGCACTGTGATAGTTTCATTTAAGGTTATTATTTTCTTGGAATGTAATTCACAAACATGTAGATGTTTTTATTTTGATTTAAAATCACGAAAAGTGTAATTGACAAAAGTCATAAATTAATTACATTTTTGTATAATGATTACTAAAAAATAAGGAACCATTCTAAGTCATTGTAATTGGTATTCGTATCAATATTTGATACGTGCTGACAGTAGAACATATTTGTTTTCACCTTCACCGAGACTACTTGTAATGTTCAAAGGGTAGACATGTGCATTCAAGAAGACACAAGCGTCCACAAGCTTTTTTTCAAATCGAACCTCTGTCTATCAACTGCTACTCTCACCTCTCCGCGGTGAACATCGGGTGCCTAGTACCTTTAACTGAAGATGGGGTTTCAATCCCTGTGGACGGTTTTAGAAGGACGCAAACGAGAGAGGGGGGGGGGACGAGTGTTCCCACTAAGGTACTTCTCAGCGGAAGAATTCTCTAGATAGAATCAACGGTGGCGTCTACAGTTCCAGTTAGGTTGAACTACTTAGTGAACACCTTATACGGGCTTCTACGACATATTCGGAGCTCAGGCATATAAGGAGCGGTTAATCCGGCTCCCCGCCCTTGGAGTTATATATTGTAAGGGTCTGGTCTTCCAGGTAAGGGGTCGTGCCGTGCGTCGGGGTGACTTCCCGGCCACGTAAAGCTATTTAGTTGCGAAGCAACAACAAGCCTCGGATACGGACGGATTTACTGTTGACGAACCAAGCAAACGAAATAAGGACAACGAACTTCGGATGTGCACGTGAATGTTCTGTCTCTCAATAGACCACGTTCAGTCGAACATTTAGCGGAGGCCCTAGACTGCTACAAAGCAGACATCACCACCATCCAACAAGTGCGATGGGATGGGCCAGGCAAAAGAAAACTGAAAGACTGCGATATCTACTACGGTGACTGTTACCGACCACAAGGGCAGCGTCTATTTGGATGTGGATTCGTCGTTAGAGGCAGACCTAGGCAAGAAGTCTTGAGTTTCAACTATGTGAACATTAGCCTGATATGCGCGCATGCCGCCACAGAAGTGAAAGATGACGACACCAAGGATGAGTTCTACGAGCTCCTGGACAAGACATATGAGTAATGCCCTAACTATAACATTAAAATTGTTTTGGGTGATTTTAATGCCAAGCTAGGAAGAGAAGACGTCTTTGGTGGCACAATCGGAAGATACAGCCTGCACGACACCACCTCCGATAACGGACTCAGGCAAATCGACTTTGCTGCGGGGCGAAACGTTGTGGTAGCTAGTACGCAGTTCCCGCATCTCGATATACATAAGGGGACATGGCGAATTCCTGGTCAATCAACCGCCAACCAAATTGACCACATTGCGATCGACGCAAGGCCCTCCTCCAGTATCAAGGATGTCCGAACGTTCCGAGGAGCCAACGTTGACTCGGTCCACTACCTCGTTGTAGCAAAGGTTATGCTACGGATATCCAGACCAAAGCCAAAACAGGGAAATACTGTGAGGAAGTTCGACGTCGGACGGCTACAGTCGCAAGAAATCGCCAGGTCCTTTTCCGATCGAGTCTCTCGCGCCCTGTTAACTAGTCCTTTGCCGCCAACTGCAAACATCGAGAACCAGTGGAAAAACCGCCAGGAAGCCATCAGAGATGCCGCCTCTGAAGTGCTGGGCTTTGCACGACCACCACAGCGAAACCCCTGGTACGACGATGAATGTCGGCAAGTACATGCAGCCAAACAACAGGCATACAAAGCGGCGCTGCATAGAAGGACCAGAGCTGCTCGCAAGCACTACGAGCAGAAGAGGAGAGAGGAACACAAGCTTCTTAGAAGAAAAAAGAAAGAGCATGAAAAGCGCGCGATCGAGGAATTAGAGGGATGCCACTGCATTAATGAAGCTCGGAAGTTTTACCAAAAAGTAAAAAGAACCTCCCAAGGTTACAAGGCCCGAACCGAAGCCTGCAAGGACGATCATCGTGGATCGGGAACATCGTGGTGGAGTCGCAGTCGGTGCTGAGGATATGGAAAAATTATTTCTGCTAATTGTATAACGGCGATGACGAACCGAATTCCGCTTACATGCAAATTGCACCATTCAACTTGGACGACGTCCACCCGATCTTGACGAAGTGAGGATAGCCATATCTAAACTTAAGTCCAATAAAGCTGCTGGAGCTGATGGCCTTGCGGCTGAACTATTCAAAGCGGCTGGCGATGAATTGGTTAGGAGTATGCACCAGCTCATCTGTAAAATATGGTCGGAGGAAAGCATGCCCGATGAATGGAACCTCAGCATTGTTTGCCCGATCCTCAAGAAAGGCGATCCTCTGGACTGCACTGCACCAACTACAGAGGCATCAGTCTCCTTCATATAACCTACAAGATCTTCTCTGCCGTACTTTGTGAACGCCTGAAGCCATTCGTCAACAACCTGATAGGTCCATATCAGTGTGGCTTTAGGCCAGGGAAGTCCACCATCGACCAAATATTTGCACTACGGCAGATCTTGGGGAAAACCCAGGAGTTTCAAATCGATACCCACCACCTTTTTATCGATTTCAAGGCCGCGTATGACAGCATCTATAGAGACGAGCTATATAGAGCAATGTCTAGTTTTGGCATCCCTGCCTCGTCCGTTTGTGCAGGATGACGATGGAGAATGCACGCTGCTCCATCAAGGTCGGCAAAGACCTCACCGACACCTTTGATGTCAAAAAAGGTTTTAGGCAAGGCGACGCGCTGTCATGCGACTTCTTCAACATCGTTCTTGAAAGAATAGTGCAAAACTCTCACGTCAATACTAGATGCACAATCTTTCAAAAGTCCGTCCAATTACTCGCTTACGCTGACGACATTGACACAATCGGACGAACAAAGCGTAATGTGAGTGGTGCTTTTGTGAGTATTGTGAAGGAAGCCAAGAAGATGGGTTTAACGGTGAATGAAAGCAAAACGAAATATATGCTGTCAACAAGAAAGGACACCCTACACCGACACGTCTAGGACAGAACGTCACTATAGACAGCTATAATTTTGAGGTGGTCAGAGACTTTGTCTACCTAGTCTCCGCTAAAAACTCAGCGAACGATACTAGTCACTAGTGCTGAGATCAAACGAAGAATTACTCTTACCAATCGCTGTTTCTTCGGGCTAAGAAGGCAATTGAGAAGAAAAGCCCTCTCTCAAGCAACTAAACTGTCCCTTTATAAGACGCTTATCATCCCGGTCCTGATGTATGGTGCAGAGGCATGGGCAATGTTAATGGTGGATGAGAACGCATTAGGCTGTGTTGAGAGGAAAATTCTGATGATTTTTGGTCCCGTCTGCATAGATGGGGAATGGAGAAGAAGATAAAACAGCAAACTGTACGGGCTGTACAGCGACACCGACCTAGCCACAAAAGTGAAAAGCCAACGACTGAGATGGCTGGGTCACCTAGAGCGAATAGACACCAATGCTTCGGCCCGGAAAGTCTTTGAATCCAACCCCGTGAGACAGCGCAGTAGAGGTGGACAGCGTAAAAGGTGGCGCACGCGCACGCAAGTGGAAGAGGACCTCAACCAACTTGGCGTGCGAAACTGGAGACAGCTGGCTAGAAACCGAGCCGGCTGGAAGAAGCTTGTTGGTTGAGGCCCTGGTCCACTCCGGACTGTAGCGCCACCTTAAGTAAGTAAGTAAGGCTTCGGCAAACCATGGGGTATAGTTTGAAAGAAAAATGTTTATAAATTAAATGAAGGGATAGAAAAATTATTTTAATACTGGAGTAAATGGTAAATTAGATGTTCTTTTCATTAATTAAATCTAAACCGGAAATCGATATTTGTTTTGGGTTGAAAACCGGAAATTGACACTTCAAATCAAATTTTAAGAATTTTCAACCATTTTAATTTTTTTTGTTTATTTCTCAAAATTTAGCTAATACAATATAAAAACTAGAAGCAAAGTTTCAGATTGGGATCTCAATTCGTTTAGAAGATACATAATTTTTAGTGCGTGGCTCTCATTCAAAAAACTGATATTTTGTATAGAAAACCGGACATATAGCCCAGGAGTCGAGTATTTTTTGTCTTCAATTTTCTACTAAACTGATTTGCTTGTTGCAATATGTTCAGGAGTGTCCTCCCCATGTAAATCCAAGTTGGCGGAACGAGGTGGCGCAAGCGTCAGCCGCCATCTTGGAAAACACGTTTTATGAAATATGTCGTGAACCGTGCATCGGACGAATGTAATAGTAAACTTTTTTGAAAGCTAATATTTCCTTCTCTTATTTGCTTTTTAAACCAAGTTGTTTTAGTGAAAACTTTTTGAGTAATTAAATTTTAAATTTTAAATTTTTTGTTTTAAGTTGTTTTTTTCAAATTTCGCCTTGTTTAGCACCTCAAAATTCAAAACCCTTCTGCATTTATGTTAAGTATTAAAGGAAGTACAAGTGACCCAAAATTTAACGAATTTCAAAACCCGACTTTTTGTTTCGTTGTCCGCTTCACGTGAAATGCCCCATTTGCATGAGAAGGGGCACCCGAAAAAAAAAATCATCGTGTTTTATAAACGATGAGAGCTATACTAATAGAAGCATGAAAATAACTGAAACCTTAATGAAAATCTACAATTTGTTTGGGAAATTAATGCAAAGGAAAGAAGTGCCATAAAATTCAATGTCAGGTTTGATATCATACTTAACTTATTTTGTATTATTTTACATAACCTGCTGATTCTCCAAGCACAACGCTGTCGATTTCAAACTACATCATGTCAATTTCATTTGATTACCATAAACAATATTATTGATTAAAAACCACAAAAACTTAATTATTTAGACGTGAAATGTTAAAAAAAGCAATAACCACCGTTGCATTCCAAATAAATTGTATACATATATATGTACATATATATGTACACATAAATGCGCAAACGTACATAAATGTGACAAATTTATAAACAAAGCACGTTTAGTTAAAAAGCATACTAATGTGCTTCTTTGTATAGTTGAGACTAGCAAAACTGTTAAAGCATTGCAATTTGTGAGTCTTTCTAATCTTCATTTTATATCTTCAAAATCTAAATAACTAATTATAACTAATAAAACAACGAAGAAAATTGTAGCAAGCAAATTTACAATAAATTGTAGCAAGATCACAAATGCGTGAAATTTTAATATTTTTATGTTAAGTTCATATAATGTTTATCTTAATGTGAAGTGATTATCATTTTAAAGTAACTATAGCATTCCAATGTTGCTTTTCATAAATTACTTTAACCGAGAACGTAGCAAAAAGGGGTAATTGACAAGAAGATAGACGAAAACTTCTTAATGAAATAAGAAATTTTTGTTGAGTACCAAAAAGGTTTACCTACACGTGATACAAATGTATGTTTTTTCCACGTAATTTTTAACATTGTATATATACAATACAAGGTCTTCTAACTAAAGATTTCAGTTAAAATTTCGTGCCATTTTTTAATTTTCAATATTAAACTGTCATTACGATCACTTTTGGTCAGTAAAATCTTTGAATTATTAATTATGGAACGATATACACTCGCATAACGTGTTGAAATAGTGAATATTCACTACAAAAATTGTAAAAATATCGCGGAAGTGATGACTGATGAGAGTAATTTTCATTTGTCTGGGTGTTAACCTACAACAACATAATTGACAGCCGTTATGTTTTACAACTCTCAGTGTTGTCAAGAAAGCCTGGGTCAATCCTGAGTAAAGTTCAACGAACAAAGCTAGTTATAGTGGAACAACCTCTTCATCCATGCAACGAGTTACAGTTTGGTGCGGTTTTTGGGCTGGGGTTCTCATTGGTCATTGGTCGAAAGTGCTTCAGATGCTAGCGTTTCAGTGATGGATTGCGTTACTGAGCGACTACTAAGCGCTTTTTACCAACAACTGTCAACTATCAGAATTCTTAGTTAGATTTAAATATTGCAACCTGAAAACAAAAATCAACACTATTTAAACTATTACTTTTAGTCCAGTAACCATATTTGCATCAGACCTTCGGCAGTTCTGATTTTTTGCTGATTTGTTTATGATGTTGGCCTAATAATTAATCCAAGTTTTTGACCACGAGCGCCGAACGCGACATTGTCAAAAGTCTAAAATACCGCGATTTTTCACGCTTTTCTCAGTTATTGATGATTTTAAACAATTAAATTGGCTTCAATTTAAGCCTAAAATCGTTTCTGTAGACCCAATAGTTTCCAAAATACATCTGTTCAAAAGAAAGCAGTAGTCAATTTATTTTTTTTGACGCCCTATGCCCCAGCCGGGGTTACAGGACACGATGATGAGTCAATTTATAATAACAAGTAGTGTAGTAACAGACAGTATAATAAATTAATATCAAATCACAACAAAAACATAAATGTTAAAAAATTAGCCAAGTTCTTATGTGTACAAGAAACCTGTGCGTAAAAAGTCAGCCAAAAAAAGTAATGAGATCTAAAATATATGCCAAGTTTTAAGTTCATGAAGTTTAATATCAAATATCTTAAGAAGAGTTATATCAAAACAATTCCAAATCATGACAGAAATTTGGTAATAATGATTAATGATAATGATTACTGATTAAAATTTGGTGGGTTCACTGGTCAAGTTTTCATACATTTTAAATTTGTGATTAAGTAAGTATGTATTTAAGAGAAAACTTGCCAAGTAAATCCACCAAATTTTAATCAGTAATCATTAATTACCAACTTCCTGTCATGATTTGGAATTGTTTTGATATTACTCTTCTTAAGATATTTGATATTAAACTTCATGAACTTAAAACTTGGCATATATTTTAGATCTCATTACTTTTTTTGGCTGACTTTTTACGCACAGGTTTCTTGTATACATAAGAACTTGGCTCATTTTTTAACATTTATGTTTTTGTTGTGATTTCACTCCTTTTTGCAAAGATTTATTTTGCCAGGTGAAAGTCAAGCCCTACCGCTCTACAAAGTTACATAATTCTACGACAACCGAAAGTGCTCCATACAAATAATAGCAATTCTGATAAAGTGGTTGGATGCCCCCCCCCCCCCCCTGAATGGACAATTTCAAATTTTCGATTTTTTTTCCTTTCTAAGTACTTTAAGCCCTACCGACCTACCAATTTTCATCGTTCTACAACAATCGGAAGTGCTCCATATAATATATAAGAATTTTTAAGAATGTGGGTGGATGCCACGCCCTCTGAATGCAAAATTCCAATTTTTCAATTTTTTCTTTCTAAGTACTTAAAGCCCTACCGACCTACCAATTTTAATCGTTCTACAACAATTAGGAATGCAGGTCGATGCCACGCCCCCTGAACTGAGACTTCCAATTTTTCGATTTTTTTCTTCTAAATACTTCAAGGCATACCAACCTACCAATTTTCATCGTTCTACAACAATGGGAAATGCTTCATATAATTTATAAGAATTTTTGAGAATGTGGGAGGATGCCACGCCCCCTGAACTGAAACTTCCAAATTTTTCGATTTTTTTTTCTTCTAAGTACTTCAAGGCCTACCGACCTACCAATTTTCATCGTTCTACAACAATCGGAAGTGCTCCATATAATTTATAAGAATTTTAAAGAATGTGGGTGGATACCACGCCCCCTGAATGGAAAATTCCAATTTTTCAATTTTTTTCTTTCTAAGCACCTTAAGCCCTACCGACCTACCAATTTTCATCGATCTACAACAATCGGAAGTGCTCCATATAATTTATAAGGATTTTTAAGAATGTGGGTGGATGCTACGCCCCCTGTATGGTAAATTCCAATTTTTCAATTTTTTTCTTTCTAAGCACCTTAAACCCTACCAACTTACCAATTTTTATTGTTCTACAACAATCGGATAGGCTCCATATAATTTATAGAATATTTAAGAAAGTGGGTGGATGCCACGCCCCCTGAATAGAAAATTGCAGATTTTCGATTTTTTCCTTTGTCACAAGGCCTACCGTTGTGCGAAATTTCAAGTTTCTACGATGTCAGGAAGTGCTCCATAATTTTGATGATCTGTCAGTGAGTCAGTGAGTCAGTCAGTTACGGTTTTTGCGATTTTTGAAGTCCTATATCTTGGGAACTACTAATGCTTAAGAGTTGAAATTTGGTGAGCCACCTGTGTTTGATCAGCTCAGCAAATACTCCGAATTTGAAGTTTCTGACTTTATTGGTACTGAAGTTAGAGGGGGGTTGAAAATCGCCTGAGTTTGTTCCTGTAAAAAGGGTGTAGTGCCGCGAACTTGGCTGGGCACTACCGTGTCCTTTGATTAATTAATTGAGGTAGATTTAGCTATTTTCAGTTTTCTCAAAAACTTGAAGACCTTTTAGAATCTAGTTTTCGGCATTTGACTTAAAATTGTTAAGAGCGTTAAATATTTAAATCAAAAATAGTGCGTGATTACATAAAACGAAAAAAAGAAAAAGTCATTGTTTTTTCAATACTTTGCATTTGAAAACTAATTTTTCAAAAACTGTCAACTAAGACGCCCTTATTTAAAAATAATATCAAAGAATGGATTTCAGGCGTCAGGCCTAAGAGGAGCTAAAGGAATTTTCTCCAAATATTACCATTGTTTTTAAATATTTGTTTTTCTGTTTAAGGTCACTTTTTTAGATTATATCCTTTACTATTTTTTTCTTTTTTATTTTGACCCTACCTACACGCTCTAAAGTTTTGTACCTACTATCTTATGCCAACCACACTTTATTTTTGATACATTTTGAAAGGCTGTCTCTTTGAAACTCTTGGGTTTACAGAGACGGTTTTGGGCCTTAAATTGATGAAAATTTAGTTAATTTCGAGTCCTAGAGCTACGTTTTCACCAAAAACTATTAATTCAGGTATAAAATTGACAATTACTGAAAATAGGTACGTTTTTTTTTAATTTTTTATCATGTTGCGTTCGGCGCTCGAGGTCGAAAACTTGGATTATTTACTTGGCCAACACATCATAAATAACTTTTCAAATATAAACTTGACTGAGTTCCTACCTTCGACAATAATTTATTCAAAAATTTTGAAATTTGGGACCATGACATAAATTGTGAAGCCCCTGTTTGAAGTAAAAAATATAGGCAGTATCACTGATTCAGCATTCCTAAATCATTTAGATGTTGCATACCAACTCCAATCACAATAGGGTGTGTGTTCTAACACAAACTTTAATTTCATGTGGTTTAAAATTTACGGTAAATAAGCACATCATTCACACATGTTTTCTTTATCGAAGCCCAAATTTGGACGGGAATTCAACTTTTAATGAGTTTGATGCTCTATCCGACTCCATTCAAAGAATTGTTGCCCGTTATTCTATTCTGGTCAGACAACACCCGAAGGAAGGTATGTTGAGATCTTTGCTGAGTTGAACCACCTAACTCAGCCAACTTGAATCCCCGACTTTGCAGGTCAAACCACCAACACCCTAGACTTGTTTCTTACCTCTGACCCTGATAAATACACGATTAGTGTATTATCGCCTCTAGGCATATCAGACCATTGTGTCATATCTGTCAATTTCTCGTACCAACAAAACTCAGTAAGAGAAAAAACTCCCATGAGAACCGTTTGACCGAGAAAGCCAACTGGGACGGTCTCAGCAGTTTCTTCAGGGACTCTAACTGGTAACTATGCTTCCTCGATAGTGACGTAGATTCCAGTGCAGATATGGTCACTTACTTTATTTTTCACGGAATGAGAAATTTTATCCCGCATAGGATAAAATCTATCAAACCGAAAGAGAATAGATGGTTTGATTTGAGCTGCAAAGAGGTTATCATAGCAAAAGAAGTAAGCTTCCGTTGTAACAAAGTCAACCATACTTAGGAAAACCGGAAAAAGTTCAAACAAGCTACAAAGATCTGTAACGGCCATATTCAACGAACCAAATTTTTGCATATGACCAGAAATTAAGGCAAAAAATACTACAGTGTCAAAAAGGTAGTAAGAATTTTTGGTCATTTGTAAAAAACATTAGAAATACCACCTCGTCTTCGGTTCAAACACTCGTCTCCAACGACGCTCCCTATGTTAGCTTAATTGACAAAACCAATTTGATTGCAGCACAGTTTGCTGTCAACTCGAAGCTGCCAGAGAGTGTCACAACTCCTCCTGTACTTGAGGGCGTTAATGATTTTATGGGACGAATCTTCTTTCGCACTCGTGCAGTGGCAAGAGTTCTAAAAGATCTTCATATACACAAATCTGCTGGTCCGGATAGTATCCCTCCCATTGTTCTGAAGAGGTGGTTTTTAACGCTGGCAAAGCCACTGCGTAAGCTTTTCCATCTGTCCTATTCAACTGGTCCCTTTCCGAGTGGATGGAAAACAGTATCTGTCAAGCTTGTCTCTAAAAAAAGGCGAATCTTCTTCTCCCTCTAACTATCGTTCAATTGAACTTACGTCCCTTCTTTCATTAATTCATTATCAGTTTAAGAAATATCTCAAAGAACGAAAGCTTTTTAATGACCGGATGTATGGCTCTCACAGCAATAGGTCCACTCGTGATCTGATGGTATATCTCACCGAGCAGTGGAACAAATCTTTACATCATTTTGGAGAATGTAAGATTATTAAGCTTGATATTTCAAAAGCGTTTGATAGAGTTCGGCATCAAGCTCTCTTATCGCAAATGCGTGCATTTGGTATTGATGAATCTCTTCTTCGTTGGATTAGAAATTACCTTTCGTATCGTTCAATACAAGTTGTGTTGGACGGTTTCAAGTCTGATATTCATAAAATAAATGCCGGTGTGCCCCAGGGCTCCGTTTTGTCTCCGACTCTCTTCCTTATTTTTATAAATGATCTTCTGTCTGAAACTTTTAATCCATTAAATTGTTTTGCAGACGAGAGTACTGTGGCGACACATATTTCGTCCCATGTAAAACCCCAATTACACTTAACGTAACTTAAGAATTTAACGAACGAATATGTAGATAAAGAAAATGTAAAACTAGTTAGTAGCTTCTCTTAAAACACATTCTTTTTCTTTTCTCGAACGTCAACGAGGCAACTACTTGTAAGTGGCACTCGCTCATCATCACCGGGTTACCTTAAACGTTTTAGGTATATGTTAAATAAAGATAAAATTTATATTTATTAAAAGTGAAAACAGTGTTTCTTTTTATATAACAATTATTGTGCCAATAAGAGGGCACAAGTACCCTCAGCTTTTCATATTCGTTCTAAGATTCACTTCCTTGTACTTCAGATGTGAAACTTTAACGGCAGCATTGTCCAATGGGGAATAAAAAACCACGTAGAATTTAATGTTTCAAAAACTCAATGCTCTCTTCTGTCGTTAAATCGCAACCTACCCCCTATGCCACTATCCATGAGTGGCACTTGCATCGAGGAAACCGAACAGCTTTCAGTTCTGGGTATGTGCATCACAAACCACCTTCTGTGGAATGATCACATATTTGACGTCATCAAAAATGCTGCGAAATGTTTAGGTTTTCTTCGAAGAAGTAAGAAATTTTTCTCCCCTTCTGATCTGGCTGTAGTCTATAAAGCCTTCATTCGTCCAAAGCTTGAGTACAACTCTCGTATCTAGGCAGGTGCTCCTAAAGCCCATTTAAGTCTCTTGGATAGAATAATAACGGAAACAATAACGGAAACATTTGCATCTCTCGAACACCGCCGCAATGTTTCGTGCCTTTCATTATTTTATCGGTATTTTTACAAACAGTGTTCTAGTGAAATAGCCAGTTGCATTCCTAACCTTAAGCAGTTCCACCATAATACTCGTACTTCGAGGAAGGAATGCACATCAGTTTACCCTTGAGCCCAATTTTGGACGTACTGTCAAGTAGTAGAGACTCTTTTCTTAGTCGCACTACCCGAATGTGGAATGTTTTACCTGGCTCTGTATTTCCCTCTCATTTTGCCATCATATCAAAACAATTGTACACTAAGCACCTACATATTAACAGTACCTACCTACATCTCCTAGAACGCTATTTTTGATTTTAACTAATTTAATTATTGGCTGAACGGATTTAAATTATTTTTTTGTTTATATAAAAGCTTCCAATAAGTATAAATAATATTGCATATCAAAATTTCTCCAAAAAAATTAAGAACTAAAAAGATTAATACAAAATATTTTTTGGAAAATTTAATATTTCACAATTAGTTTGATAATTATTTTTTGGAAATTAAATTTGTATCTGCATTTTAATAGAAACTTGAAATTGGGATTTCAAAATTTTTCCTTAAAAATATTTTGCTTTTGAAATTTGTTTTATATAAAAAATGATTTTTTTTTAAAACCGCTGCGACGATTTTAAATTATTGTTCGCATTTCTTTTCTGCAATTTAAAGAACGGATTTCATGCTCTAAACATCTCTCTCCCATAATCCAGGTTTGTATATAGAAGTTTTGAAAAATTCTTAGCTTCTTGAACATAACAGCAACTACGTGCAAACTTTGCCGTGCATTTTATTTTGCTATGATCAAACCTACAAACTGGTGCATCCCTTTGCTGTTATATCACAAAAAAAGTTTATTTCGAGAATGGTCAAAGGGCCTTATCACATTAAATTTTAACACCCTCTGATGGTAAGTCTTTGAATTGAACTTTATAAAGAATTACACTACAGAATATTTTTTCGACTCCTTGGTTTATAAGAAATAATTTTTTTTTAAATAAAACAAAATTTGTTGTACAAAGTACTAAGCAAACAGTCTTACAATTAGTTAAAACTTTTACTCAAAAGTAATTGTTACATTATTTCAAAACAAATAGAAATCATCACTACGGACCTGGTTATATGTGCACAAGAATGAAAAGTTAGACCCACTTATTCATTGACTGTGAACAAAAATAAAAATCCATTAACAACAACTTACTGTAAACTTACATGAATTCTTATATACGTAGTTATGTATACATGCATAGATATCTGGCTATAGTATGCGTTAAGCTTGTTAAAAGAAAAGGGTACCTATACAATCATCACCCGCATTAATCAATTTTCGTGATAGAAGACCCTTAACATTTTACCACTCATCTTATTTTGTGTCAAGACCAACTTGTTAAAACTAAGATACAGAAAAAGCTTATAACATTGTGTGTGACGTCACTGTGCAAATCAGTAGATAGAATACCAAAAACATTTAAATAGCAGTCGAATTCGTGAAATGAATTATGCAAAATAAATACAAACTCGTCTAAACTCTTAACGCCCCAAATTAAAAAAAATATTATTTCGACTTGTTGGTACAGTTAATTTATTCAAAAAAGATAAAATAATTCAAATTTAATTTTTTGTTTCTTATAGCTTTTCTTGAATTATTTCACCCGAAAACAAGTGAATGAAAAAATATAGAAATATTTAGAAATTAATGTAAATAAGTCGTTAAAGTAAATTGATGGAACTATTTTTAACTGAATGTGTGATTTCTTTTTTCTAATACTATTTTGCTCTATACATTCGTGTAAAAAAATGTCCGAGGTTTAAATCAAACCTAATGTTACGGTTAAGGAAAAGTCCAAAAAATTGGCTCTCGTTATGCCGTCCATGAGTGTTATATAGATAGGGATGGTCCCTGGTCCAAAAATACATAGTAGGTTTTGTTTGTATTTTTTTTTTCTGGTACGTATTTTTCTGTACCCAAAATCGATGCAGTAGGTAGGTGGTTGTTATCAGAGGTATGCATTTAGGTTTTGGTAACATGTGCAGAGCGCTTAGCTCTTTGGAAAATCTTAAAAAAAAACTTTTTTTTTTATTTCTCAAAAGAAAGGCATTCATATCAAATAAATGTTTCCAAAAAGTAACCATGTTATTTATTACACCTAAAAGACTCATTGTTAGCTAAAGCCCTCGTTTAATTCACAAATCAGTACCTAATGGTCTTGTGAATTAAAAAATATGCAATTCACAAGAAGCTCTTTTAGTACAGTAAAATTAGAATTGTAAATGGAAAAAAATAGCGGCAGGCTGAAATTTTGCAGTACGTTTCGGGGCTAGGTATACAACTTAAATCTAAGTTGGCGACCTCCTACCCCTTGCAGGGGCGGTGCCACTCCCACTTTTCTTCAAACCTGGTTTATGAAGAAATGACTGCACCGATACGAATGAAATTTTCATAATATCTTAATATGATCATAGAAAAAATTAAAAAAATTGTTAAAGTAAAATCCGAACACTGCCACGCCCTCTTTTCTTATTTCATTGTTTTTCGAAAACGTCTCGTACGATTTGTATGAAATTTTCAAAGTTTATTCTTATGAACGAGAAAAAAATAAAAAAAAATTACTTAAAATCCGCCCACTACCACGTCCACTTCTTTATATCTTGATTTCTCAGAAAAAAATTTCATACTATCGATATAAAAATTTAGGAAGCCCTTTTAGTTTGGTGAAACCCAAAGGGTGTCACGCTCCTTTTCATGTACATTTATTAGTTTCTTTGAACTGCCCTAGCGAGGAACGATTAAATTTTCAAATAAAAAATGAACGCTCAAATCAGGCCTCTTATTTGTATAGAAAATAATTTATTTGAGTTCTTTCATAGCGTAAGGAATTGTTTTTAATTTCGCTGTTAAATGGAGAATTTCATGCACACCGTAGGGGGCGTTTTCGAGAAACAAAGAATTAAGAAAAGTGGGCGTGGCAGTGGGCGCATTTTACTAAAACCAATTTGCCAAATTTTTTCTCGCCTATAAGATCAAACACTGAAAATTTCATGGAAATCTTTGGAGCCATTTCCGAGAAACAAATAAATAAAAAGTGGGCGTGGCAGTGGGCGGATTTTACTTTAACAATTTTTTTAATTTTTTCTATGATCATACCAACAAATTATGAAAATTTCATTCGTATCGGAGTAGCCGTTTCTTTATAAACCAGGGTTGAAGAAAAGTGGGCGTGGCACCGCCCCTGCAAGGGGTAGGAGGCCGCCAACTTAGATTTAAGTTGTGTATCTACCCCCGAAAAGACCTGCAAAATTTCAGCCTGCCGCTATTTTTTTCCATTTGGTCAGTAGTAAAATTTCTCTATTTACTGGACTATTTGTGATTTTTGAATTAAAAATGTTCAATTCACAAGCTCTTTGGGATTTTTGAATTGAAAAATATTCAATTCATAAGCTCTTTGTGATTTGTGATTTATGTATTGAAAATTTTTTAATTCACAAGCTTTTTGGGATTTAAGAATTGTGGATTTAGGAACCTATTGAATTTGAAAGCTATTGAGATTAAAATTATTTTGATACACTTGGGCTTGCCCAGTTCCCAGTATTTTTATGGTACGAGAGCTAGCAGCGCACATAGGAGTATTTGCCTACAAAACTCGGCCAAAAGTCGATTTTTCAAGTGTCAAAATTGAAAAGGGAACTTTTTCCAGACAATAGCTAAGATCCCAATGAACAATATGCTAAAATATTTTGTTTATTGCTCAACATATTTTGGCTATGATATTAGTTCAAAGTCTTCGATTAAGAATTTGTCACTTCTTTTTGTAATCAACCTTCAAAAAATTTGAAACATTTTATTAAATTATTTCTTAAAAATTTTGTGTAGTCTGATGAAATTTTTGGTATATAAAAATCAACTACAGATGTTCACTATTATATTGAGCCATTTTTACGACAAATATTTTAATATTTATATTTTTTTCGAGTTTTTGTTCTAAAAATGCAAAAAAAAAACACTATTTTTGTTGGTTCTTTTTTATTGGGAAGTAATTTTTTATAGATGTAGGTGGAATTGGGTTCTCATTTGTATATGGGTGGATAAAATAAACCATCAAGCTTCATTTTCAAAAAGAATCGGCTGCGGATATTTGCGGATGTAGTTGTAGTTTTGTCATATCGTATTCCCACTTTTATGTCCATTCAAACTGACTATTTGTGCTGTTTATTTTTCCTTGGGATTTCATTTTTTTTTATTTTTTGGAGTTATTTGGTAATTATTTGTATAAAATATGGTTTAGCAAAGCTCCCAGTATTGATTAAAACAAAATATATTGGCTGCAACTTTGATCCTTTTTATCTTTTTTGGTTATATCGTATATCCGATTGTATGCATTTTTTCTTGTTTCCAGTTGAAAAATTAAAAAAAAACTCGAATTTTTTTTTTTTTTAAAAAGGGTAAATTTATTAAAAACGGTATTTATTACATGGTTTAAGATGAAAATATTGCAATCAAGACAAAAAATAATTTTGTCCGGTTTTTGCATACAAATACTCCTATGTGCAGCGTAAAAAAAAGGCGTTTTATAATATGGCTCGTTTTTTTGATATATACAATATTCTCTCCAAGTGCCTTGATTATGCGTTATGGCGGTTTGCCCGGTTGAAAATATTGTGTTGTTCGCCATTTTGAAAGAGAGCGTTTAAAAACGTAAATGCGATTTTCTCGGCTCCAATTGGACGTAGAGGTATTTTTTGTTTGTTTCATTTTGTAGGTTTAAGAATATTACATAACCTGTACTTTCATACATTTTCACATCTCTTTCCAATGGAAAGTTACTGTCGTAAAACTGTCGAAGTTTTTTTTTATTAAAAAATGTGTGCCTGTGAATTAAAAAATTTTCAAATCACAAATCAAAAATAACTTGTGAATTAAATCTTTTTGAATTCACAAGTCCGAAGAGATAGAGCGGGAGGCGGCAATACAAAATTCCCACCCATCGAGGTAAAGAAAAATTTGGTTATATTGCATTAGGTTGCCACTAGGTGATATAGAAAAACTTGGTCGTCCACCCTGTATCCTGGTCAGACCGCCTGGCCGACCAAAAGAAGTGGTCATATTTTAGGGGTGCTACCACCCATCGAGGTAAAGAAAATTTTACTTACATAGCGTTTTGTCTTCGTTAGGTGATATAAAAAAGCTTGGTCGTCCAGCCCATACCCTGGTCAGATCGGCTGGCCGACCAAAAGAAGTGGTCACTTTTTAGGGGTGCTACCACCCATCGATTAAAGGATGAAACCTACATCAAATTAAAGGGGCAACTTTCACCTATCAGAATTTCAAGGTCGTCCGGGGCATAGCTTGGTCACTTTCTCTGGCCGACCAGATTTATGCATTTATCTAAGATTATGCGATACTCACTTGTACACATTAATTATATACTGAATGTCCAAACCTAATGCTTCAAACTATAATTGATGAAAGACCAGGCCATGACCTGTCAGAATTCCATAACTTGTCCATACTAAATCCTAACCAGTTGGTAGAAATACCTAAATAAACTGCAATTATGATCAAAGAAAATTTTTAACTTATATTTTTGGAGTTGAATCATAAACAAAAATTCCATTATGCAATATTTGCTAGGTATTTTAAAAACTTGCCCTATTTTTGCAGTTTCTTAAAAGATATAAAACTTACCACAAGCAGTCTTAAGTCGAAAGTTATAGCCATTTTAATCTAATAAGAAATTTTCACATAGCATCATGAAAGGAGAATGAGCAAATTCACCCATATGCTCAACACAATTGTCATTACATTTTTGAAAAGGTTATTGTTAGGACACCATTTCATTATATGGCCGTTAAGCTCTAAACCATGGGGCTCGCGAGATATTCGACTTCAAAGCACGGCAAAGAAAAATAATGCAACGCCGCATTTGGACATTATCTTCCTGTTCAACATCAATGTGTTGTGCATAGTTGGAAAGGTTATAGCATGTACTTTATTTTTGTAGGTAACCGTTAAACTGTAGAATATGGGGTTCAAGAGATATTTGGCATCCAAAAAGTCGAATAAAATAATAATGCAATTCTACATTGGCACTGGCCTGCCAACTCAACAGAAATGTGTCATACTTCATTGAAAAGGTTATTGCGAGTACTTAATTATCTTTCAAGAATGTTAAGGTGAAAGTGGTGTCATTCGAGAAGTATTTGACAAAAACGCAATATTTAAAAAAAAATGCAATTCTGCATTGGAAGCCGGTCTCCCAAGTCAACAGTAATGTGTGCTATATTTTTGAAGAGGTTATTACATGTACTTCATTTTGTTATATAGCCATTAAATTGTAAACCAAGGGGTTCGAGAGATATTTGGCATCAAAGGAGGCGAACAGAAAAATGATGCAGCTCTGCATTGGGGGCTGGTCTACCAAATGAACACGAATATGTCATACGTCTTCGAAATGGCTATTGTGAGTACATCATTTTATTATGTGGCCGTTAAGCTCTTAACCATGGGGTTCACGAGATATTTGGCTTCAAAGCACCGATAAGAACAATAATGCAACTCCGCATTTGGACATTGTCCAACAACAATAAACTGGTATAATTCCATATTGTTGTTGTATTTAACATGCTACTTCTTTCTAAGCGAAGATAAAAATGCACTAAAAAACAGGGCTATTGTCATTAAGCTGTAGATCATGGGGCTCAAGAGATATTTGTCAAAAACGATTTATAGAACAATAATGCAATTCCGCATTTGGAGCTGATCTACCAAGTTTTTTTTTTTTTTTATTTTTTTTTTTATAGTTAATAATATGCCTGTAAGACCTAAGGTTTTTTAAATGCAACCTGAATTGCACGGCACTAGTTAGAAAGAGTAGGAGGATAGGAAAGATTTGGCACAGTGGATTGAGATCAAGGTGTTTTTTATCTCATTAAATCTCACGGGTGGCGTCCAGATAAGCTGGGAGCATATAGAAAAGAATGCTGCCTAGAATGGCGCTCGAACCCTCACCTCTAAGTTAGCAGTCAAGCACTACATCCACTGCACCATTGCCACCCGCAAGTCCACAGTAATGTGTCGTTCATCGCTGAGTAGGTAGTGCAGCACCCAATGCAGAATTGCATTATTTTTCTATTTGCCTTTATTTGTATGCCAAATATCTACAGCTTAATGACAATATAACTAAATGAAGTACATGCAATAACCTTTTCAAAAATATAGCACACATTACTGTTGACTTGGGAGACCGGCTTCCAATGCAGAATTGCATTTTTTTTTTAAATATTGCGTTTTTGTCAAATACTTCTCGAATGACACCACTTTCACCTTAACATTCTTGAAAGATAATTAAGTACTCGCAATAACCTTTTCAATGAAGTATGACACATTTCTGTTGAGTTGGCAGGCCAGTGCCAATGTAGAATTGCATTATTATTTTATTCGACTTTTTGGATGCCAAATATCTCTTGAACCCCATATTCTACAGTTTAACGGTTACCTACAAAAATAAAGTACATGCTAAAACCTTTCCAACTATGCACAACACATTGATGTTGAACAGGAAGATAATGTCCAAATGCGGCGTTGCATTATTTTTCTTTGCCGTGCTTTGAAGTCGAATATCTCGCGAGCCCCATGGTTTAGAGCTTAACGGCCATATAATGAAATGGTGTCCTAACAATAACCTTTTCAAAAATGTAATGACAATTGTGTTGAGCATATGTGTGAATTTGCTCATTCTCCTTTCATGATGCTATGTGAAAATTTCTTATTAGATTAAAATGGCTATAACTTTCGACTTAAGACTGCTTGTGGTAAGTTTTATATCTTTTAAGAAACTGCAAAAATAGGGCAAGTTTTTAAAATACCTAGCAAATATTGCATAATGGAATTTTTGTTTATGATTCAACTCCAAAAATATAAGTTAAAAATTTTCTTTGATCATAATTGCAGTTTATTTAGGTATTTCTACCAACTGGTTAGGATTTAGTATGGACAAGTTATGGAATTCTGACAGGTCATGGCCTGGTCTTTCATCAATTATAGTTTGAAGCATTAGGTTTGGACATTCAGTATATAATTAATGTGTACAAGTGAGTATCGCATAATCTTAGATAAATGCATAAATCTGGTCGGCCAGAGAAAGTGACCAAGCTATGCCCCGGACGACCTTGAAATTCTGATAGGTGAAAGTTGCCCCTTTAATTTGATGTAGGTTTCCACCTTTAATCGATGGGTGGTAGCACCCCTAAAAAGTGACCACTTCTTTTGGTCGGCCAGCCGATCTGACCAGGGTATGGGCTGGACGACCAAGCTTTTTTATATCACCTAACGAAGACAAAACGCTATGTAAGTAAAATTTTCTTTACCTCGATGGGTGGTAGCACCCCTAAAATATGACCACTTCTTTTGGTCGGCCAGCCGGTCTGACCAGGATACAGGGTGGACGACCAAGTTTTTCTATATCACCTAGTGGCAACCTAATGCAATAAAACCAAATTTTTCTTTACCTCGATGGGTGGGAATTTTGTATTGCCGCCTCCCGGTCTAAGAGCTTATAACAGTCACTTTGTGCTCAAAAAAGCTCTTTGCGAGCAAATTGTGGGGTAGTTTTGATTTTTTCCATTCTGTATGTTTTCGGGTGTGCTGAATACGAATCTAAGGTTTTCCAGCAAAATTTCGTGACGCAACATGGAAAAAAATGCAAAAAATGATGCAAAAATGCATTTTTTGGGAGGAATTATTTAAAAATTACATCAAAGTACCGTTAAAAGTATGGAAAATTTCCAATAAATCTCTATTTAAGGTTTTTTCTGCGACAACTCATTGGACTCAAGCGCTAGTCGAAAATTGACGTATTTTTACTGTTTTCGAAAATCCCCTCGAAAGCACTAAGAAATTACTTCGTGTGACAAAATTTGAATTATCTTGGTTCATGTTGCAGACAAAAATTCAAATTTTGTCACACGAAGTAATGTCTAAGTGCTTTCGAGTGGATTTTCGAAATCAGTAAAAATACGTCAATTTTCGACTAGCGCTTGAGTCCAAATGGGTTATCGCGGAAAAAAACCTTAAATAGAGATTTATTGGAAATTGTCCATATTCTTAATGGCACTTTGATGTAATTTTTTAAAAATTGGTAGTTTCAAGCCACTAGAAAAAAACTCCCAAAAAATGCATATTTGCATCATTTTTTGCATTTTTGTCCATGTTGCGTCACGAAATTTTGTTTGTAAACCTCAGATTCGGATTTAGTACCCCCGAAAACTTTAAGGAGCGAACAAATCAAAACTACCCCACAATTTGTATGGTAAGAATACTATATGAATGGACTATTAAGGCTTGTCGTTTTTTTAATTCATAAACTCGTAACCCTGGGATAAATATCAGGAAGGGTAGCGTAGAAGGGCATGTCTAAGTGAGGGTTTATTAAGGTCTAAGCCAAATATGTTAGAATTATTGACCCTATACTCAACATACTTTACAGGGATTCAATTCATCCTTGGTCGGTATGATCGTATTGGAATCTAAAAAGAGTCGTAGATCGAAAATGATGTGGATTGGTATGTAAACCGATCATTTCTAGTAAACAGGTGCAGATGGCACACAAAAAAGCGTAAATGGCGTTGGATTGGTCACACACTGAGGAAACCAAACGATGAAATTGCAAAGCAGTCCTTTGAATGGAATCCTCAGGGTGCACGGCGGGTTGGAAGACTAAGAAGAACATGGAAATCAACTGTCTTAGCGGAAGCAGAATCCCAGAGAAAGACGTGGCCATAGCTAAAGTACCTTGCAGCAGACCGTGAAGGATGTAGACGTTTTGTTGACGCCCTATGCCCCAGCCGGGGTTACAGGATACGATGATGAAATGGCACGCATATAAACATTACCCGTGTTTGTTTGGGATTTTATGTATAGTACAGTGAGAAATTCCCAATAAAACGCATCGGTAGCTGCCTATATTTTTGTATATCAAATAGGGTACCCCTGAATAGCTGTCGCAACACAAAAATTTGAATTTTATGAAAGGTAAAAGTAGAAATAAAGCAAAACTATTAACAAAACTAACTTATGTTGACGTAAAATATGAAATATAAATATACAGGTGTGTTTGTTAACGTGAAATTTCTTGAAATTTCTTGAAAATTTTCACAATTTGCTGTCAGAAACCATATGAGAAAAACCCCAAGTTTGGGAAACTTGGTGAACATTTCACGTTACCAAAAAGGCATTATATTTATATAATCTATGATTCAAATTGAATTTTTGTGTCCCTTTCTTCTTTGTTTCCCATTTTCAGATTCGAAAATTGATTTTGAGCTTTAAAATAGAAAAAAAGGTGTAGGGGTTTGTTGGTAGACTATGGTCAAAGTAGAAAAGTCGTCATTTAGTCTGCTATTACACGAGGACTTTTTGTCAACTTTTTTTTCAAAATTAAATGAGTGCGAGGTGAAATCAGATATTTTTTACTATCACTTCCCTTAAAAAGCTGCGAATAGCAAACTGCGAATTGCATGAGTAATTTGTTTGATTACCATTATAGATTCGAATTGCCATAAAATATATGTAAACCCATTAAAATGGGTGCTAAAAAAATGTGAAGTTAAATTCGAGCGAATTTTTCATTCGCTGCTTTGTGGAATGCGTCCTGGTGCCCAATTCCGCAAGAGTGAGTTTTTTACACAAAAATTCGTGTACACATCGGATTCCGCAAGAGTGAGTTTTAAGTTTTTGACAGAGAACGCATGCATAATCAGTCAACTTTATTCACACTTGTTTTCGGTGTGAATAGAATGTGTACACAGAAAATCATTCACCCTTGCGGAATTGGGCCTGATATTGTGGATTGCGAATTTACGTTTGACAGTTCGCAGAATATAATTATCTTGATGGTCACCTATAAATAAATAAATTGGGTGGCGCAACAGCTCATGGAAAACCAGGGCCTAGTGACTTACAACTCACAACCATTCCTGTGTGCGTATTTGTTGGCAGGAATGGAGGGGACCTACAGTTTTTTGCCGAGTCCGAACGGCTAAATGAGATGCACTTTTTCATGACAAGTATACTCTTGGAGGATTTGTCAGTTCCTCGCAAGAGGCAGTACCTCGAATAAAAAATTTCTGTTTTTAGGTGGCACGGCTGGGAATCGAACCCACACCTTCGGCATGACAGTCCTACGCGCTAACCATCAAGCCACGAGGTACTACTTGATGGTCACTTATATTAAAAGTATAAAAATGCTAAATTTTACAATTAACACTAATTTAACAACCATGCGGATATGATAGACCCTGCTTAGACTGTGATTGCGCATGCCCCATGCGGATGAGTTTATGGGTAAGATTTTATCCTCACAGATTTTAACTACAAAACCATCGTCATGACGAAGCCCAAAGTAACAATCTAAATAGGAACAAATCACTCAACATAACTCTACTCTACGAACATAGCCTTCAGGAGTTCGAGATACAAATATTATCAATCGTACCAATAACGAAACACAAGAGTTCTATTCAGTCTAGTTCGATACTCGAACAAACGTCAAAATTTTATCGGCAGTAGGATTCTACTTTAGCTTTTATCGGCAGTGATCCTACTGCCGATATTGTTTTTGTTATTCGTGTAAAATCTTACTGTCCTACAGATAGCTTTTCCAAAAAAACACGGGTATTGTAAATAAATATGTATTAGAAGCTTTGGACGTTCTTCATATGGAGGAAGGCTAAAAAGATCGTCCTAGCTAAGTCTACGAAATGCAAAAAGTTAAAATCTTTGTTGGATGACTTCAATACGATTAATGTGAACTTGATAATATAGCGACCAGACCTGAAATGGATATTCTAAAAGTGGGATCGGAGAATTCTTTTGAACAGCATTTAATGAATTCAAGAGAAGAGTTACATAGCTTTGTTTTTGCTTATAATGTTGTCAATATGTTCAATAGAGAGTCGCATAAAAAACCTAAATCACGGATCGAAGGAACAATGGGAATGGGTTCATTATTTACAAATGGATAACGCTAAGGGGTATATGACATTTGACATTTTTTAACGTTGAGTTTCAGGAGGTTTTTTGGCACCAAATGTAAAGTTTATCCAAATCCATTTGCAGAGATTTGAAATGTTTTTAGTCTCGAATAACCCGAGAATAATCACTGATCTCTATTGCGGGCTTATCTTATTCTAGATAAAATATCGTTGTCAACAACTGCAAGCGTTTGTAAAAATATTAGATTGATAGTTTAAAAAAAAAAAGTATGTTGCAAAAGAACTACTAAACATTTTTCAATAATGTTTGTCGAAAAGAGATCAAACAATGATATCGAGTCTAGGCTAATTTTATTCTGCACCACAATTCTGTAATTAAGAATTGGTAAGGTTTGGAAAAAAAAATAATAAGAAGTTTTAAAAAGCTACAAATATTTACTGAATAAATAAGTTTGTATTTTGAAAGCAAACAGTGCAAAACTTTGGTTTGGGCTAAGCGGATTTAAATTTAATTTAGAAGAAAACTAATGGACTTTACAAAAATTGAATATTGTAGGTATTCCCATTTTGTATAAACCTTTATAAAATGTCACTTTTTTTACCCAACCAACAAGTTTTTGACTTTTGTTCCATCTTGTGCTAATTACCTTTTATTTAAATACTTGAACTTTAAGTTAGTTGAACTACAAAACAAGAATGAAATAAAATTGTTTGTCTGATTAAATACAAGTTCAAGAACTTGTTGTTTGATGTAATAACTAAAAATTTGGCCCTCTTTTAAATGTTGTTATTTCTCAAAGACTTCGGTTATGTTTAATAATAATATGCCTGAATAAAATGTTAGTCAAAATGGCTAAGTGTAGAATAAACTTAAACAAAACAAAAGAACAGCTAAAAATAGCTTAGATATAAACCTCAAATTATTACTCACTAAATAAAAATATTCTTCTACATCAAAGCTGAAGGCTTAAATTACGAACACTCATTAAGAACTTTATACATCATAATTTTACAAGACAAAAACCAGACAAAAGTAAATTCACTACAGGCAATTTAGACTTGCATTCTAAACGATGACTAATGCCCTGCACCCATTTTACAATAATTGTATACACATTATATGATATCTCAAGAATATGAAATTTCAGACAAAGAATATAAAAATCATTCGGTCAATTCAAGCTTTGAAAGGAACTAAGAACCACTCAGGTCAAGAGTGTTAATTAAACGACTCAATGAATCAATTACCAAGTCAACTGTCATACATCTTCTGCTATTATAGAGGGAAATTAATTTGATCATTTTATGTTTTCTTATACTATGTGCGTGAACAAAAATAAAGTAAAAATATTATAAATACTACCGAAACATGATTTTAAATTCCTAAGAGCTCAAATTACAAGGTTGAATATCACTGAAAAATTAAATAAAACATCTACCGCACTTGATGACCTTGACAATATGACAATATTGTGATCCAATAAAATCAATTTTGCGATATCGACAAAATTATTCATAATAAAATAATTTGTTGTTTTGTTTTGTAGAAAAAAACCAAATCCAATAATGTTTTGAAAAGTAAACTTAATGCACTATCACGTCGCACGAACTTGTTGACATATATTTGATGTTGCAATTCCAAGGGATTTATTTTAGAAAGCTCTTAAGGACTTAACTAAAAGCAAACAAACTATAAACTTAAGTCGACTAATTTTCAATATAACTTGAGGTGCTTAGAAGCAGAAATAAATCGTTTGAATTTTAACTTTAACTTTAACTGGTTGATATTTTAAGTGACTTTTAATTTTATAAACTTACTACTTTGCCTTAACTGAAACTTATTTATGTTTATCACAGGCATAAAGAATGTTCATTACGAGTTTATTTTTACTTTCGGTATAGTGGTTGTAGGTTTTTTTTGCCTTTTCAACAAAATATAATTATGTATGATTAATTTAAAAGAACAATAGAACGTGATTTTAAACGAAGAATTGGTGAGGTCAGTTTCTTAAATTTTTAAACAATGATATAGAGCAAAAAGATATCAACTAAGTACGTGCTAGATATAAGTGGGAACACAAAAGATTGAGAATTGGTAGGAGTGAGAACAATTATACGTTTAATAAGTGTATCGAATTGCAGTTTATTTTATGTGTCACGATCATTAAGTTTATATGAATAAATCAAAATAAATACACACATTGTGTATACAACTTTAGAACGAAAAAAAAATGTATTTTAGATATTCTCGAATAACAAATTGATGTGCATGATTGGATCACATGAATTTGCATTTATATCTAATTTTTAATATTGGTAGAACATTTTAGTGTAATTGTTCTCGACACGAAAGAAATATTCTTTTCATAAAATTCTGTGGTCTTAAAGAATCCATCACCAAGGCAAAGATGTTAACGGAGAAGAAGCGTACGATTAAGTGATTTCAGATTTTTAATTTAAAGTCTTAAATTCTGCACGGGCCATCAAGATATGAAGTTGATTATGCAATAGGCGTTTTTCTTTTTAATTCAGAAAAGCGCTCTGAACAGAGTCCGAATGTCAAGCATGTTCTGAACATCATCTGAGCAAGTTTGTTCTGAGCACCCTGAAATTTTTTTGAAACACACCTGAACTAAATAATGAATAAATTGGGTGGCGCAACAGCTCGTGGAGAACCAGGGCCTAGTGACTTACAACTCAAAACCATTCCTGTGTGCGTGTTGTTTGGCAGAAATGGAGGGGACCTACAGTTTTTTGCCGACTCCGAACGGCAAAATGAGAAGCACTTTTTCATGACAAGTATACCTACTCTTGGAGGATTTTTCAGTTCCTCGCAAGAGGCAGTACCTCGTATAAAACATTTCTGTTTTTAGGTGGCACAGCTGGGAATCGAACCCACACCTTGAACACTAGCTGTCAGATGCTATGTGTTCCAGCATTTAACTCTATCTGCTCAGTTAGAGTGCGCTCTGAACAAACTCAGAACCCACTGAGAACGAAAAAAGAAACACAACTTTTTGTTTGACAGTTCAGACTCTGCTCTGAATTAAAAAAGATAAACCCCTAATGTATCATCTCAGTAATTGGTTTTGGGGCTAAATTAATGAAAAATAAATGTCCGTAACCTCGTGGCGTGATGGTTAGTGCGTAGGACTGTCATGCCGAAGGTGTGGGTTCGATTCCCAAGCGTGCCACCTAGAAAAAAAATGTTTTATCCGAGGTACTGCCTCTTGCGAGGAACTGACAAATCCCCCAAGAGTATACTTGTCATGAAAAAGTGCTGCTCATTTAGCCATTCGGACTCGGCAAAAAACTTTAGGTCCCCTCCATTCCTGCCAACAACACGCACACAGGAATGGTTGTGAGCTGTAAGTCACTAGGCCCTGGTTCTCCACGAGCTGTTGTGCCACCCAATTTATTTATTTAAATGTCCGTAACATCCGGTTATATAAAATCGATTAAATAATAAGGAAAAATTATGTTCAAGGGTTTTTATGATTGCATATCTATTTTTGTATTTTTGTATTTTGCTCTCTAAAAGTACTGGAAACTGCTAGGACGCCAATACGGCCCTAGGCTCAATGAAAGGAAAAACCCCATGCACACGTCCGCGTGATAGAGAGCTAACGTGCAGGGGGACCGAATGGATGCCGGGATAAGCAGACAACCCAGCTTTGCTGCTCAGGGCACAAACTTGTCCTCGGGATGGTTAAAAGCCCCTAAAGGCGGATGAACAGCAGGTGGCGGTCACCGGTCAACGCACGATGAAATGCTTCACCTTAAGATCGGTATCCTGGGCATCAGCGAAACTAGGTGGAAAGGAAGAGCCGAATACAGATCTTACTCTGGGCAAACGAGAATGCTGTATTCCGGCTGCATGGTGTCGGAATTATGTTGAACGAAGAGGCGAGAGGCGTAGTCTTATATCCTGGGCGTCCATTTCTGCAAGAATGGCAGCAAGGTTCCGTTCAAAAATTCGTAACGTCACAATAATTCAGTGCGCTACGCCCCCACAGATGAAGCGACCGAGGAAGACAAAACCGCTTTCTACACACATCTCAACTCAGTTTACAGAGATGTTCCGAGAGCTGACATCGTAATTGTCATGCGAGATCTCAATGTCCAAGTCGGATCAGACAACTGCGGCCTGGAACACGTCATGGGGAAAAATGGCTTGGGGTCACGGAATGAAATTGGCGATTTGCTGATCGATTTTTGTAACGCCAATCGTCTTGTACTGGGTGGGACTGTGTTTAAACATAAGACTTACAACAAAATCACCTCGGTACATCAAACTGCAAACCAAATTGTCAATGTGCGATGATCGAAGCATTAGAAATGCCCATATGGGAAGCGACCACCATTTGGTTGTCATAGTCTCATGCTATGAACTGCAGCTGTACAAGTTCAACGACAATCACAGGGTGCAGCAAGGAGTCCGAAGTTCAATACAAATGCTTTAAGTGATCCCAACATATGTCATAACTATGTCACCAACCTTAACGACAGAGCTTCGTCATAAAACGGAATTCAGCACTCAACAAGTGATGAGATGTGGGGTGATATAAAGAGTGTTTTTATGGAGGCTGAACCCGAAACTGCACCCAAGCAGACGAGAGTTAGAGACTCTTGGATATCCCAAGACACCTGGGATAAATTCGAGCTTCGCAAATCGTTGAAGGTGCAAATAAATGCCGAAGTAGATGCTCAACGAAAGGCTGAATTGCGATAAGAGTATCGTCTAGCACATAAGATGGTCTATCGCTGTGTGTGAGACCTGACAAGAGGGTGAGGTTAGACGGTCTCGCAGAAAATGCGGAAAACGCTGCAACAAGAGGAGATATGAGGCAATTGTACCAAATATGTAAGGAAGTTGTCGGGAAAAAAAGCAACACAAATCGTCCTGTAGTGGATGTGGATGGTACACTTTTGGTATCAATCAAGGATCAGCTACGCAGGTGAAAGGATCACTTTTGTGCCTTGCTTAGTGAGGATTCCGTTGAGCAGAGTGCTGAAATGCCCCAGCTTAACGAGATGCGTAGATCTTATATGGGTATTGACATCGACCCTCTACAGTACTGGAAATCCAATCTTCGATAGCTCTTCTCAAAAACAACAAAGCAGCTGGACTTGAAGGAATACCAGCCGAATTCCTGAAAGCTGACCCCGTCAGAACGGCTAGTATTCTACATCCGTTGATACAAGCTGCGTGGGAAAACGAAATCTATCCCAGTGACTGGAAGGGTGGTGTGATTGGTTAGTTGACAAAGAAAGGTGACATTAAGAATTGCAACAATTGGAGAGGTATTACAGTTTTATCCGTTTTTCCAAAACTAATGGCAACCATCATTCTGGAGCGGAAAAAGGTTAGAATAGAGTCTACACTCAAAAGGCATGAAGCTGGTTTCCGCAGTAGGCAGTCGTGTGTCGACCATATCAACACTCTGCGTATTGTTCTTGAGCAGTCTGCGGAGTTTCAATCACCGCTTTACCTCATGTTCGTGGATTTTGAGAAGGCCTTTGACCCAGTCAACCGTGAATGGATATGGAGATCACTTCTTAGTAAGGGAATTCCCCCAAAAATTGTTGCCATTATAAGAGAGTCCTATAACAACGCAAGATGTTTTATTTTACACAATGGGCCAGCTATCCAACTCTTTCGAAGTGCGGAAGGGTGTGAGACAGGGAGATGTTCTATCGCCAATTCTCTTTCTACTGGCGATAGAAGTTGTCTTGACGGCCAGCGTTGGAACAGCGGAGAGACAAGGCATTCAATGGAGATCATTTGAAAGGCTTAGTCCGTTAAACTATGCCGGTGATATTTATGTCTCTTGGCAAATAATGTCAGTGGACTGAACGGGATGTGTCAAGCACTGAAGGTGAAAGGAGAGTCGAGTTGTCCTAAAAATAAATAACAAAAAGACAAAAATAGTGCTCACAGGCCGCTCCACACATCAGCGTATTTTCTTACAGGAGACGCCAGTTGAAGAGTTTGAACAATTAAACTACCTTGGAACCTTGGAAGTATTGTTTCAGTAAATGGTGGTACTGATCGTTCAAAGTAGAATAAATAAAGCTCGCGAAGCCTTCGGTTCTCTGCCCCAAATATGGAAATCCAGTCAAATCTCCTTACGCACAAAGTTGAGATTCTTCGAATCCAATGTCAATTCCGTGCTGATATTTGCTTGCGAAACCTGGAAAGTCAAGACTACCAGCTCGAAGAAATTGCAAGCTTTTGTGAACCGCTGTCTACGCCATATTCTAAAGATTCGCTGGCCAAAAATTATATCAAACGAAGAATTGTGGCGCAGGACAGGTAAAGAGCGGCTGAACGTTGGCATAAGAAAGCGTAAATGGCAAAGGATTTTTCACACACTGAGGAAACCAAACGATGGAATTGCAAAGTAGTCCTTTGAATGGAATCCTCAGGGTGCACGGCGGGTTGAAAGACCAAAAACAACATGGAAATTAACTGCCTTAGCGGAAGCAGAATTCCATAGAAAGACGTTGCCCGAGTTAAAATACCTTGCAACAGATCGTGAAGGATGGAGACGTTTTATTAACGCCCTATGCCCCAGCCAGGGTTACAGGACACGATGATGATTCCATCTATTCTTGGGGTTTAATGTTCTTAAGAACTCGAAATCCAAGAGCAGACTTCATCAAGTTCAATGGTCAAACAGAGGCAACTGGATTCGAGGAAGACTTGCACTGATAGAATCATAGGTTGATGATGACGTCAGTAAGTTATGAAAATATGGTTTAAATTCTGTGGGTGATAAAAATGAGGGTGCATAAAAAATAGCCCCACGTATCTCTCCGGCAATGTTCCACCATTCTCTGATTGAATTACTATGTTTTAAACTATTTACTTAGTTTTGAAAATAGACTGTCTTCTTCATTTAACACAAATTCACGTATTTATTGTTAGCAAAATTTTGAATATTTCTGCATATTTCTGTATCGAGGTTAAAATTTCTAAACAGTTTGAGGTGTTTAAACGCTGTTTCCTTGGCCAAATATTAAACTAAGTCAAACCGGTTTCATGAGCTCAAACTTAATGTTTCGGGTAACAGGTACGAAAATATTTAAAAAGTAGGTAAGTACGCAATTTTATTTTTTGTCTGTTTTTAAATGCTTTAAAACCTACCCACTGGACGGTTTGACCGATTAATATAAGACTTGGTGCAAGGAATGTTAAGTTTTTCATGTAGTACGAAAAATGATATTCTGGTTAAGTTTGAATGGCTATATCTTTGTCATTCTTGAATTAAAATGCCTTTTTGAATATGTCATATCGAAGCCTTGTGCTTCTTGAGCAAATCTTGAGCTCTGCTCCCAAAGAATTTATGCGTAATTTAGTAAAAAAAAAACAAGAAATCTTTGATTTTTCGATTTTGTTTGGTTGAATTTGTTACATTTTCCTGCAAAGCCCATCCATTTAAATTTAATTTTGAATAAAAAGTTTGTAGTATAAAATTGTCAAATTGGGCCTAGTTTCCAAGGTAAATCAAACATATTGAAAATGGGCTAGTGTGTGACTATTCCTTCATGAACACAAGGATGAATTAAGTATAGGATTTTTGGTTTTAAGTATGCTCATTGACTCGTGGTACCTCGTGGCATAATGGTTAGTGCGTTGGATCTTTGAACGTAATTGTTCTTTTATACCTCTCATTTCCCGGTATATTCAATAGCCCATCAGTCGGATTCAGCATACAATTGTAAGTCACGTTCATTTCTGTTGACTAACAACACTTAAACTGCACAGAGGTTGAGAGTGTAAGGAACTAAGTATTCACTTGAGAGCGATGGGATTTGAAACATTTTGTTTAAACTTAAATTCTTCAAAAAATCTAGATAAAATGGTGAAGATCTAATTAAGATTAATGATAATTTACTAAAATGTTTGCTTTTATAAATTTCAAAAAAAACTCCACTTATTCTGTGTATATTGTATAATATTCAAAGCGAAAAATATTTACCTTGTCATAAGCTATTGAGTCATTTATTTATCCTAAATTAATAAATTATATAAGCCTTAAAATGGAAAGCAGTTATTTTTGGATGCATTTAATTACTAAAATAAGAGGAATTTGAGAAAACAAATTACTCACAACGAATTTGTAATCGGATTATAACAGGTTGTCAAACTCTTTTTGTGCTCTACGTAGTAGCCATTCTGGACACTGTCACATTCTAGTCCCAAATTACTTTTGTTTTGTTAGTAACAAAGTATATTCGCCCACATATCTTCGTGTTTACTTATAAAGTCTTTTTTTTATTTTATTCATAGTTAAAAACAATAAAACTCTTTTTTAATACTTATTAAGATGCAAAGTAGTAAAACTATCGTAAACATCTTTAACGTCGGAAAGCAAAATCTTTCCCATCGTTTAACTTCGCCCATAAAAGGTGTGTTTGGTGGCTCTGGACCTTTGGCACCTCATATAAGGGAAATTTGATAAAAAATATCCCATCAAATTGGTTAGTAATTGGCCAGAAGAGGTCAAGGGGTCCCAGAAATTGGTCAGCCCTAGATAACTTTTAATCAAGGCTTAAACTTTCTCGCTCAAGGTATTACATTTTTGCAAATTTCCCATAAATGAGGTGCCAAAAATCGTTTTGACCTTGAAATTTTTTCTAAAATTCATTAAATATTCATACAAAAAAATCTATGGCTGATCAATTACTGAAAATAGCTGACCTTTTACAACCGTGAAGAGGCCTTTCAAATTGCATATTTTTTTTTTAAATGACCCAAATGAGGTGCCAAAAGTTTTTTTTGTGACCTTGAAAAGAACTTCAAAAAATCATAGAAAAAAATCTATGGCTGACCAATTACTGAAAATAGTTGACCTTTTATCACGATCTAGAAATCTTTCGGATGGTATAAAATTTTGGAAAATTTCCCTTAAATGAGGTGCCAAAAATCACGCGTGACCTTGAGCGACCTTGAGAAAGTTTAAGCCTTGATTAAAAGTTATCTAGGGCTGACCAATTTCTAGGACCATTTGACCTTTTCGGACCAATTAGATGGGATATTTTTTATCAAATTTCCCTCATATGAGGTGCCAAAGGTCCAGAGCCGTGTTTGGTTACTTATGTAGCACGAAATTCAAAAACTGTCAAATTATTGAAAGAAGGAGACGAATCTTAACAAACGTGTTGAACCAGTTTTGTGTAACTCTTGTGTATAAAACGTCAAACGTGACACACACTAGGTGTGCTTGTTAACGTGAAATTTTTTGCAAATTTTCACAATTTGCTGTCAAAAACCATAGGAGAAAAAACCCAAGTTTGGGAAACTTAGTGAAAATTTCACGTTACCAAACAGGCATACTATCAAACAAAACAGACTTAAAACACACACAAAATAAAATACGCATTGGCGTGGGTTTTAACAGTTGTTTACATTCTGCATACAGAAATGTTATATCTGTTTGTTATCGTGAAATTTCTTGCAAATTTTCACAAATTGAGAAAGGAAATAATTTCCCCTCCGTTGGAAAGCTTGCGAATTTTTGCTACACAAATTTCTGTGAACACGAAGTGTTACAACTACTGTCAAAAATCGTAGTGGTCAGTCACAGAGGGAAATTATTTGCTCTCTCATTGTGCTCTTTCGATGCAGCATTTTTGAGTTAAAAAACAGGAATTTGTGACAATTTGGGAGAATTTGTGAAAATTTGCAAGAAATTTCACGATAGCAAACAGACCTATCGTGCTCTCTTGTAGCAACTTTTTGAAGTTAACAAACAATAATTTGTAAAATGTAGTGTGACGTCCGTCGTACGAATTCGTACGAAAAAACCAAACAGACCTAAAATCAAAAATTGTCAAAGTAAAAAGTCATTCACAATGAATAAAAAATTGAATGTCAATGAAATATCAAAATAGTCGTTGGTCACTTTCATGTGAATATCCCTAAGATTACTAGGTAGTTCTGTATGAACGCACAACCTCATTTAAAAAAATATTATTATCAACGCATTCGTTTTAAAAATATTACTATTACACTTTCTATGATCTACGATTGGCGTACTTAGGCGCTATCTTCGTACAATAATATTTAAATTTACATTTTATTTGCTTCTAATATTCATATCGAACAGTTTTGCAAAAGAAATATTTGACACAAACAACTATTCCCATTTCAGCTGAGCTAATAAAATATAACTATTGTAACCTACAAATGCGCAGTAGAAAAATGTATTCATTTAGAAACTCATGAATTAACTGGAGTCTTAACAGAAAATAATAAAAACAAAAAATTCTTATTTTCAATAATAACAGCCTTGAAAATAACCTATTAAACTTACTACGAAAATATATGTACCTTTCAGGTTGAATTGGTTACATCGTAACATTTTGTTTTTAAAAGCCGCACGAGTTTAAAATTAACCCGGAAGATATATTCTTAAGTGCTTTTAGGGCACCGTTATTTAATACACAATAAACAATATGAATCACAAAACAGTTACAATTTGTATGGTTTCCTTTTTTTTTTAATTTTATTTAAGAAGAAATTTGTTCCAAAGAAGAAGATAAGGAAAAACTTTAAAGTAACTAAATGAATAAATTTGAATGAAATAAGAATAATATTAAAAGTCCGCTTCCTTACTCGAAATCATATATGTATGCATGTATTGGAAAAATATTTCAGCTGGCAGTTGAAATAATAAATTATAAGATTAATAAGAAACAAAATTCTACTTCATAAAAATAACTTGGGCAAATATTTATATTTGAATACATAAATTTTTTTGTTCACTAGATTTTGGCGCGCGATCCAGACGTGCATTGTATGTTTGAATTATTCATTTTTTTTAATAAATGAAATTTGTAACGTTAGTTTCTTTATTATGTTTGTAGGTACTGTGTTAACCGAAAGTCTTTCAAACCGAATCTAACTTTGCCGAGATCATAAAAAAGGAACAATTGATTAAAAAAAATACGTATACGCCACAGTTTACATTAAATACTTTATGAAGCTAGCTTTATTCTTTGCAGATGATTAGTATGTTTTTTGATTCTTTTTGATTAAATAACGTGCATTTGTCTACTTTATTTTCAGTCGGTCTAGCAGATAGTACTTTTCGATTTTGCTTTTTAATTATAAAAATAAAATTCTATATAACTTTCTATGGGCACATGGCGTCACGGCACCTAGCAGTCAGCAGATGAGTAGGGTTCAATTTTTTCAATTTAGCACTCAATGTAATTTCCATAAGAGAAAACAATAAAATGGTCTAGAAAACATTAATTTTACTAATTATTTACATATACATATGTATATGAACTGAAAACGATAATAGAATAAGAATGTATGTGAGTTTGTAAATTTTAAGAAACATATGTTTCGAAACTTGAAAAATGAATAATTGCCTTTATTTTGCAGATGAATAATATAAACAAACCTGTATTGAATGGTTGATGTTGTTTTCCAAATTATTCTCATGTCGTCAGTCAAAATGATATCATGTGCGTAGTCATGGAAGGGGGCTTAGAGAACTATAGAGTCAGTTAGATATATTCATAGAAGGAGCTTTCTGATATTTTTTGTATGAGGGTACATATAGGTATTTGCATATATTCATGCATTGTGTTTGTGTATTTGTATCCTTAGCCCAACTTTCACAACTAGCAAATCTCTTGGGACCAGTAACACCCTTAATTGAACAAACAAATATTTTTTAAATGGAGTTGAAACAAAATTGGAGTAGTCAAGTTGGAAAACTACTCAATTTAAAATAAAAGTTAGTACCTTTAAAAATATGCTCTTAAATAAGAATCTGGTTGACTTTTGTTAACGTTTCTAAGTTAATTAAGTTTTTTTCCAAACCGAAAACAAATCAATGTATAAGTAGGATATTTAAAAAAATATATATTCTTGCTATACTTACTTACTAAAGGTGGCGCTACAGTCCGGGGTGGACCAGGGCCTCAACCAACAAGCTTCTTCCAGCAGCCGGCTCGGTTTCTAGCTAGCTGTCTCCAGTTTCGCACGCCAAGTTGGTTGAGGTCCTCTTCCACTTGCGTGCCCCACCTTTTACGCTGTCCACCTCTACTGCGTTGTTGGATTCAAAGACTTTCCGGGCCGGAGCATTGGTGTCCATTCGCTCTAGGTGACCCAGCCATCTTAGTCGTTGGCTTTTCACTTTTGTGGCTAGGTCGGTGTCGCTGTACAGCCCATACAGTTCGTGGTTGTATCTTCTCCTCCATTCCCCATCTATGCAGACGGGACCAAAAATCACCCGGGGTTGGATTCAAAGACTTTCCGGGCCGGAGCATTGGTGTCCATTCGCTCTTGGTGACCCAGCCATCTTAGTCGTTGGCTTTTCACTTTTGTGGCTAGGTCGGTGTCGCTGTACAGCCCATACAGTTCGTGGTTGTATCTTCTCCTCCATTCCCCATCAATGCAGACGGGACCAAAAATCACCCGGAGAATTTTCCTCTCGAAACAGCCTAACGCGTTCTCATCCACCGTTAGCAGTGTCCATGCCTCTGCACCATACATCAGGACCGGGATGATAAGCGTCTTATACAGGGACAGTTTAGTTGCTCGAGAGAGGGCTTTGCTTCTCAATTGCCTTCTTAGCCCGAAGAAACAGCGATTGGCAAGAGTAATTCTTCGTTTGATCTCAGCACTGGTATCGTTCGCTGAGTTTATAGCGGATCCTAGGTAGACAAAGTCTCTGACCACCTCAAAATTATAGCTGTCTATAGTGACGTTCTGTCCTAGACGTCGGTGTTGGGTGTCCTTTCTTTTTGACAGCATATACTTCGTTTTGCTTTCATTCACCGTTAAACCCATCTTCTTGGCTTCCTTCTCAATGCTCACAAAAGCACCACTGACATCACGCTTTGTTCGTCCCATTATGTCAATGTCATCAGCGTAAGCGAGTAATTGGACGGACTTTTGAAAGATTGTGCCTCTAGTGTTGACGTGAGAGTTTTGCACTATTCTTTCAAGAACGATGTTGAAGAAGTCGCATGACAGCGCGTCGCCTTGCCTAAAACCTTTTTTGACATCAAAGGTGTCGATGAGGTCTTTGCCGACCTTGATGGAGCAGCGTGCATTCTCCATCGTCATCCTGCACAAACGGACGAGGCAGGGATGCCAAAACTAGACATTGCTTTATATAGCATACGCGGCCTTGAAATCGATAAAAAGGTGGTGGGTATCGATTTGAAACTCCTGGGTTTTCCCCAAGATCTGCCGTAGTGCGAATATTTGGTCGATGGTGGACTTCCCTGGCCTAAAGCCACACTGATATGGACCAATCAGGTTGTTGACGAATGGCTTCAGGCGTTCACAAAGTACGGCAGAGAAGATCTTGTAGGCGATATTAAGAAGGCTGATGCCTCTGTAGTTGGTGCAGTCCAGAGGATCGCCTTTCTTGAGGATCGGGCAAACAATGCTGAGGTTCCATTCATCGGGCATGCTTTCCTCCGACCATATTTTACAGATGAGCTGGTGCATACTCCTAACCAATTCATCGCCAGCCGCTTTGAATAGTTCAGCCGCAAGGCCATCAGCTCCAGCAGCTTTATTGGACTTAAGTTTAGATATGGCTATCCTCACTTCGTCAAGATCGGGTGGACGGAATTGTTGGCCAACGTCGTCCAAGTTGAATGGTGCAGTTAGCATGTTAGCGGAATTCGGTTCGTCATCGCCGTTATACAATTTGCAGAAATGATTTTTCCATATCCTCAGCACTGACTGCGATCCCACCACGATGTTCCCCTGATCGTCTTTGCAGGCTTCGGTTCGGGGCTTGTAACCTTGGGAGGTTCTTTTTACTTTTTGGTAAAACTTCCGAACTTTATTCCTGCAGTGGCATCTCTCTAACTCCTCGATCTCGCGCTTCTCATGCTCTTTCTTCTTCCTTCTAAGAAGCTTGTGTTCCTCTCTCCTCTTCTGCTCGTAGAGCTCGCGAGCAGCTCTGGTCCTTCTATGCAGCGCCGCTTTGTATGCCTGTTGTTTGGCTGCATGTACTTGCCGGCATTCTTCGTCGAACCAGGGGTTTCGCTGTGGTGGTCGTGCAAAGCCCAGCACGTCAGAGGCGGCATCTCTGATGGCTTCCTGGCAGTTTTTCCACTGGTTCTCGATGTTTGCAGTTGGCGGCAAAGGACTAGTTAAGAGGGCGCGAGAGACTCAATCGGAAAAGGACCTGGCGATTTCCTGCGACTGTAGCCGTCCGACGTCGAACTTCCTCACAGTATTTCCCTGTTTTGGCTTTGGTCTGGATATCCGTAGCATTACCTTTGCTACAACGAGGTAGTGGTCCGAGTCAACGTTGGCTCCTCGGAATGTTCGGACATCCTTGATACTGGAGGAGTGCCTTGCGTCGATCGCAATGTGGTCAATCTGGTTAGCGGTTGATTGACCAGGAATTCGCCATGTCCCCTTGTGTATATCGAGATGCGGGAACTGCGTACTAGCTACCACAACGTTTCGCCCCGCAGCAAAGTCGATTAGCCTGAGGCCGTTATCGGAGGTGGTGTCGTGCAGGCTGTATCTTCCGATTGTGCCACCAAAGACGTCTTCTCTCTCCAGTTTGACATTAAAATCACCCAAGACAATTTTAATGTCATAGCTAGGGCATTGCTCATATGTCTTGTCCAGAAGCTCGTAGAACTCGTCCTTGGTGTCGTCATCTTTCTCCTCTGTGGGAGCATGTGCGCATATCAGGCTGATGTTGGCGAATTTAGCCTTGATGCGAATTGTCGTGAGGCGCTCGTTCACATAGTTGAAACTCAAGACTTCTTGCCTAAGTCTGCCTCTAACGACGAATCCACATCCAATGAGACGCTGCCCTTGTGGTCGGTAACAGTCACCGTAGTAGATATCGCAGTCTTTCAGTTTTCTCTTGCCCGGCCCATCCCATCGCACTTCTTGGATCTGGATGGCGGTGATGTCTGCTTTGTAGCAGTCTAGGGCCTCCGCTAAATGTTCGGCTGCACGTGGTCTATAGAGAGACAGAACATTCCACGTGCAGATCCGAAGTTCGTTGTCCTTATTTCGTTTGCTTGGTTCGTCAACAGCAAAATCCGTCCGTATCCGAGGCTTGTTGGTGCTTCGCAACTAAGATAGCTTTACGTGGCCGGGAAGTCACCCCGACGGCACGACCCCCAACCTGGAGGACCAGACCCTATATATATAACTCCAAGGGCGGGGAGCCGGATTAACCGCTCCTTATAGGCCTGAGCTCCGAATATGTCGTAGTAGCCCGTATAAGGTGTTCACTAAGTAGTTCAGCCTAACTGGAACTGTAGACGCCACCGTTGATTCCATCTTGAGAATTCTTCCGCTGCCGCCTGGATGAAGGAGAAGTGCCTTAGTGGGAACACTCCTCCCCCCCTCTCTCGTTTGCTGCCCCCTAAAACCGTCCACAGGGATTGGAACCCCATCTTCAGTCAAAGGTACTAGGCACCCGATGTTCACCACTTGGAGGAGAGAGTAGGAGTTGGTAGACAGAGGGTTGCTTTGAAAAAAAGCTTGTGGACGCTTGTGTCCTCTTGAATGCACCGTGTCTACCCTTTGAACATCTATTCTTGCTATAAAATGTTTAAGAAGGGACGCAAAAAGTTTACTGCTAAACATAAATTTTAACTGTCGGAAAAAATAAATTTTAAGAACAAACATATTTTACGAAGAAAAAAACAATTCACGGATTATTTAAATCCTGGCTTTGTCCTTTTGTTTCCTTTTTCTTCAATCGAGTATTGTTGGTGTTTTTAATTTAACGTAGAGGTGGTTTGCTTGAACTTTATAGCTATAAATATTTAAGCATTTTAAAAATCAGTTTTGATTTTTTTAATAAAAGATCTATAAGCTCACATGTTTTATTATTCTATGACAATCATAAAAGTTATATCCGTTCATATAAAAGTACATTATGTACTATGTAATTAGAAAAAAAGTAACATAAACGGCACTATTTTTTTGCTTTTCTCTTATGGGAAATATGTACATTGAACGCCAAATTTAAAAAGATTCTATCCTCCTGATAGGGTTCACGCGCTGAAATGCAGATGGTGTGGAAAGCAACTAAAGAGGTTTCAATTGCCGCGTTTTAGTTTAGTTTAGTTTAGTTTTATTTTTTTGTCAATATCAGACAACATCTAAGGCTAACAAAATGGATTTACATCATTTAGAAAATTAAATAAAAGATTAATAATTTAATATACATTATTTTAATATAAATTTAAGTAAATTTAAGTAATATAAAAATAAAATAAAGAATTTAAAAAAATATATAGATAACAATATTTACAAAGAAGATTCACACATAATAAGAGACAATATTGTTTTTTTGAAAGTTTCTCTACTCATATTAATATTGTAGAAGTTGGTGTATTTATTAAATGTTATACTACAACGGTTGAACGGTTCATGATTTGCATAGCTTGTATCTTGTGTATTGCTTTTTTTAAAAATTGGTATGCCTTAGACAACGAGAATTTTGTTAACATATTTTAGAACATAAAGTGGTTGAAGCAATATTACCATTCAAAATATCATAAACGTAGAGGGCTTCAGAAAGCATCCTACGTTTTGCAAGGCTTAACAAATTTATTAGTTTTAAACGGCTTTCGTATGGAGGCAGCACAAAATTCTCGCGATTCCAATTGAAGTTTCTCAGTGCAAATAAAAGGAATTGTTTTTGTACGAATTCTAGTTTTTTAGCGTCGACATCAAATAAAGGCGAGCAGATGATGCTGCACTGCAGTACTCAAGAAGAGGGCGAACTAAGGAACAATATATTGCTTTGGTAGTGTAAGGGTCATTTAATTCTTTTGACCTAACACTTCACAAATCCTAATATGCTGTTGCTCTTAGAACAAACTTTGTCAATTTGTTGCTTAAAATTGCGGCGAGAATCGACAAGTATGCCCAAGTCTTTTAAAACTTCACTTCTTTCAATGTTTTTTTTCGTCAATAATATAGTTTATAAGACATACATTTTGTCTTCTAGCAAAAGAGATTACATTACATTTTGCGACATTTAACGACATACCATTTATATTGCACCATTTGACTAGAGTATTGAATATCTTTTTGCATTTTGAGCCCATCACTCACATTGTAGTGATAGCAAAAAGAACAGGGGACCAAGGTGGCTACCTTGAGGAAGACCCGAAGTAACATTGATTGCACGAGAATATACACCACAAAATTTCATATACTGCTTTCTGTCTGATAGATACGAAAAAATCCACTTTAATAAATTACCTCGTACTCCAATTTTCTGTAACTTAAAAGTTAACAACCCAATGTCAACTCTGTCAAAATGCTGAAATCGGTGTAGATTGTATTAACTTGGTTTCTGTTTTCTCTTTGCAGTTAAAATAAAAGAAGTGTTATCAGAAAGATTGGGTGCAGTGGACCTCCCTTTAAAAAAAACCATGTTGGTGTTCACCTAAAACTGGCTTCAACCCTACACACAATTTATCAGATATTAGCTTTTCAAAAACTTTTGGAATGGCCGATAATATGGCAATTCCTCTGTTATATTTTTATTCCGACCTGTCGAAACTTTTAAAAATAGGAGTTAAATATGATTCACGCCATATTTGTGGAAAAACAGGACATTCCAAAGATTTATTGAAAAGTTCCAAAAAGGGGTATTGCCAACGTGCCTGCAGTCATTTTCAAGAAAAGTGGGGTAATATCATCAGGTCCAGCACCTTTGTTGACACCTAAATTTTTGAATGCAAGAACCAATTCTCCAAGATTAATTGAAATTTGAGAAAGGTTTACAACGTTGCTTGTCATGTGATTAAATTCGTCATTGTTGAAGCTTATTGGTTCGGTATAAACTGATTCGAAAAATGATGCAAACATATCACATATTTCATTTGAGTCTTAATCACAAATAGAGTATAATTGATATTTAAATCTGCAGGCTTTATCGTTAATATCACCGTTGGCTAAAAAAGCGCACCAATTTATGTTTTTTATGTTATTATTGATTTGATCATAGTTTGCATTTTTAAAATCATAAACAAGATTGCAATTATTCACCAAGGACCGTGTTCTGTCTGCATAGAAATATCTTATTTTAAATATTATTAATTTTATAACTGCTCATAACCCATATGGATTTCTTTTTTCCTTATGTTTACTTATTTTGCATGTTAGGCCTATCTCTTTTCCTAACACTGCTGGCAAATCGCTGACATGATTCACAATGGTAAACAGCCACCTGCCGGTCAAAGTGAAAACTTATATCTGGGTTATTGAAATAAACCTCGATACAAAGCTAGATCCCATGTTGTTTTTGTAATACGTGTTAAAAGATAACCTCGACGCAGCTAATAGCATAATCACGTATCATCTGTGATGTAGTGTCATATCAATATGTCTGATTGTGTACTTCCCAAAACTACGATTTTCTACGAATTTTAGTACAATTCAACTTTTTTTTATATGAACTTTGACATAACTTTGGGCTTAATTCGTAGAAATATGCAGTTCTGGGATATACGCTAACAGATAATATAACTCTCATTGGGTAAACTTGGGTTGACAATTGACATGCTCGAACATTTATTGATAACAATAATCATAATACCTGACTTATAATTTTTCAGTAGTACAAACATATCAGTGACTACTTAGGTAATGATGACTTTTTTTCAGGTACAACAGGTGAAATACTAGCAAAAACCCTTTGAAAATAAAGGTATGCTTATGAAACTTGGAATAAATGTTCCATGTGTTATACGAACTGAGAATCAATAGAGTCCCTAAAAATATCCATGGTGAAAGGGTGTTTTTTTTAAGGGGGAAGGGCAAGTGTAGAATGTTTACCATAACACCCACGAAAAAACTCTTACACTCATAAAATTCGACAAAAATATTATCATATCATATGATCAGGTTTTACCCAAACAAATATTTTAGTTTAATAGACCTCCAAATTCTCCCCGTCTGCACCTCTTCAAATGCATCTATACAAAAAGCCAATGCGGGGATTTTGTGGGACTTTGGATATGTTATAGAGGTTGCAATTCTGCGTCGATTCCAATTTTAATATTTCATGAATTAATTATTTCAACCTCGGAACCCATTTTTACTGACCTACAAGTCAATTTTATACAAATTGCCCTTCTGCCTCAGGGGGGGGGGGGTAGATAGAGTTTTCCACCATACGATTTTTTCTTTGAAAATTCACGCCGTAAAATATAATTGACAAATTACAGGACATCCTGTATACAAATTTCGAAATTTTTGATTTTTCGTGTGTTGGTTTTTGTTAACTTTTCTTGCTAAAATTTTGTAAGTCAAATATTTTAAACCATTCAATTCAATAGAAACTTTAGTTTTAAACAAAAACTATGAACACAAGCAAACATATTGAAAAAATGGAAAAAAGTGTGACCATTCTATCAGAAACTAAAGGGGTGAAAAACAAACATTTTCAATGATAAAAACCCTTGAACGTTATTGGAAAGTTTTCCATTTCCAAATATTTTTGATAGGATCGTGGCTGCTTTGCGCTAGCCTTATTTACACGACAGGGAAGTTGTCATAATTTCTTACCATTTTTGACTGTTTTTTGTGAATGGTCTAAAATCTTCGTTTTTCATTTATCTGCCACGGTTTTTTTGTCAAGTGCAACTGACGTTTAATCTTGACATTATATTGGCTTCGTAAAAAATATTTTGATGACATCTATTTGCTATAATTATAACAAAATACAAGAAATAGTGAACTTGCTCATTCTTTTCTCGTCCATTGCCAGTAATCTTCAAAATATGTCATAATTTAACTTCGTATAAATGTATGTCATTTAGAATGGATTTTATCCATTATTTCCCACAGTTTTGTGGGTAAAATTCTGGTAGTTTGACAGTTGTGTAAATCCAGTGTAAGCCTGTCGAAAAATTGGTTACCAATAGCCTGAACTTTCCTGCAGTATACTTTGCATGAAGCCATGATGATCCTAGACTTTCCCTTATAGCAAGAGCTGCAAAATAGTCCAGTCAATAAAGTTTTTCACCTTAAAAAAAAATTCAACAGTTTTGAAACTTGGTACACTTATTCAGAATAGTCTAATGACGAAGTGTAAAATAGTTCCCATGAATCCAAGGCGAGCTCTAGCGGCAGGAACTTGCAACATTTTTATTTGTTTGTTTTTAGCTTTTGTCTTAGAAATTATTTTTTCGATCGAAAAATGTTCTGAGAAAGAAAGATAGCTTATGAAATTCTCTACAGTTATGATTATGACCAAAATTTCCATATCTCTTATAGTTAAAAAGTTATTTGCCGCCAAAAACTGATACTTCTTTAAATTAGCTCAAAAGCGCTACATTTTATATTCTTATGCATGAAATGCGATACTAGGAAAAACGGTTTAAGGGTTTATAATATGATCGGCACTAAAGCACTGACTATGACAAGAATGACATATGCTTGTACAGAATAGTGCTCCTTTTCTACACCAGGGGCAGATCCAGAGTAGAATTTGGAGGGTGACACTCATAAACTTTTCTAATACAGAAATTTTAATTTATACAAGGTGTCCAGTAAACATTGGATAATCCTGTAACGGCGTATTGCCCACTTTATGACTGCCCTAAAACTGTAAATAAAAATGGGCTATCTCAAAGGGTACTCAAAATATGTGCATTTTTTCGTTCAGTCTACGTTTTTTACTTACTTCTCGTTTTTGAATATGTATCACGAATACAAATGGATGAATTCCATCGATTTTCTTTTCCAGCAATTTTCTACACTCTTGGTGCGAAAACATTATTGCCAAATTTTATTAGCTCTTGGACTTTTTTATTAAAAAAAATAAATTTGTTTTTAATTACAAAAATTGAAAAAAGAAAAAATTAAAAAGTTGAAGGCTCTCTGCTATAAAAAATTCGTATGGAAACTGGTGGAAAACTTTTAAAAAAATTGGCGCAACAAATGTAGATTTCAAAATGGTATAATTCTTTACAGTATCTAGAGTAAATAGGTTATTATTATTGGTAATATGCAAAAAGAGCGAATTTAATAAAATAATTTACTTCGTTACGTCCAGTCAATGAAGGAAAAAAAATGCCATCACCTCGAAAAAAAAAATTCAAAAGTTTTGAAACTTGGCACACTTATTAAGAATGGTCTAGCGATGTTGTGTTGTATTTATCTTAGAACTGATTTGTCCTATCAAAAAACTTTCTGGTGAGAAAAATTATGAAATTCTCTAAACTATTGAATATGACCATAATTTCCATATCCCTTATAGTTATAAAGTTATTTGGCGCCAAAAGTTGGTACTTTTTCAAATTTCCTAAAAAGCCCTACATTTTATATGCTTGGGTACGAAGACCCAAGAGAGTACAAAATGCAGCGCTTCTTAGGTAATTGAAAAAAGTACCAATTTTTGGAGCCAAATAACTTTTTAACTATAAGAAATATGCGACCTTTAGTCCAAATGCGTTTCGCCCAGGTACAACAATTGGGCTCATCAGTTAGATGTTGTTGTACCCTTCTAAGACGCATAATTTATTAGTCGATGGTTACCGACACGTATAAAATAAACAGCACAAAAGCACTGTAAATTATATAATGTTCTAGTGTAATTTGGTTAAATTAGACAACTAGAAAAATATGATGGTAAAGCCCGTGGTCTGGCTTATAAGATTAAGAATAAAAACGTAAATAAGATTAAGAATAAAAACGTAAATAATCGAAAATTAATTATTTTTGTTTTTGTTTTTTTATCTTATACCAGCCAGACCACGGGCTTTACCATATATTTGTCTGAATTTAACCAAATTCCACTAAAACATTATATAATTTACAGTGCTTTTGTGCTGTTTATTTTATACGTGTCGGTAACCATCGACTAAGAAATTATGCGTCTTAGAAGGGTACAACAACATCTAATTGATGATCTCAATTGTTGTACCTGGGCGAAACGCATTTGGACTAAAGGTCGCAAAACTTTTAAATTTGAATTTCAATTCAAGAGTCCACAAAAACAAAAACAAAAATAACTAATTTTCAATTATTTACGTTTTTATTCTTAATCTTATAAGAAATATGAAAAATTTGGTTAAAATTATTGTATTTGAATTTTACAAGCTATTCTTCTGTCTCAGATTATGTTTTGATAAAACAAATAATTTCTAAGATAAACAAGAAAAACCGAAAAATAAATATGTTGCACATTCTTGCCGCTAGAGCTCGCCCCGGATTCATGGGGACTTTTTTACACAACATCGCTATACCATTCTGTGCCAAGTTTCAAAACTGTTGAAATTAATTTGAGGTGGAGGCATATTTTTCCTTTCGTTGACTGGACTAAAAAATTTAACTCCACCAGCGAAAATGTTTTTTTTACCTTTTTCACGTTACTTTTTTTAATCGTATGTTTCAGCCAGCTCTTTAAATGATTCCTCTTTCTCTGAATAAGAGTGAAACATTATTTCAAACCGAATTTTGTATTTGTTTATTTTTGTAGTTGGTGTCATTAACACTAGGTATTTAGTAACTACAACACAAAGATTCTGTTCGTAGGTTGCAGCTTGCCCTAAGCTCACTACTTACAAGATCATGAGTCTCAGTTTTGTCTGAAAATCCATTAGATAAAACAGGTTTTTAAATTTTAACAAGAAGCTACAAGAGAATACAAATTTCAATTTCAATTTTCCAAATACTACTGATAGTGCAGGCTTATTAACATATTTTTAATCGAAAAAAAGAAAAATTGTTAACAGCAGTTTAACGATTGAATATGGTGAAGGGGGTTATAAGGAATGTAAAAAAAATCTATTTCCCAGAAGCGGAGTTGGAGGGGGGATTTGGGGGGTGAAAAAGAGGGGGAAAATTATATTTTTGCGTTTTCCGACTAAAGTTGACCCCAAAATGAAAAATGTTTAATCGAAATGTTGTAGATCTGGCAAAAATCTACAACTTTCATATAGATCACTTTTTAACGTAACCTCAAAATTTACGAGATATTGGCAAAAAACCGTATTTTTTTCTGGTTTTTGTTTTTTGTTTTTCATTTTTCCAAAAATAGTTGAATTTAAATGAAACTTTGTGAAAATATATCTTGTTGTATCCTTAATTAGGATAATTTTTTTCAAGCATAACCATTGATTAGTTTTTGAGATATTCTATTTTGTTTGGAAAAAAATACTTTTTTCAAATAAAAAATGTACTTCAGAAAATCTTCGTACCAAGTTCACTTAAGGATCATTCGTTTTGGTTTTATATTTACTTTTATATGAAATAATGAAAACATATAGTAATCACGTACAAAAATGCGAAAAAAGCAAAAAAATCATTTTGCATCAAGCAATTTTTTAATAATGGTTGATAAATTGTACAAAATATTTGGAAAATGCAAAAACTAATCACACCATGGAGTTCTACGGAAAAAATACATACATAAAATAGTGTTTTATTATTTGACCCGAGACAAAAGTTCTGCCGATACCGCAACGATATTGCGAGAGATATTCATTTCAGTACACACAGTTTTAAATGAAAAACAAAAATAATAGTACAAGAGCCGACACCAAATTTTTGGAGAGGATATATAACCAGAATCTGAGTATGAAGGTTTATAGGTACATGTATTATGATATCAAATACCAAAGCTAGACAGGTTTTTTTCTCAGCCTTTGGTGGGGATGGGGGTTCAAAACCAGCTTGGTTTCCTAATAAAATTTAATGGTCAATAACTCTTCAATGCACTTTAAAAAAAATAGGGAATGATGCTCTGTCATTTTCCCTTAGTCTGTTGACTTTTACCTTGATGATCCAATCAATAGGACCCATGATATAAGCTTTTCAAGCAAACCTTATCGGCTTTTTTTTTGGAGACTTTATTTTGTTGATTTTTGTTTTGTTTGAAATATTTGAAAAAGGGGTGATATGGTCCGCATAAAATGGTTATATCTTGAGTTGTGTATATCAGACTGTAATAATTGATTATTTTATACAAAAGTTAATCTAAAAACAAAACTAATGATCCTTAAATGAACTCGGTACGATGATCTTCTGAAGTACATTTTTCATTTGAAAAAAAGTATTTTTTTCCAAACAAAATTGAATATCTCAAAAACTGATCAATGGTAATGCTTGAAAAAAATTGTCTTAATTAAGGACACAACAAGACATATTTTCACAAAGTTTCATTTAAATTCAAATATTTTTGGAAAAATGAAAAATAAAAAACAAAAACCAGAAAAAATACGGTTTTTTAACAATATCTCGGAAATTGTGAGGTTAAGTTAAAAACTGATGTATATGAAAGTTGTAGATTTTTGCCAGATCTACAACATTTCTATTAAACACTTTTCATTTTGGGGTCAACTTTAGTCGGAAAACGCAAAAATATAATTTCCCCCCTCTTTTTCACCCCCCAAATCCCCCCTCCAACTCCGCTTCTGGGAAATAGATTTTTTTTACATTCCTTATAACCCCCTTCACCATATTCAATCGTTAAACTGCTGTTAACAATTTTTTTTTTATAAATGTGTAAAAAGCCTGCACTATGATAAGTGAATATCATAATCACATTAATGAACAATAATAATGTGACCTTAGGTCATTTCAACTTAAAACCAAAATGTTCTTACATGACAAGTCTTAAAAATCGTGTTATCTTAAATTGTATTCTTTGGGGCCGGAAAGTACCCTGAGCTTTAGAATCAACAAAATTATATTTCATAAATATTTTTTTTACAAGTTAAAAACTAGGTATGATTCAATCCTTTTTTTTTTAAACATAATTTAATTTTAGAATTTTGCTATCGCGTGTCACTTCTTGACTTTTAATGTTAATTAAAAGTCAGTGTAACACTTGAGACTCATATTCCAAAACCAGATACATACAACAAAAATATGAAAAGGTTAAGAGTGTATCGAATGTAGAACATTTATGTATTTGAAAACTTTTTTATGAGCTCAATAAGATTTTGGGTTAAAATCCCTACAGTAGAACTTAATTAGAACAGTTTTGTATTTATGAGTTCAAAAGATTAGTTTTGTGTACATGTCATGTTAAACCAACTTATAGTCACTGAACCAAGATGGTTCGGTTTCTTTTGCGTGATAAGGATACTATAAATGGCGGTGCCGTGCGTTTTGAAATATCATTTCTGCAAACTATGGCTATGTTGAATCGAATTCTTCAGGCAGATTGTACTATTCAACCAAGACGAAAGCGCAACGTATACCAACAATAATTCTGTCAACTTAACTTCGACGAAGTGGGAGGCCAACAAAGCTACTTGAGCCTTGCAGCTGAGCTATTCAAAGCGGCAGTCGAAAGAGACACAACTTCTATATTATTTATAATAAAATAAAATGAAGGTGCATGCAATAGTTTTGTTTTCAGTCACAATAGTGATGTCTGGACAACCACATTATGGAGCAATTGTAATAATTGAATAAGAAACAGGGTAGTCAACAAATTAATACAAATAATATAACGATTATTTTTATATCATACATTATTTTAGGTTATTTATTTATAAAAGTCTTAAAACCTTAATTTTTAAACGATCAAGAGTTCAAATCTACATCAATTAGTTGGTCAACCATCATCCACCAGTAGAAGAGCCGTGTTATTTTATGCAAAATTAACAGATATGGTTGGTTTACGGAGGTTATAACTACACTAGTCAACAAAATTAAAGGAACAAATATTTTTTCAATTTTTGTTAGCGTTTTTTGAAGAGCTGTATCTTTGGGACGAGTGGTCGTATTGAGTTGAAATAAAAAGCATTTTACAGCTTTATGTTTTTTGTTTCGAGATTTGTTTGCAAACAAATTTTTTTGAAGTACCGTTATTGCGTAATGGCAAAAAATGAGTCGAGACAACAAAAAAATTTTATTTTTATTTTTCTTGAAGGTCCTCATTTCTATGGATAAATTTTTTTGAGTCAATTAAATGTCATGATCAGATACCTTGATTATTCAACTTCAATTCAGTTTTTTTGTTGTTGTAGTACGATTTTTTTTGACATGGTTTATCTGACTTTGAATGAAAAAAGATACTTTTAGCCTTGATTACCAATATCTCAGCAAATAATGACGTTATAAAAAATTCAAAGACAGTTTTGAAAAATTGAGAAAGTGTTTTACAAGATTTTTTTAAGATTTTGTAGAAATTATTTTTTTTTACCGTTCAAAGTTAGTTTAAAAAAGTACTAAAAACCGACGTTTTGTGGTCTATTCGTAAATCTTTTTTTTATTTGCAAATATTGATTGCATGGCTTGCGTTAGTATGCAAATTTATAGACTTTTAAATCATCAATATTCTTGTAAATTTTCAAATTGATTCATCGAACCCTTTTTCCTCACCAAAACTTCAAAGTCTTACAAACCAGGTAAAGGAACAAATTGTGTTGCTCCTAAACAATGCGTAGTCGTCATCAAAATGACAAGAAAACCGTAATTCCAGTGGATTTTTTTCACAGTTTTGCATTAGTTAGATACTTTTTTGAATTGAAATGAAATAAAAAGTACATTTTTCCAAAAAAATAAAAAATCAAGTTTTTTTGTTTGAAACATTTTTAAAATTAATTTTTTTTTTTTTTTTTTTTTGTTTAATGTACTTTTTATTTCATTTCAATTCAAAAAAGTATCTAACTAAAGCAAAACTGTGAAAAAAATCCACTGCAATTACGGTTTTCTTGTCATTTTGATGACGACTACGCATTGTTTAGGAGCAACACAATTTGTTCCTTTACCTGGTTTGTAAGACTTTGAAGTTTTGGTGAGGAAAAACGGTTCGATGAATCAATTTGAAAATTTACAAGAATATTGATTATTTAAAAGTCTTTAAATTTGCATACTAACGCAAGCCATGCAATCAATATTTGCAAATAAAAAAAAAGATTTACGAATAGACCACAAAACGTCGGTTTTTAGTACTTTTTTTAAACTAATTTTGAACGGCAAAAAAAAATAATTTCTACAAAATCTTGTAAAACACTTTCTCAATTTTTCAAAACTGTCTTTGAATTTTTTATAACATCATTATTAGCTGAGATATTGGTAATCAAGGCTAAAAGTATCTTTTTTCATTCAAAGTCAGATAAACCATGTCAAAAAAAATCGTACTACAACAACAAAAAAACTGAATTGAAGCTGAATAAACAAGGTATCTGATCATGACATTTAATTGACTCAAAAAAATGTATCTATAGAAATGAGGACCTTCAAAAAAAAATAAAAAAAAATGATTTTGTTGTCTCGTCTCATTTTTTTCAATAACGCAATAACGGTACTTCAGAAAAATTTGTTTGCAAACAAATCTCGAAACAAAAAACATAAAGCTGTAAAATGCTTTTTATTTCAACTCAATACGACTACTCGTCACAAAGATACAACTCTTCAAAAAACGCTAAAAAAAATTGAAAAAAAAATTGTTCCTTTAATATCGTTGACTAGTGTATTTATGTACAGATAAGAACAAGATTAAAAAAAATTGTCAAACCGTTTTTGAGATATCAAATTTTCCAAACAATTTTTTTAAACTTTTTTTAATAATTCAAAAAATTTTTTCTTATCTTATCTGAAATTTGTATACAAAAAAATGTTATAAATCCGTTCAGTCGATAATGAGAAAATTCAAATAAAAAACACGTTCTATGACAGGTACTATTAATAGTTGCTAAGTGCAAAATTGTATAATTTTTTGTAGTAGATCGTATTAATTTTAGTATATGGAAAAAGTTTAATCAAAATCGTAGGAGTAATTTTTGAGAAAAAAAAAATATTTTCCTTTCCGGTTTCTTAACTTTTGTATGGAAGGTACCGTTTTTTTCATATATCGTCCCCGTTATGCCAGAAACTTGAATGTACAAAAATGAAAATATGTATTGCAACACAGTTTTTGAAAGTTTTACTAGAAGAAAACAGGGTGTTAAATCAACTAAAAATTTAACTGATATTTGAAACATTATATTTTCTTCGATTTACGCTCATTAACAATACTGTAATGTCATGGAATACCGATAAATTTGAAAACTAGCTAACCACTTCGAAAAAAATTTAATTTGCACATTCATGTTTCTGACATTAGAGGGACGATATGTAAAATTTTTTCTAAAAATATTTTAGAGAGTATTAAAACTCTTAAGTATCGAGTTTCAAACAAATCGATTATATCGTTTTCGAAATATTTGATTTTCTAAAAAAACTTTGAAACATTTTTTAAAAATCCAAAAAATATTTTGTTTTTAATTTAAAATTTTTGCACGAAAATATTTATAGTTTTTGGAAGCCTCTGTATAAAAAAAATGATTGAAGTCAGTCATACCGTTTTGAAGAAAATCGGAAATTAAAAAAATCATTCCTTGTGAGGTACCATTAATAACCATTTTTTTGAAAAATGGTTTTCCACCCAAAGAAAGCCTTTGCTAAAAGTAATTTATTGATTTTTGTTTAAGAAAAGTTGTCGAGCCTTTTTTGAGAAAAATACGATTATGTAAAATTACTAAAAAAAATTGTATGCCAAGTAGTGTTATTTTTGGTTCTAAAAAAAAATTAAAAAACGTGTGGGCATAATCACCAAAAAACACTATGTACCATAAGTTTGAAGAAAATCGATCCAGCCGTTTATGCTCTCTCTATCGCTCTCTATCATCGTAATGCCATGTTTGATTGTTACCTCAAATTTTTTTTTACACGAATCCAAAACTTGCCTTATAGTTAGGGGGACCATCTGTCCCGGTATTCCCGGGTTTGTCCCGTATTTCTATAGCCTGTCCCGGTTTATTTTTTAAGAAACCCGGGACGTACAGGTTTCCCCTATTCAGGTCTTTATAGTTTATTTGTCCCGTATTTGCACATTCTCTATGCAAAGCATAAATCCTAATTCATAAAATATTTCCCAACTCATTTTATTTACAATGCTCTTGTGTCAAAAAGAGCACGAAAAAAATAAATCTATTACGTTTAAGTGTCTAACAAAAATATCCATACGTAGTCACTATTCTATTTAACTCAGATAAAAATCTGCACTGAAAAACTGGGCCTTATTTTAATAATGAAATTATAAATGTTGTTGTTTTTTTTTTTTAAGTTTTTAGTTATGTTGTGAAGACATTATAATTTATGTAAAAGTTCGTTTTTTTTCTGTTATTATGTCAAACTATTTATTAAAAGAATTGATTTAGCTAGTTTAAATATCGTATTTCATGGTTATTTACATTTTTCTCTCATTATTTCCATGTATGTATTTTTTTAAAACCCACAGCTACTTGAGCATAAGAGCAAGTACGTGCGACCCAGTCGTGCATTTCATTTCAATAAACCCACGACATAAATTTTCAAAAAGCTTCTGTACAAAAATTTATCAAGCTCGAAAAAACCGTTAACGAGAAAGTTGAAAACCAAACATTTAAAACAAAATTTATTTCATTCCATATTCCTTCAGTTATGCACAGAAACATTTTCAATTAATTGAAGTTTGAATTGTTTTTTTTTTCGAGTGCATAACTTGGCATGTACGAGTATTTATCACTATTAAAAAAAGATTCTTATTTTTATGTGAACTTTTCAAATATACCTACGCGAACACGTACCTCCGTCATATAATCGAGTGCAATTCAAGTACATTTGTCATGAAAAAATGGATACAGGTTTTAGGGATTTTCCTTTCATGCCTTTTAATACCTGTTTAATGACATTTTTAACAGAATTTCTTACAAACACTAGAATTAAATTAGCGAATTTACTATGCCTTTTCAATGAACAATAATGCGGGGAAAATAAAAAATTCACACAATGCAAATCCACAAGCAATATAAACAAATTGAAACGACGAACTCACACCCAAACGTTAATTACAACCAGGTGGTCGAGATATGTATAGTTTGTGCTGACCTTAATCATACACTTAAGGTCAGTGTAAACAAGTCTACCTGAGTGCATTCTCTGTATATTACACGAATTCGATACGTCACATTCGAAGAAAAACATTATACTGTAGGTACTTCTCATAATATGATTTTATATAGCACAGGTGTATAAAATTGTCCATCATAGTGGAAATGTAGGTATTTCCCGTAACCAAGCTAACTTTAGTTGGGCCATTAGGTAGGCAAATATAAATGATATTTTATTTGATGGGAAAATTTAAGCCCAAAAATTAGGACATAATTTGAAATTGGTTTAAGTGATCATGAATTTTTGCCAAAAAAAAAAGTGAAGCAGATACACTGCACTGTTCAAGTACGAGAGAACGAGAAAATCCGGTAAAACCACTATGTGGACCGGACAGGTAATAAACAATGGCCGACCACTATACAGAGAAATATCCTAGACGGAAACCACCTTAGCTCATTGATCTCGCATATAGGCAGAATAGGAGTTTTTATTTTAGTTTCTTCATATTTCGATTTCGAGTGTAATTTAATCTGCCTAAAAAGATGAGGAAAGATTCTCTGGAGCAACCGGACCATCTCCAAGAAACTACTACAACAACTTTGCAGTTCTTTTTTTAGACCAAGCGATATTGCCTAACTTCGTCACCGCCACCGCTGCGGCGCGGCGCAATCATGTCCATATATATATTGTTTCTCCTGCGCAACGAAGCATACCACGTTGTGTGTGATGCAGCCTGGCACTCAGCAGTCGGCCCCAGCACCAGTGCTGCGGTGGCACACACTGTAAGTATTGATGGAGCAGCTATATGGATGACGATTAGAGCGCAGTGTAGTGTTGCAAAAAAGAATCACTTAAGCGGATATTTTTTTGTTTAAATAAAAACATTAGAGAATGTTGCGTGGATGAATGCCTCGAAGGCAAGATATTAGTAGTAGGCTATAAAAACACAGCTTTTATGAACAGCCTTAAAAAGAATCAATCAAACAAAAACAAATACAAGTCTGTGGTTCCGGAGAAATCGCGCAATAATTCGTCTATAAATCAGCATAGAGCCCACTCTTGTGGGCGGTTCCTTGTGAAGCCATTAGAGTGTAGCTACAAATAATTGTTCCAAAAGGAACTCATATATGTGTGCCTATACCGCGAGCTAACAGGGGTTAATGACCATTTTATGCGCGCGATTATCCCCAAGTGCAACAAGCTATTATAAATTCAATAAAAACAAAGTGAATCACTCGACCATGTTGAATATTATGAAAAAGGTGGGCGCTATGTTCCTTTCCTTAACCATATAGGTATACCTACTTAATTTATTTGTACAAGTATAAATTTTCATAAATATCGTCACAACTTACCTCACGAAAATGTAGGTATATCCAAGAAATTGTAATTAGTCCATTCAGAAACCGTTTGAATGTGCGGTGTGCGGCTGCAGTTAGTTGGCTTTCAACAAAAACCTATCTAAACTTGTTTAACGCAATATAAAGTAGGTACTAAAAAAAACTTTCAGATTTATGTACGTAGGTATATCACCAGCAGTGAAGTGATCGCGTAGGGGTTTTCAACTTGGATACAACACTCACACACAAATGGCATTCACGAAACTTCTTTTTCAAAAAAGGCAAACGATTCTCTATATAGGCGCGATGTAAAAATGTATCTATTAGGTGGATTTTCCCTTTTTAGAAGATCTTCACTTTATTTGAGCATACTTAATGAAATTAGGTTAAAGATCAACTTTTTTATTCTAGTATTATGCCCTGGGCTCTCTATGCAATACAGTGGGGAGGAAAATATGCACAACACACAGCGTAGAATTATAAACACGTCTGCCACGGACAATATATTGACTCGAACTAACAGAATAAAAGATACATCGAGCGAAAATTGCAGAAGAAGTAGCCAGCCAGCCAGAGCAGAGCCCCAGAGCCAAGAGACAAGCAAGAGTATAGCGAAGCTATAGCGAGTAAAAGTATCTATATCTAGCTCTAGCTCAAAAAAATCTACAGAATGGAGCACCAATGGCACTGTATGCGAAGCCGAAGGCGAAGCAAATATGAACAGTGAACACAGAGAGACGGAGAACCAGTAATGTCAAATAAAACCATTCAAACTGGTTTTCACATTTTGCTTTCTTTTCAAATTAAACTTCGATATTCAAACGAAATCCAAGGCCGTAGATGGAATTTCGGCATCGTGAAGGGGTACCAAACAAAGACTGTAGTGATTTGATTTTTCATAATACAGATAATGTATTTATTTAATGTAATTTTTTAATATTATGAACGTATTCGTTTGTTTTGTTTTTTACACCAGGCAAAAGTTTGTGGGTGAAAAATTCATAGTAGCTCGCATTATACGACTTAAATGAAGTCACTCTTCTTCCAAAAAAGTTAAACTTTGGGAAAAGGTATTAGTCGATTTTGTCAGCATAAAATGGGCTTGATGATTGTGCACTGTTGGAGAAATATTATTTCCTTAAAAACTTTTTTGTGCCTATCTCCCCCTCTGTTCGGGTAGTAAAGAGTGTACATTTTTTTAATTAAATTGAAAAATTAATTCAAAAACAAAAGGCACATTTAATAAAGTCAATCGATTTTTTTCACAAGGGAGTAAGTTCCTCTTTTCTTCTACTTAATATACGCTTTTGATTTCAACAATAATCTCAGCTCAGGGAGAACAACAAAAAAGTGTTACTATAGTAACAGAATGTGTCTCATATCTTATTATGTAGGTAGGTATAAAGAGATTAATACATTTTGTTTGTTTGTAGCGAGTTTTGTATTATGTTTGTTTCCTATAATTTGTTCCTTTAGTTGATGGGCCTGTGCATTGTTTATTGTATTATGAATCACACATTCTTTTGTTTGCATTTTGATAAAAAAAAGTTGTTATCAAACGACTTTTATAAGGATTCCAGTAGCTTGCGCATATGTTGGAAAATTATTGACAACATAATATTTATAACTGGGTGATAGTAGATATTTATATGTTTTGCTTTGAGTGCCTACTTTTAGTTTATACTGAGAAAAAGTCACAATCAGGTCATTTTTTATTTGGTTATTGGTGCCATGCGTGATATGATTAGAAGATTATCATAATTTTTAAATGTTGATTTTATATTGATTCAAATATTTTATTCTTTTTTTGGAATTTAAAATATAAATTTATATTTTAAATAGAACAGAAGAGATTAACGGGTATAGGATTGGTAGAGGCAGTTTTATGTGGTTTTATCTGGAACTTCAATTTCATAATTTATTAACGGATAATAACGATGAAAACCCAATGCAGATTCTTTATAACTACCATGTTTTTTTTTTACTAATTCAAATTCTTGTAAATCCGTTTCCTATTTATTCAGTTCGGTACACATTCTGTAATCGATGTCGAACTAACTTCCCGAAGAGCTAGATTTAAAACTTTAAACAAAACTCAGAACTACTAGTAGGTATTTGCTATTCAAGAATGGAGATATGATCTGAAACTGAAATAAACCTGCTAATGTTTACCACAAATGTCTCCGTCATGGTCTCCATCTAGATATTTAAGGACCATATCGATTGCAAAATGTCATTTAAAACCGATACAAAAATAATTTCTCCTAGCCTGATAGGTACATATTAATATAACCCCCATATAGGTGCATACATAGATTTCTAACTCAGGCTAAGTGTACTGATTATTTGTGATTGTGAATTATAATTATGAAAGTACGCTTGAATTTTAAATTAAAAAAACAGTGGGCGCATAGATAATTTATGCATAAAGAGTTCACATAAGTCAATTGGAACAGTAGTATCAATTCAAAGAATATTTGAAAATAAACGTTCACGCAGGCAAATAGGTAGCAAAAAAAAGGTTGTATATATTTTTCTTCTACATTATTTAATTAGACTTATATTATGAGTTTCACCCGAACAATATTGCAGCCAAAAAAATTCATATTTAACTTTTCGCCTATTATGAGTTTCGCACAGAAAATTTGTAATGCTCGAAAAATCTCTTATTGGGTGCTGTAATTTCAGGGAATATTGTACGCAACTTAAAGTTAAAATATTCGATTTGTTTTTGGAGGCGAACGAAAGAGAACCGGGATCATGTAACACATGGTTGCTTTTAATTTAAAGACAAATCTTATTTAAAAATCACAATTTCACACAGGAGTTGTGGCAATATATCCATATACACATTTTAAATAATTTTTTTACTGAATCTTAGGCTAGGAACGCACTAGCGATTTTCTGTCGCACGAATATTCAGTCGCCAAATATAGAACAAATGATTTTAAACTAAAAAATTGGATGGATTTCAACGAAATCTAAATGAAATTCTGCTCCACAAATTTGAAATCTCAAAATCTTTTAGCTGAAATCTCGGATTTCGTTTTGGTGGGAACATAGCATTAGATGTATTCTTATCATTCATTTGTACCAAAATTTCAATTTTTTGATAAATACCTTTAAGAAATATAATTCTTGGAAATGTTTGATTCCTGTGAACATTTTTATTCCAGTTAACTTGAAAAATCCGTTGGATATTTAACAAATTATACTTATGAACTGCAAAAAAGAAGGTATGCAAAGTTGCGTCACTTGATTGGCCACTTAAAGAATCTTTTGAAAAATTAACTAAAATACCGAAGTCCTAAGTTTTTTGTTTTGAAATCTTTGATTTATTATGTTTTGTTGTCAATAAATAATGAGTAGGTATGCCCAATAGGGTGATCCAAGAAAACACTTTGTTATTACTTGCGATTATAGGTACTATAAGGCAAGTTTTGGATTCGTGCAAAAAAAAAATTTTGAGATAACAATCAAACATGATATTACGATGATAGAGAACACCAAAAAAGTGGGTGGCAAAAATTCTGTCTGTCTGTCTGTTCGTCTACAGCCTTAAAGGCTCGATCGATTTTCTTCAAACTTGGTACATAGTGGTTTTTGGTGATTCTGCCGACATGTTTTTTTCATTTTTTTTTTTAGAACCAAAAATAATGGTACCTGCCATACATTTTTTTTTTTGCAAATTTACATAATCGTATTTTTCTCAAAAACGGCTCGACAACTTTTCTTAAAAAAAATTCAGTAAATTTATTTTAGTAAAGGTTTTTTTTGGGTGGAAAACCATTTTTCAAAAATGGTTATTAATGGTACCTCCCAAGGAACCATTTTTTTAATTTTTGATTTTCTTCAAAATGGTATGACCGATTTCAATTATTTTTTTATACAAAAGCTTCCAAAAAATGTTAATAGTTTTGTGTACCAACATTTTTGAAAAAATATTTTTTGGATTTTTAAAAAATATTTCAAAATTTTTTTTGGAAAATCAAATATTTCGAAAACGGCACCTGTCATAGAACGTATTTTTTTATTTTGAGTTTTCTCTTTATCAGCTTAACGGATTTAAATGAATTTTTTTATATACAAATTTCAAATAAGATTAAATAATATTGCATATCAAAATTTTCAAAAAAAAAGTTTTTGGATTTTTAAAAAAAGTTTCAAACTTTTTTTTTGAAAATTCGATATCTCAAAAACGGGTTGACAATTTTTTTTCAAATTTTGTTTTTATATACACATAAATATATAGCTTAAATCTGCATACCAAAATTTGTTCTTAAAAATGTTTTAAGAATTTTATATATAAAAAATTAATTAAAAAAAAAAAAAAACCGCTTCAACGATTTTAAAATTTTTTTTCCCATACAATCATATTCCATCATGAATTAAGATGGCATACTTTTTTTTCACCTCAAACTGTCAAAAGAGTTGTTTTAGCTAATTTAAATGTCGTATTTCATGCTTCTCTACATTTTTCTCTCATAATTTCCATGTTTACAATTTTCTTAAACTCGAAGTGTCTTGAACATAAGATCAAGTACGTGCGACCCAGTCGTGCATTTTATTTTTTGACTGGCCCACCTAAATTTCAACTTCCTGGGTATAATGCTCAGAAAATTCTCAGTATAATGTACTTGCTGTAAAGGGTGATCCGCAAAAGATGGTACAAACAGCTAAAGCATGTAGGTTCGGTCCAAGCTAGAAACAAATTTTATATCCGTCCATTTCCCCTCGTTTAGGAAGGAGGGGTATTTTCCTAAAAAGATGGCTAAAAGTGGAAAAAAATATTTAAAAACAACTAGCCAGTTTATATTTCTTGAGCGCTCAGTAATTGTCACCGCTTTTTGACAGAGCAGGAGAATAAAATATAAACAGAATTCTTCACATAGAAGTCAAAACAACTCTCTTTTTCTTTTCTTCCTATGTATAACTTACTGCGACAAGCGAATCCAAAATATTACAGCCTCAGTTTTGGGGAAAAGTGAGGAATTTTTGACAGGAATCCTGTTTATATTTCTGTGCCCTCTGAGTCCTCTGAGATCTCAGAAACATAAACTGGCTAAATAGCAAAAGATACAACTAACAATTAAATTAAGAGTTTTTGAAAAAATATTTTGAAACTTAAAAAAAATTATTAATTAGATTTTGTAGACGGTTGACTAGTTAGACAGTTTCTAAAAAGTTCGTTATAGTTGGAAATATGCTTAAATTAAATGTCAAGTTTAGACATTTAGACAAACGATGCCGTTGTTCAAGTTAGACAGCTTTAGGACGACAGTGAACAGTTTTTAAATTAACTTTTTGGAGTTGGACGGCTGTCTAAAGTTAGAAACACATTATAAATACGAACGAAATTGTTCAGAGTTTTCCTTAATAATGTACTAGTTTGGCTTTAGCATTTTATACTCTTAATAACAATTACCGAATGCTAAAATAAACAAATAGTTTATTTTCTCTTTCGTTGAAAATTCTTTGTTCATGGGGTATTTAAGTATAAGCAACTGACATTTAAAGGCAAATAATTTATGACCATTTACTATTTCCCCTGCATATGCAACCTTATGCTCAATAGTTGTATTCAAAAATCTGTACCGGTTGAAGTGATTTACCAAAGTTTTCATCTTTATCAATCCGGATTGCGACATAAATATTTGAAAAAATTTTCGGTGAGCACCGCTTTCTAGTAAATATACATTCCAATTTAATGAATATAATATAGACACGTATAGCAAAATGAGAGGGCGGTTGGGGGTCAATTTTTGTTTTTTCCAACTATACCTATGGACTACCCTAATATCCACTATTTTTTGTAATTAGGGCTATTGGACGGTTTGGAATTGAATCATACAATTGAAGCGTTGTGATGAAGAAGGGGATAAGTAGTGACATTTGTACAGTTTTGAGATATGAGAGCTCAAAGTTTATTGATGAGAACTTTTTTTGCGTTTACAACTGAAACTTTCTGATAAATACATTAGTTTTTTTTTTAAATTTAATTACAGTCAAAAACAGTTATTATTAGTTCGAGGTTATAACGAAATATCGGTTATTGCAAACTAATCTTGAAGTCCCGGCAGAGGTTCATACAAATGTAACTAACCGAATATCGCCTTTACCGAAAGCGCCTATAACGAATTATCGCTTATAACGAAAAGTTTTGAAGAAAAATTTAAAAATCTGTTGCTTATAACGAGAAATAAAAAAAGTAAGAAGAAATTGCAAATTTCGTGCAATTAAAATATGTATCCTATTGAAGAAAAATATACAGTAATTTCAAGGCTCGAAGCTTGTGATTCCAATTAATAAAAGTCTTACTAAAATAAAAAAGTTTGTCCAGCTTAATGAAGAACAAAAAATGGAAAATCGGTTATAACGAAACACCGGATATAACGAACAAATTTTCCAGTCCCATCGAGTTCGATATAACCAACTTGGACTGTACCTTATTTTAAAAAAAATGCTTTAAATATAATTTTTTTAATAGTTTAGCAAAAAAGGGGCAGTTAAATCTTTCTTCCACCAAAATATTTGTTTTGGTTTGCTCCACAAAAATTTTATAGACAGGTTAAGTGATATTTTAAGTTCTTTAGGAAATTTCTTCAACAAAAATTTCTGCACTTTGACGTTTACAAAGAAACAAACGTAGGTGCGAAAACACACACACAATCATCTCTCTAAAAAGAATGGATTGGGATTTTAAGAAACTTGGAGTTATGTCCAAATTTTCTATTGGACAAACCAATTTTAAAGCTTCCAATAGGAGATTGAAAAAGGAGGTACTTTCAAGGTATATGTATTTAAGAAAAGAGTCTCCGAAAAAAGAAACTACTAGTTAGGGTACTTACTTACATACTTCATTCGCTAGTTTTAAATCAGAGCATGTAAGAAGAATATAGTAAAGTCGTACAATATAAAATTTACGCACGATAATAAGGACATTTGCAAAGTAGGCAGACATTTAACTTCTTCATTCTCAAAACTAAATATTTGTATTATGAAAAAAGTTGCATTAAGGGGGTAAATGTCCACTTCACTCCTTTATGCCAAAAAAGTTTGTACTTCATTCATACAAATTGTGGGGGTAACAGCGTATTTAACTCCTTAATGCAAACAAAAATGTTTTGAATTGGAATTTTGTAATGCTTAACGGTGTTAAGTGATTTTAACTCCTTTTTTGACTAATAACCTACATTTTGTATTGCATTACCTCCTTTGCACCATGGTTCTTAGAGCTAAATTGGAAACTAGAGATCGTAGAAAGACGCCAAGCACACATACATTTAAATTTTCATGTAGGTATCCTTTTTTTTTCATTGTCTTTGTTATCTGAGATAGTTGTAGGTACACAACAGTCTTACTTCTTGAAAGTCTCCTATATAGTAATTTTTCGCCCTGAGAATCCCAGTTCCTTGAAGTCATTCGCAATGAAAATGCGTAAGACAAAGCCCTTAGTAATACAACCTCAATTTAAATGGACTAAAGGCCATTAAAAGCTGTGTAAATCAATCATTCAACACGACCAATTAATTAATGTTAAGATTTCTGCTTGCCTGATTTATTTCAGTAGTATATAACTTGAAAAAAAAACTTTGTTACGAACGGCTAAGAAGAGAAGCATTTTGTCATGCATTGTTACTTACTCATTAGAGAAAAAAAAAGTTTTTTTTGGATTGTAGATGCTGGAAATCGATCCAAAGGCCAAACGCAATAACTACTAGCCACGCGAAATAACATGACTACCAAAATCCCCCTTTTAGAAATTACAGAAAAAAAGTAATGAATTAGAACAAAACTCACCTAATTGATTGGTTATTGTACTATCCAATTGAAAATTATGTAATTTGCGACCACTTGTTTACTTGTCTTGAAATGTAAACTTTGTTATGAGCTGCAATTCTGTTCTTCACTTTTTGGGTATTTGTTTTTTCTTGTATTTTCTTGTCCATTTTTAAGGTATGTCCATGGAGTTAGCTTATACTTTCTTGTAATAATCAAACAGTATTTTAATATTACAGTATAATGAAATCATAATTTTTTAACTACAAGAAGTTGGATACTTAACTTTCTATAACTAACAAATTTTAACAAAAGTTCCTTTGGTTCTTAGTTTTTAAAAATAAACTAATACACATAATGTTTGTATGACATTCATATACCTTTATTCTTTCAATAAACAAGAAAAAAAAAACAATTTAAATAAATATTATGCATCACAACATACATTAGTGGAACAGATAAAATTTATAATAGGCGAAGGTATACCTTATTTATAATATTTTTAGTGAGGAAATATATAAATAAATGTATGGAAGGCTAATAAATTTACAACCACTAAACAACAGAATAATATTTTTTGTATATACATTTATATCATCTACTTTCAATTAAAAAATCATCTACATAAAACCATGTTCGAGAAGAAAAAGGTAGGAACATTATAGTTATTAGGTATTACTATTTCATTTTAAAGCTATCCGAAGATAATATATAATATTGATTTGTTGTTTTGCTTTTTCATATTTTTTTTAATAACAGCATGCGATTAGTAATAATATAAGAGCGACTAAATAATACCTAACATTATTGTACGGAAAAACTTAAATGAAATTATATTGAGAATTCTTCATGATAAGAAGGTTCGAACGAATCCCTTGATCGCAGTTCTGCAAAGTGGGCACTGGCTTACTCCAGGGGCACACTGAACACAAGTCACTGTTTAAAGCAAATAAGAATATTTCACAGATTTTGATTAGATTCATAAGTAATTAAGCACTTACCAAGATGCCCACATGGTAAGAATACCACACCTACTTCTTCGTCCATGCAAACCTTACAGAGGCGAGCGTCTTTTAGTTTTCGATTTTCCTCTTCCAAAGAAATATTTTTCTCGTTGTTAGATTCAGATGATTTTGATTGGGATTGACATTCTGAGGTCCATTTACTTGGACCGGGAATGGAAGGTGCTACTGATCTAGGAGTATCGGAAACAACAACTGGAGCTTGATGTGAGGATGAAGGGATGCATTCAGATGGCGGTTGAGTACTGGACGTCGAAGTGCTTGTAGAAGATGGAATGTGATTGTTTTGTTCCAAATCGACTGATGAAGCCATTTGATTCGTTGTATCAGGACGAGTCTCTGATCTGACTTCTCCGAAGAAAGAATTTATCAGACGAGATAATTGCTGCGTCATATGATTTTCGTAATCTTCCACTTCATCGTCTTCTTCCAATTGGTCCCCAAGAACAGCTTTCACCAATTCCTCATTAGTTTCATAAGGTCGGCCAGAGCTCTCCAATTGTCTTTGAGTAGCATTTCGAACACATCCTGCATTAAGACCCATTTCTAGTGCCTGTAGAACAGGTTGCGTACACATTGCTTCATCCAAAGTCATCGCTCTTTCGGGTAATATTGGTTCCTGTGATGTTTCGCAAACATTATTTTGTGACATTTGTCTAGCAACTTCCTGTACTTGAGCCACATACTGTGGACTCATAACCAATTTAACAAATTGACAGTGAGGAAACCATTTCGCATGATCAAACCAAGGATCGTCTTCTTTTTGCCAAGATCGCAAACCTCCATTGCAATGGAAGCAGCGAACCTGATCGTCAATGTCTTGATAATAGAAACCAGCCTGCGATAATGCTTCTGGTTTTTGTATATCAGGAATCGGCCAGTTGGCATAGGTACGCATACGTGCATCTAAACTCGAATACTTTGCCTTTTTGGGTGGCGAAATTTGTTGTATTCCCAAGTCCCGAATACCATCACTAGCAATTTCAATCAATGGACCAAGTTGAACTCGAGGGCAGTCGGGGAAGAATCTTTGATGCTCCTCGAATGCGTTATCATTCTTTTCCCATTTTGCTATGACTCCCTTACACCAGGCACATTTAACTTGGTCCGATTGGTTAAGGTAATAAAATCCAGCTTTAACTAAGGACTGTGGTGAGATATTTGGATTCTAAAACATATGGGAAAAAAACGCATACAAAATAATAATAAGATAAAAAACATTTGTAGTCAATATTTATTTTATGGCAGCTTTACTATAACAGCGTTATGTAAATTGCGTACGTAAATAGCAATCACAAACTAGAATCACGAAAAAGCATAAAATTTGAAAACTAAATAAAGAGCATGCTATCAAGCTCACTTCATATTGTGCAAAAGCCAAAAAGTGGGTTTCCTCATTTTTTTTTAAGAATATATTTTTATAAGTAATACATTTTGTATGGCTTTCAGCTATCACAGCACTAAGAAAACTCAATAGCAACCGAAAAGAATTACAGATTTTTAAAGACTGAGAAAAGATTCCTGAACACCACACTCCATAAAATAGTAAAAATAGCTGTGCCAAAGTTTATCATCACGGGCGTCATTATATACAGGGTGTCCCTTTATTCATCATGCATATTTTGGCGAATGATTTCTGGGATCATTCCAACAAAAAAATTGTATAGGGGGAAAATTCTATCTCTGATTAAAAAGACAAATAAAAGAATAGAATATTAGCTTTCAAAGTTCATTATTCTATGTATTTTCGTTGATTTTTAAAATAAGACACAAAATTTTGTATGTGTTGGGAATACGTACATACATAACTATGAATATAGTCAATTTGAGTGAAATACATGTTTTCGTTTCAATTTTAACTAGAAGCAGCTTATAAAATATATTATTTTTTTTAGTTTAAATTAACAAAATGACTGTTGCAACTTATCGTCATTTAAGAGAACGCTGGAAGAAGCCAAAGTCCTATATTTACCGTCTTATTGTCATTTGTCTTAAACTGACCTTCGACCACAATAAAAATTGATAGGACTAAATGCGACTTGAAACATAAATCAATTAATTTGATATATGTATTGTGTTTTGCCTTGATGTTTACAGACATAATGAACTGAGTCCTTGAAGTTTCAATATATAGGTAGGTACATATGGCACCCAACATAGCGAAAAATAAAAAAGTAAACAAAATAATCTTTGATAAATGTTCAAGATAAAAGATTGATGGAGATAGGTACAAAATTATACTTCTTATGCAGCCGAAACAGAGATTTATTTATTTTTTTTAATCAATAACTACGTTTTGATTAAATTAACTAATTTCAAAGCTAATTGGTATAATAAACTAATACTCACAGGCCAATTTTTAAAAGTAGCTAAACGATGCATTTCATTCTTCAAATCGATTTCTTCAACATTATTGCTTGCAGGTGCATTGCTAATGTTCCCCGAATCGTTTCCACTAGTCAATGACCCATTGATCAAAGGAATATTTCCAGATTCAGCTGGATTGATAATGAACATACAAAGTGGAAACAATCTTCGATGTCTTGCCATTATCTAGAAAATGAGATGTGAAATTAATTAGGTATACGGGAAAATTAAAAAGTGAAATAGGTACGTACCTGGTCTCCATATTGCCAATCAGATATCTTCTTTCGACACCAATGACACTCAGTCTCTAATAGATTGCCAGTTGCATAGAAGCCTGCTCTGGCCAATCGTTCAGGATCGATTGGAGCATTCGTTGGCCAACCACTGAAACTCCGCAAGCGATTCTCTTCACTATTCATTTTTTAAATAGAATCAATGTGTATTCAATATCAAATTGGTATACACCTTTGATTTTAATCGTCTATTACTTGGTGAAATGAAAATGATCTAAAGACTGGTCCTCTTTTCAGAGAAGTCGGATATTTTGCAATATCTTTTTTTAACAACGCATTTTTCAATCGCAACAAAATGGAAAAACCCTATTTCTTCGAGGGTATTTTATTTTATTTTCTTTTCTTTTGCTACTTTGTTGCATATATTAAAATCTATACATGTTTACTAATAAACTTCGAAATGAAAAATATGGAATCGATTAGAATATTCCATTTTATTTTATTTTCAATTTGTAATGTACTGGCGTTACCTTACAAATTGTATATTATTTGAATAATATTTAATTATAAAGCTGAAGGAAATATATTTTTTACTTTCACGCACTGAGCCACTTCACTGCCACACCAGAAAACCAGGCCAAAACTTCGCCTTTAACCAAAAGACTGCAAGAACTTCATTTTCATAAAGAGCTGAATGCTGCACAAGGTGTGTTTGTTATCAGTCAAAAACAAAATGGAATATGAACCTGTTTAGATTGTGACTTTTTACTACGAATTTGTATAAATAGTTTGTATTATTTTTGTTTGTGTTCATTTTATTAATAAAAATTATAGCTAATAAAAAAAATTATAAATCTTATTAATAATATACATAAAAAGAACTATTTTATTGATTACATAAGGTAAATAAAATTCAATATTAATAAATTAATACATTCTGGTTTTCATTTCTGCCGTTTTTTGATTATAAGGTTGAGAAGCACTTTGTTGAGAAGACGAAATGAATCGGTAGAACAAGTCCAAATTTTATTTGTTGGCTAATTAAAAAGGAGGCTTTCGTACAGATGCATTTACATTTTCGTCCTTTATTCGGTGAATATTAGCCGTTTTTTATATTTAATACGCTACTTTTTTTTAAGCGAAGATAAAAATGCACTAAAGAACAGGGCATTTTTACTCAAACACCGAACAACGAAGAAAATTCATCCAAAAATTCAATAGGCTTTGAATTTCTTCGTTGTTCGTTTTCGGTGTTATGATTAAGACCTTCGTTATTCCGTCTACGGCCAAAAACTAAGAACGTTTACGAACGGTAAGACCGAAGGTCCAAAAGCAGCTGAAAATGAAAGCTTTGAAACGGTAGAAAGTTTAGCCAAGAATGATTTTAACGCCTCCTTTGATAAACTCCTCGGATCCCATATCCCATATCACGGAATCCAAGATCATTTGACTGTTGAAAAAATCCGTTTTTCAATTTGAGTTTGAAAAAATTTTAAACGGTCGAACTATGAACTCAAATGATCTCGGAATCCGTAATATGTGATCCGAGGAGCTTATCTAGGTGAGGTGAAACCCAATTTCGGCTTGCACGATTACCCTCGAGGTCGCATTCATATTTTTTTTTTGATGTAGGGTGACATGGTCGACATTGCACCAGTGGTACTCCATGCACCATGGCAAAATCTAACATACTGACAGTTACATCCGTGTAAACTTCACATTATCTTACGTGCCTTTCCCCAAAATGTCAGTGGATCTCAGCCTGGTGCTAGTTGTTGGTACGTGCGTACATGTACAAGCCTTTTTCGTAATTTATAGTGCAAATCGAAAAATTGACTTAAGTTATTTTTTTTCTCACTTAAGTTGTGGTGCCTTTTTTTTTATTAAACATCGATACAAATTATTTGTGTTGTTTTATTCATTTAGCCAGTTTATATTTCTTGAGCGCTCAGTAATTTTTCTCCGCTTTATGACAGAGCAGGAGGATAAAATATAAACACAATTCTTCACATAGAAGTCAAAACAACTCTCTTTTTCTTTTCTTCCGATGTAATTTACTGTGACAAAAAATATCTGAGCAAGCGAATCCAAAAAATTTCAGTCTTAGTTTTTAAGGGGAAAAGTGAGAAATTTTTGTGAGGAATCGTGTTTATATTTCAGAGTCCTCTGAGCCCTCTGAGATCTCAGAAATATAAACTGGCCAATTGGTAAAATTAAATAGATTCAAATATAATTGGGTAGTTAGCGAATTATTTTGACTTGAAAATAAAGTGAGGGGGTAGTGCACTATGCACCACAACAACATGGTTCTAAATGCACCATGGTGCATGTAGTAGTAACGAATGGTTCATTTAATTTTTTGAGACTAAAATCAAACGCTAATGAGCTTTTTCTGTATTTTGCATTAATCAATGAGCCAGAGATATAATATATTCTTAAAGATCCTTCTGTATCAGGACCAACGCGAAGACAACAATCACTATACAAATTTTCTGAATACATTTTTAAACTAAACATACGTTAATCTATATTTACCGCCATATTATTCACTCTGGATTTAAATTGGATTTAAGGAAGTTTTTAATCCAACAACTAAATCCGGATTTATTAAATCCAAAAATTTAAATCCATGTCCATATTATTCACTCTGAACATGCCTTAAATCCAATGGATTTAAAATGCTCTTAATCCAGATGTAAAGTGTATTTAAATCCAGATTAAGATCGTTTAATCCAAATGTCAAATTTGTAGTACCTCGTGGCATGATGGTTAGTGCGTAGGACTGTCATGCCGAAGGTGTGGGCTCGATTCCCAGCCGTGCCACCAAGTTTTATCCAAGGTACTGCCTCTTGCGAATAACTGACAAATCCTCCAAGAGTATACTTGTCATGAAAAGGGCTTCTCACTTAGCCGTTCGGACTCGGCAAAAAACTGTAGGTCCCCTCCATTCCTGCCAACAACACGCACACAGGAATGGTTGAGAGTTGTAAGTCACTAGGCCCTGGTTCTCCATGAGCTGTTGCGCCACCCAATTTATTTTATTTATTATACGTTAATCTATTATCCGTGTCATCGAGTCAATATATAATAAAAAGTTACATTTATTATATCAATTATGAATTTAGTACTTTTCAAATTTATTATTTCTAGTTAAAATAATTGTTCAATGGCAACACTTTATATATTTATTTACATTGACCTATTATATATGGACTGCTAGTCGTATGTAATTTCCATACAAAAGCCCAATAGAAAGAGGTTCAGCTTCTCCTTAGCAACATAAGAGCTGCCGTCGAATTGCGGCGATTAAAATAACTATTTTGACGTTCTGTGTGTCAATGCATGATGTCAAACTTGTTAATCGAACAATCGAAGTCAGTCACCATATTTCTTTTTAATGAGGTAAATTTTTATTTTTTATATTTGTGTTAACAATTTCTTAAAAAAAAACTATCTTTATTAGTTTCTCGTTGCAGTTGAGCGTGCTAGAACACCAAGCAGCTAGTGGTTCATGCATTGGATCCCCAAAGTCAGGCTATGAGAATGTACCGCAAGTATGTACCGCAAAGCCCAAGAACAAAAATACGAACCACTTGCATGTCGCCCAAAAAGGAAAGCTCTTTCAATGGTTCTTCCATGTTCCAAATTCCCAAAAACCCCAAACAAATAACTCGACATCAGATTATGAACAATTAATACAAACATTCGAAGATAAGCTCAAGATGGAAATGCAGGCCATACAGGATAAAAGTCGATTAGCTAGTCCAACATCCTCTGGAGGTGACTCCAGTTCAACACCCAAGCGAGGAAACAAAAACATTAATAATTTGACACTAAATCTGAGCTTTGATAAAAAAGACAAAGAGAAACCAGTTCCTGCGGTGCGAACTATAAAGACTAACATGACTTTACCTGCTGTGGGTGGGTCAACCTTATCGGATATGACTGGGACAGACATTAATCTAGAAAAGCTCAAGCGCACTCGCAAAGAACTACAAACAAACATTCTAATGCTTAGAGCAGAAATCGGTGAACTGCGATTACAGGAAGAAAACACCTTAAGAGGCGTAAGTATTGAACTTGATGTATTAAAATGGTTGCTCATGTCATAGTAATTAAATTAAATAATCATTTAAGCTGGACATAGAGAAATCTATTGGATCAGCTGAACTCTTATCAATCAAGGCCACTCTCGGAAAACTAGAAAAATCATTCACCTCACTGCAAACAAAAATTCATCATAGTAGGTCAATGTTTATTTACTATTTTAAGTTAGTAACTTTTATAATTTCGTCACTTTCTTACACAAGAAAGAGACAGAAAGTTATATAATTGTTAAATTATCAGCACGTCCTTTTGACCTTCAATAGTTGAACTCAAATTAAAAGTCAAAAGCCATTCGATCTTGTTAGATTAGATTTTGTTAGAAAAGGTAAATTTTATGATTGTTTTTACTGGTGAAAACTAATTAATTAAAATTTAGATTTCTGTGCAAAAGGATATTTAGTTAAAGTTGCTCAAAGCAAATTGAAATTCAAAATTGATATTCTGATACCAAATTGTAAGTCAATACATAAAACTTTTTATATCTTAAGATATCTAACCTGTATTATATTGCAGAAAATAAAATTGAATTTGTACCGCTGAGGAGAAGTACTTTGGTTTTTTATTGTTTAAAACCTTCTTCGTTGGATTGGCAAATTTAGGATATTCAATCTTTATTGTTGGTTTGAATTGTTTAATTTCAGTTTTGTTTTGTGAAACAACATTATTTTATTTTAATTTGAATTTGATTCGGACTGCAACGCCATTTTCTCAGTGAAAATTGCCACTATAGTTTTCGGTGGAATATTAAGATGGAGAAGGGGGTACATAGTTGCAGTTCCTCGAGTTGTGTTCGAGCAGATGACGATTCCATGGTTTCTTGTGACAAATGCAAGCGGTGGTGGCATTATGATTGCCATGATTTCGATCCTAATCAATATGATACAGTGACTCCTTGGTTTTGTAAGGAGTCTGACTGTGTTTTGAGAGAAGAGGAGGAGTCGGAGTCTGAGCACGTGGGTGGCAATATTTCAACCCCAGCTGCCCCAGCAGGTGATGAATTAGACCTGATTTTAGAAGCTGCTGCAGTAGCACAAGCCGTAGTAGCACAACGCGACAAGCAGCTGTTAGAGTTGAGAGCTGAACTGGATTTGATGAAGTTAAAGCTGTCAAAAGCTTCCATGGTCAAAGATCAGCCAGTTGCCGTTCCCTGCATTTCTAAAAGTAGTGTCAGTGCTTCAAAATCTGCGGAGAAGTTGGAAATAATAAAGACGATTCAAGCTAATCACAAAGCGTTGTTAAATAGCTCGACTCCACTTGGACATCAGTCTACTCCTCTACGTAACATGCCCGAGCACCAGAATACCAACAGTAACACTTCTTTTAGAGACACAGATATGGCTAGTCTTCTTACGATTCTCAATCGCAGCAATGTTCAGGAGCTGCCGACTTTTTCTGGTGAGAACAAAAGAGAGTGGCCATATTTTGAGGAAGTCTACAAGTCAACCACGGTCGAAGGAAGGTACAGTGACAAGGAAAATGTCTCACGCTTACGTAAATCTTTAAAAGGCGAGGCGTATCAGTTGGTAAGCGATCGTCTTAAGTACTCATCTGATGCTAGTGCGATAATGGACTCGCTTCGCACAATGTTTGGCCGATATGACGTTCTTGTTCACGACTTGACTTCAGATTTATTGAACCTTTCAAAGCTTACTTCGAAGTGTGACCCAAAACTTCGTGTTTGGGCGGTCAAGTTAAATGGATTCGTGGCCGACGTCAGGTCGATGAACAGAGAAGAAGATTTAACGAATGGGTATGTGCTAACGAGCCTCGCTTCTAGGTTATGTGCCGGGCTGTATCAAGAGTGGCAGAAAAGAAAATTAAGTTTTTCACGTGTCAACATTCAACATTTTGCAGAGTTCCTAACGGAGAAGGTGATTGACTTGCCACCTGAGCTGATGAAACCAGGAGGTCCAGCCGACAGTAAGAAACCACAATCGGTTAGCAACACTAAATCTTCTCGAGTGCTGATGCATCACCCTGTTTCATCAAATGCTTCAGTTGAGTTATGTTGTAAATGCAACAAAAAACAACATGCTTTGAACCAGTGTGAAGAGTTTTTAGCTTTGACCCCGAATCAAAGACAGACGTTTGCGAAAGATAACTCGATTTGTTTCACATGTCTGGATCCATCAAAACATCTGTGGAAAGCGTGTGCAAAAAAAAGATCGTGTGGGACAAATGGATGCAACCGCCGTCACAATCCTTTATTGCATCCGACCTCAAGCAGTAGCGCCTCCGAGTTGAATACAGCAGCTATTCCTTTTGTACCACAACCACATGTTCACTCGTCACATCTTGGGACTAATGCCGCCATCATGTTCAAGGTTGTTCCAATTCGAGTTTATGGAAGAGATGACAGGGTTGTGGATACTCATGCTTTTCTGGATGATGGTTCTTCGTTGTCGATGCTTGAGGAAGATCTTTTCAATGAACTTGGGCTGGACGGACATCCTGAACAACTTACGCTGCAGTGGACAAAGGGAGTATCTCGTCACGAGGATTCCATGCGGACTTCTTTGACGGTGTCTAGTGTATATAATGGTCGTAAGCAGTATGTTTTGAGGAACGTTTACACTGTTAAAGACTTGGGGCTAGCTAGTCAGTCAGTTGATGTGGGTCGTTTGAAAAGTTTGTACCCACATCTTCGGGGACTCCCACTTTCAGACCTGGTGGATGCTCGTCCTAAGATCTTGCTTGGTTTGGATCAGGCAAAATTTTTGTTAGGTCACGGTTAGCGCCACGGAAAGGATGATGAAGAACCTCTTGCAATAAAAACACTTCTAGGCTGGATTGTTTACGGCAGATCGGCTCCTTCGTTACATGTATCCTGTTTGCATCATATTTCGAAACCCACAATGCAGTTCATGTTCCACGATGCTATTAGGAAGGAAGATGATCTACACGACCTGGTCAAGCGTCATTTCACCACTGAGGAGTTTGGTGTTATGCCTCCAAAGGGTGAGTTGCTCAGTCGTGAAGTCAGCCGTTCAATCGATATCATGGAGCGTTCGTTAAAGTTGGTTGGTAGACAGTATGAGATTGGCCTACTGTGGAGCTACGATCACGTTACACTTCCTGACAGTTATCCGATGGCGCTTAAACGTCTTGTTGGTTTAGAAAAGACCTTAAAAAAGAAACCTCATTTATTAGAATGGCAAAATAATTATTTTCGTGATTTACTCTCTAAAGGTTATGCAAGGATAGCTTCGAATGAAGAGCTGGATAAAAAGTGGCCGCGAATATGGTATGCTCCAACTTTTATCATCGTTAATCCCAACAAGGTTCCTCCAAAACCCAGATGTGTTGCTGACGTAGCTGCGAAAGTAAATGGTATTTCTTTAAATACTCACTTGATGAAAGGTCCAGATAACCTTGTTCCATTACATGCTGGCCTGTTTAAATTCCGGGAGCGCAGAGTAGCAGTAAATGCGGACGTGCGAGAGATGTTTCATAGGATTCGAATAAACGAGGAAGACCAACAGTGTCAACGCATTTTGTGGCGAGACGGTGACAGCTCACGCGATCCAACAGTATACATCATGGAGGTTATGATGTTTGGTCCCAGATGTTCCCCTACTTGCGCGCAGTTCGTAAAAAATTACCATGCCAACCTTTTTAGGAATGAATGCCCCGAAGCTGTTGATGGATTGACAAAACGGACCTACGTTGACGACTATTTTAATAGCCACGATACGGTTGAAAAAGCTATCTCCGTCACAAAAGATGCTATTCGCATTTGCCATTCAATGAACTTTGATCTGGTAGGCATTCAATCGAATGAGCGAGAAATTTTGCAAGAGATGCCCGAGGGTTACGTCAACAGCAAACTGGTAAGCATCGATCCTAACGAATGTGATAGCTTGGTATCCAAAGTTTTAGGCATGTATTGGCATCCGTCATCAGACCGCTTCTCTTATAAACTTTCGGATGATGAGGACATGAACCAAATGTTAGCGTCGGATGCAGTAGTTACAAAACGAAAAATGCTCAAAACCATCATGAAGATTTTCGATCCTCTGGGAATCATTTCGTTGTTCATCATCCGAGGCCGCATCATACTTCAAGAAGTGTGGAGAGAGGGTTTTGATTGGGATGAGGCAGTTTCATCCGATTTGTGTATGGCCTGGCTGAACTTCATCAAGGAGCTGAAGCAAATTGAAAACATCAGAATTCCTCGCCGTTACGTCTCATGGAACCCTGACGTCTCCAAAGTAAGTCTGGTAGTGTTTGTTGATGCCTCGGAGAAGGCATTTGCAGCAGTGGCTTATTTACGCTTCGAGTGGAATGATAAAGTGGAAGTAACATTGGTCATGGCGAAAGCAAAGGTTGCACCTGTTAAACAACTTTCAATTCCTCGCTTAGAGTTACAGGCTGCGGTGCTTGGTGTACGATTGGCATCCACAATTAGGGAATCACATTCCATACGGATTGACGAATTGATGTTTTTGTCTGATTCTAAGACTGTTCTTTGTTGGATTAACTCAACTAAATACAAGTTTCCTGCCTTTGTAGCAACTCGAGTGGGTGAGATTCTTGATTCAACATCTCCGCGTCAGTGGTTTCACATAGGTTCCATAGACAACGTTGCTGATGATGGTACAAAATGGTTCAAAGCATCGATGGGAAATCAAGACACGAGGTGGTTCAGAGGGCCCGATTTTCTCAAGCGTCATATGATTGAATGGCCAATAACACCTGGCTTAGCTGCAGTTCAGTTGGAGAAGATAAATTGTGTAGAGAATAAACTTTTGCATCATGTGATAAAACAAAAGAGTTACTATGGTGCTTATGAAATGTTGTCTGCAAGATTTCAGGCAAGGTGGTCTTCGTCTGTCAGAGCAATTGCTTTTTTACTTCGCTTCAAAAACATTTATTTTGGAAGACCCACAGAGAAAGAAATCTTCGTCACTCCTTTCGAATATTTTCAGGCTGAAAATTGGATGTTTCGGAAGATTCAGGAAGATGTTTTTTCAACTGAGATCGCTTCTCTAAGATCTAACGGTAGAGTTAGTTCTTCAAGTTCAATTCTCAGTTTGTGTCCGTTTATTGATGAAGATGGGACGTTAAGAATGAGTTCGAGGGCTCAGAAAGCTAAAATTTCATATGCGTCACGTAATCCTGCGATCCTGCCTAATAGCCATCCTTTGGTCAGTTTGCTCATCGAATATCATCATGATAAGAACCTTCATATGGGAACTGCTTCGGTAATTTCGGACATTCGTGAACGAGCCTGGATAATCAGCATTCGAGGAGCTGTTGAGAGATGGAAGTCGAAATGCAATATGTGCAAACGTCTCAAAGCTAAGCCGGTTATGCCGTTGATGGGTCAGCTTCCTGAAGCGCGCTTAGCATTCGACTCTCGGCCCTTTACTCATGTTGGTGTGGACTGTTTCGGCCCGTTGCTGGTTAAGTTTGGTCGAGGGACAGTGAAACGGTATGGCATGATTTTCACGTGCCTTACGTTCAGAGCAGTTCAAATTGAGTTACTCAACGATCTAAGTTTAGATCAATGCAATATGGCTGTCAGGCGATTCGTCATCAATCGTGTCGTAACGAGGTTTTTCTATAGTGACAACGGTCTGAATTTTGTTGGTACAAAAAATTTATTGGACAAGGATGTTAAGGCCATGGAAAACTCGCTTAGCGAATACTCGTCGAAGTATGAGGGAATTTTGTGGCGTTTCATTCCAGCTTATTCACCGTGGATGGGAGGAGCTTGGGAGCGGCTCATACAATCAATAAAGAAGAGCATCGATTTTGTCCTTAAGGGCCTGGTACCGCGAGAAGATGTCCTGCGAAATGCCCTCATGGAGGCTCAGGGCCAAATAAATCGACGCCCGCTCACTCACATCCCAGTCGATCCGGAAGACCCCACACCTCTTACACCAAACTCAATGCTCTTCGGTGAAGATGATCGTGACATCACTGCGCCTGGTTTATATTGCGAAAAAGATGCTTGCAGCAAACTCTACAGTCGGCGGTCCCAACACTTGATGGCTGAACTTACTAAGCGTTGGTACTCCGAATATCTACCTGTTATAACAAGACGGTCAAAATGGTTCAGTACTACAAAACAAGTAGTTGTAGACGACATTGTCATTATGATCGAGCCCAACGAGATACGTTCGGCCTGGCAATTAGGTCGCGTTGTTAAGGTTTACCCAGGGCCGGATGGAGTTGTAAGAATGGCAGACGTTAAACTTCCTAACGGATCAATAAAGGTAAAAAGATCAATCGGAAGACTCGCTGTTTTGGACGTGAAGTCTTCGCTCTAGTTCTCAGACGGCCCCCGGAATGTCATCGAGTCAATATATAATAAAAAGTTACATTTATTATATCAATTATGAATTTAGTACTTTTCAAATTTATTATTTCTAGTTAAAATAATTGTTCAATGGCAACACTTTATATATTTATTTACTATTTTAAGTTAGTAACTTTTATAATTTCGTCACTTTCTTACACAAGAAAGAGACAGAAAGTTATATAATTGTTAAATTATCAGCACGTCCTTTTGACCTTCAATAGTTGAACTCAAATTAAAAGTCAAAAGCCATTCGATCTTGTTAGATTAGATTTTGTTAGAAAAGGTAAATTTTATGATTGTTTTTACTGGTGAAAACTAATTAATTAAAATTTAGATTTCTGTGCAAAAGGATATTTAGTTAAAGTTGCTCAAAGCAAATTGAAATTCAAAATTGATATTCTGATACCAAATTGTAAGTCAATACATAAAACTTTTTATATCTTAAGATATCTAACCTGTATTATATTGCAGAAAATAAAATTGAATTTGTACCGCTGAGGAGAAGTACTTTGGTTTTTTATTGTTTAAAACCTTCTTCGTTGGATTGGCAAATTTTGGATATTCAATCTTTATTGTTGGTTTGAATTGTTTAATTTCAGTTTTGTTTTGTGAAACAACAATCCGTTTAACTGATATTAATGCATTTCTTAGCTGTTTTTTTTTAATGTCTTGAAGAGAAATATTTAATTTATTACTTATTTACTTTTTTTGTTATTATTAAATTCTTATATATTTTAGAAGTGTTAAATGAACATTTTTTGTTTTTATTCTTAAAGATACAATGAACTCCCATGAATAATATTCAATATCACTTGAAATGCTTGCTTTATTTTTAAATATTAGTTGGTGGTGCATTGACTACCTGCATGGTGCATTGTGGACATAAGGCTGGTTCATTTAGTACCTACCATGGTACACTATGCACCATTTCACTTTTTCTGAATAATCAATTTTAGATTTAAGTATATACATAATATGCAAAAATTAACTATGCACGAATTTGTCTAACAAATCCATGTAAATGATCTTAAGAAATCTAGCAAAAATAATTACATTTGGAGAAACTATGATCATTTGAAAAAAGGGTGGTGCAATGTCGACCATGTCACCCTACTGTTTCACAGAACACAGGGTATTATCTTGCGCATGTTGTCCGAAATGAGAACTATCAAAGAAATTCAAGATGGCAGCCTTACGTGACCTCGTCCGCTGTATTACAACAACAACGAAGAAAACAAATACAAAAGGATTATTTAAATAACACTTAAAACCAGGAAGGGATGTTGTTTGCATGACAAAATAATGTTAATAAACACTAAAAAGGTTGAAACAATTGTATTTGCTAATAAATAGGTAAGTAACAAATTAACACATAACACACAACAAATTTTGATATTTATTTAACGAGTGGGGGTAACGGGATTCGCCATTTCCCACTGATTTTGATGGATGCGCAGAACTGAACAAAAATGAAAACGCTAATGATTACCTTTAATATGTGTACTGTGGTACTGTTTAATCACTTAAACCACGGTTGTGGACTGCAAGACTTTGATTTTTTGAATAGCCTTTACTTTCGACGCCTATACTTCTTTTTTTGCTATCACGCACACCCAAAATCTGCTGTGGGCTTTCGGTCTATAATGAAATCATCAAATAATGCCCGTTTTTTTTAAAGTTTTTTCTTCTAAGGACCCGTTGTACAAAAGTGGTTCAAATTTTGATCCATGGTTCAAATATTTTTACTGGCTGATTTCAGTGGTATAACTGAGGTTTAACGATGGTTTAAGGTTCAAGTATATGTAATAGTCGCCATTTAAGTGCCTAAACCATCGTTGAACCTCAGTCCGTTTTCCGAAGTCGGTTAGTTAAAATTGCTGGATCACGAGTTAAATATTTGTACAACTGGCCCTAAAAGACCAAATTCCAACAAATTTGTAATGCATTCTTACAGCTCATTAAGAAACACCAAAAATAAAAAGGTTACGATCAAAACGACAACACTTTTGGCTTTCACGTGTATAAATTTTATTCTCAAAAGCTTTAAATCCGAAAGTTCTTTGATAATAAGACCACTACAACTGTGTTGGAATGTGATTTGTTTTATTTTACACAGTAGAAGGTAGAAGCGAAAGCGATTATACGATCAGAAGAATGCATTTGGCATTGACATGCTGGAGCGTACGAAATTTCTCAAAGAATTACAACAACAATTCATGTATGTTAATCAGTGGGTTAGTATCTTTTCCAGTGGTATTTTTTGGACCTTCAACGGGCATTCGAGACTATAGACAAAACAATTTTGGGAAAAACTGTACAGATATGGAATTCTTAAAAAAGAACTAAGTGGTTTATAAGCTACATTTCAAACAGGACCCAAAGAGTTAAAATAAATGAAACATTCTCAAGCTCCCTAGGCATTGGTATTGGCGTTCCCCAAAGATCAGTATTAGGAGTTTTGCTCTTCCTACTGTTAATATAATCGGAAATAAAATATCTTAGTGTTTACATTGAAAATAAACTAAAATTTTGATTCCATTTATATCTACAAAATGACAGAGATAAAATATAAAAAAAAGTTGGGGAAGAAGAATCGGAAATTCTATTTCCACGAGTTGTGCCCTGACAATTTATAATACAACTGTGTTTTCTCCTTTTAATTACTGCTTTTCCATTATTTATGTGTGTACCCTTGAAAACCAAACTAAACTGCAAGTCTTAGTTCAACCGGTATACTGCAATAGCTGATATGTTACGCTAGAGTGGTTAAGTGTTATACAATGTTTAAAATAAAATGCACTAATTATGATTTTCAAAACTAAACATAATTTGTATCCTTTACTTGCAGAACAACGTAGAGAACATACATAACTAAATGAGAGATATGCACTAAGAAATGCTAAAGACTTTGGTTACCTTTATATAGAAGAGCGCAAACACAAAACCATCTTCTTTATAAAGGGCTTCAGTTATTCAACCGTCTTCCGACTGATGATAAAAGTTTAGTGAACTTAAATTTATTTACATAAATTAAAAATCAAATTCTTATTAAAAAATTTTGTAAAGGCGATATTACATTAGCATATAAATATGGCAAACTTGCCATATAAATACGGTCCAAAAGTGACATATAAGTGTGATAGATACAGTTTTTTTAAAGAATATATATAACGTACCTATATGGTATCATGTATACATATTCTTTCATATATAACACGCTTCTATGTCACTTTTGGATCGTATTTATATGGCAAGTTTGCCATATACATATATATGGTAGTGTAATACTGCCTTAAGCAATTGTACAAATAGAATTAAGAGTTTTTAAAACTAATAAAAACAATTAAAAAGATTTATTATTAGAGTGCTGTGAAAGTATACACAGGCCCCAATGTTTCGAAAAAGCTCGCCAATAAGCCTTGTACTGACAATTTTGGGAATGCAATCCAGACCTTCGGCATAACAGTCCAACGCACTAACCATTATACCAAGAGGTGTACTACAATAAGTTTTTCTTGATTTGGAATTTATTTAAAACTTGCTAGAAACTGATATTCCAGTTTGAAATACCTAGGTATTTCATTTATTTTTAAGCAAAATAGGTACTCATCCATATTTTCTAAAAGCCGTTTTTAACTTAAGAACAAATCAAATCTTAAAAAAATTACCATTTGAATATAGTGAGTAAAAGTGTCTCTACAGCAATAACAAAAGTTATCGAACGAAAGAGGTCTGAAAGAAAGCTTCTAGGTGTATTTTCTTTTTTCTCGTCAAAGTCGCTCTTGGAGCCATGGCGTGATACTGATGCCACCTGTAGTAAAAGCATTGATTGCAGTTGATTTATTTTAAATCGTTAGTTTTCAATACTCTTTCTTCTCTAAGAGCCAACGACATAAAAAGTCGAGTCATTTGCGTAAAGTTGTAATTCATATCAATAATAGCGTTTGAGGTGTTTAACCATTAGCCGTTTGTTTGCCTACCTCAACACGTGTCGAACAGGTGTAAAATTCGACGTAAATTTTGTACATCGATTTATTTCAATGCTTATTGGTCTCGGAGGGAAAAAGTGTGCACATAAGATATGTTTAGCATGCAATTTTGAACTATTGTTTTTATAGATCCATCTCTCAGTAGTGAATCCCTAAGAAGATAGAGAGCCACGAAGCTTCCAAACATCACTTGTTTAGCTGATTGTTTTTGGAAATTTTTGCGACTCTATCTTTTAAGGAACAAACAACAGAGAATTTGACCTATGACAACAATTGTTCAAAATTGCAAGCTTAATATTTCTTGTATGCACTTTTTTTTCCCTCCGACCAATAGGCATTGAAATAAATCGACTGTGTTTCCAACTAGTATAATGCAGTATATGTGCAGTTATCTCTGCAGTAATGTCTGCATTTTCAATTATTACTGTTGTAATGATACAAATAAATTTGTTCAAGTTCCTAATTAAAACATAAAAGTACTTCCTTTCATCCCAAGCTTTCTATAAGTACCCATTATTGCTCGAACTTAGCAACTTTGCAAAACACACGAACATATGAAGAGTTCTTTTTTTAAATGGCAAAACATAAATGCTTTTCACTTTTTAAGGCTGAAAACTTGCAAACTGCAGTCAAGAAAACACTTCGCACTTTTACTGAGCAGGGAACTATGCTTACTATATTTTTAATTCTTGGCTGTAGTCTTACAAATCCGAATTAAACTTATTTCAGTGATCGTATTATTTCTTACCTTCCATTTGCTCTATAAAGTATAAAGTAGTTGACTCATGTGTAGAATGTTTTAGGTTCTGCAACCCTACGCGGTTGCATTATTAACTTAGCCTGGTCTAAACTTTCGGGAAATAATCTTCTGCACCTTCGGACGAATGAAAGTCTCATTGATTTGGGAAAATAAAAATGTAATTTTATTTTCCTAGTTGTTTTTTATCTTCAGTTTACAGCTATCATCAAAAATTTCTTATAAAAAAAACAAAACTCCACTGCAACTTTTTACAAGAAGTATGTCCTGGGCTTCCTGAACGAGAAGAGCTTCCTGTTGCCCTTGTGGTGTACCCTCTGTACCAATGGGAACTTTATCTTGGAGTTGTGGAATTGCTTGACGTGCACTCGGCGAGTCTTGCTGGCAGCGATTGCCTCGACCTTGATGATCTGAATGGAGTGGGCACGAGCACGATGACGTGCACCCATGTCGCGGTAACATTGAGTGACGGCTCCGCCGACAGTCAAATCACGGTATTCGCGGTACATGTTGTGTGTGCCGGAACGAGAGTCATAACGCAACCATATGCCAAAATTCTTGATCTTGATTGGTGAAGTTTCATAGACTTGCTTGAGCGAGACAATTTCGCCGGTGGTCTTCTTGAACTTCTTCAGTTGTCGCAAGAAATACCAGAAACGTGACTTAGCCACAATGTTGTCTGGGGCGAAAATTCTCATCTTGTAGAGAGGAGTCTGGGGCTCCTTCTCTGTGGGCAGTTTGCGCCCGATGACTTCGTATTCCTTCAACTGAAATGGAAAATAGATTTTTTTTAGAGTTCATGGTGGCACAGGAAAACTTTATCTTAAATAAATGGTTCACAATAAACAATAGTTAAGCTTTGGATTTGTTTGCCCTCTAAATAAAAATATTTTTTAAATTTATTTTTGGGAATAAATCCAACATGTATTTTTTTTGCAGGCGTTTTGACAGATAACCACAACACATGGTAGTTGCACACTATTTTCCACGAAATTCTTTATAAAACGCAAGTAAATTCACTTTAAATCAATTAAGTCACACTTTGTAAATAATTTAACATTGTTTATTGCGATATTTAATTATTTTTTAACATAAATAAAACATTTTTTTTGGGAAATTTACCTGTCCCTTAGCTTTCATTTTGGCAGCGTTCTCAAAAAAGGAAACGGAAAGAGACGTTCGGCCATTATGTAGACTTTTAGTACATTTTGAACATTGAACTGAAATCAAGGATGTGTTCAAAGAGTATACTTTCAATTCCAAAGCTAAGGTGGTGCCTACAATTTCTCTGAATGTTAAGCCCTACTTAGACTGTGACTACTCACAACGCCAAATGACTTTAAAGTGCCACAAAGTACTAACACTCATGTCAGAATAAAGTGCGAAGGAATTTCATACGACTGCCAAATTTGTATGATGAAAATGATTTTCATATTTTGCTTCCACACTTGCATCAAAACAAATCAGTTTTACCATAACCTCAAACACCCAAGTGGGATAGAATGCGTGATGGTCTTAAGCCGCGTCAAGATCACTAAAAATTTGCGTTGTGTGCCGTGATTTGCGCAAATATTTGTGTAGATGGAAAAAATACGTTAGTGTGGACGTCCTGGAAGTTGATACAAATTTTTGTGTCAATTTAAACGCACGCTATGCCCCTATTACACGATGATTTTTTGCGTCTGACTCTTTTTTCAAATTTCTCTTTGAAAATCATCCTGTAAGGCACGCGCTATTACACAGTGCTTCACGATTCTTGATGCAAGTGACTGTTCTGTTTTATTACTAAATTCGCTCCAACTGTTCAAGTGGTATGTACAGTGTCTGAATACGAAAATACGGAAAATGTTAAAAAGAAACATCAAAAAGAGTCGCGGAAACATTTGCCCACAACTCACAGGGCAACTGGTCTTCCATCTACTTAATCTTTTTTCTCTTTCGCACTCATTAGCTGCATTTTATTATCATCATGATCTGATCCGGATCAGAATATGATAAATAAAACAGACAGGATCTTTGTTATATGCACGTCTCTTTTTGCCTTATGCTACATTTCCACCTAACGCTAATCTGAGATTTAATAAGATTTACCGCAAATCTCATTTAAATCTTGGAGATTTACCATACAAATTTATTTCGTTAATCTTGAAGATTAGAAATTAATCTTGTTTAATCTCCCTAGGACAAATAGTTTTACAAATCGAACTAACCTATTTTAACATGGTGCTGAACGATTCATTCGAGACTCGATTAAGTTCTTCAGTGTGTGACAGGAATAAAACATTCTGTCTCTTTCGCACTTCATACAAAAATTGAAACGCCATTTGCATTTTTGAAAGTTTTGTCAGATTTAATCTTTTTTAAATCTTTTTGTGCGGTGGAAACACCAAAAAGATTTATTTAATCTAAACTGAGATAAACCTTAGGTGGAAACATAGCATTAGTGTTTGTTTATTTTTCACGTATCTGTTGCCTCTTTTCTTGGCACAAGAATTATTATTGTGAAAGTGTCTCAAAAACATTCACAATAATAATTTTTGGATCATTGATATTGGCAAATGGAGTCACGGCACCTAGCAGTCAGCACGTGAACCCTATGTGGGGGATACATTTTTTTTTCATTTTAACATTCAATGTATTTCCCATAAGAGAAAATCAAAAAAAGGTCTGGAAAACATTACTTTTGCTAATTAATTTTCTATGAACACTAATTTATTTTATAGTTGCAATAGAAAAAGAATTTATGTGAGTTAGTTAATCAAGAAGAATATGTATCAAAACTTATGTATAACTTTCCTATATTTTGCAGATGAAAAATGTAAACAAACCTGTATTGTTGTTGTTGCTTTCCAAAATGGATTCATTTCGTAAGCAAAATTGGTGTCACGTGCGTAGTCAGGGAAGGGGTTTGATAGACAAGAGTCAATTATGAAGATTTTTATACTATATATTTCACTACTGTTTTCTAATAAGTAAAAGCTTACGTCACCAAAACTTTGCAGTAATGTTTTTATGAAGATGTAGTAGGTATAAAGTATTTCTATATATTTATGTATTGCGTTTGTGAATTTGTATTCTTGAGATAAAAGGAGTACAAATATTTTTACACTGTTTGTGCAACAGGTCAATACAATATATTTGGTGTTTAGAAACTAGCGAGGTTCATGGGGTCAATAACACCCTTTATTGAATAAATACAATTTTGCGTTTAATTTTTTACAATTCTTATTTTCAAAATATGTACCCTCCAAAAACATCAGGAAATAATAACACTTCAATCGTGCCTGCGTCTTTTGTTAATGCCGCATTTACACGATTGGAGAACTGGCAATATAATGACCAAAACAATAACAGAAGAATGGACAAATTCAATATTTTTGTCATTATACCGGCAGCTTTTCACCAGTCGTGTAAATTCGTTATAACGAAGAAGCATTTAAAATATTTACATACTTCCAAACCAAAAAATTCTGTACGTAGGTAAAAATACTTAAACATTTTTTTTTTGTAATTAAATTGGTAAATATATATGCAAGAAATTTTCAATCCAAACAAAAACATGACATGTATTTGAAAATCTTCATTTTCAATACAAACATAATTAACAAAGAAAAAAAAACTGTTCATGTTTTAAATAGTCTTGGCTACGTCTCTGCGCTGCTTTTTTCTCAAACGAGTATTGGTGTTGTTGTTTCTCGTTGTAGAGGTAGTTTGTTTACATTTTTCATCTTAAATTTAAAGCATTTGAGGTGTCAGTTTTGATTGATTTTTTGCTAGATTCGTAAACTAACATGTTTTGTTATTCTATTGCAATCATAAAAGTTGTATCCGTTTATATAAAAGTTATTAGAAAAAGTAACATGAATATGACTCTCTTTTGCTTTTCTCTTATGGAAAATACATTGAACGTCAAATTGGAAAAAATTTTATCCCTCAGATAGGGTTCATGTGCTGAAATGCAGGTGGTGTGGAAAGCAACTTACCAGGTGTCAATAGATCCAGATAAAAAGCATGGATCCCATGTTGTTTTTGTAATCACGTGTTAGAATTTGATCCGGATCAGATCATGGGGATAATAAAATGCGGCTATTATATTCGAAAACTACTATTTGGGCCTATTCGGCGTGATCTTTTATTCTGCTATTCTGTTATTCTGCTATAAATTTCTATACATACGTTTAAGCTGTCGAAAAATCTTTTATGAATTATGATTTTGGTATTCGGCATGCTCAATCTGTTATAAAATCTGCTTAGAAATCTGTTATGATCTGTCAAACTTTCGAACTTAAAAGAAAATCTTTTACAAATCGCATTCTTGGTATTCAGCATGCCAAAATCTGTTATTAAATCTGCTATAAATCATAAAAGAATAAAAGACAAACTTTTGTGACTTCTATCATAAAAGATTTCAATAAGAACACAGGTATACCAAGTAAAAATGGATATTTCTATAACAAAATGTTCTTTGTTCTTGTAAGAAAATTATATTAAAAGAATAGTTTTATAAACAAATTAAAATAAAATTATTTTTGTAGAAGAAAGCGCAGAACATAGGAAAGCTCGCTGCAATTAGATCAACAAGCTCCATTGGCTAAGCGGAGTCTGTTGAATGTCCTAATAACTCCAGTGTGTTATGTTATTACACGAAAACGCCGTTCAGATCACCTTGATAAAACAATCGAGCCCTTGCATGACAAAGTGGAAGCGCCAAGAAACGACAATCGTCATCACGGCAGCAAAAACAACTTAATTACAAATTATTTCTGTTTTATTTATTCAAGTTACAATTAAACACTGAACTAAACACTAAACTGCCCGGAATTCCTCTTGAAAGAACGCTTCTGGAAGTTGTATTTGTTCAACGAAATTGGATCCACTCCAACGGCACCATCATCCAACCTTATTTCCTGGCTGTTGGTGGTTTCTCCTAGTTTCTAGACTCCTGCGGTGTAGGGATAAGTCTCTTTTTAGGTGCAACACAGAAAATACAAATGAAAATATGTTTGCACATTTTTTTCAATGAAATTTATAACAGAACAGCTGATTATGACAACAGATTTTAGGTCTGTTCATTAACTGATTTCGTTTTCGAAGTTTCATAACAGAATTTTATAAAAGTTCGAACACCTGAATAGAAATCATAAAAGATCTTTTATGATTCATAGCAGAAAATTCATAGCAGAATAACAGATGTGGCAGAATAGGCCTAATTATTTTGAAATAAATTTGAATTTTCGGCGAAAATAATTGTGGTGGATACAAAATTATTCAAGGCACATTATGGCGCTCAACGTAAACTTTGAGTGATTTGAAACCGACCCTATATATTTTCACATGACAAATCGTGCCTGATGCACTCACAATTTGTGTGTGATGAAATTACATATTTTGATTCCACACTTAAGGCCTAACCACATCCAATTTACTTTTGTACAAAAGTGAAAAAATGTTTTGTCTTTTTTCAATAAACTACTCAATCCAATCTTTTATCTCAAGTTTTACAAAAGTAAAAGTTAGAGCGTTCCTAAAGGCCTAACTACATTCAATTCACTTTTGTACAAAAGTGAAAAAATGTTTTGTCTTTTTTCAATAAACTACTCAATCCTATCTTTTATTTCAAGTCTTACAAAAGTAAAAGTTAGAGCGTTCCTAACTTTTACTTTTGCCGAAAAGTGAAACACAACTACATCTAAAAAAACAATTAAGAAACTGACCCATAGATGTCCCTCACATCGATAATAGTTGCTGAACTAGCCTATTCCATGGTTGAATGCATTCAGCTCAACTCAAATTTCATACTCTTTTTCGCAGGAAGGTGTCTTTGGCATATATATTTGTATTTTTCACTTTTGCACTTTTGAACAAAAGTGAAATGAATGTAGTTAGGCCTTAAATTTTACTTTTCCAGAAAAGTGAAACACAACTACATCTAAATTAACAGTTAAGAAACTGATCCATAGATGTCCCTCACATCGTTAATAGTTGCTGAACTAGCCTATTCCGTGGATGAATGCATTCAGCTCAACTCAAATTTCATACTCTTTTTCGCAGGAAGGTGTCGCTAGCATATATTTGTATTTTTCACTTTTGCCCTTTTTTACAAAAGTGAAATGAATGTAGTTAGGCCTTTTACTTTCCATTTTTCGTGTTGTATAGCGAAATAATTAACACTTTTTAATTTTAACATAGAACACTTTTCTTATTTCGTTGGCATTTTTGTAAATTTTGTGGTCTATGTCGTACATAGAACATTATTGAACTGAGTGGGATACACATGAATATATAGGAAATAAGTCTGTTTTCAATAATTATGGAATGTTAATACGGATTTTCTCATTAACCCTGAGGCCACACGAGCAAGTACTTGCAAGCAAGTTGGCTACATACACTTTTTGTCAAATTCGTAATTTGCATTCCACTTGCCTCCCACTTGCCTCCCACTTGCCTCCCACTTGCTTTCCACCTGCATTCCACTTGCTTGTCTCCCAACTTGCTTCACTACTGGCTTCAAAACTTGCATGCCAGTTGATAAGCAAGTTGCTTGGGTTTGTTTGTGTTAGTAAACAAATGTGTATGTATATTGCAACTTGCTTGCAAGTACTTGCTCGTGTGGCCTCGGGGTAAAACATATTTAATATTACATTTTCATGGGCAAATGAGGTAATTTCGTTGAAAATTTGCTAATTTGATACGAAATTAGCTGCGTTTTTTTGTATGTCCATATGGAGTTTGGCGAAAAAAAACGACATCGGGACATTTCAACATTTGTTTACCTTTTGCATTGTTCTGCCATTTTGTTTTGAATTATCTTACCAACAAACACTTGACGTTTCTATATAAACTATCAATAATACAACGACAATCGTAGTTTGGCACTACCGTTTTTATCGGGACAAAAGTTAACTCCAGTTAATTATCTGGACTTAGCTAACTCTATATGGACATAGTTGTTGTTGTATTTAACATTTAAATTGCTTTGCTTTGTTGTCGTTTTTTTCACACAATTTTATTTGGACATACAAAAAAACACAGCTATTATCTCATTTCCCATACAAATTGAAATTTCGAAATGAGATAATTTCAACCAAATTTGCACGAAATAAGGTTGGAAGTTAGATGAAATCAAATCAAACAGATCTAAATTCCATGCTATTGTGAATCACAATTCACAATCAAACAACTTCTGACTTCAAATGTCAAAGTCTGAAGTTTCAAATAGAAGGTTGTGTTGTAAGGGAAATAAATGAAATCATAAATATTATTTCGATTTTCATGTTTTTTATTATTATTTTTGCAGCCTGATCAACAATGAAGTGTTCAAATATGAATCCATAACGTCTTCCGAATAGCAACGAAAGAAGGTGGTCCAGCTTCTGTATACCTTCACAATGCCCCAATCATGCTCGTTTGGCAAAAGCAAAGAAACAAAATTACACAAATCTATTGCCCCATCTCGATGCAGCCTTTGAAGGTGAAGGTCTTAATCAATGTGAAATTCACATTGAAAGGACAAACAGGTACTTGAAAAAAACACCTGATTCATCCACTGATCAGTCATAAGCTTAAGGAATAGGATATCATTATATATTGCAAAGGCTAAGAGCTGTACATACCTAATGAATGTTGGATTATGCTGCCGTCGAATCCTGGTGAACAAAATAACTATTCTTATGTCTGTGTTTGTCAATATGTGTCATATTTGTCTTGCTTTTATTAAAAAAGTCTTAGGGCCACTTTAAAATGTTCCGGTTAAAGTCTCGGATAGCCTATCCGGAACTTATCCGCAAGATAAACTTCAACTTTTGGTTTCAAATGTCTCGGATATTGATATCCGACAGATAAAGTTTCGGATAGCCTAACCGCCAGTTCATGTGGCTGTTAAAGCTTTTATCCAGAAGATACAAATATAGTTTCAGACCATTTCTTCGATGAAGAGCACAGGATGCGGTCAAAAAAAGTGTCCTGGACTTATGTAAATTTTTGAAGACGAATTTGTGTAAATATCCTACATAAAAATCAAGCCACTCAACCAAATAAGGCCACTTCTAGTTGCGTCTAACCTGTAGTTTTTTTTTACTCAATGAATAAACGGACACATGAAATGTTTATATATGTACATTATATATTTATTGAAGAATATTATAATTTATAACAGCTATGTATTTGTGTACATACATACATACATTTTAACCATATTCAAATATTTTAAACCGCAATGCATTGTTGAAAGGATGTTTGTCCATAGTGACACCTCTTGTGGTCTCTTCTTTTCTTCTTTATTTTCGAATCTATATTTTTCTTCTTGCTTATAGGCTAAAATTCTGGTTCCAACGTTGAGTATGGGTAACTGCTACGAGTATCCGTCGAAATATTGTGAATTTCGCTTTAAATCGATCCGTTGCGGTTCGAACTGAATTCGAATCTTTAAAATCAATGACAATTTAAATCAAAACGACAATTTTGTTTTGTTTTGACAACAAAAAAAAATAATTTTTAGTATGTTTTTGATGTTTTATGTTGTTCTCAAACTGTAAGTGTCTGGTAAATTTATCCACCGGTTAGTTTATCCGAGACTTTGACGATGAAACAGAAAATAAATAACAGCAACTTTTATCTGCTGGATAGGGTTAAGTGTCGGATATCTATCCGAAGCTTTAACCGGAACATTTGAAACTGGCCCTTGATAAATGATTTTATTGAAATAAAAATTAGCTTAAAAAAAAATCATGGAGCAAAATAGTAATAAGTTCAACACCAACTCCGAAAATCTGGGGATATTTTAATAAAAAGCCATTGGAACTATCTTCTTTTTTTTCTTGTTTTCAGACTGGTGGTGACCGACTGGCAAAAAAAAAAGCAATTTTCCCAAAACAAATGTAGCTCACCCTCAAAGATTTTTACATTACCAAATAAAATGCAATTTTCTGAAGAAACCAATCAAGTCCACAAATCTGCAATCGATATTCAGACAAGAACAATGATAAATCTTCGGGCAACGGGCAGTACCCAACTAACAATTTTTCTTCTATAAGGTTAGAATTTTCAGTTTATTGAAGTTTTTATTTCTATATGCCTGGTATTGAGTTTGTGTATCGAAAATTCAAACTTTCGAAGCTAGAATTTCGTAAACGGCTTCTTTAAAACCTATTAGAAATAGAATTTAAAATTTATTTCAATAATATATGTTCACAGTTTCGTTAAAATTTCAAAAAAGCCACCTGAAATTCGATTGTAGAAGTATGAGCAATAAAAGCTTATAAATAGCTTCCATCAAAAGGCTCTATCAACGAGTTTGTATTACACCTGCTCACAAAATCAAAAACAAAGTAGGTATACCTACTAAAGAAAATTTTCATGCTCGTCTCGTTCACTTTTATTGAACTTCAATCCATCGTTTCATTCTCTATTTCTTGAAATCTGTTTATGCATTTGATGAATGTTGATCGAAAGATCAGAACTTAGATCGGCTTTACACTAGAAAGATGAGATATTGGCCTTGGAAATTCAAAAGGTTCAAATTTGGTTCAGGCAGTGGTAGGTTCTAATTTCCGATGCATAAAAGTAAGTAGTGATTAATATATGTACATATATATTCTCGTAAACTTCTGTTAATTAATAATCGTTAGTAATCGTTGTAAAATTTTAAACTTCGTAAATCTGTCAAATTTTCCATACAAATTGTGACAGAATTACGAAGTTTTAAACTTTACAACGATTACGACGAGTTTACGCTGTTGCATGAATACCCATAATATTTAAATTTGTTTTTGAAACTTTTTTAGACACTTATGTCGTTTTCCATTGGTTTCACTCAAGAAGACACTCATTCTGAATCCAATGGAACAGTGCTTGTTACTTCTACTCAACTCTGAAGTTTTGTCTCTATATTGGTGAATCATTAAATAGAAACCTTTTGCTGACACACAAAAAGTAAAACTGAAAACAACAGTGTATCAACCCCTAACTAACCAATAATAATTTTTCTTTTTATTTTTCTTGATTTTTGTATTAAATTATATTAAATTCCTTGGTTTCAAGTGCACAATTAATTCTAATGAAATGTTAAAAAAATATGCAGTTGTACTGCAGTTTGTCTTGACGTTTGAGTGAATTTTTGTTGAAGTTTCGTGTTGCATGTATTAGTGCTTCTGAGTGTCTTCTGAATTCAAATCAAGAATCAATTTTCTCTCCTCAGAATCGTCAGAAGAGTATTTTTTGTGCCAATGAAACGGTTTCAGAAGCGTTCCGGACGATTCTGGACGCTTCCGGACGTCCAATGGAAAACAGCATTAAATAAATGTTTGTTGATTGTTTTCAAATAACAAATCAAACACAAATTGAAAGTGTCAAATGTTACAATATATCTTCCGCCTATTCGACGCAAGCGCTAGTGGCGTATAGTAATCGACTGAACAGGGGTGAAGTTGGCTCCTGGCAGTCCATATATAGTAGGTCAATGGTATACATGTACATACATTTTGTATTATACAGGGTGTCCCGGACCTGAGTTGAAGTATTTCAGGGGGTGGTTCTTTGGGTTATTCTAAGAAAAAAATTGTATGGGGGGAAAGTTGTATCTCCCCTCCCTGAGGCAGGGAGGGGCAGTTTCTGAAACATTGACTTCAAATGCAAAAAAAACATTAAAAATCAACGGAAACACATTTAATAATTTGCTATAATTTTTTTGAAAGTTAATACTCCATTCTTGTATTTGGTTTTTAAATCAAGTTTTTTAAGCGAATAATAGTTTTTGAGAAATTAAATTTCAAAGTCAAAATTTAAAAAAAAAATGTAATTTTTTTTTCTTAAGTCGATATTTTTCAAAATTTTACGTAATTAAGGGCATTTTTTGTATTCAATGCCCTCATTATTTTTTAGTCCATTACCGAAAACCAAATGTAAAAATCTTTCTTAGTTTTTGAGAAATTAAGAAAATATAAAAGGTACTTTTACCACAAAAGCCCGAAAAAGGGTTAAATTATGGATAATTCATGAATAAATTCATTTTTTCAGACTTATTCGGGAAAAGTACCTTTTGTACTTTTGTACCTTTTGTTGGGGAGATACAACTTTCCCCCCATACAATTTTTTTCTTAGAATAACCCAAAGAACCACCCCCTGAAATACTTCCACTCAGGTCCGGGACACCCTGTATATTAATGCATAATTTTTTTGGATTAAACTAAGCTTGCTGCACAGCAACCCCGTGCCACAATGTTTGATGACATACCTAGATCTGTAAAAAAGAATTATTTTGCATTTTTTTCTTTTTTATTTGGAACATTTTCAAACTTCCTAGAATGGTATTTGTTTGTTTTCCAGATTCGAGAAGGGTCAGGATGTCTTCTTCATAAGAGGGTACCATGACGTTGTGGATGGTCTGATGGTTGTGCTCATCAAGGAATTCATCATTAACTTTGTTGGTACATTGTTCCTGGGCAACAGGTATACGATGAAGAACTGAACACTCATATCAGTTGTTGACACCACTGCTGTAAAGATTGTTCCTGCTGGTGATTTACCATTGGTGGTGAATTTCCACTGCTTAAACCTTGAAGAGAACGTAATATAAAATTTTTTCGAAATATTTTGATTTTTAAAATTAAAAATTTCACACTGTCAAATTAAACTCAACAGGGTTGTCAAACGAAATGAGGTAATTAGATGAAAACACTTTTTCTGTGATTTGCGAAATTACCTCATTTCGACTCTAATGAAAACGCAGTATAAAACAGTCATTAAATCAAAAATAAAAATGAAACATAAATTTTCTTACAGCCGGCAACGAGACGAAAATTTCTATATATAAAACTCATTTTTTGCGATTTGTTTTACATAGAACATTATAGTTTTGAGCCAGCGATTCTATATAAATTATCGATAGCACAACGACAATCGTAATTAACACGTAAATTGTTTTGCTTTGCTGTCATTTGTTTCACACAATTTAATTTGGGTATGCAAAAAAACCCAACTAACAATTTAACTTGTATAAGGTCCGATTTTTCGAGTTTGGTAGACTATATATAGCTCGCATAGAACTAACATTAGCCTTTATTATTCAAGCCAACCGTTTTCCAGTATTAATTTTTGAAAATAGCCTGTTTAATGACTTTTAAATTGAAATTGGCAAGTTGTATACAAGATTTGTATGCTTTAGTATGAAAAGGCCTGTTTAACCTTGAGGCCACACGAGCCAGTACTGGCTAGCCAGTCGCCATACACTCACATTTTTTAACTAACACATACAAACTTGAGCAACTGGCTCGTCTACTGGCTTGCCTTTTTCGTAGCCAGTAGTGAAGCCAGTGAGGAGCCAGTAATTTGACATGTCTAGTTATTTCATCTCCCCGCACCTCTGTCTGACATTTCTGACACATGCAAATTGTTTACCAGGAACAAGAGCGAAGTGTTTTTGTACAAATTTGTGTTTTCTTTTTTAACAAAACAAACAAAACTTTCAAGAACTAAAATTAATTTTCTCTAATCATCAAAAACGGTACCTATGAAATTAAGCGTGGTGTTTGTGATGTACTTCCGCAGAATGTGCATTTTGCCTCGTGTGCTGCATTTGTTTGAAAACATAAATAAAGCTTAAAATGTTAATTGATAGATAGAATCGTGAGTTATAGAAGCGTGCGTTGGATATTTTAACAGGATGACTATATGCTACCAATAATACGACAAAGAAAGGAGAATGTCCTGACAATAATTGAAGAACAAAATTTGTGCCAGTACCAGTATCCATCAGAGTTCACCAGCAGTTCATGATTATCAGTGAATTGTTTTCTTGAACGAAATAGATGTACCTACCAAAGACTAATGACCAATCAAAAAAAATTCAAATCAATTAAAAGTTTCGACTATGGAGGATAAATTAAAAACGAAACAAAATGCTTTGCGTGAATCTAGGCCCACCAAGATCAAAATTGCAGCTGCCCTAAGCAAACGAGTGTTGTTGTCGATGGTAGGTCCCTCTAAAGTTTTATTAAACGTGAAACATTTTTTAATATTTCTTCTCCATCCACAAAAAGAAAAAAAATATCAACCAGCATATTTAGCAATTTTTTGAGGCGATGCGTTACAATGGAGGCTGACGGACTCATACTCAGAAGTAATGACACCGGAACAGGAATTATTCAATGATTGCCTCGGTAAATATTGCGTGGTTTGTCGAACAGACATTTAGAAAACTGAAATGTCCATGGAAGATCTAACCTTTATTAACATGAATGGAGTTTTATTACCAAGATACAACGAATTGCTGTATATTGCATAACGTCTTGGAGACAAAAGAATCGGGATAAGATCGTGTTTTGATTGATGCAGTCGATTACAAGAAAGTTCAATTTTCCGGCTTGATAGATGAGAGCAAAGAAACATGCGCAACGAGGAAGGCACTCCGAAATTATTTAACAAGTTTAAATTACCACAGTATACATGAAATTCCTTTTGGTTATTTATTATCTTCCAAAAACTGCTAAACTCAAAATATCAAATAAATATTAATCAAATTATGCATGGCTTAACTATATAAGATACTTTTGGATATTTTTAATTATAAGACCACTCTCGCTCTCTTTGGTTGGAAGAAAACTTCTTGTATTTTTTTCTAAGTGAAACGGAAGAGTTGAATCGATTGATGCAAATCAATCTGTTACAAAACATTGCATTGTTTTACCTTGAGTTTAAAGTTAAGGTTTTATATCTGCAATAATGGAAAATCGGAAACTAGTATAAATATAACATTAGTTTCAGTTTTTCAAGTTCAAGGTCACAGCTGATCACAAGTGGCTCGTTTTAGAATTCAAAGTGAGGAGTGTTTATTTATAGATATTTTTTTGTTTTAATAGAGTCTGGTTTACTACAGGTTTCGTTTCAAAAGGAAAAAGGTTTATATTTTTGCATTTGATAGTATACAAATCTTCTTATAAAAAACTCATCAACATACATATACCCATAGTTGAATTACCATAATAAGCGGTCCGCTAGAGATGATTTCGACTTCAATTTCTTAATAACACTTTTTTACTTTTTTGATAACAATGTAAAGAAGAAGGTCTTCATTTGTTAACAAAAATTAAATTAGACCTAATTTGAGGAAAACATTTTTTGTTTGCGCTTGGAAACAATATCTTACAAGAGTTTTTAGGAACTGTAATTATCATAAAATGTTGCATCCACGATTGATTTAACAATGAAAAATTCGTTCTTAATTTTTGTTTTTTAACTTTATTTTTATTCTTAAGTTGATTGAATCCATGTTGTCACTACTTTTTGTGACCCTTTTCTTAGAAAATAAAAACCGATCTTTAACTTTTTCTTAACCAAGTGATTTTAATCATTAACTTTCGTAAACTTGGGTGTGTTGTGGGTTAAAAATTATAGTTTTAATTTAACAAATCTTTTTAGTCAATCTTTATCTTAAATTCTTAAACGATGGGTGTTTTCGGTTGCGCTTCTCAAGTTTTTGTGTCCCATTTGAAAATGCAGAGATACCAATCACAGGCGAAAATGTGAGATATATAGAAAAAAGGTTTGTTCGATCAAATGGCAGTAGCCAGACCGATAAACCAAGTATCTGGTTCTTTAGGGTGTATGCAAAGGGATACTACGAGGATATTTTTATGACATTCTCCTCCCCGGTACATTGATCAATAGCCTTGCTTAAATGTACATCTCCGCCTATGTCCAACTTGGCTAGTTTTACAGCTGGTCGATCATATATTCCATCCGTAGTTTTGACTGTAGCGCTTCTAACTTGATTATCTTTAGACATATGAACTTGGAGTATCCTACCCTTGGGCCAAGACTTACGGGGATATCTCTCGTCGATAACCAAAACAATGTCTCCTTCTTTTAGGGGTGTAGTAGTCTGGTTCCACTTATCTCTTCTGGTTAAAGTTGGTAAGTATTCCCTTATCCATCTCTTCCAATAGTGCTTCGCGTATAGTTGAGACATCAGTGCGTTAGTCTTATATAGTTTTGCATTCTCATTTATGTCTTCAAAGGGAGTCGGGATGGCATCTCCAGCCAATTGCCGAAGAAAATGATTAGGTGTTAGAGATTCAGATTCCTCACTGTCCAAAGGTAAGTATGTTAAAGGTCTTGAGTTGATCATATCTTCAACCTCCATTAAATAGCTCCGAAACAGTTCGTCATTTGGTTTGTAAGTTGTGACGTCGCTTACAGCATACAAGGCAATTTTCACCGATTTAATCAAACGTTCTACGCATCCGTTCATGTGTGGTGATCCAGGAGGGTGGAAGTGCCACTCGAAATTTGAATTAATAAACTTTGAAGCTATAGTTTGTGATTCGATTTGCTTTAAGTCTTTTCTAAGGATTTTTTCTGCTCCGATGAAATTCGTACCCCGATCACTAAACATTTTTCTTACAGGACCTCTGCGACTTATAAAATTGCGATAACATAAGATGAAAGAATCGGTACTACAACTATATGCAATTTCTATATGTACCGCTCGTACCACTAAACACGTGAAAAGACATATCCATCGTTTTTCGATTTTTCTTCCATTGACCACTTCAAAAGGTCCTCCGTAGTCAACCGCAGTGTAGGTGAATGGAGGAGTATATGGTGTTATACGTACAGCTGGAAGATCTGCCATCTCTGGATTTAGTGGTTTGGCTCGAAGTAACTTGCAACGATTGCAATCGGCTCGAATGCGTTTTAAAAACTGTCGCAGTCTAGGAATGTAAAATTTTTTTCTTATCTCGTTCACTACCGTCTCATGATTAATGTGCCGAAACCTTTCATGATAATCAAGGACAAGTAACCTTGTACCAAGATGATGTTGTGAAAGTATTATAGGTCGCCTTGTAGACATGCTGACACAATCAGTTTTATCAATCCTACTCATAGACCTTAGTAAGCCATCTTCATCAATGTATGGTTTTAGAGAAATTATTTCATTGCTAAATCGCCTACTACCACCGTCTGTACCACAAAGATTGCCGTATTGTTTTAAACTATTTATTTCATTTGTGTAACACTGAATTTGTATTAATTTAAATAACGAGATCTCAGCTCTCTTATATTCGTGTGACAGAAGATATTTAGTATATTTAATTTTTTGTTTTCGTTTAATTATTACGTGAATACCTCGATGTACAAATGCTGTGAGTCGTAACATCTTGGTCCAACTAGAAAACTTGTCGAAATTAATAGCTGGTTCGAAAATTTGGTGAACTGCTTCAACGACTTCAACATCCGGATTTGGTTGCAATGAAATATCGTCCGGCCATTCGTTTTCATCGTCATACAGGAATTTGGGTGCTGTAAACCAACGATCATGCATATTGAGGGATAGTCCTTTCTTCCATTTAGTCGCATCATCTGCTGCATTCAGGTCTGAAGGTACATATCGCCAATTTCCAATATTACTTAGTTCTTGTATTTCTGCAATTCTAAATGCTACAAATTGTCCCTTTGTTGCTTTAGCATCCGATCTCAACCATCTTAAGACAGTTACTGAATCCGACCAGTAAAAGACTTTGGTAATTGGATTGGTCAATGACTGTCGAATGCTACACGCAAGTCTAGCTCCAATCAGTGCGGCAACTAACTCCAACCTTGGAATCGATGTAAGTTTGATGGGTGCGACTTTTGTTTTGGAACCCAGAAGTGTGCACGATACATTACCCTCAGACTGGATTCTCATGTATGCAACAGCTGCACTGGTGTCTTTGCTGGCATCAACGAATATATGAAGATGTATGTTTGCTTCATCCCATATCGATGATTTTGTTGTGTAGCATCTAGGAATTTGTATGATTTCGACTTCATGAAGCTGTTGAAGCCACTTCAGCCATTGCTCGTGTTGCTCATCTTCGATCTCATCATCCCAGTCTACTTTAGAACGCCATATTTGCTGCAGCAGGACTTTCAAATAACTTGTGAAATGATTAATTAACCCCAAAGGGTCAAAAATCGACATAAGGATTCTTAAAACTTCTCGCTTTGTCGGTTTATGCTGGCCACTCAAAACACTTTTGCTGCCTTTGTTCAGTTTTAATGAGAATGTGAAGGAATCTGATTGTGTATCCCACCACATACCCAAAACCTTTTCAGTAGGTTGTTCCGCCTCCTTATTGAGACTAACAAGCTCAGTCTGCTCTTCATGTGAACCTTCTAGCGCCAACAACACTTCACGAGAATTTGATTTCCATTTATGTATATGAAACCCTCCTGCTAAGTGAATTTTCTTAATCTGTTCGGCTAATGTGATTGCTTCTTCTTTAGTGGCGACGCTGTCGAGTAGATCGTCCACGTAGTGGTTATCTACAATTGCTTTAACCGCCCTGGGATAGTCACTTTCAAATCGTTTAGCATTAAGGTTCTTCACATATTGAGCACTACTTGGTGAACAAGTCGCTCCAAATGTCATCACCTGGGTAACATATACGCTTGGCTCCTCATCTTCTCGATCGTTCCATAGAAATCGACAGGCTTGTTGATCATCTGATGTTAATCTGATTTGGTGGAACATTTCGGAAATATCACCACATATAGCTACTGAATTTTCTCTAAATCGAAAGAGAATACCAAGCAAAGATGAAAGCTGATCAGGCCCCTTTAGTAGAAATGAGTTTAAAGATGTACCATTAACTTTTGCGGCCGCATCCCAAACAATTCGCACTCTTCCTGGTTTATTCGGATTGACAACGGGAAATAGAGGAAGGTACCATAAGCGTTCGTGATGGTTTTCCAATTCCCTTCGCTCCAGTTTTCGAATGTAACCATTCTTTAAGTAGGCAGCTATCTGATTCTGCATCTCCATTCTTAATTGTGGATTTTTCTCCAGCCGTCGATTTAGCGTCTCCAATCTGTATTTAGCCATGGGGTAACTGTCCGGTAGATCCACATTGTCGTAGCGCCATAACAAGCCTGTTTCATATTGATTTTCTACTAGCTTTGTCGTACTTTGCATTATTGATTTAGCTCTGCGATCTTCTTGGGAGGACAAATCATCTTTGGGTACTCTGACTCCCAGAGTTTCGATGGAGAAAAACAGTTTCATCATCTCGTGCAGATCCTCGTCATCAGGTTCGCGATGTTCTTCGACGTGGTAGTTAACACTCTCGTAATCAGATGATCGCTTCGACCCAAACACTGACCATCCCAATTTACATTTGGTCGCAACGGGATCATTATGTCCAGCTAACCTTGTCTTGATAGGAACTGCCAAGTGCCAATCGCTTATACCAATCATTATTTTGGGCTGCATTGATTTGTATGAACAAACTGGTAAGCCTCGTATATGATTATATTTATTAGCTAACTCTTCATAGCACAAAGTTTGTTTTGGCAAGTTGAGTTCCTTAATGGTATGTGCTTCAGGGATTATATATTTCTTAGCACCTTCGTATACACCAGAGATATGTACGGAAACCTTCGTTGATTCTTCTTGTCGTCTGACATTGGCTGTCCACTTTAAATTCAAAATTACATTCGGACCTGTTAACCCCAACTGTTCAGCTACCTCCTCTTCGATACGAGTGCCACTGGAGCCACCATCTAAAAAGGCCATTACTTGTTGCTTTTTATTTCCATTCTGTAATATTACGGGCAAATATTGGAATTGAAATTCATCACCCAATCTTGCATGGCTATTCTGTAAAGATTCGACTACGGGTAAGTTATTCTGTGAGTTGTCTTCTAAATGCATGAGGGGGTGGTGTTTACGACTACAACCGGTAACGTTGCATTTAACTGCCTTCTTACAATTGAATGGATATTTCATCCTATGGACAGTTAAGCATTGACGGCATAGCTTAAGCTCCTTTACTTTTTCCCACCTGTTAGCTGTAGAAAGATTATTAAAAACTACACAAGAATCTATCGATTTACATTTATTAGAACAAACTATACATTTATTGAATGAATTATTTAACACATGAACATTAATTCTGCTTTCCTTTTTAGGTGGCTGCTTTTCTCTCTCGAACGATGTAGATGGTAATATTGAATACACCTTTTTTGCTTCTATTTTCAACCACGAACCAAATGCTAAAACTCCTGAGACATTCATATCGTAAGCATATGAAGTCCATTTCATTTTCATGTCGTTATTTAATTTCTTCAACAGTTCTTTTAGCAATAAAGGGTTGTCATATTGACTTTCTAATGACGATGCCTTCATTACTGCATTCATGTTGGTAACTGCTGTTGAAAATTGAATTATTGTTTCCAACTTGTCTCCTTTCACAGGTGGAAATTTACTTATTTTTTCAATTTGCGCATTGAGAATGACTGTGGGCTGCCCGAATGCTAGTTTTAGACAATCCATGATGTCTGGAACGCATGATGGTTCGCACAATTGACTTGCAACCTCGTTTCTTGCTTTCCCTTTGAGAGATTGTTGGATACGCATTAAATTTTCTTCGTTGGAAAAGCCGCATTCTTGTGTTGATAGCTCAAACATTCGTTTAAACACTGGCCATTCTTCTAATTCACCTGTGAAGGTTGGAAGCGATTTATAAATTTTACGTCAGCTATCTGCCTCTGGTTGAATGTTGGTGTATATTCACAGCTGATTGTTGGTTCTTGAGTACGAGGATTTGATTGCTTACGTGTGTTGTTGCTCATGTTGAATTCACGTGCTTGAGGATTTAGCGTAATTTTGTTGACTTGCTCTGTGATGTCGTCATCTTTGTTGCCGCCTTCAGCCTCAGAGTCGAGATCCCAATTCGATGTTTGCTCCACAAGTTCATGTTGTTGCCTCACAATATCTTGTTCCAGTTGCAGATTTAGGCGCTGCTCCTTCAGTAGCTCGCGTTGTTGCTCGAGCAAACGCATCTTTTGTCTTGCTTGTGTGGCTGAACTGCATCTCGACGTAGTCGATTGCTTTTCAGATAATTCCTCGTCTGATTTTTCTTCCAGCCTTGGAGTTGGAAGTGGAACTCCCTTGCCATCAACGAAACCTCCAGTTAGGGAGATATACTTCTCTTTTGCTTGCAAAAACTTATTTAACGCGGCTTGAATCACTGTCTTTCGTTTTTTTGTGTCGATTGTTTTTTGCACCACCTCGTACAGTGTCAACACTTCCTTGCATAAGACCTCTACCCGCTTTGTATAACCCTCAGAACAATCATTGCATACCCATCTACTTAGCTCATCGGCCTGACCACTACTAAGACCTACACATAAAAAGTGAAACCATTTTCTACATACCCCATCACAAAAGATCATTTCCTCGTTGTAGGGCTCCTCACATATGTTGCATGTTGCTCGTCTTCTTGGCGCTGGTGCCTGCTGAGCTTCTGGAGGGGGTTGCTCTACCTGTCCTCGTGATGGATTATGTTCCTGGTTTCCTTCAGGTTCGCCTACTTCAATAGTTTTTGGAGAGCGTGTCACCGGCATGTTTAACTTTGACCAAAGATTTTTTCTAATAATTTTTAAAATGTCACTACTTTTTGTGACCCTTTTCTTAGAAAATAAAAACCGATCTTTAACTTTTTCTTAACCAAGTGATTTTAATCATTAACTTTCGTAAACTTGGGTGTGTTGTGGGTTAAAAATTATAGTTTTAATTTAACAAATCTTTTTAGTCAATCTTTATCTTAAATTCTTAAACGATGGGTGTTTTCGGTTGCGCTTCTCAAGTTTTTGTGTCCCATTTGAAAATGCAGAGATACCAATCACAGGCGAAAATGTGAGATATATAGAAAAAAGGTTTGTTCGATCAAATGGCAGTAGCCAGACCGATAAACCAAGTATCTGGTTCTTTAGGGTGTATGCAAAGGGATACTACGAGGATATTTTTATGACACATGTCCTTTAATATAATGTAGGAAGAACATAGTAAATATTTCACAACCAACAGACTTTTTTGTTTCGTACGCATAATATTTTCCATTGTCTTTGTTTTGAATGTCATTAGATATTTTGTGCAATTTTCCTGTAAGCAAAAGGAGATGAAATGTAAACATTGAAAATGGATAATGGTAGTGGCTTACTTGAAATTCCCCACTGACTGCACAGTTGACCTCTAGTTGTGGTTACTAGATATGCTATTTTATAGAGCTGTGTCAATCGTGATTGATTCGGTCTTTGTGACCCGTTCTTCACAAAGAATGATTGATTGCAATCACAGCAGACCAAATCAATCGATCCCAATGTCAATCATTTAAGTTTTCAAAGAGCGAGATATGTTTCGTTCATTCCACTCATTCTCAATCAATCCATTTCCACACCAGAATACTGAACGAAACAAAAACACAGACAATCTCAATCTCTATCTACGTGAATGAAAAAAATAACACACCACAGGAGACAGGAACATAAATTGATATACATATATCTACATCTACCAGCTTAGCTACACTTCATTTTCTCTTCTCTCTCACGTATTTGTGTTCATTTTCTCTTCATTCATTATGAATTTTGTCTATATCTCTATCGACTATGAGCAATATTTGGTTTTGGAATCATTTGATTGAGATAGAGATTGAGATTGAGTTGAACGATATCGTTCATATCGTTCATATCGTTCATATCGTTCATTTCGTTCATATCGTTCATACGTTCATTTGAGATTTGACCGATTGGAATTGGGATCCATTCGGGACAAAGACCAAATCAATCTCATTGGCATTGTGAACGAATAGATCTTTAATAATAATTAAGAGATGATTGAATACAACAATGCACTTCTTTTTTTTCAATGCATTTGCATTTAACGAAAAGTATTAAAGTAAATAATTATTTTAAGTACTCGTAAGCACTTTTTAGCTTTGAAAAAAAATAATTCAGGTGAAAGTTTTTGTGTTTTTGGAGTTAAGGTCTATTTAAAAAAAAAAACTATGCCTATATGAACATTTTTATTTATTTTCTAAGAAATAAATTCCTCTTTAAATAAGGATTGAAACAGACTGTAGCTAGTATGTAATATTGAAAATGTGTTTTTTTTTTAAACATGGGAAAGGAATGATTGATGAAATGAACGATTGAAAAGATCGAATCTTTGGTCTAATCAATCATTGATTGATTCGGTCTTTTAAAATGAACGATTGACACAGCTCTACTATTTTATCCCAAACATTTCGTGCCAGTAATAAGCATATGCATATCAACGCATTGGATCTCTTCTTAAGTCTTAATAACAACCTAATCCATTGCTGCTACCGAATAGAGGTGGTGATCTAAACGGCTAAACATTCAAACCATCCATAATTCTTTCGTGTATGAATATGACGGTGGTAGTGGCTGGTGTGAGTAGATGTATGACAACCGCATATATCTTGTCGTCATTATTCATACCTACAGCAGCTATCCATCGTCTACATCATCATCATCGTGTCCTGTATCCTTGGTTGGGGCATAGGGCGTCCATTCGATTCTTTAATCTTGTTTTAATGACTCCGATACTCACTGCATAATGTCACTCTCGACGATTGCACTATATTTCTGTAAAAATTCGCGCACCTCCCGTGCTCGGTTTTTGTTCTTCAGATTGACATTAAAGGTCTTGATTATTTCATCGGAGTATTTTAAACTGTCTCAAAGATGATGAAATCACGCGAGTAAGTAGAGTGCTAGCGAGGAAGTATTTAAAATGCCTGAAGGAGTACAATTCACGCATATATTAAAACAAAAAGTTTTATACGATTTTTTGAAAATGTTTAGGGACAAAGCTACAAAGCTGATCGGAACCTCCGCTCCCTCAAGATTATTGATGATTTTTTTTTGTTCTGTCAAGAAAGAAACAAAAACAAATTTACTGGTAACTGGCTTGGCAACTGGCGTGTCGCCTACGTCACAGCAAACACACGGATAGGAATTTGACAGTTAATCTATGTAACCAACTGACTATAGCCAGTACTGGCTCGTTTGGCCTCGGGGTTAAATAAGCGTGTTACACCCAGCAGCAAGATTTGACATTTCTCTGTAGTTGAAAGTATTCTGCAGCAAGCTTAACAAATATTCGAAAGTGTTCGTCATTCATATCAATAGATTAAAAACGAATAATAACTAAAAGACGTATTTATAAAAAAATAGTGAATAATTAATAAGAAGTTATTAAAATATTAAATGAACTTCGTTTTCAAGTGCCCAAAGTCGATTAACAATATGAAACGCGCGTTCGCCAAAGTGTTCCTCGACTGATGTGTTTCTTGTATGAGTTCGTGTTGTTTTTTTTAAATTTAAATAAATGCACAACTATTTTTGTTTATCTTTGCAAACTTTTCTCGTAAATATATTTGTTTTTAATCTAACAGAACAACGCAAGAAAAATTAATGCACATTTGAATATTTGTTATGAGTTTGTTTTTACATAAGTTTGTTTATTTTTGGCCTCAAATCTACTGTCAAATGGCACACGCACAATCCCAAAAAAAAATTATTTTCTTGCAAATATCTTCCCACCAAAAAATCGTTATGATATCGCTGTAAGGAATTTGGTATTAAATCATTTACAACTACTGTTTTCTTTAGTAATAATGACATAATTTGTTTTGAAAGATAAAATAAAATGTTTAAGGCAAACCTATTGAGATTTGCCTTTTTTCTTGAATTATTTTGTTTATAAAGTTTTTATAAAATGTTGGTAACAAACTTTTAGAAATGATTTCCTTCTTTCGTGAGCTATTTCGATTTTCTTCTGACAGATGCACAAATGTTGCCCTCTGTAAGAACAAAAATACTTTTTATAAAATGGTAGTGGCAAACTTTTAGAAATGATTGCCTTCTTTCATGAGCTATTTCGTTTTGCTTCTGACAGATGCATAGATGGTGCCCTCTGTAAGGAAATATATGGTTTTTATAAAATGTGTGTAGCACATTTATTCAAATGATTGCCTTCTTTCGTGAGCTATTTCGTTTTGGATGTGACAGCTGTCCTGTGTCCCTCTGTCAGGAAGTATATACATAGTTTTTATAAAATGTTAGTAGTAAACTTTAACAAATTATTGCTTTCTTCCGCGAACTATTTCGTTTTGCTTGTGACAGATGTTAAATTTAAGCATGAATGAATCGCAGGTACTTGCTGTTATACCTAAACAAATAAATGTTTACCCAAAACATGAAGACGAGATGAACGATTGTAAGGATTTAAGTTTTTCTTTCAAACGACCAGAAAATTTAAAATCAAATTTTGGTTCAATAGAAATGGAAGTATAACGTGTGATATTTTAAAATCATTTATTCATTTATTTTCAAAGTTCTTGTCATAAGAATGAATGAAAAATGTTAAAGATTTAAACATTAACTTGAAGGATCTTGTAGGTACTTTGTATGTTTTCAAACACTTCAAGAATCAATTGATTCACACTTAAAACAAAAAAAGTACATAACAAAATTAAAGAAAAACGAATTAGGTTTTTTTATAAAACCAGCACATTGCCTTTGCTACTCTTTTCTTGATGGTAAAAGTGTATAGGCTGTGAAGTATGCGTCAAGTGTATCAACTCATTAAAATTTGTACATGACTTTTTTGAATTGGAGATGGCCTAGTGGGTTGCGCGCTGGATCGGTAATCGGAAGGACGTGAGTTCAAACCTCGGAAAAGTCATGTAAGTTAGTAACATTTTTTCATATAAAATAAAATTCTTCACATTTCAGAACAAAGAATAAAGCAGTTCAAGCCCCCTCCTGTGGAGAAAATAAACTCATAAAATAAATTTAATAAATATTAAATAATTGAAAGCAAACAATTTTTGTTCAATACAACTGTATTGAGTGGCTTTTATAAGGCCTTAATGCAAAGTCTATATATGGCCTTTCAAAGGTCTTATTATACAATCCAACTGCTTTCGTATAATTACTTGTTTAGTAGAGCAATATTTTGCCTTTTTAAGGCCTTAATACACAGTTGATCGGAAGCAATTTGTATAGCACTTGCGATGACAGGTTTTAAGGGAATCAAATAGCTTGTTTAATGTCAGCCAAAATGATTTGTATAAGGTCTGTTTAAGTTTCTATACAAGCCAGAAAATAGCTTGTATTAACACTTAAACAAGTTAAATTGTTAGTTGGGAACACAACTTATATTTCTAGTCCTCTGAGAAAATCCTTCACGCTTTACACCCCGACTCCACAGGGCATACAGATGCCCAACATCGCAACCGCAATCCAATCAACAATTAGCTGATTTTTTCTCGCTGGGCAATTCATGTCATGTCGTTTAATTTCCCTCTCACCACTACTTCTATCTTTTGCAATAATACACGCCCTTTAGACTCCAGATAACAGTAGAAAGACTTTTTTTAATATCCAGCTACCTCTAGATACAAGGAAAACCAGAAAAAAACTCACACGCACTTGAAACGTCAAATTTCATGGCAAGCTTTGAACAGCGTTCATGTCTTGTTCAAAAGATTGTTTTCTTCGACATGTCGTTGACAAGACATAGATTTTTCTGGCTCCATTGGATTTTTATTAGACATGTTCATAGTCTTGGCATCGTTCATGGCAGGTGGAGCCAGCATGTTACATGCCGTTTGTCGTTTCACGTGTGTGTGAGTTTTTTTTTCTGGTTTTCCTTGTATCTAGAGGTAGCTGGATATTAAAAAAGGTCTTTCTACTGTTATCTGCGCCAAGATTCAGCTATTTCAGCGAGTGAGATGAGATGACTCGCCTTACTCGCCGACTCATCTCACTTCACTCGCAAAAGCGATTCAGCTATTTAAGAGTGTTCCGGACTGAAATGGTGATTTCATGAAAAAGATTGTGAAGCGTGTACTTGTCCGATCAAAACGATTAAGGTGTCTATGGACAGATAAACTTATTCTCTATGCCATCATTGGAAAAAAAATTTAATTTTGTGCTCCAGATTTTGGTAAAAGCCTCTAAAGAAATCGAGAAAATGGCTAAAATGTCCGTTTTTCAAAGAAAATGTAGCCTACACTATGACATTTTTTGCAAAAAAAAGTTTAATAACATAAAATTCCATATTTTTAAAATGCCACTATTGGAGAAAATTTTTAATTTTGTACCTAATAAAAATTTTAGTAGTGCAAAATAAAAATGCTTGTGAATTTTGAAAAAACGCCTTTTTGACAGTCAATTTTTTATACCTAACGGTATTTTTTTCATATTTGTTTTTGCAGTGAATATAAATTCAATATATTTTTCACGATTTTCATTAATTATATGATCATAATTGTATCATTTGATATTGAAATTTTTAATTCTTAAAAGGCAGTTTTTCACAGAAAATTTATGTAAATTTGGAACTTAAAATCAGTTACTTTTAGAAAAATTTTTTTTTAGTACCACAATACGCCTACTAGTGACCAATTAGTAAAAATGCAAAGTTTTATAAAACAAAGTATCTGATGAAAGTGAAAAAAAACCGGTCTTATATATGCAAAAAAAAAGTTAGCAATAATGACTGGTTTTGTTCAGTTCGGAACACTCTTAAGTGAAATGAATAAGTTCGAATTTAGTTTCGAACATGAGACAAAGAATAAATATAAAAGAGCTTAATTCTACCTCCTTGTCACACTCGTTACGCAAAACGAAATGAAACAAAAAATACAACAATGTAAACATTGGAATTGGAATCTTTAATAATGGAGTTTGGAGTATCTTTTGTTTCAATTTTTTTTTTGTCATAATTAAAGTTTAATGTGAGTTTCACCCTTGAGAAATAAAAAGTTTAAAAGTGTTGAAAGTGAATAGAATATAAATTTATTTAATATAATGTGTGCATATGAATAAAATTAAAATAAAGAATCAATAAAAGGGTAGTTGTTTTTATCTACGTTGTTGTTTTTTATTTCGTTTCCTATCCATGAATAGGAATTCTTGCGAAAAGCACACATACCTATCCAAAACTGAAAATTTACCAACACATACACCAAGTCACTGCGGAAATATCTGGCGAGTAATCTGACATTTCATTTCACTCGCTCACTCACTCCCTTTTGCTAACTGAATCGATTTTCGACGAAAAGTGACTCATCTCACTCACTCCCTGCGGCTTCAAATTAGCTGAATCTCGGCACTGGAGTCTAAAGGCCGTTTATTATTGCAAAAAATAGAAGTAGTGGTGAGAGGGAAATGAAACGACATGACATGAATTGCCCAGCGAGAAAAAATCTGCTGATTGTTGATTGGATTGTGGTTGCGATGTTGGGCATCTGTATGCCCTGTGGAGTCGGGGTGTTAGGAATTGGGTCCCTGAACTGGCCTAATGTGTTATCACCATAAGATTTTTTGATGAAAAAATGTTCTAAATAAGTACTAAAATCACCAGGAACTTCGAAAAGATACTTTTGACGTTTCTTTTCTCGAACTTTCCCGTTCCCCCAAAACTGACAGTTCGAAAAAGTTTTTGTTATTTTGTAACTAACGGGCTCTTCTAGAAGCTGTCTATTTGCACTGAAGAAAGAGATACAAAATAGGATTTTCTACAAAGTGGTAATTTTGTTGCTTGATTTCTTCCGTGTTTGTGTGTAATTTTATTCGCCAAAGTGGGTTAGAGGGAGTACGAAAATATTTGATGAAAAGCTCAAATAACTATCCAAATCCACTACCACTTCTTGTCAATGCAAATTTTCATTTTCATTACTCTCGCTAGTCGGTTGCTTTTTCATTCTTCCTGAAAAGAACGTGATTTTAATTCGTGAAAACTATCAAATAAAAATATATTCGAGAATAAAATCAATACTCTGAGCGAGCTTCATTAAGTGCAAAAAAAAAATATAGTTAAGTTTCCATTTGTTAAAAGAATTATTCTTGAACTCGGAAAAACCTATTTCAAATTCAATCATCTGCATTAATCATGGCCAAATGGGGAGAAGGTGACCCACGTTGGATCGTCGAGGAGCGTCCTGATGCCACCAACGTGAACAACTGGCATTGGACTGAAAAGAACGCTACCTTATGGTCAAAAGAAAGACTCAAGTCACTCTTTAGTGATTTGAAAATAGGTAATAATATCCGGGCTCTGTTCTCTCTGTGGTACAAGTAGGTATCACAGTTCACAGACTTAGGAACCAATTCATTTTCTTTGCAGATCATAGTGGAATCGACTGTATTATTGATAAAATAGAAGATTGCACTGGTGAAGCCACGGCTAACAATAGAAAAGGCAAACTCATCTTCTTCTACGAGTGGAATATCCTTTTGAAATGGTCCGGTAGATTGCCAGGGTCCAAGGAAAAATACTCTGGCAAAGCAACAATTCCAAATCTCTCCGAGGAGTATAATATCAATGAAATCGAAATCACTATCACAATAGACGAATCGAACAACGAGGATGCCGACAGATTGAAACAATTTATGTACAATGTTGGAAGGGATGTTATTAGGAAGCAACTAGGAACTTACATCAAGGAGCTGAAAGAGGAATACTCCAAAGGTCTAATATTGCCTAAAAAGGGTAGTGAGGATGTAACATCGCCGAAGAGTGTAGGTCAGGCCAGCAAAAGTGCCTTCAATAACTCTTCGAATTCTGCCGCAACTGTTCAAAAAGTTACTTCGCCCACCTCAAATAAGACCGACGAAACAAAATCTTCGGTTGGCTACAAGTTAGATGTAAAAACGTTAACTATGAGTGAAGACTTTCAATGTAGCGCTTTCGACTTGTTTAATGCGCTTACCAAACAGGAGATGGTTACCGCTTTTACTCGGGGACCAGTGAAAATTGAAGCAGTTCGCGGAGGAGAGTAAGTAAAGGATTAGATGTTTTTTCTTAGTATTTTGGATATATGAACATTTGTGCATATTTGGTATCAAGCGTTTTCTCAGACTGTAGGGACTAACTACAGAGTTTGACCTACGACAAAAATAGGTAGAAATTGCAAGCTAAATATATTTGGTATGGACACTTTTTCCCTCTGACCAAAAGGTATTGAAATAAATCGATGTAAACAATTTATGTAAAATTTTACACCTGTTCAACATGTGTTTAGGTAGGCAAACAAACGGTTATAAGTTCAACACCTCAAATGCTTTCATTTTGTGCGTTCCGATGGTTATTCTCAGTTATCCGGATATCTTTGTGTTGTTGTAATCCCTTGTTAAAAAACAGCTGATGACCGCTGACACAACAACAACTCAAGATATCTCAAAATGTTTGGGATAACTTGATAGCCAAGCGAATAAACTTTGGAGCGCGAGGATTGATATGACTTACCCCTAGTTTCACAGTGAAAGTTTTAAACTCCACTTTCGGTTTAAACTTAGTTCGGCAGAAAAATTGAACTCAGTTCAAGGTTTAAACGAGGCTGTGAAACTGGGTTGCACTTTTATGTCCTGAACTCTGTTTTTTGTTTTTTTGCAAAAAGTTTTATCTCAGAGGAAAATAAAGTAATTTTTAGAAGTACTAGAAGGTGCGCACTTTAAAAATGAATTATATATAAATACCTATATAAACCTTCATTTGCCAGACTAAAAAGTAAATCGAAAAAAAAAACAAAAAAATTGGGTCTCCTATCCGTTGCCGCAACGCATGTGACGCATTCTATGGGCCTGGCCCCTCAAGTCAAGTGCACTTGTGTCAGAATATCAGGTGATTATATTTTTTCACTGAACATATAGCTGAACTTTATTGTTTTGTGATTTATATATTTTTTTGCACGTTCGTTTTTACAGTTTTGTGGGAAAGGGTTCTTTATCAAATACGAAAAACAAAATGAATTGAGATTTGTATACTTTGCTAATACCAAAATGAAATAAAAACTTTTTTCAAAAACCTTATTTATTACAATTCGTAAAGGGTTTATGCCTTGTGTGAGGTATTTTTAGATAAAAACATTATCGGTACTATTTTCTCAATCAACTGAAGTTGAAGGTGTGAAAGTAAAGTTCCAAGCCTGACATTTTATTAAAACCTAATTTTCTTGGTCAAATTTGCGTTCAATGAATTCAATTGACCGAAAATCAAGCCCCTTGCCTCGTCTGAACGTATCCATTCAATTAATATTGTGGCCTTTACTGCCTGAACTGAATAGAGTGCTGCAACTGGAGCTGCAGCTGCAACTGGAATAGCTGTCAAAAAGTGTCGTACGTGATTTTTTTTACGCGCCCACAATGCAGCTGTACAGCTTTCTGACATTTTAGTATCGAAAATAAAAATAAAAGCAAAAATAAAAATTAATAATGATAAAAAGAAGATAAAATAGTTTTAAGTCTTTATGAATGATTGAAAAGAGTTTAAAAATCACTTTAACCCACATGTAAACACTTCGTTTTGTTCGAAATTTTGAAACGCCAAAAAAGCTGCAAGCAAATGTTAAAAGTTGGCCAACTTGTCCAGCTGCGTCTGCAGCTCCGTCTGCAGCTGCGTCGTGTTTTGTTCGCATCATTGAATTTGTGTGTATTCAAAATTTTGACAGCTATTCCAGTTGCAGGTCCAGTTGCAGCTCCGTCTCCATTCTGTTCAGCGAGTTACTCCAGTAGGCGTTTGGCTCTGGGCTTATCAGTTAGATGTCACCATACCCAATCTAATGTCGTTGTTCATTGTTGAAAAGATTTTATCTTCTTGCGAAAAGATTTGTATTTATTTTGCTTTTTCATGTTTTATTCAAAAAAAGATGAGATCTGAAGAAGAAAGATGCGATCTTTCTACTTTGGGAGATTTGGGTTGATTTCCAAAATGCAGTACTGCAGCGCATCATGATTTCTTAAATTTTTCATATTTTTACTTTCTTAATACAATTCAACATTAACTGTTGCAATGCATTAAAAAACCACAACTCGAAATAAAAGCGCATTTTGTTACGTAAATTTATCTCAGAATATGACTATTCAAAATATGATGAACTGCAGTACTGCATTTTGGAAAGCCTTGATCTGCATTCACTAATGCATGCAAACACATTCCTGTCAAACAGCAAATCGCAGCTGGGCATTTTTTTGTTTTGCATTATTTTTGTACGACATCGTACGTGATGTTTATTTGTACGCGTGTATGTGTGCTATGTTTGTAATTGAATCTACTCAAAAGTATACCCAGATGTTTCATTCAAGACAGCAATTTTTGATTTTAAAAACAAATCTTTCAGATTTCAATGAAAAACGACATAAGACGCATTGTTTAAGTCGATGGTCTACATCAGCGGTTCCCAAACTTTTTAAGCTGTGGAACCCTAATCAATGCCCAAATATATTTCGGAAACCCATCCTGACAAAAGCGACAAAATGAAAAACAACACATTTCAAAATCATTTTTTTTTAGTGTGAAGAATGAATCTGTTTTATTGTTTGATTTATAATTGTTTTAAAATTAACTTCTATGTCCGAAAGTTGTATTCGCATATCTGGGCCAGCGTCCAGCCCTGATCTGTATTTAGTTTTTGTGTAAGTATACGCTGAAAAGCCTACTTCACAGCGGTACGTTGTAACAAAAGGTAGCATATTTAATATAGCTTTCTTGGCAAGCTCAAGGAACTCATTCTTAATACCAATCCAAAATTTCTTTAATGATTCAGAATCAAATACATAAATACAAATTTTGATGAAGAGGAGCTCTGCAGATATATCAGGGATTCGTATTCCTGTATACTCAGGCTCATAGGCTTGATGGTTTTCATTAGAAATGGATTTTGTACCCACTCGATGTCAGTATTTGTATCTGGAAAGTAATCCAGCATGGATCTTTCGAGACTAACCAAATGGAGAGCAATAACATTACTAATATCTGCTCTGAGTTCAAGCCAGTTTTCTTGCATGAATTCATGTAGAACTGGAAAACACTCTAAATTGTTCTTTTTTAGACATGAGAGGATGAGAGTCAGAAATTAATTTTTCTTTTCAAAGCTGCCAGTTTGTCTCTCGCAAAAAATACTGTAATTGATTTTTCCTGCAGAGCTGTAGCAGTTTCGTTTATCTTCTCAAAAATGTCTGCAAGATAAGCTAATTTCGTAATCCATTGCTCATCATGCAAAACATCAAAGTGGTTTGTAGTTGAAGTCATATTTGTTTCCAGTTTGAACACATTCAACTCATCACGAAGTTGAAATAACCTGTATAAAGCTTTCCCTCTGGAAAGGCATCGGATTTCAGTAAGAAGAAGAAGCGATTCGTACTGACCTTACACACTAATTTAAACAATCTCGATTGGAGAGGACGACTCTACAAAATTACTATTTTCACAGCTTCACCGAGAACTTTTTTTTAAATCAGTTGGCATGCTTTTCATAACAAGTGCATAACGATGAAAAATACGGTCAGGGAACTAAGTCCCCGGGAACCAAGTCCACCGAGGGACTTAGTTCTCATTTAATGAGAACTAAGTCCACTTCAGCAAAGTGAACTTAGTTCTCATAGAAGGTGGGAACTAAATTCCTCAAAAACTGAGCGGTTTTACTTCCCTTTAAATGTGAATTAAGTTCCCACTTCCAAGTAAAAAAATCAATCTTATTAATAAAACAGAAATGCTTTTCACAATATTGTTGGATATAGGATAAATTCAAAGTTTCTTTAAATCCAGATTCTCTAAATGCAAAAGAAACTTTGCATACACCCAGCCTCACACATACCCCAAATCCTATAGTGAGCCCAAGCAGGGGGGTTGCAGGGGGGCAGCATGCCCCCCCATACATACCTCACTGTTTATTCGCCGTAAGGCTTTGTCTTACCACAATACAGTGCTAGCACCCAGCATTACGGCGAATAAACAGTGAAGTATGTATGGGGGGGCATGCTGCCCCTCTGCAACCCCCCTGCTTGGGCTCATTATAGGATTTGGGGTAAGTGCGAGGCTGGGTGAATGCAAAGGCTTTCACGCAATTTTGAATGCTTGTAATTTTTATCGTTGAAAGTTAGTTCCCTCTTCATATTTCAAAATGTGTACTTAGTTCTCATAAAGAAGTGGACTACTTTCTCACCTTACCTGGGAACTAAGTCCACTTCGTTAAAGTGGATTTAGTTCCCATTAAATGAGAACTAAGTCCCTCGGTGGACTTGGTTCCCGGGGACTTAGTTCCCTGCACCGAAAAATACAATGACTGCTGGTACTTCTAGGAGCAAAGTTTTTAATTTTTGAAACAACCCCTTTAACCTTTCACACCATTGAAATCGGTTTTAATTAAATAAATTAATATCGTCTTTTTTGTCATTACCATCAATCGATATCTTTTTTGCTTATCGCATTCAGACACACCGAATTTGCCTTTTCTTTTGATATGCCAAACAATTATTTTTGTTCTGATCAGAAATCAATTTGGGGACATCGATCTTTCTTTCTGGTTTCCGATATTTCAGAGCGCCCCGTAATCCCTATAAACAGAATTCGATATTTAATTTTCTTTTTAGATTCGCTTGATTTTTGACCTAGTGAAATCACAGAAACGGAAGTTGAAAATATTTTTATTTTGAGTGCGCTTATGAAATCTGCGATATAAAAAGGACAAAACAAATTAGATTATATTTCAGAATTCTTCATAAAAGTCTATTGCTTTTACATCATTCGTTTTCCCTTAAAGGTGGCAGAGTAATTATGAGTACTTTACTAGTTTTTTTTTTCAATGGAACACATACAACTGCTTTCCCATGCAAAATGTATCTACTCGAATCGTTAGAGTATGTGTTGTTTCATCTACTCATGAGTAGATTGCCACCTGCAAATGGCTATTATGATTTACCTATATAAGAATTAGAATTTCAAAACTGTTTTACCTTTCACATTTCAATACTAGAACACACTGTAAAATTGCAAAATAAAAACATAAATATACGCTTTGTTTTAGATTTGCCCTCTTCGGTGGAAACATTCAAGGAAAGTTCGAAGAGTTGGTTCCTGAAAAGAAGATAACTCAATCGTGGAGGCTTAAATCATGGCCTTCTGGGCATTACTCGAGTGTTACAATAGAGCTAGAACAAATGGTATGATTTAAAAAATAAACTTAAACAAACAATAAGTAATTGACTGCATTTGTAACATGATTTTATATTTTAGCGTGATCATACCCAATTAAAACTTAAACAATCTGGTATTCCATCTGCCGAATATGACACTACGGAAACGAACTGGAAACGATACTATTGGCACAGTATCAGGCAAACCTTTGGATTTGGACCAATGCTGCGGAATGGATTATAAATACTATACATAAAAATAAAGCAAACAGAAACAAAACAACAAAATTGACCCAAAGTTCAGATTCACAATTTATAAAACTGTAGCAGAATCTTAAGTTAGTTTTTAATAAATAAGAAAAACCATTAAGTTTTATTTTATTTTCACTCAAAAGAAAACGAAAAATAACCGCTTAATTTAATTTCATAGTATTCTTAAAGCATTCGATGAACCCATTTTAGCATGAAAGCAATATTAGTTCAAAAGATTATTATAAATAAAATGCTTTAAGCTAGTTACCCGAACACAATGATTATTTTTAATTTTAATTATCTGGATTTATATTAAAAAAAAACATGTGTTTAGAAACACACACTTTTCCTTAATGCAAATTGAATTTGAACATAAATTATTACAAAATAAAAATGCATTGTATACTTTTTAATAGGTGTTGATTAAAACAGCATTCAATGAAATTGGTCTTATGTCTTTTATTAAATTAAGCTCTCTAATTTTCAATTACTAGAAGAGTCCAAGAGGTATTACATAAATTAGTAAAATGGTTAAGGTTAATTTTTGTTCATGCCTCGTGTCTCTGGCTTTTGAGACTTAAATTTTTCAAATTCAAATTGGTTCATACTTTAATGGGGATTAATTAGAGGATATTTATAATGTGTTAAAAATATTGTAGACTGTTTAATTTTAATTACGCTAGAAAAAACTTACCTTGGAATCCAGGAATACCGATTTGCTTGGGTGATTTTGTTAAATTAGCCCTGCCCCCGTAAGACGCGTCGCAGCTCAGTTCGAATCTCACACATAGTAGTCCAGTCAATTTGTGCTCAAAAAGGCCTTTTGCGAACAAACTGTTGGGTAATTTTGATTTTTTTCCTCCTTTATGTTTTCGGGGTGTTGAATCCGAATCTGAGGTTTGCCAACAAAATTTCGTGACGCAAAATGGAAAAAACGCAAAAAATGATGCAAAAATAAATTTTTTGGGAGTTTTTCACTAAGGCTTGAAAACTACCAACTATTCCAAAATTACATCAAAATACTATTGAAAGTATACATAATTTCCAATAAATCTCTATTCAAGGTTTTTTTCTGCGACAACCCATTTGAACTCAAACGCTAGTCGAAAATTGACGTATTTTTACTGTTTTCGAAAATCCACTCGAAAGCGCTAAGAAATAACTTTGTGTGACAAAAATTGAACTTTTGTCTGTAACATGAACCAAGATATACTTGATATCTTTGATGCACTGAGTTCGAATCTGGCATTGAAATTGCTCTATCACGTCACGGTATTGAGATATTCGAATCTAAAGATAAAACAAAAATGCATTTTTTATGCAAATTTGAAGTTTTATTTTTTTCTCGAGGTAATTTTTTTCGAAAAAATGTTTATGGTCATTCTGAAGTATAAGCATTTTACTTTAAAATTCTTTTTGAATCTTTTAAATTCCTCCATTCGTCTTCGAGAAATCGTTGGTTTTCGTCTAACTACCTAATTCGAAAAATCCAGACTAAGCACCACTAAAGGACTCTGATGATCGAGGTGGCTCTCCTGAAATAGCTATAACTCCAGCATATATACTTGGTGGCAACACACACAAGTTGTTGTTGTTCATTCAAAATTATTCAATATAAATTGATGTATAATTCGCAGCAGTGCATCACTTGTGTGGATTTCAATTTTTACACAAAACCCCACTTAAAATATTTAACTTTAAAACAATTTTCTGATTACCTGAACACGATCAAAAGTCAACACAATCTTCGTCATCATCATTGGGGGAAGTTTTGTCGGGCCAACGACTTGAGGGTCATAATAAATACTTAAAGAAAATTTCTCTCATTCCCCAATAACTTCCACTACGACAAAACCAAATAATTTCTATAGATTTTCCCTATGGGTGACTCCATCGTTACGGGTGTGACTCCTTATTTTATTAATTTATTATTCACATACTATATTCTCAATGGAATAATTACAACTTAAATAATCTACAGGACATCTGAAGCCCTTTAAATAAATAAGTACACTGAAGCATGAAAAATGAGTGGTTCAGTTATAGGATCTTGTTTAGTGGCGTTACGGGTGTGAAATTAGAAAACTAGGATTAGGATATCTGATGTTCATGTGGTGTAAAATATTGCATGCAAACTATTTCAGTTTCAGTTAAGTAATGAGAAGCAAAACTATGAAAAACAATATAAAATTTTAATCTGAAAACGTTGCGCATGTGACTGGTCAACGTTATGGGTGCGACCGAGTATGATGAAAACAATCACCCCGATTACAGAATCCGACGAATGAATTGCGGAGGGAATCAGACTCAATTTAGACATTTTTACTATGAGCCAAATGTCAAAATAGAGTCAGATTCCCTCTGCAGCTCATTCGTCGGATTCTGTAATCGGGGTGAATATAATAAATTAATAAACGATATTTTAACGGGATAGATGTATAATCATTTCTCATATTAATGGTACCTCAACCTCCCAAGGAAAATGGTATGACTGATTTCAATACATTTTTTATACTACAAGCTTCTAAAAAATATAAATTAGTCCGAGAGCTGGTAGCAAATTTTATGGGTATAACCAAAATTCACGAACGTTTATGTTGAGGTTATACGGTCTTGATTTCAAATCCAGTCGTCTGGCAGGATTATTTTGTCGCCAGGGCTGGAGAAGGGGGTTTGAAAACGGTGATTTTACGGATTTTTGGGTAGGGGGCATAACCACTTTTATATCAGCATGCATATGTGATGAAGAGATTTTTCATGATTTTTGACATATTTTTGGTTATACCCACGAGTTCAAAAACTAATTTTCGCCCATTTGAGCTTGGGCTGTCTGGCTTGATGTGACGACACTTACAACGTCTGGCATGCATATTTTTATAACGAGGAGATTTTTAATGATTTTTTGACATACCAAATTTTCGGTTATACCCACGGGATCAAAAACTAATCTTCGCCTCTTTTGAGCTTGGGCCCTCTGGCTTGTTGTGGCGACATTAAAAACGTCTGGCATGCATATTTTTATAGCGAGGAGATTCTTAATGATTTTTTGACATACCAAATTTTCAGTTATACCCACGACATCAAAAACGATTTTTCGCCCCTTTTGAGCTTGGGCCATCTGGCTTGTTGTGGCGACACTTAAAACGTCTGGCATGTCTATTCTTATGACGAGGAGATTCTTAATGATTTGTTGACATACCAAATTTTCGGTTATAAACACGACATAAAAAACGAATTTTCACCCCTTTTGAGCTTGGGCCGTCTGGCTTGTTGTGGCGACACTTAAAACGTCTGGCAGGCATATTTTTGTGATGAGGAGATTTTTCATGAGTGGATAGTAGTAGTAGTAGTAGTGAATTTTTATTCATCATCATAAAATATTTACAGTTTAATTTTGTTTACTATTCATTAGAGCATTGGCAAAAGCCGTCAGCCAGATTCACAATTTGGATGATTTGTGGGTGTATGGTAAATACATAGTTTATGAATACCTACTTATTTTAACTTATTTACAAGTACATATTTGTTGTTCTAAAAGTAAGCTATTGATTTGTAGCAGGCAATTACAATATACATTTGTGGTTGGTGGGCAATTTTAATGATTTGCAACATAAAACAAATTTGAAATTGGATCATTTTTTTCCGCGAATTTCGTGTGGATTCCAAGATGGATTTTTGGTTTTCGAGATTTTTCATGATTTTGAGGCATATCGTATTTTTGGTTATACCCACGACATCAAAAACTAATTTTCGCCCCTTTTGAGCTTGGGAGTCTGGCTTAGACATGTGTAACGCAGCGCTGCCTTAGCGCAATGCCTTGAAGCAGCAGCTGCATTATGTGCGCTGATACACCAATTGGTAATGCAGTAGCGCAAAAGCGCAGTTCATCAACTCATCAGCTCAATAATCGAATTGAGCTTTTGACAAGTGCTAGCGCAGCGCCAGGAACGCGCCGCACAAGCAAAAACCATTGAAGCAAATGGAGGGTGCTTCATAAAAAAAGTGTTTTCGCACTTTAAGGAAAATTTTTCCTTTTATTGTACAAAAGGCTTATGAAAAAAACTGAAAATATTTGTTTGAAAGTTCAGGAAAAAACTTTTTTACCAATTTTTTTATTTCTTTTAAACTGACACTTCCTAGATCACGAACATGCATGTTATAAGTCGCTAGAACGCTTATCCGTAAAATCACCGTTTTCAACCCCTTCTGTAGCCCTGGCGAACAAAAGAATCATGCCAGACGACTGGATTTGAAATCAAGGCATTGTATATAAATTCTATAGTATTCTCATGAAGAAAAAAAGCTCTTGGCCAGCTATGCGTCCAAATGTAATACTAATTTTTGTTAAGGGATCTCGGTAAGGCGATCACAGCGAACTTATCGACCAAATGTCAACCTTCAAAATCGTGTTTCATGAGAATACTATAGAGTGGATATACAATGATCAAGGCTCAATAACCTCAACATGAACGTTCGTGAATTTTGGTTATACCTTCACCCATAAAATTTGCTCTCAGCTCGTTGACTATATACCTATTGTAATAACTTTCCATATTTGAACTATAGCGACTCCGAAATGCAAACAAACGGACACAATAAAGCAACAATAAACATACCCTTATTAGCTATAATTATAGCAACTCTCAAACGAAGGAAGCGCCATCTGCCGGATTATAGCAGATTTACCAGCTGTCAAATAAAAGCTTTTGGAAGGGAAATTATTGGGAAATTTCCTCTACGAAAAGCTCTGGAAGCAGAAACCAGAACGTTCTCCTTATTTCGAGAGTTTGGAAAACAAGTATAAAAGGCACATGTTTGAAAGGCAGCGACACAGTTTGTTTTAAAGTAAAGTTTGTGAATTAATTTCAGTGGTAAATAATAAATCGTTTTGTTTGTAGTAAGAAAAGTAAAGTGTTTTATTTTGTGAAATAAATAAGTGGACGTTTTGAATAAAGAAAAATAAGTTTTCTTAACGAACCTGAGAAAATATTACAACATCTTAGGACAAAATCAGATCAAGATTTTTCCAACTATGTCTCCGCATTTAAGGACTTTTCATACTTATATGATTCTCTTTACTCAAAACACCTTATTCAAACTCAATTTGACTTCATCACGTACCCAAAAAATATTTTTTCAATTTATAAGTTCTAAAAAATAGTCAGATGGTTATCTCTCAACTCTGAAATACTCCAATATCTCATCCGCTGACCCTCTCACTATTTCTAACTTTTTTGCTGATTTCTTTGGTGAAGCCTTTTCCTCAAACAATTCCGAAATAAATCTTGACTTCTTTAGATATTTTTACGGTTGCAACCAAACATCATTAGAATCGATTAACATATGCCAAACGTCAAAAGTGAATAATTGAATAATTGAATAATTTTGCTTTCTAAACGTCTCAAAATAAATCATTAAAGTTTTCAATGATGAGTTTCAATGATAGCTATAACTGGCACCTAAGTCCCCTTTCACACAAATACCCCTATTACACGCCAGCATCGAAACACCTTACCGACAAAGCAATTCGTTTCTGTATGGGTATTTACACACCCATTGTGTAGGTGTGGGGCTGTCAAAACACTCATTTCTGAATGAACCTAGATACATTTATCCAGTTTCTGCTATAATGGATTATCCTTTAATATCACTTAAATAAATAAAAAACCTCATTTCAAAATAATCCAGCAACAGGCCAGCTAAAAAAAAACAACAAACTGCATCCGTAAACCATTCCGTTCCTTTTTACATACCACGTCGTCAGCATCGGCATACTATACCGGTGCAATACTACTCGAAATACTGTGTCGGTATATCTCCTTTTTACACGACCATAAAACTTTATCGACACTATGCATCGACACAGTGTTCCGCGGCGTGTAATAGGGGTAAAAGAAACAAGTTGCTGGAGATTTTTTGACGTTTTCTTTTAATCTCCTTAAAAATCTCTTGTACCTTTCACACGAGGAAACAAATCTCCAGGCAATTTTTCAAATTTCATTTGAAAGTCTATTGGTTGAACACACCTAAACCTAGATGTGAAAGAAAATGTCAAAAAATCTCTTCAAATCCTCGACCGTGGAGATTTTGTTCGCCCCTCTTTCCACCTGCCCTTCTCATCCTGGAACTTAAAGTTGCTGGCAACTCAGTTTCCTCGTGTGAAAGGGCTCTAACAAAACTCGCTCCACCACTCGCTGTTCTCTTTCAACTATCTATTTCTCACGGTGGAAAGAATCAATGGAAAGAATCTTTCATTATCCTTAACAGGATCTAAAAGTGAAATCTCAAACTAAATTACCAAATTATTTGAAAGTATAGTTAATGATAGCTTACTTCTCCAATGTAAACCACTCTTCTCTAAAAAACAACACAGCTTTCTCAAAGATAGATCAACAACTTCTAATCTTATTGAATGTTCATCAAATAGTATTTTTGCCATGAAATCAGGTTATGAAGTCGATGCAATTGCAACCGATATTAGCAAAGCATTTGATAAAATTTCCCACAATATAATAATCTTCAAATTAAAATCGTATGGATATACACAATTTTGTTTAGGGCTAACACCTCCAACCCTATGTAGGTACTCACAACCAGGCGCCCCGCAAGAGAGTCACCTCGGCCCTCTGCTTTTCTTGTTAAGTATTAACGACGTTGAGCTTACTTTAGTAGGATGAGGATCTAATATGGAGATTTACGCGGATGACATGCGTATCTCCAAACTGATTAAAAGCACGGAAGATTCTCAGTTACTACAAGAAGACTTAGATAACTTCTATACCTGTGCCGAGATTCAGCTAATTCGAAGCCGCAGGGAGTGAGTGAGATGAGTCACTTTTCGTCGAAAATCGATTCAGTTAGCAAAAGGGAGTGAGTGAGCGAGTGAAATGAAATGTCAGATTACTCGCCAGATATTTCCGCAGTGACTTAGTGTATGTGTTGGTAAATTTCCAGTTTTGGATAGGTATGTGTGCTTTTCACAAGAATTCCTATTCATGGATAGGAAACGAAATAAAAAACAACAACGTAGATAAAAACAACTACCCTTTTATTGATTCTTTAATTTTATTTTATTATCATATGCACATATATATATTAAATAAATTTATATTCTATTCACTTTCAACACTTTTAAACTTTTTATTTCTCAAGGGTGAAACTCACATTCAACTTTAATTATGACAAACAAAATAATTGAAACAAAACATACTCCAAACTCCATTATTAAAGATTCCAATGTTTACATTGTTGTATTTTTTGTTTCATTTCGTTTTGCGTAACGAGTGTGACAAGGAGGTAGAATTAAGCTCTTTTATATTTATTCTTTGTCTCATGTTCGAAACTAGATTCGAACTTACTCATTTCACTTAAATAGCTGAATCGCTTTTGCGAGTGAAGTGAGATGAGTCGGCGAGTAAGGCGAGTCATCTCATCTCACTCGCTGAAATAGCTGAATCTCGGCACTGGTGTCGCCACAATTTCCTCTTGAGCTAAATATTAGTAAATGTCAAATCTATTACTTACTCCCGTAAACGCCCTCCTCTTCCTCAACGTTGTTACTTCATGAATAAATAATGAACAAATTTCTTTCGTTACTTCCATTCGCGACTTGGGGGTTCTTTGTGATAATCAGCTGAATTTCCGAGCTCATTATGATTCTATTATTAACAGAGCTAATTCAACCTTAGGATTCATTAAAAGCTCGCTGGTCCAAGGAATTCTCAGATCACTACGTCACAAAATCCCTATATATAACCTTTGTTTGCTAGAGAACGCATCTCAGGTCTGTTCACCTTATCATCATGTCAGGGCCGGCCCGAGCAAAATGAGCACCCTGCGCATGCTTCATCATTACCGCACATCAATTGCGGTCAATGTTTTTTTTTAACACTTTTTTGTGCCTACCTACTTTCTTAACTAAACCACCAACATACACTAGTCAACAATATTAAAGGAACACATTTTTTTTCAATTTTTGTTACCGTTTTTTGAAGAGCTGTATCTTTGTGACGAGTGGTCGTATTGAGTTGAAATAAAAAGCATTTTACAGCTTTATGTTTTTTGTTTCGAGATTTGTTTGCAAACAAATTTTTTTGAAGTACCGTTATTGCGTTATTGCAAAAAATGAGACGAGACAACAAAATTATTTTGTTTTTATTTTTTTGAAGGTCCTCATTTCTATGGATAAATTTTTTTGAGTCAATTAAATGTCATGATCAGATACCTTGTTTATTCAGCTTCAATTCAGTTTTTTTGTTGTTTTCGTACGATTTTTTTTGACATGGTTTATGTGACTTTGAATGAAAAAAGATACTTTTAACCTTGATTACCAATATCTCAGCAAATAAAAAATTCAAAGACAGTTTTGGAAATTTGAAAAAGCGTTTTACAAGATTTTTTTATGATTTTGTAGAAATTATTTTTTTTTACCGTTCACCGTTAGTTTAAAAAAAGTACTAAAAACCGACGTTTTGTGGTCTTTTCGTAAATCTTTTTTTTTTCGTTGCAAATATTGATTGCAAATATTGATTGCATGGCTTGCGTTGGTATGCAAATTTATAGACTCTTAAATCATCAATATTCTTGTAAATTTTCAAATTGATTCATCAAACCGTTTTTCCTCACCAAAACTTCAAAGTCTTACAAACCAGGTAAAGGAACAAATTGTGGTGTTCCTAAACAATGCGAAGTTGTAATCAAAATGACAAGAAAACCGCAATTCCAGTGGATTTTTTTCACAGTTTTGCATTAGTTAGATACTTTTTTGAATTGAAATGAAATAAAAAGTACATTAAACAAAAAAAAAAAAAAATATCAAACAAAAAAACTTGATTTTTTTAATTTTTTTTTTTTTTGAAAAATGTAATTTTTTTTTCGTTTCCATTCAAAAAAGTATCTAACTAATGCAAAACTGTGAAAAAAATCCACTGGAATTGCGGTTTTCTTGTCATTTTATTGACAACTTCGCATTGTTTAGGAACACCACAATTTGTTCCTTTACCTGGTTTGTAAAACTTTGAAGTTTTGGTGAGGAAAAACGGTTTGATGAACCAATTTGAAAATTTACAAGAATATTGATGATTTAAAAGTCTATAAATTTGCATACCAACGCAAGCCATGCAATCAATATTTGCAACGAAAAAAATAGATTTACGAAAAGACCACAAAACGTCGGTTTTTAGTACTTTTTTAAACTAACGGTGAACGGTAAAAAAAATTATTTCTACAAAATCATAAAAAATCTGGTAAAACGCTTTTTCAAATTTCCAAAACTGTCTTTGAATTTTTTATAACGTCATTATTTGCTGAGATATTGGTAATCAAGGCTTAAAGTATCTTTTTTCATTCAAAGTCAGATAAACCATGTCAAAAAAAATCGTACGAAAACAACAAAAAAACTGAATTGAAGTTGAATAAACAAGGTATCTGATCATGACATTTTATTGACTCAAAAAATTTATCCATAGAAATGAGGACCTTCAAAAAAAATAAAAACAAAATAATTTTGTTGTCTCGTCTCATTTTTGGAATAACGCAATAACGGTACTTCAAAAAAATTTGTTTGCAAACAAATCTCGAAACGAAAACATAAAGCTGTTAAATGCTTTTTATTTCAACTCAATACGACCACTCGTCACAAAGATACAGCTCTTCAAAAAACGGTAACAAAAATTGAAAAAAAATTTGTTCCCTTAATATTGTTGAGAGTTGTAGATGGACACGACACTTTTGTAATTACATAAAAAGTGAATTTGTTCGAACTATGTAAGAATTACTTTAATGTTCATTGAAATACATACAAAGATTTTATACTTCAGAATTATATTCAGCCTTCAACAAAAATTTAAACATGCTAGACGTTATATACACTACTGACTACTGGACTCTGACTCTGCGCATACCAAATCTATATACTCTCAATATAGATTCATTTTCCTTTCTTTTGTTTTGAGTTTTTTAGTTTGACTACAATAAGAACACTGGCGCACAAATAATGTATGTAATTCTAATTATATAAATCAAAAAACCCTTTTTTCTTAATGAAAACATTGCCTGGCAACAACAAAAAAATAGAGAAACGAGAAATCGAATACAAAATATTCCCTCACTAACGACAAACATCATCATTATCATAAATCATCGCATCATCATCATTCATTATTTCCATATTTCATTCCTTCGTCTCGACACACGACAAGACAGTGCTACAATTTCATATTTCACTCATCAATAGAAGCCAATGCCAAACTAAAACATAAAAAACACTCAACCGAAAGAGTTTAATTAATAGACGCAAGTTTTTAATTTGCGCACTGTTATGTCAATCAGTATGAATTTTTCACCTTAGAATTTCTGTTAGATTAACATTTCTGACTTCGATTTCATATAGAAGAACTGTTATCGCGCGCATGTTATCACCATGGTGGCTGTTAATTGTCTGTATTTGCAGTTGAAGAATTTTGTTTTATGTTACACATAATAGGGGTGGGTTTGGGTTATGAAAATAAAATAAATGCCTTCACTCACACACACACGATCACGATGGTGAGTGAGCTGAAAATAATGTCGACAGCTTGAAAAAGAGAAAAATAGCAAATAGGTCGATATCTTGGTAAAGGCGAACAAAATCGTGCACTTTGCAAAGATTTTGCGATGTAATTTTTTTACTGTGGGTGTGAATAGGAAGATAGACATCGACTTATTTTTGGAATAGTAGATACCTATATAACTGTGTTTAAATTCAGAATAAGCTGGTAGTTATTTTACTGGATATTGGTGTGAGAAATAAACATTAAAAAAGTAGGTAGGTATAGGTAGTGGTTACGAGGTAGTGGCTTGCTCAACGCGCCTCTTGGGTTCAGCGCCCTGTGCATTTGCACAACTTGCACGTATAGCTTGTCCGGCCCTGCATCATGTCTATCTTAGAGTCTATCTTTACCAGTTGCTTAGCACTGGTCCACATTCCCCTGTCCTGGAGAGAAGTCAAGGTTGTGTTTATACCCAAAGCTGGTAAATGTTTCCAAGTAAACCAGAAAGATCTCAGACCTACTATTAGTCTATCATCATTCCTTCTTAAAACCTTTGAACGTCTGCTTGATATCCACTTACGTACTAGCATAGACATGCAGCTACTATCTACTGGTCAACTGTCAACATGCTTACTGCAAAGGGAAATCGGCGGAAACTGCTCTAAATACTCTAGTACGATCAATAGAATATTCCCTCCATCATAAAGAGTACACCATGGTTACCTTCTTAGATATAGAAGGCGCTTTTAACAATGTCAACACATCTGCAATCGTATCTGCACTGACATCCCTGAAGGTAGATGGTTCGCTTGGTGAATTGATTAACCAAATGCTGACTAGCAGGGTCACCAACTCAAAACTGGGCGGCTTTTCTGCAAGAAGGTCTGTCAGTAGAGGTACGCCACAAGGTGGGGTCCTATCTCTTCTTTTCTGGAACTTGATGGTAATTGAGCTGCTAACATGCCTGGAAGTGGAGGGCTACAGAGTGATTGCTTATGCGGACGATGTTGCTATTGCCGTATCAGGAAAGCATCCTAATACCTTAAAAGAACTCTTACAAAATTCTTTGAATACACTGAACCAAAAAGGTACGTGGAATCAAACAATCTATTCATTGGGACAATGTACCATACATTATTATTTGTCCAATGAACACGATAATAACGATAATGAATGGCCGTTTATTAAAATCAAACAACGTTCATTGATTCAATGAACGTACATTAATTTGTTCGTAAAAATCTTTCCGAATTATCTCCGAAGGATTTTTATGAACGATTCATTAAAACAACGAATGTGTTCACTAAAACAACGAACCTGTTAATTAAAAAATAATGAACGCGTTCATTGAATCAATGAACGCATTTATTAAAAACCAACAAAATCGGAGTTATTTCCGAATGATATTTATGAACAGTTTATTAAAAAATAATAAACGTTTATTAATTTTTAATAAACCGTTTATTAATTTTTAATGAACTGTTAATTAATTTTTAATAAACCGTTTATTAATTTTTAATAAACCGTTTATTAATTTTTAATAAACTGTTTATTAATTTTTAATGAACTGTTAATTAATTTTTAATAAACCGTTTATTAATTTTTAATAAACCGTTTATTAATTTTTAATAAACCGTTTATTAATTTTTAATAAACCGTTTATTAATTTTTAATAAACTGTTTATTAATTTTTAATGAACCATTTATTAATTTTTAATAAACCGTTTATTAATTTTTAATAAACCGTTTATTAATTTTTAATGAACTGTTAATTAATTTTTAATAAACCGTTTATTAATTTTTAATAAACCGTTTATTAATTTTTAATAAACCGTTTATTAATTTTTAATGAACTGTTAATTAATTTTTAATAAACCATTTATTAATTTTTAATGAACTGTTAATTAATTTTTAATAAACCGTTTATTAATTTTTAATAAACCGTTTATTAATTTTTAATAAACCGTTTATTAATTTTTAATAAACCGTTTATTAATTTTTAATAAACCGTTTATTAATTTTTAATAAACCGTTTATTAATTTTTAATAAACCGTTTATTAATTTTTAATAAACCGTTTATTAATTTTTAATAAACCGTTTATTAATTTTTAATAAACCGTTTATTAATTTTTAATAAACCGTTGATTAATTTTTAATAAACCGTTTATTAATTTTTAATAAACCGTTTATTTATTTTTAATAAACCGTTTATTAATTTTTAATAAACCGTTTATTAATTTTAAATAAACCGTTTATTAATTTTTAATAAACAGTTTATTAATTTTTAATAAACCTTTCAGTAATTTTTAATAAACCGTTCATTAATTTTTTAATAAACCGTTTATTAATTTTTAATAAACCGTTTATTAATTTTTAATAAACGTGTTCATTGAACCAATGAATGCATTTATTAAAAAATAATAAACGCATTCATTGATTCAATGAACGCGTTCATTATTTTTTAATAAACACGTTCATTGAATCAATGAATGTGTTTATTATTTTTTAATACACACGTTCATTGATTCAATGAACTCGTTTATTAAAAATAATAAACGGGTTAGTAGAAAAAATGACCAGCACTTATTAATTTTATGAATACGTTTATTAAAATTAATAAACGCGTTCATTAAATTAATAAATGCTGTTTTCAATAAATTAAAAAAGCTAAATTTCTTACAGTCTTATTCCTTTGTCAACGAATTTTTAATTTCCTATCAAGAAATTAAAAAATCATTTAACAAAAACAAGAAGACAAGGAAATTTAGCCATCTAAATTTATTAAGTCATGTTGCTCGAACTCTGTCAAAATACAAAAGAAGGAAAAATTAGTGTGAATCTTCTTTTTCATTTCATACAAACCCGATAACAATAGCTCCGTTCTTTCATCTCTTATCTTCTCTTATCTTCTCTTTTCTGAAATCTTAAAGGGTTAAATGAAACAGATGTTTACATTTATTTTACTCTTTATTTGTTCAGATAAGCCAAATGAATGGCAGGAAAAATATACATAGTTACAGTGTTAAAGTTGAGTGAAATATATTACAAAAAGTGAAATTATAGGATCTCATTCAGCAAAACATGAGTCCGTGTACAAACTTTCTTTCTATTACTTTGAAAAAATTGCGTTTCAATGAAACCCCAAAATGAGGAACATGCAGTTGGATACTCGAGATTAAACAAATAAAAAATTTTAAAGCAGATATCCACTGCTCGGATAAAACTGTTAAATTTAAATTTAACTCCATCAAAATACAGGAAAATATTAGTAAATTTAAGGATTGAGTCACCGTGAACAATGATGAATGGTTGGACATTCTCACCCATTTTGTTGAGGAAATCGATGTGGTCCTCAATGGACTGAATTGTACTCGCTATCCAAATAAAAGCGTTCTGCGAGTCCTTGATCGTATACCTGGTAACATGTTTCCGACCCTCTTTGTCCCTTTTGAATGCTTTTTGGAAAGGTACAAAATATCCATGAAGAGCCCAAAGCAATGCCGCATCTTTACAATCTGAAAAAAAGCCAAGCACAACAAAAAATTACCGAATTAGTAAGCTTTAAATGTGAAATTTTAAAAACAACTTTATATTAAATACATATATAATAAAAAATCAAAATGTTTATCGATATGATTCTAGACAGTGATCCTAGTTTCATTCTTCGGTATATGAGACCCTCAATAATTAAAAAAATAACAAAAATCAAGATCCTATTCAAATGTTGGTAACCCTCTACCGGAAATGTTGTAGTCAAAAGAGAAAAAGAAATTTAAAAAAATCTTAAAATAGTTACTTTTGATTGTTTTGAGATATTATGAAAAAAAAAGTCTTAAGAAGTTAATATGTTGAAATGTAATTTTTACTTGACCTCGGTTGCGGTAGAGGGTTAATGTAAAAAAAGCAAAAAGTTTTCAAAATGTTAATGAAAATGATTCTAGACAGTGATCCTAGTTTCATTCTTCGGTATATGACACCCTCAATAGTTAAAAAAATAACAAAAATCAAGATCCTATTCAAATGTTGGTAACCCTCTACCGGAAATGTTGTTGTCAAAAGAGAAAAAGAAATTTAAAAAAATCTTAAAATAGTTACTTTTGATTGTTTTAAGAAAGATTACGAAAAAAAAGTCTAAAGAAGTTAATATGTTCAAATGAAATTTTTACTTGACCTCGGTTGCGGTAGAGGGTTAATGTAAAAAAAGCAAAAAGTTTTCAGAATGTTAATGAAAATGATTCTAGACAGTGATCCTAGTTTCATTCTTCGGTATATGAGACCCTCAATAATTAAAAAAAATAACAAAAATCAAGATCCTATTCAAATGTTGGTAACCCTCTACCGGAAATGTTGTTGTCAAAAGAGAAAAAGAAATTTAAAAAAATCTTAAATAGTTACTTTTGATTGTTTTAAGAAAGATTATGAAAAAAAAAGACTGAAGAAGTTAATATGTTCAAATGAAATTTTTACTTGACCTCGGTTGCGGTAGAGGGTTAATGTAAAAAAAGCAAAAAGTTTTCAGAATGGTAATGAAAATGATTCTAGACAGTGATCCTAGTTTCATTCTTCGGTATATGAGACCCTCAATAATTAAAAAAATAACAAAAATCAAGATCCTATTCAAATGTTGGTAACCCTCTACCGGAAATGTTGTAGTCAAAAGAGAAAAAGAAATTTAAAAAAATCTTAAAATAGTTACTTTTGATTGTTTTAAGAAAGATTATGAAAAAAAAGTCTAAAGAAGTTAATATGTTCAAATGAAATTTTTACTTGACCTCGGTTGCGGTAGAGGGTTAATGTAAAAAAAGCAAAAAGTTTTCAAAATGTTAATGAAAATGATTCTAGACAGTGATCCTAGTTTCATTCTTCGGTATATGACACCCTCAATAATTAAAAAAATAACAAAAATCAAGATCCTATTCAAATGTTGGTAACCCTCTACCGGAAATGTTGTAGTCAAAAGAGAAAAAGAAATTTAAAAAAATCTTAAAATAGTTACTTTTGATTGTTTTAAGAAAGATTATGAAAAAAATGACTAAAGAAGTTAATATGTTCAAATGAAATTTTTACTTGACCTCGGTTGCGGTAGAGGGTTAATGTAAAAAAAGCAAAAAGTTTTCAGAATGTTAATGAAAATGATTCTAGACAGTGATCCTAGTTTCATTCTTCGGTATATGAGACCCTCAATAATTAAAAAAATAACAAAAATCAAGATCCTATTCAAATGTTGGTAACCCTCTACCGGAAATGTTGTTGTCAAAAGAGAAAAAGAAATTTAAAAAAATCTTAAAATAGTTACTTTTGATTGTTTTAAGAAAGATTATGAAAAAAAAGACTGAAGAAGTTAATATGTTCAAATGAAATTTTTACTTGACCTCGGTTGCGGTAGAGGGTTTATGTAAAAAAAGCAAAAAGTTTTCAGAATGTTAATGAAAATGATTCTAGACAGTGATCCTAGTTTCATTCTTCGGTATATGAGACCCTCAATAATTAAAAAAATAACAAAAATCAAGATCCTATTGAAATGTTGGTAACCCTCTACCGGAAATGTTGTAGTCAAAAGAGAAAAAGAAATTTAAAAAAATCTTAAAATAGTTACTTTTGATTGTTTTGAGATATTATGAAAAAAAAGTCTTAAGAAGTTAATATGTTGAAATGTAATTTTTACTTGACCTCGGTTGCGGTAGAGGGTTAATGTAAAAAAAGCAAAAAGTTTTCAAAATGTTAATGAAAATGATTCTAGACAGTGATCCTAGTTTCATTCTTCGGTATATGAGACCCTCAATAATTAAAAAAAATAACACAAATCAAGATCCTATTCAAATGTTGGTAACCCTCTACCGGAAATGTTGTTGTCAAAAGAGAAAAAGAAATTTAAAAAAATCTTAAATAGTTACTTTTGATTGTTTTAAGAAAGATTATGAAAAAAAAAGACTAAAGAAGTTAATATGTTCAAATGAAATTTTTACTTGACCTCGGTTGCGGTAGAGGGTTAATGTAAAAAAAGCAAAAAGTTTTCAGAATGTTAATGAAAATGATTCTAGACAGTGATCCTAGTTTCATTCTTCGGTATATGACACCCTCAATAGTTAAAAAAATAACAAAAATCAAGATCCTATTCAAATGTTGGTAACCCTCTACCGGAAATGTTGTAGTCAAAAGAGAAAAAGAAATTTAAAAAAATCTTAAAATAGTTACTTTTGATTGTTTTGAGATATTATGAAAAAAAAAAGTCTTAAGAAGTTAATATGTTGAAATGTAATTTTTACTTGACCTCGGTTGCGGTAGAGGGTTAGTGTAAAAAAAGCAAAAAGTTTTCAAAATGTTAATGAAAATGATTCTAGACAGTGATCCTAGTTTCATTCTTCGGTATATGAGACCCTCAATAGTTAAAAAAATAACAAAAATCAAGATCCTATTCAAATGTTGGTAACCCTCTACCGGAAATGTTGTAGTCAAAAGAGAAAAAGAAATTTAAAAAAATCTTAAATAGTTCCTTTTGATTGTTTTAAGAAAGATTATGAAAAAAAAGACTAAAGAAGTTAATATGTTCAAATGAAATTTTTACTTGACCTCGGTTGCGGTAGAGGGTTAATGTAAAAAAGCAAAAAGTTTTCAGAATGTTAATGAAAATGATTCTAGACAGTGATCCTAGTTTCATTCTTCGGTATATGAGACCCTCAATAATTAAAAAAATAACAAAAATCAAGATCCTATTCAAATGTTGGTAACCCTCTACCGGAAATGTTGTTGTCAAAAGAGAAAAAGAAATTTAAAAAAATCTTAAAATAGTTACTTTTGATTGTTTTGAGATATTATGAAAAAAAAAGTCTTAAGAAGTTAATATGTTGAAATGTAATTTTTACTTGACCTCGGTTGCGGTAGAGGGTTAATGTAAAAAAAGCAAAAAGTTTTCAAAATGTTAATGAAAATGATTCTAGACAGTGATCCTAGTTTCATTCTTCGGTATATGAGACCCTCAATAGTTAAAAAAAATAACAAAAATCAAGATCCTATTCAAATGTTGGTAACCCTCTACCGGAAATGTTGTAGTCAAAAGAGAAAAAGAAATTTAAAAAAATCTTAAAATAGTTACTTTTGATTGTTTTGAGATATTATGAAAAAAAAAAGTCTTAAGAAGTTAATATGTTGAAATGTAATTTTTACTTGACCTCGGTTGCGGTAGAGGGTTAATGTAAAAAAAGCAAAAAGTTTTCAGAATGTTAATGAAAATGATTCTAGACAGTGATCCTAGTTTCATTCTTCGGTATATGACACCCTCAATAGTTAAAAAAAATAACAAAAATCAAGATCCTATTCAAATGTTGGTAACCCTCTACCGGAAATGTTGTTGTCAAAAGAGAAAAAGAAATTTAAAAAAATCTTAAATAGTTACTTTTGATTGTTTTAAGAAAGATTATGAAAAAAAAGACTGAAGAAGTTAATATGTTCAAATGAAATTTTTACTTGACCTCGGTTGCGGTAGAGGGTTTATGTAAAAAAAGCAAAAAGTTTTCAGAATGTTAATGAAAATGATTCTAGACAGTGATCCTAGTTTCATTCTTCGGTATATGAGACCCTCAATAATTAAAAAAATAACAAAAATCAAGATCCTATTCAAATGTTGGTAACCCTCTACCGGAAATGTTGTAGTCAAAAGAGAAAAAGAAATTTAAAAAAATCTTAAAATAGTTACTTTTGATTGTTTTGAGATATTATGAAAAAAAAAGTCTTAAGAAGTTAATATGTTGAAATGTAATTTTTACTTGACCTCGGTTGCGGTAGAGGGTTAATGTAAAAAAAGCAAAAAGTTTTCAAAATGTTAATGAAAATGATTCTAGACAGTGATCCTAGTTTCATTCTTCGGTATATGAGACCCTCAATAGTTAAAAAAAATAACAAAAATCAAGATCCTATTCAAATGTTGGTAACCCTCTACCGGAAATGTTGTAGTAAAAAGAGAAAAAGAAATTTAAAAAAATCTTAAAATAGTTACTTTTGATTGTTTTGAGATATTATGAAAAAAAAAAGTCTTAAGAAGTTAATATGTTGAAATGTAATTTTTACTTGACCTCGGTTGCGGTAGAGGGTTAATGTAAAAAAAGCAAAAAGTTTTCAAAATGTTAATGAAAATGATTCTAGACAGTGATCCTAGTTTCATTCTTCGGTATATGACACCCTCAATAGTTAAAAAAAATAACAAAAATCAAGATCCTATTCAAATGTTGGTAACCCTCTACCGGAAATGTTGTTGTCAAAAGAGAAAAAGAAATTTAAAAAAATCTTAAATAGTTACTTTTGATTGTTTTAAGAAAGATTATGAAAAAAAAGACTGAAGAAGTTAATATGTTCAAATGAAATTTTTACTTGACCTCGGTTGCGGTAGAGGGTTTATGTAAAAAAAGCAAAAAGTTTTCAGAATGTTAATGAAAATGATTCTAGACAGTGATCCTAGTTTCATTCTTCGGTATATGAGACCCTCAATAATTAAAAAAATAACAAAAATCAAGATCCTATTCAAATGTTGGTAACCCTCTACCGGAAATGTTGTAGTCAAAAGAGAAAAAGAAATTTAAAAAAATCTTAAAATAGTTACTTTTGATTGTTTTGAGATATTATGAAAAAAAAAGTCTTAAGAAGTTAATATGTTGAAATGTAATTTTTACTTGACCTCGGTTGCGGTAGAGGGTTAATGTAAAAAAAGCAAAAAGTTTTCAAAATGTTAATGAAAATGATTCTAGACAGTGATCCTAGTTTCATTCTTCGGTATATGAGACCCTCAATAGTTAAAAAAAATAACAAAAATCAAGATCCTATTCAAATGTTGGTAACCATCTACCGGAAATGTTGTAGTCAAAAGAGAAAAAGAAATTTAAAAAAATCTTAAAATAGTTACTTTTGATTGAAAAAGTCTTAAGAAGTTAATATGTTCAAATGTAATTTTTACTTGACTTTGGGTGCGGTAGAGGGTTAATGAAAAAAGTTTTCAAAATGTCAATGAAAATGATTCTAGACAGTGATCCTAGTTTCATTCTTCGGTATATGACACCCTCAATAGTTAAAAAAATAACAAAAATCAAGATCCTATTCAAATGTTGGTAACCCTCTACCGGAAATGTTGTAGTCAAAAGAGAAAAAGAAATTTAAAAAAATCTTAAAATAGTTACTTTTGATTGTTTTGAGATATTATGAAAAAAAAAAAGTCTTAAGAAGTTAATATGTTGAAATGTAATTTTTACTTGACCTCGGTTGCGGTAGAGGGTTAATGTAAAAAAAGCAAAAAGTTTTCAGAATGTTAATGAAAATGATTCTAGACAGTGATCCTAGTTTCATTCTTCGGTATATGACACCCTCAATAGTTAAAAAAAATAACAAAAATCAAGATCCTATTCAAATGTTGGTAACCCTCTACCGGAAATGTTGTAGTCAAAAGAGAAAAAGAAATTTAAAAAAATCTTAAAATAGTTACTTTTGATTGTTTTAAGAAAGATTATGAAAAAAAAGACTAAAGAAGTTAATATGTTCAAATGAAATTTTTACTTGACCTCGGTTGCGGTAGAGGGTTAATGTAAAAAAAGCAAAAAGTTTTCAAAATGTTAATGAAAATGATTCTAGACAGTGATCCTAGTTTCATTCTTCGGTATATGAGACCCTCAATAGTTAAAAAAAATAACAAAAATCAAGATCCTATTCAAATGTTGGTAACCATCTACCGGAAATGTTGTAGTCAAAAGAGAAAAAGAAATTTAAAAAAATCTTAAAATAGTTACTTTTGATTGGTTTAAGAAAGATAATGAAAAAAAAGTCTTAAGAAGTTAATATGTTCAAATGTAATTTTTACTTGACTTTGGGTGCGGTAGAGGGTTAATGAAAAAAGTTTTCAAAATGTCAATGAAAATGATTCTAGACAGTGATCCTAGTTTCATTCTTCGGTATATGACACCCTCAATAGTTAAAAAAATAACAAAAATCAAGATCCTATTCAAATGTTGGTAACCCTCTACCGGAAATGTTGTAGTCAAAAGAGAAAAAGAAATTTAAAAAAATCTTAAAAAAGTTACTTTTGATTGTTTTGAGATATTATGAAAAAAAAAAGTCTTAAGAAGTTAATATGTTGAAATGTAATTTTTACTTGACCTCGGTTGCGGTAGAGGGTTAATGTAAAAAAAGCAAAAAGTTTTCAGAATGTTAATGAAAATGATTCTAGACAGTGATCCTAGTTTCATTCTTCGGTATATGAGACCCTCAATAGTTAAAAAAAATAACAAAAATCAAGATCCTATTCAAATGTTGGTAACCATCTACCGGAAATGTTGTAGTCAAAAGAGAAAAAGAAATTTAAAAAAATCTTAAAATAGTTACTTTTGATTGTTTTGAGATATTATGAAAAAAAAAGTCTTAAGAAGTTAATATGTTGAAATGTAATTTTTACTTGACCTCGGTTGCGGTAGAGGGTTAATGTAAAAAAAGCAAAAAGTTTTCAAAATGTTAATGAAAATGATTCTAGACAGTGATCCTAGTTTCATTCTTCGGTATATGAGACCCTCAATAGTTAAAAAAAATAACAAAAATCAAGATCCTATTCAAATGTTGGTAACCATCTACCGAAAATGTTGTAGTCAAAAGAGAAAAAGAAATTTAAAAAAATCTTAAAATAGTTACTTTTGATTGTTTTAAGAAAGATAATGAAAAAAAAAGTCTTAAGAAGTTAATATGTTCAAATGTAATTTTTACTTGACTTTGGGTGCGGTAGAGGGTTAATGAAAAAAGTTTTCAAAATGTCAATGAAAATGATTCTAGACAGTGATCCTAGTTTCATTCTTCGGTATATGACACCCTCAATAGTTAAAAAAATAACAAAAATCAAGATCCTATTCAAATGTTGGTAACCCTCTACCGGAAATGTTGTAGTCAAAAGAGAAAAAGAAATTTAAAAAAATCTTAAAATAGTTACTTTTGATTGTTTTGAGATATTATGAAAAAAAAAAAGTCTTAAGAAGTTAATATGTTGAAATGTAATTTTTACTTGACCTCGGTTGCGGTAGAGGGTTAATGTAAAAAAAGCAAAAAGTTTTCAGAATGTTAATGAAAATGATTCTAGACAGTGATCCTAGTTTCATTCTTCGGTATATGACACCCTCAATAGTTAAAAAAAATAACAAAAATCAAGATCCTATTCAAATGTTGGTAACCCTCTACCGGAAATGTTGTAGTCAAAAGAGAAAAAGAAATTTAAAAAAATCTTAAAATAGTTACTTTTGATTGTTTTAAGAAAAATTATGAAAAAAAAGACTAAAGAAGTTAATATGTTCAAATGAAATTTTTACTTGACCTCGGTTGCGGTAGAGGGTTAATGTAAAAAAAGCAAAAAGTTTTCAGAATGTTAATGAAAATGATTCTAGACAGTGATCCTAGTTTCATTCTTCGGTATATGAGACCCTCAATAATTAAAAAAATAACAAAAATCAAGATCCTATTCAAATGTTGGTAACCCTCTACCGGAAATGTTGTAGTCAAAAGAGAAAAAGAAATTTAAAAAAATCTTAAAATAGTTACTTTTGATTGTTTTGAAATATTATGAAAAAAAAAGTCTGAAGAAGTTAATATGTTCAAATGAAATTTTTACTTGACCTCGGTTGCGGTAGAGGGTTAATGTAAAAAAAGCAAAAAGTTTTCAGAATGTTAATGAAAATGATTCTAGACAGTGATCCTAGTTTCATTCTTCGGTATATGAGACCCTCAATAATTAAAAAAATAACAAAAATCAAGATCCTATTCAAATGTTGGTAACCCTCTACCGGAAATGTTGTAGTCAAAAGAGAAAAAGAAATTTAAAAAAATCTTAAAATAGTTACTTTTGATTGTTTTAAGAAAGATTATGAAAAAAAAGTCTAAAGAAGTTAATATGTTCAAATGAAATTTTTACTTGACCTCGGTTGCGGTAGAGGGTTAATGTAAAAAAAGCAAAAAGTTTTCAAAATGTTAATGAAAATGATTCTAGACAGTGATCCTAGTTTCATTCTTCGGTATATGACACCCTCAATAATTAAAAAAATAACAAAAATCAAGATCCTATTCAAATGTTGGTAACCCTCTACCGGAAATGTTGTAGTCAAAAGAGAAAAAGAAATTTAAAAAAATCTTAAAATAGTTACTTTTGATTGTTTTGAGATATTATGAAAAAAAAAGTCTTAAGAAGTTAATATGTTGAAATGTAATTTTTACTTGACCTCGGTTGCGGTAGAGGGTTAATGTAAAAAAAGCAAAAAGTTTTCAAAATATTAATGAAAATGATTCTAGACAGTGATCCTAGTTTCATTCTTCGGTATATGAGACCCTCAATAGTTAAAAAAATAACAAAAATCAAGATCCTATTCAAATGTTGGTAACCCTCTACCGGAAATGTTGTAGTCAAAAGAGAAAAAGAAATTTAAAAAAATCTTAAAATAGTTACTTTTGATTGTTTTGAGATATTATGAAAAAAAAAAGTCTTAAGAAGTTAATATGTTGAAATGTAATTTTTACTTGACCTCGGTTGCGGTAGAGGGTTAATGTAAAAAAAGCAAAAAGTTTTCAGAATGTTAATGAAAATGATTCTAGACAGTGATCCTAGTTTCATTCTTCGGTATATGAGACCCTCAATAGTTAAAAAAAATAACAAAAATCAAGATCCTATTCAAATGTTGGTAACCCTCTACCGGAAATGTTGTAGTCAAAAGAGAAAAAGAAATTTAAAAAAATCTTAAAATAGTTACTTTTGATTGTTTTGAGAAAGATTATGAAAAAAAAGACTAAAGAAGTTAATATGTTCAAATGAAATGTTTACTTGACCTCGGTTGCGGTAGAGGGTTAATGTAAAAAAAGCAAAAACTTTTCAAAATATTAATGAAAATGATTCTAGACAGTGATCCTAGTTTCATTCTTCGGTATATGAGACCCTCAATAGTTAAAAAAATAACAAAAATCAAGATCCTATTCAAATGTTGGTAACCCTCTACCGGAAATGTTGTAGTCAAAAGAGAAAAAGAAATTTAAAAAAATCTTAAAATAGTTACTTTTGATTGTTTTGAGATATTATGAAAAAAAAAAGTCTTAAGAAGTTAATATGTTCAAATGAAATTTTTACTTGACCTCGGTTGCGGTAGAGGGTTAATGTAAAAAAAGCAAAAAGTTTTCAGAATGTTAATGAAAATGATTCTAGACAGTGATCCTAGTTTCATTCTTCGGTATATGACACCCTCAATAGTTAAAAAAATAACAAAAATCAAGATCCTATTCAAATGTTGGTAACCCTCTACCGGAAATGTTGTAGTCAAAAGAGAAAAAGAAATTTAAAAAAATCTTAAAATAGTTACTTTTGATTGTTTTGAGATATTATGAAAAAAAAAAGTCTTAAGAAGTTAATATGTTGAAATGTAATTTTTACTTGACCTCGGTTGCGGTAGAGGGTTAATGTAAAAAAAGCAAAAAGTTTTCAGAATGTTAATGAAAATGATTCTAGACAGTGATCCTAGTTTCATTCTTCGGTATATGAGACCCTCAATAGTTAAAAAAAATAACAAAAATCAAGATCCTATTCAAATGTTGGTAACCCTCTACCGGAAATGTTGTAGTCAAAAGAGAAAAAGAAATTTAAAAAAATCTTAAAATAGTTACTTTTGATTGTTTTGAGAAAGATTATGAAAAAAAAGACTAAAGAAGTTAATATGTTCAAATGAAATGTTTACTTGACCTCGGTTGCGGTAGAGGGTTAATGTAAAAAAAGCAAAAACTTTTCAAAATATTAATGAAAATGATTCTAGACAGTGATCCTAGTTTCATTCTTCGGTATATGAGACCCTCAATAGTTAAAAAAATAACAAAAATCAAGATCCTATTCAAATGTTGGTAACCCTCTACCGGAAATGTTGTAGTCAAAAGAGAAAAAGAAATTTAAAAAAATCTTAAAATAGTTACTTTTGATTGTTTTGAGATATTATGAAAAAAAAAAGTCTTAAGAAGTTAATATGTTCAAATGAAATTTTTACTTGACCTCGGTTGCGGTAGAGGGTTAATGTAAAAAAAGCAAAAAGTTTTCAGAATGTTAATGAAAATGATTCTAGACAGTGATCCTAGTTTCATTCTTCGGTATATGACACCCTCAATAGTTAAAAAAAATAACAAAAATCAAGATCCTATTCAAATGTTGGTAACCCTCTACCGGAAATGTTGTAGTCAAAAGAGAAAAAGAAATTTAAAAAAATCTTAAAATAGTTACTTTTGATTGGTTTAAGAAAGATAATGAAAAAAAAGTCTTAAGAAGTTAATATGTTCAAATGTAATTTTTACTTGACTTTGGGTGCGGTAGAGGGTTAATGAAAAAAGTTTTCAAAATGTCAATGAAAATGATTCTAGACAGTGATCCTAGTTTCATTCTTCGGTATATGACACCCTCAATAGTTAAAAAAATAACAAAAATCAAGATCCTATTCAAATGTTGGTAACCCTCTACCGGAAATGTTGTAGTCAAAAGAGAAAAAGAAATTTAAAAAAATCTTAAAATAGTTACTTTTGATTGTTTTGAGATATTATGAAAAAAAAAGTCTTAAGAAGTTAATATGTTGAAATGTAATTTTTACTTGACCTCGGTTGCGGTAGAGGGTTAATGTAAAAAAAGCAAAAAGTTTTCAGAATGTTAATGAAAATGATTCTAGACAGTGATCCTAGTTTCATTCTTCGGTATATGACACCCTCAATAGTTAAAAAAAATAACAAAAATCAAGATCCTATTCAAATGTTGGTAACCCTCTACCGGAAATGTTGTAGTCAAAAGAGAAAAAGAAATTTAAAAAAATCTTAAAATAGTTACTTTTGATTGTTTTGAGATATTATGAAAAAAAAAAAGTCTTAAGAAGTTAATATGTTGAAATGTAATTTTTACTTGACCTCGGTTGCGGTAGAGGGTTAATGTAAAAAAAGCAAAAAGTTTTCAAAATGTTAATGAAAATGATTCTAGACAGTGATCCTAGTTTCATTCTTCGGTATATGAGACCCTCAATAGTTAAAAAAAATAACAAAAATCAAGATCCTATTCAAATGTTGGTAACCATCTACCGGAAATGTTGTAGTCAAAAGAGAAAAAGAAATTTAAAAAAATCTTAAAATAGTTACTTTTGATTGTTTTATGAAAAATAATGAAAAAAAAAGTCTTAAGAAGTTAATATGTTCAAATGTAATTTTTACTTGACTTTGGGTGCGGTAGAGGGTTAATGAAAAAAGTTTTCAAAATGTCAATGAAAATGATTCTAGACAGTGATCCTAGTTTCATTCTTCGGTATATGACACCCTCAATAGTTAAAAAAATAACAAAAATCAAGATCCTATTCAAATGTTGGTAACCCTCTACCGGAAATGTTGTAGTCAAAAGAGAAAAAGAAATTTAAAAAAATCTTAAAATAGTTACTTTTGATTGTTTTGAGATATTATGAAAAAAAAAAGTCTTAAGAAGTTAATATGTTGAAATGTAATTTTTACTTGACCTCGGTTGCGGTAGAGGGTTAATGTAAAAAAAGAAAAAAATTTTCAGAATGTTAATGAAAATGATTCTAGACAGTGATCCTAGTTTCATTCTTCGCTATATGACACCCTCAATAGTTAAAAAAAATAACAAAAATCAAGATCCTATTCAAATGTTGGTAACCCTCTACCGGAAATGTTGTAGTCAAAAGAGAAAAAGAAATTTAAAAAAATCTTAAAATAGTTACTTTTGATTGTTTTAAGAAAGATTATGAAAAAAAAGACTAAAGAAGTTAATATGTTCAAATGAAATTTTTACTTGACCTCGGTTGCGGTAGAGGGTTAATGTAAAAAAAGCAAAAAGTTTTCAAAATGTTAATGAAAATGATTCTAGACAGTGATCCTAGTTTCATTCTTCGGTATATGAGACCCTCAATAGTTAAAAAAAATAACAAAAATCAAGATCCTATTCAAATGTTGGTAACCATCTACCGGAAATGTTGTAGTCAAAAGAGAAAAAGAAATTTAAAAAAATCTTAAAATAGTTACTTTTGATTGGTTTAAGAAAGATAATGAAAAAAAAGTCTTAAGAAGTTAATATGTTCAAATGTAATTTTTACTTGACTTTGGGTGCGGTAGAGGGTTAATGAAAAAAGTTTTCAAAATGTCAATGAAAATGATTCTAGACAGTGATCCTAGTTTCATTCTTCGGTATATGACACCCTCAATAGTTAAAAAAATAACAAAAATCAAGATCCTATTCAAATGTTGGTAACCCTCTACCGGAAATGTTGTAGTCAAAAGAGAAAAAGAAATTTAAAAAAATCTTAAAATAGTTACTTTTGATTGTTTTGAGATATTATGAAAAAAAAAGTCTTAAGAAGTTAATATGTTGAAATGTAATTTTTACTTGACCTCGGTTGCGGTAGAGGGTTAATGTAAAAAAAGCAAAAAGTTTTCAGAATGTTAATGAAAATGATTCTAGACAGTGATCCTAGTTTCATTCTTCGGTATATGACACCCTCAATAGTTAAAAAAAATAACAAAAATCAAGATCCTATTCAAATGTTGGTAACCCTCTACCGGAAATGTTGTAGTCAAAAGAGAAAAAGAAATTTAAAAAAATCTTAAAATAGTTACTTTTGATTGTTTTAAGAAAGATTATGAAAAAAAAGACTAAAGAAGTTAATATGTTCAAATGAAATTTTTACTTGACCTCGGTTGCGGTAGAGGGTTAATGTAAAAAAAGCAAAAAGTTTTCAAAATGTTAATGAAAATGATTCTAGACAGTGATCCTAGTTTCATTCTTCGGTATATGAGACCCTCAATAGTTAAAAAAAATAACAAAAATCAAGATCCTATTCAAATGTTGGTAACCATCTACCGGAAATGTTGTAGTCAAAAGAGAAAAAGAAATTTAAAAAAATCTTAAAATAGTTACTTTTGATTGGTTTAAGAAAGATAATGAAAAAAAAGTCTTAAGAAGTTAATATGTTCAAATGTAATTTTTACTTGACTTTGGGTGCGGTAGAGGGTTAATGAAAAAAGTTTTCAAAATGTCAATGAAAATGATTCTAGACAGTGATCCTAGTTTCATTCTTCGGTATATGACACCCTCAATAGTTAAAAAAATAACAAAAATCAAGATCCTATTCAAATGTTGGTAACCCTCTACCGGAAATGTTGTAGTCAAAAGAGAAAAAGAAATTTAAAAAAATCTTAAAATAGTTACTTTTGATTGTTTTGAGATATTATGAAAAAAAAAGTCTTAAGAAGTTAATATGTTGAAATGTAATTTTTACTTGACCTCGGTTGCGGTAGAGGGTTAATGTAAAAAAAGCAAAAAGTTTTCAGAATGTTAATGAAAATGATTCTAGACAGTGATCCTAGTTTCATTCTTCGGTATATGAGACCCTCAATAGTTAAAAAAAATAACAAAAATCAAGATCCTATTCAAATGTTGGTAACCCTCTACCGGAAATGTTGTAGTCAAAAGAGAAAAAGAAATTTAAAAAAATCTTAAAATAGTTACTTTTGATTTTTTTGAGATATTATGAAAAAAAAAAGTCTTAAGAAGTTAATATGTTGAAATGTAATTTTTACTTGACCTCGGTTGCGGTAGAGGGTTAATGTAAAAAAAGCAAAAAGTTTTCAAAATGTTAATGAAAATGATTCTAGACAGTGATCCTAGTTTCATTCTTCGGTATATGAGACCCTCAATAGTTAAAAAAAATAACAAAAATCAAGATCCTATTCAAATGTTGGTAACCATCTACCGGAAATGTTGTAGTCAAAAGAGAAAAAGAAATTTAAAAAAATCTTAAAATAGTTACTTTTGATTGTTTTATGAAAAATAATGAAAAAAAAAGTCTTAAGAAGTTAATATGTTCAAATGTAATTTTTACTTGACTTTGGGTGCGGTAGAGGGTTAATGAAAAAAGTTTTCAAAATGTCAATGAAAATGATTCTAGACAGTGATCCTAGTTTCATTCTTCGGTATATGACACCCTCAATAGTTAAAAAAATAACAAAAATCAAGATCCTATTCAAATGTTGGTAACCCTCTACCGGAAATGTTGTAGTCAAAAGAGAAAAAGAAATTTAAAAAAATCTTAAAATAGTTACTTTTGATTGTTTTGAGATATTATGAAAAAAAAAAAGTCTTAAGAAGTTAATATGTTGAAATGTAATTTTTACTTGACCTCGGTTGCGGTAGAGGGTTAATGTAAAAAAAGCAAAAAGTTTTCAGAATGTTAATGAAAATGATTCTAGACAGTGATCCTAGTTTCATTCTTCGGTATATGACACCCTCAATAGTTAAAAAAAATAACAAAAATCAAGATCCTATTCAAATGTTGGTAACCCTCTACCGGAAATGTTGTAGTCAAAAGAGAAAAAGAAATTTAAAAAAATCTTAAAATAGTTACTTTTGATTGTTTTAAGAAAGATTATGAAAAAAAAGACTAAAGAAGTTAATATGTTCAAATGAAATTTTTACTTGACCTCGGTTGCGGTAGAGGGTTAATGTAAAAAAAGCAAAAAGTTTTCAGAATGTTAATGAAAATGATTCTAGACAGTGATCCTAGTTTCATTCTTCGGTATATGAGACCCTCAATAGTTAAAAAAATAACAAAAATCAGGATCCTATTCAAATGTTGGTAACCCTCTACCGGAAATGTTGTAGTCAAAAGAGAAAAAGAAATTTAAAAAAATCTTAAAATAGTTACTTTTGATTGTTTTGAGATATTATGAAAAAAAAAAGTCTTAAGAAGTTAATATGTTGAAATGTAATTTTTACTTGACCTCGGTTGCGGTAGAGGGTTAATGTAAAAAAAGCAAAAAGTTTTCAGAATGTTAATGAAAATGATTCTAGACAGTGATCCTAGTTTCATTCTTCGGTATATGACACCCTCAATAGTTAAAAAAAATAACAAAAATCAAGATCCTATTCAAATGTTGGTAACCCTCTACCGGAAATGTTGTAGTCAAAAGAGAAAAAGAAATTTAAAAAAATCTTAAAATAGTTACTTTTGATTGTTTTAAGAAAGATTATGAAAAAAAAAGACTAAAGAAGTTAATATGTTCAAATGAAATTTTTACTTGACCTCGGTTGCGGTAGAGGGTTAATGTAAAAAAAGCAAAAAGTTTTCAGAATGTTAATGAAAATGATTCTAGACAGTGATCCTAGTTTCATTCTTCGGTATATGAGACCCTCAATAATTAAAAAAATAACAAAAATCAAGATCCTATTCAAATGTTGGTAACCCTCTACCGGAAATGTTGTAGTCAAAAGAGAAAAAGAAATTTAAAAAAATCTTAAAATAGTTACTTTTGATTGTTTTGAAATATTATGAAAAAAAAAGTCTGAAGAAGTTAATATGTTCAAATGAAATTTTTACTTGACCTCGGTTGCGGTAGAGGGTTAATGTAAAAAAAGCAAAAAGTTTTCAGAATGTTAATGAAAATGATTCTAGACAGTGATCCTAGTTTCATTCTTCGGTATATGAGACCCTCAATAATTAAAAAAATAACAAAAATCAAGATCCTATTCAAATGTTGGTAACCCTCTACCGGAAATGTTGTAGTCAAAAGAGAAAAAGAAATTTAAAAAAATCTTAAAATAGTTACTTTTGATTGTTTTAAGAAAGATTATGAAAAAAAAGACTAAAGAAGTTAATATGTTCAAATGAAATTTTTACTTGACCTCGGTTGCGGTAGAGGGTTAATGTAAAAAAAGCAAAAAGTTTTCAGAATGTTAATGAAAATGATTCTAGACAGTGATCCTAGTTTCATTCTTCGGTATATGAGACCCTCAATAGTTAAAAAAAATAACAAAAATCAAGATCCTATTCAAATGTTGGTAACCCTCTACCGGAAATGTTGTAGTCAAAAGAGAAAATGAAATTTAAAAAAATCTTAAAATAGTTACTTTTGATTGTTTTAAGAAAGATTATGAAAAAAAGACTGAAGAAGTTAATATGTTCAAATGAAATTTTTACTTGACCTCGGTTGCGGTAGAGGGTTAATGTAAAAAAAGCAAAAAGTTTTCAGAATGTTAATGAAAATGATTCTAGACAGTGATCCTAGTTTCATTCTTCGGTATATGAGACCCTCAATAGTTAAAAAAAATAACAAAAATCAAGATCCTATTCAAATGTTGGTAACCCTCTACCGGAAATGTTGTAGTCAAAAGAGAAAATGAAATTTAAAAAAATCTTAAAATAGTTACTTTTGATTGTTTTAAGAAAGATTATGAAAAAAAGACTGAAGAAGTTAATATGTTCAAATGAAATTTTTACTTGACCTCGGTTGCGGTAGAGGGTTAATGTAAAAAAAGCAAAAAGTTTTCAAAATGTTAATGAAAATGATTCTAGACAGTAACCCTGGTATCATTTATTCGCAATTAATGATAAAAAAGCAAAATTTGTATGAATATGATTCCAGAGGGTGATCTTAGTTTCATTCTTCGGTGTATGAAACTCTCAATAATTAAAAAAAAAAAAAACAAAAATCTAGATCATATTCAATTTTTGTTAACCCTCTACCGGTAGTCGAAGGACAAAATGAAATTTAAAAAACTTAAAATATTTATTTTTGATTGTTTCAAGATAAATTATGAATAAGTCTCAAAAAGTTAATGTGTTCAAATGTAATTTTTACTTGACTTTGGGTGCGGTAGAGGGTTAATGAAAAAAGTTTTCAAAATGTCAATGAAAATGATTCAAGACAGTGATTCTAGTTAAAAGAAAGTACATACCTTGTTTTGGAAACAGCCAAGTGATGGTGGCAGGAACGTGATTGATGGCAGCAAGAAGGTATAGCCAACTCAGGAACAGAAAGTGGCAGCGCCTTTTAATTATTTGGTGACGGTGGCGATGACAGTGGAGCAGCAGCAACGTGTTGAAAGAGCACTACATAATGTATAAAAAGTTTTATTTTAGAAACAAAGCAAAATGAGAGATTTTCTACTATGAGTACATATATGACGTAGAAAATGTTTTGTTTTAGAAACAAAACAAAATGAAAGATTTTCAACTAAATAAATTTTGGAAGTACTGACATAATATTTTGGAGCAGCCAACGTCTATCGTGATGTCGGCGTGGGCCGGCGGCACGATTGAAAACGCAAAAAATGGCTTTAGTTCTGGGAACTAGCAATTACGTAATGGGGGCTGTGGCGGCGATGTATTGAGGCAAACGAAGAAATCTTCTTAATGCCACCATATAAGAAAGTGATGGCAGACATTCTTTAATTTTTGTGGCGACGATAGTGGTGGCACCAATAAGGTGGTGGCACTGCATGTAGGTATAATATGTTTTTTTTTTTAACAAAATGAAAGATTCTCTAAACGTTTAATACTATTAGATAAGGGTATTCATGCAAAGGCGACAACGTTGTAACATTTGTAAACTGCGTGAATCTATCAAAATTTGTGCCGAAAATTTACTACTTTTACGTCTTGGCAAGAATACTCTTATTATTAATAATTTTAAAATGTTTAAAACGTTAATAAATGCATTAGGGGTACTCACATAAAGTTCTGGAGACAAAGCAACGGCACGTGATGGCGGCTGTGGCGGCGGTGGCGGCGGCGTTGAGGCAAACGAACACGTATGCCTTTATACATTAATTAATAACGTAGGCTGCAGTAAAAACAAAATTATTATCAATTAAATACTCTTTTTTTAATAATTTCAAATCGAATTTAAAACTTGCTTTTTATTTCTACTTACATTATTTCTGCAGTTGTAGGTTCGGGTCAGGTATCTTCCACTTCTTCACACTTTCACACTTTAACTTTGAATGGCTTAATGCTTGGCGTCCTTTTGCCAGCTACATCATTCAACGAAAGAAATTCTTTCGTTCAATCAAGCAACTAAAGTGCTCCCACTGTTATAGGTGGCGCTAATCAAGTTTCGGCAAAATTGTTTAAGCTAAGTGTTCACGATTTGTAGATCTTAAAATATTGTTAGATCTGCAGTGAAAAACATACTTACAATTAAATAATTGTCAGAAAATTTGTCTGACAATTAGCTAATTGTTAGAAATCTGACAATCACTATCGCTGACGATCTGACAATCGCTATCTAACAATAGGGGTATTCACGATCCGATGTAACTGGTCTTGTATCATTGCAAAAGTGTAAAAGTGTAACACTTTCTTGCACTACAACAATAAAATAAACTGAATGTCAAATTCTTACACTTTTGCTATACTCCAACCCTATTGTAAAAGAAAAATACACCATAGTAAAGTTAGCGCTTGTGTATTTGATAACTTGCCAAATGTCAGTTTTTTTGTAAGCTGATATTTGTTTGTGAAATTTTGTGAGTTTGCTATAGTGTAACTATAGATAAAAGAAGTGCGTTCACGATCGATTGTAAAAAAATAAAATTTTACAATTTTACTAGGCTTGTTGCACCAGAAAGTGAATACCCTTAATAGTGTAGAAAAAAATTACATAAAGTTTGTAAAAGTGTATATTTCATTAAAAATGCTAAAATGAGTAGGTACTTTCATAATAGGGTGGTTCATAAATTCGAAAAAATTGAGTTTTAATTACACAGAAAGTTTGTAAAACGTGTATATTTCATAAAAAAAATGCTAAAATGAGTACTTTCACAGTAGGGTGGTTCATAAATTCGAATAAAAATGAGTTTTAATTACACAGAAAGTTTGTAAAACGTGTATATTTCATAAAAAACTGCTAAAATGAGTACTTTCACAGTAGGGTGGTTCATAAATTCGAAAAAAAATGAGTTTTAATTACACAGAAAGTTTGTAAGACGTGTATATTTCATAAAAAAATGCTAAAATGAGTACTTTCACAATAGGGTGATTCATAAATTCGAAAAAAAGTTGACTTTTAACTACACAGAAAGTTTGTAAAACGTGTATATTTCATAAAAAAATGCTAAAATGAGTACTTTCACAGTAGGGTGGTTCATAAATTCGAAAAAAAAATGAGTTTTAATTACACAGAAAGTTTGTAAAACGTGTATATTTCATAAAAAAATGCTAAAATGAGTACTTTCACAATAGGGTGGTTCATAAATTCGAAAAAAATTGAGTTTTAATTACACAGAAAGTTTGTAAAACGTGTATATTTCATAAAAAAATGCTAAAATGAGTACTTTCACAGTAGGGTGGTTCATAAATTCGAAAAAAAATGAGTTTTAATTACACAGAAAGTTTGTAAAACGTGTATATTTCATAAAAAAATGCTAAAATGAGTACTTTCACAATAGGGTGGTTCATAAATTCGAAAAAAAATTGAGTTTTAACTACACAGAAGGTTTGTAAAACGTGTATATTCCATTAAAAATGCTAAAATGAGTACTTTCACAATAGGGTGGTTCATAAATTCGAACACAAAATTGAGTTTTTACTACACAGAAAGTTTGTAAAACGTTTACATTTCATAAAAAATGCTAAAATGAGTACTTTCACTACAGGGTGGTTCATAAATATTATGTCTTCTACATTTTCCAGTGGAATTAAAAAAAAAGCAACGTGGTAAATATTTGAAGCAAATAATCGATGAAAAAAAAAAAATTCAATTAGGGTGGCTCACAATTTTTTTGTTTGCTTTTTTCAAACAAATTTTATTTTATTAAGGTATCTTATGATGGAATTTCTGTTGAAAAGTGCAGAAAAATGTTTAAGCACCAGCCTAATAGAACATTTTTTTCATCGATTATTTGTTTCAAATATTTATCACGTTGTTTTTTTTTTTATTCGACTGTAAAATGTAGACGATAGCATATATTTGAACGACCGACCCTAATGTGAATGTATTATTTCAACTTTTTTTAAGAAATTTCCACGTTTTACGACCTCTCTGCTTTTTTTTCCAAACTTAATTAAGGTATACTCGTTACATTTGATATTGTTCATGGCAGTCCAAGGCAAAAGGTATATAAATGTTGAAATGTCCCGATTTCGGTCTTTCGCCAAACTCCATATGGACATGCAAAAAAACGCAGGTAGTGATAACGGAGAATTATATTTTTATTTAATATCTGTTCATTGTTTCAATGAACCTGTACGTTAGGACAATTAATTACATTTATTAAAATCAATCAACGTTAATTGGGATAATGAATAGCCATTAATTAAAATATATATATTAACTTATTAATTAACGATAAAGCTTGACGAAAGAGCATTTCTATTAATGCTGTTCATAAATTTAATAAACCATTCATTAATTTAATGAACCATTCATAATTTTTAATAAACAGTTTATTATTTTAATGTATGGTTAATAAAAATTAAACGAAGGGTTAATTTTGCGCCATTTTTTAGTTACAACTTGCGCGTTGCAGTGATCACACTTTAAAAAAAATTAAAGTACTAAATTGAACAAGGTTTTTACATAATTTACCTGTGTGATGTAAGGAAATAACTAAATTGAAATTATTTTCGAGGAAATGCCATTTAATTACCAACAGGGATACACCCCACAATAGGTATGAGAAAAGGAATAATATCAATAAGTAAGTATTTCATTGGCCTGATCAAAATCTGATTTGAAAAATAAAAAGAACTACTTACATAAAGAGTAGAAAAAAGAGACAAATGCGAGAAATTCACAATATTGTATCCATTACGGAAGCTTAAAGGTGTAATTTAGGAAAAATATAATGTTGGAACCTAAAATTGAAATTGTTTGGTGTGTACTTTTTTCAATATGAATGTAATATATTGTTAAATCAATTCCATTTTGTACTAAAATCTTACCGACAAACATTTGACATTTATATATAAAGTGTCGATAGCACACCGACAATCCACTTAATTATCTGCACAAAGCTTAACTCTTTATGTATTTGGCATGTTTGCCACTTGAATTCAATTGAAAAGTAAATAATTGATAATATGTGGTCGGAAAGTGTAAACAATTCGACATGTTTGATCATAGAAATGCTTTTCGTTTTCATTCATCCTACGCATTAAAGCATATTGCATAGAGTATAAAAGGCGACTTTTTCACTCCTATTGTACCTTTATGGATTTAATTATGAGAGTATAAAAGAGATAATAATATATTAGATTAATTAATAAATACGAGCATAAAACATTAACTAACAATCATAAGAAATATGTTCTGATGCCAAATGGCCTATTATCGCCTTAAGCGTCACCATATTCACTTATACAAGCAATATAGAAACAAAGTACCACAAACTAATAAACGAGGCCGTGAGTGCAAAAGTGGTGTAACCCAGAGATTAAAACATATCGCAACTATCCCGTTGATATTATTTATACCAGGAAATATTTAAGGATTCGGTAATGCTTATTTTTTATTAACTTCCCGTCAGAGGGGTTATTGGAGTGCTATAGAAACAAATAACTAATCATGTCTGAAATGCGAATTTCAGATTTTTATTAAGGATGTTCATAAAAAATTTATTAACGTTTATTGATTTTTATAAATGGTTTTCATTGTTTTTTAATGAACACGTCATTAAAACAATGAACAGATTAATTAAAAATAAAAGCAGATTTTTATTAACGATGTTTATAAAAAATTTATTAACGTTTATTGATTTTTATAAATTGTTTTCATTGTTTTTTAATGAACACGTCATTAAAACAATGAACAGATTAATTAAAAATAAAAGCAGATTTTTATTAACGATGTTTATAAAAAATTTATTAGCGTTTATTGATTTTTATAAATGGTTTTCATTGTTTTTTAATGAACACGTCATTAAAACAATGCACAGATTAATTTAAAATAAAAGCAGATTTTTATTAACGATGTTTATAAAAAATTTATTAACGTTTATTGATTTTTATAAATGGTTTTCATTGTTTTTTAATGAACACGTCATTAAAACAATGAACAGATTAATTAAAAATAAAAGCAGATTTTTATTAACGATGTTTATAAAAAATTTATTAACGTTTATTGATTTTTATAAATGATTTTCATTGTTTTTTAATGAACACGTCATTAAAACAATGCACAGATTAATTAAAAATAAAAGCAGATTTTTATTAACGATGTTTATAAAAAATTTATTAACGTTTATTGATTTTTATAAATGGTTTTCATTGTTTCTTAATGAACACGTCATTAAAACAATGAACAGATTAATTAAAAATAAAAGCAGATTTTTATTAACGATGTTTATTAAAAATTTATTAACGTTTATTGATTTTTATTAATGGTTTTCATTGTTTTTTAATGAACACGTCATTAAAACAATGAACAGATTAATTAAAAATAAAAGTAGATTTTTATTAACGATGTTTATAAAAAATTTATTAACGTTTATTGATTTTTATTAATGGTTTTCATTGTTTTTTAATGAACACGTCATTAAAACAATGAACAGATTAATTAAAAATAAAAGTAGATTTTTATTAAGGATGTTCATAAAAAATTTATTAACGTTTATTGATTTTTATAAATGGTTTTCATTGTTTTTTAATGAACAAGTCATTAAAACAATGAACAGATTAATTAAAAATAAAAGCAGATTTTTATTAACGATGTTTATAAAAAAATTATTAACGTTTATTGATTTTTATTAATGGTTTTCATTGTTTTTTAATGAACACGTCATTAAAACAATGAACAGATTAATTAAAAATAAAAGTAGGTTTTTATTAACGATGTTTATAAAAAATTTATTAACGTTTATTGATTTTTATAAATGGTTTTCATTGTTTTTTAATGAACAAGTCATTAAAACAATGAACAGATTAATTAAAAATAAAAGCAGATTTTTATTAACGATGTTTATAAAAAATTTATTAACGTTTATTGATTTTTATAAAAGGTTTTCATTGTTTTTTAATGAACACGTCATTAAAACAATGTACAGATTAATTAAAAATAAAAGCAGATTTTTATTAACGATGTTTATAAAAAATTTATTAACGTTTATTGATTTTTATAAATGGTTTTCATTGTTTTTTAATGAACACGTCATTAAAACAATGTACGGATTAATTAAAAATAAAAGTAGATTTTTATTAACGATGTTCATAAAAAATTTATTAACGTTTATTGATTTTAATTAATGGTTTTCATTGTTTTTTAATGAACACGTCATTAAAACAATGAACAGATTAATTAAAAATAAAAGTAGATTTTTATTACAGATGTTCATAAAAAATTTATTAACGTTTATTGATTTTTATAAATGGTTTTCATTGTTTTTTAATGAACACGACATTAAAACAATGAACAGATTAATAAAAAAAATAAAACTAGATTTTTATTAACGATGTTCATAAAAAATTTATTAACGTTTATTAATTTTTATAAATGGTTTTCATTGTTTTTTAATGAACATTAATAGAATCAGTGAATCGTTAATTAAAAATGAAAAAAAAAAAAAATATGAATGGCTGTTCATAAAAAATAATGAACGTTTATTGATTTTTATAAACGGTTATCAATTTTCTATTAACAAAGTTCATTGGGACAATGTATAAATTAATAGAATCAATGAATCGTTAATAAAAACGTGAATTTGGATTTTAATAAACGAGAATAACCAACGTTTATTAATTCCCGCTTTTATTTTTTATTATTTGTACATTGAATACATGAATCGTACATTGATTCAACGAATAATCGGTTTATAAACGCCGTTTATAGATTTTACGTACAATAATTTTTTCAGTGTAGGCTAACCAATTGGGCAGACCGGTGTGGTCTGGGTGTCAACCCTCATAAAACAGAACTTGTTCTATTCTCCAGGAAATATAAAATCCCTCATGTAGATCCTCCTTCCATAAAAGGTATTCCATTAACTTTAACTGATCAAGTGAAATATTTGGGTCTTATTTTAGATACACAATTAAGCTGGAAACCTAATATACAAGAAAGAGTTAAAAAGGCCACAGTGGCACTCTTCTCATGCAAAAAAGCCGATGGGAATAAATGGGGCCTTCAACCTCGTATTACTCATTGGCTATATACTTCGGTGATTAGACCGATTCTCACTTATGGTGTTGCAGTATGGTGGACTGCTCTAGATAAAGCGGTTAACTGCGGCAAACTTAGCAAAATACATAGCTCGGCTTGTTTATGTATAAGTGGTGCGCTGCGTACGACACTCTCTGCCGCTCTAGACGTTCTGCTATATCTCACGCCCCTCGATATTTTTAGCAAACAGGTGGCTGCAAATACGGCCATACGCCTACAAGCTTCCTCACAATGGACCAACAATAGCATTTGCCATTCCATCATTCTGAATTCATTCAGATTACATAGTCACATTGACTACACCATCCCAAAACCACAATTCGGATCAAACTTTCAAGTCACCATATTCCTTCTAAAACCCTCTGGGAGGATATGGCGTTCTTGGATGATGAATCGGTCCATATCTACACAGACGGCTCGAAAGCTGATGAGGGGGTGGGTGGCGGTGTGTACTCAGAAAGACTAAAATTACGTCTCTCATTCCGTCTTCCTAATCATTGTAGTGTGTTCCAGGCGGAACTTATGGCGATTAAAGAATCCTTATCTTGGCTGAAAGAAAACGTAATTTCAACTACAGATATCCGCATCTTCTCGGATAGTCAAGCTGCTTTCAAATCCCTGGAATCGGTCCCGACTAACTCTATAACAGCCCTTAATTGCCATTCATCCCTGCTGGAGATGGCGCAGCAGTTTAATATTCACATGTGTTGGGTGCCTGGGCATAGGTACATCCCAGATCCCAGGTAATTGTAAGGCCGATGAACTCGCTAAAAGTGGAATAACTCTACCTCTTCTACCTACCAAGGCAGATATAGGTATACCCATCGCTACTTGTAAATTTTTGCTGAGGCAGGATGCATTAGAGAGAACAAACCTTAGCTGGAACGATATCACCTTATAGGAAAGCACGCAACGCGTCTTGGTGTGTTCTCTAATGATTTTTGCAGAAGCTGTTTGGATGAGGAAGAGATAGAATCAATCCCTCACCTCCTATGCAAGTGCCCTGCTCTCTCTCATAGACGAAGACTTCACCGTGGTGATTTTTACTTCAATGATCCTAGTGATCTATCAGACTTAGACATAAGCAGTCTTCTACGCTTCATAAGAAGCTCAAATTGGTTCACCGAGTGAGGAAAAGGGTTTCCTAGATTCATGTGGTATCACAAAGGACCAACTCATGGTCTAAGTGTGTCAGTCTTCACGACTGGCAGCCAATTCAACCTAACCTAACCTAACCATCATCATGTCCACATTCAGAGAATTGAATCCGTTCAACGCAGATTTGTTAGATTTATTCTGAGGGGCCTTGGATGGGATGAACCATTCATTCTGCTCCCCTACGAGAACCGTCTTAAACTGATCAATTTGCAAACCCTCATCAAACGTCGTCCTCGTCATGATAATGCTGACCTACTTTTTCTACATCAGTTAATAACTGGAGGTATTGACTGTGTTGACTTACTTAACAAATTTAAATGCAATGTAAATCATCGCTGTCTTAGGCCAACAATTCAAGTATATTTGACCTAAACAGCTCAAAAATCGCCCTTAAGAATGCTCTCCAATAACCAGCTTTTTTTCTCTCCCACATTCCATCCCTAATTTTTTAATTTTTAATTATCATTAAGTTATTTTAGTTCATAGTTTTAAGATTTCTTGTTATTTATTTTTTAAGTCATATGCTTGAATTAAGCTAGATTAAATTAAAGTCTTAAAAGTCGAAGCGTATTTGAAATACAAATTTTAATTTTTACCACCAGTACGTACAAAGTAGAGGTATACTATAAAATTAACTATTTCAAAAGAATATTTTTGTAATATTAATTCAAGTTCACTTGGGCGTATGTGCAACATATTTTATAGATTATACAAAAATAAATATAGGTATGGTTTTAAATACAGAAAACTGTACAGTACAAATTAAAGTAGTCTATTACTATTCATCTGAAACTGTTCAAAAAATCTAAAAAAAATTGAATCCGTTCAAGATTTAAGTAGAGTACCTACCTCTAAATAAATTTAAATAAATGAAAAATAAAGACTATGGGTATTCATACAACAGCGTAAACTCGTCGTAATCGTTGTAAAGTTTAAAACTTCGTAATTCTGTCACAATTTGTATGGAAAATTTGACAGATTTACGAAGTTTAAAACTTTACAACAATTACGACGAGTTTACGCTGTTGAATGAATACCCTTACTATTTCCATATAACTAACCCTAACACTATCAACCGATAAAAGGGCTCCATTGAAATAATTTCGACACAAGTATATGTATATGTACCTACTTTCATAAAGAACAAATCATAAACTTTCTATCACTATAAAAGAACTCACAATCATCAAAGTCCATTCAACTTGAATACGTCTAAAAAAAAATAGAACAAAACCGTTTCCATATTATTTATGAAAAAGAAATCTCTGCCCATTCAAAACTAATAGAGATCTCAAAGGAACACACAGAACACATCAGGCTATTGCGCAAATATACATTATTTTCCAAGCGTAGTAAATCACGTCATTCTATGAATGGACCTATGGAAAACACACTAACACCACACTGTAGTTACACCTGAGGGAGTCTGATGTAGGTATAAAACATACCGTACAGAATATCAATCTAATTCAACCTTTCATATTTTAACAGTACATCAACCTGCAAGGCATGATGATGTCAAATCATCAATCTGTTCCTGAATAAAATCAAAACAAACAAAAAAAAAATCACAAAAATAAATGATAGCGCCTAGGAGAATGGGACTCATGTTGTGATACTCCATACTCATCGCATAAAAAATATTTCAGCTTGAAGTTTAGTGTAATTGAAAACAACTGATAAATATTCCAATCTTCGATGTCTTCAATAGAGAGCGCCACTTCCAAATACCACAAACAACAGCATACTTTCCAGCTTCCGATTTCTGATGATTGCGCTCCTGCCCCCCTTTTGACAAAAAAAAAGAAATAGAGAGGTTTGTGGAACGCACACTTGCAGGAATTCACCTAGTTTGTTACGGCGCACGCCTGACGCGCCCGAAAAGAGACTATAAAGTAGATTAAATTTTCTTAAATTATACATTTTCCTGTGTATTTTTTTAAGGCACTTATTTAGAAAATTTTAAATTCTTGACTTTTTTTTAATGAATTGAGAGAAACCCTTATATTAATTTTCTTAAACCTATCTCTTGATAACAATACTCACTTACACATGTATTTGCTCCATTTTTATAAGTTAGTAGGTCAACATACAACACACACATATATGAGCAACTCATTGTGGGGGAGCAGCAATATCTATGTCAGTGTCCTTCATTCCCTTCCAGAGCTGTTCTTTTTCGGTTTGCTCTTGCGATACATTTACCTACATCCATTATTGTGGAATGTTGACTAAAGGGTAAGTATAGCACCCAACCACCCATAAGGAAGCTTAGCTGTCTGTAGGTCCAGTGAAGAGCAGCAGTCATATACACTCATGCACACAAAACCATCCCCAAAATGGTGAGAGAGAGCATCTTTCCAATTCATATTATGCCTTCCCATGAATGTGATTTGCTGAACATTGCTTTTGCTAGATGCTCTAAGAGCAAGGATCTCTGTTATCCTTGTTGTTTGTATTCAGTCCCGGACGAGAATCTGCATCGGAAGCTCCTCACTTGCTACGGATGTTATCACCGCGATATTGGAAGATATAGAAATATAAAAAAATTGTGTTTTGTGAAAATAATATAAAGAATATCCTGCAAACATCAAGGAGCACACGATACAGTATAAGTGAAAACAGTGAAAACATCCTAAAAGTATACAACTGATTATATAAATTTTATAGTTAAATACGGTATATTTCTTGTTCGCTTGTTTTTCTTATTCAACAAAATTATGTTATAATGAAAATAATGAAAAAATAGTTATATTGAGTATATCTTGTGTTAGGATAACATTGTAGGGATACGAAGATTGAAAAAAACCTGTTTCTCTATTTGATTGCTGCAAAGTGAATTATGTGAAGTGGGTGTGCTAATATTTGTGTATTAGCGAGTGCGTGTGTATGTGGATAAAGAGTTATTAAAGATTTTTCTTTAAAAAATAAGTCTGAAAAAAATTAATTTCTATGCAACGTTCGAGTTATCTAAATAATATACCATATCCTTCCTTGTGAAGGATATAATAGAATGTGAAAAGTGAAAATGTAATTAATCCATAAAGGAAAATATATTTTACTAATTTTTTTTTGTGTGGTATAATTTATCCTAACGAAAAAAATAGAAGAAAAAAAAAATTATAACAAAAACCCTGAAACAGTTAAGGATAGCGAAAAAAGGACACGGGCAATATAGAATTGAAAAAGAAGAGAAAAAGGATATCACTACCAATACATACCATTATCGTTGCTATTATAGTCGCGCGGAGACGACGACAAAGCAACCAACAAGAAGTAAGTGGATCAGAGGATACCACATTCCTGGAATCCTTTTGTAGCATCTCTCATTTGTTTATAGCGCGCCGCCTGCATATTGAGTTGTGTTTGGCTTTGTGTGTGTGTGTTTTGAGATGAGACTGGAATTTACCTATAGTTTAGATTATTATTGTTGTTTTTTTTTTTTAAATTTTGTTTGTTTCTATGTATGCAGCACGGGTTCTAACTCGCCGTCCCTCTAATATCGTTTACTCCATTTAAACCTGGTGACAAGTGTTTACAACATATTTGCAAAATACTTACAGAATCTCGTTTTTTTTTATTCGAATTTAATCTGTCAAAGCATTGTTTTTGTTTAAAGTGTGAAACTTTGTTTTTTTTTCGAGGTTAGCTTGTTATATTCCTTAAAATCTACCAAACAGCGATGGTTTGATAACAGTTAAATACCTCCGTGAAAATCAGAAGAATTTATCAATAAGAGATAGTGAAAGACGTGAAAGAGAATTATGAACTCCTTCAAAAATTCAAGTGTTTTCAAATTATCTTCTGGGATTTCTTTTTGATGTCTTATCTAAAGTTAATAAGTGGCCTGTTGTTGAAATGATAGTTCATATCACAAAGCCGCACAACTCCTCAAGCCCTATCTGTTTTTGGATAGAATTATTTCAACTGACTTACAGCAAGGACGCTGAATCGAAAATTAAAAAAATGGAATTCACGATTTGGTATTTTCTTCTGTTGATTTCAACATTAGTAAAATGGGATTAAAATAAAATTTCGAACTAGTACTCACGGCTGTGATTGTTTTTTTTTTTTTTTTATTTTAAAGCAAACCAAAAGTATTCTTTTTTTGTAGGTCGGTCAAGATAGCACCACCACAATGGAAATTCAAAAATAAAATAATGGTATAATTAGTTGCTAGTTAGGTGCTAATCAAGTGCTGCAATTTTAACTGAGCGTTTATTTCTCTTACCCCTCAGAAATGTACCGGAGCTAGCTTAACGTCAAAATAGCAACATCACAAAATAAATACAAAATATAATGATGCAGAATGCACGTCTTACTTAAGGGCTTATTAACTATTGCAATCTTAACCTTGATATGTACAATGTACCTACGTACATCTCAAAAGAGCATTCCAAAAACCTAAATCACCTTAAAGCTATTGTATAGTGAAAAGACTAAAATCAAATTAAAGATCTTTCCAAATGCTCTTCAAAAAGGTGCATTTCAACTTTTTATTCCCACCCCATGTCCAAACAGGCTTGTGAAACCTTCCAAAAAACATGCTGTTCAGAGTTTAGCACCCGAAATTCATAAATACTCTTTCATAAAACTCTTTTAGATCCCATACTTACTTATGTCCTCGGAACTGTTACGTCCGTGAGTTTCCCCTTGCGGGGCATAGGGCCTCCACTACTCCTACGCGCCATCGTGTACGGTTTCTGGAAATGTACCTCAGCTCTGTCCAACTCTTCCCCAGTTGTGCAGATTCCTCTTCGAACGTTCTTCGCCAAGTACTTCTAGGTCGGCCCACTCCTCTGCCTCGCTGCGTGAGAGGGTTCCATTGCATCGCTTTTGGCTCGCATTGCACTCGTGGCCTTTTCGAAGCGTATGTCCAATCCACTGCCACTTACGTTTTCGTATTACAGAGTCGATGGGTTCTTATCCTGTCCTCGCATGAAGTTCATCATTAGAGATACAGCTTTCTTGTGACAATTGGTCTTTAGGCTTATAGAGTTTTTTCTCCATATTTTGGACAGCATCCCGAACGCAGCCTTTGCTTTCCCGATTCGGCCGGTTATATCTAGCTCGGTTCCACCATCAGTAGAGAAAATACTCCCAAGGTATTGGAAGCTCTCTACCATCTCCACTGGAAATATCTATTTGAGTAGATGAGGAAGTTCCAGGGCTGATCCTATTTGTTTTTGCGGTATTGATCTTGAGAGATCCGTGATCCTATGAGAGAGTAAGCATACGTCATCCACATAGTCCAGATGTTTCAGCTGTGATTGCAGATTCCACTGAATTCCTCCATTTGCAGTCGACAAAGCTGCATGCAGCACATCACTAATTACCAACAGGAACAGTATTGGTGACAGTATACAACCCTGTCTAACCCCACTTTGGATTTCAAATTCCTCTGACAATCTTCCGTTATGCAGAACGTGACATTTAAATACTTCATATGTAGCCTTGATAATAGCAAGCAATTTATCCGGGATACCCCTCCTGCGCAAGGCAAGCCAAATAAATTCTCTATTGACACTGTCAAACGCCTTTTCGAAATCGATGAACAGCAGGTGAAGTGGTGATCGATATTCAATGCACTGTTCAATGATGATCCGCAAGGTGTTGATGTGGTCCACACAGGAAGATCCAGTGCGGAAACCTGCTTGTTCGGCGTCAAGCGTGTCAGGTGGTCTTTTATTCGCTCTAGGACGATTCTTGCTATAATCTTCGCTACAGCAGGCAGCACGAAAATTCCTTTCCAGTTTTCGCACTGCGAAAGGTTTCCTTTCTTTGGGCGCTTGACAATCATTCCCTTTTTCCCCTCCTCAGGAAAACTCTCTGTTTCCCAAGCTCTTTCTATGAGTGGGTACAAGAGCTCAGTCGATGTTGTTGGCGCTGCTCGTAAGAGCTCTGCGGGAATACCGTCAAGCCCAACCGCTCTGTTGTTCTTCAGTGCTCTAATTGCGGTTAAAATTTCTTCTCTACTGGGGGAAACAGAGCGTAATCGGGACTTTGTTACTACGGACTGGTCATTGGGTGTTGGGTTGACTTCAGTAGTGAAAACGCGATTTAAAACCGCAGAAAAGTGCTCCTTCCACCTTTTCAGCTGGTCCTCATCCGAAACTAGTAGTGATCCGCCTGTCCTTTACCAGGTGTTGTTTAGAGATTTGGACACCTGTAAGATCTTTGGTAATCCTGTAGACGGTCCTACTGTCACACCTGCTTGCGCCTCTTCACTGAGGGAAAAAATGCAATTTAAAATCTAATAGAAAATATTTGATTAAAAGTTGAATAATATTCAATAAATCATATTTAATTTCACGTTGAAAACCTGTTGATTTAAATAGGCAACGTAGATTTAACAAAGCCAACTTAGTTTCAAAGCGAAACATATTCAATTTTACATCGAAATCAACTTTTCGAACATTCAAATTACACTGAACGTAGTTTCAAAGTGCAACATGCTAATATTTTTTCGAAATCGAATTTCAAATTTCCATGCACGTACTTTTAAAGTGTTGCATAGTTAGGCCAACGTAAAAGTCAGATATATTAGATTATTTAATCACTTTTTAATTTATATTTTAGCTTAATATATATAGAATTTCGAGAGCGCTTCGTAATTTCACGAAGTATCTACAAAACATTTGTGAACAAAATTAACGCGCACTCAAAACTCACTCACATTTAATCGAAAACAAATTATTACTTTCCTCATATTTATTTTTGTAATTTGTTTAATGAATTGGTTTCCATTTTAATTTTAATCAATAACTGGACGAAGTTGAATTAAAGTTTTTTAAAGTATTTTAAAATTTGAATGTATTTCAATCAACGATGCTTGTAGTTTAATCGAAGTTGATACATATTGTTTTAAAGATGGATGATGACATCTCAAATGAAGAGGAAAAAATGGTTAAATCAAATTATGAACATATTTGTTTTAAAAGAGGGAAACACTTTGAATTGATGTCATGCTACTTTGAATTAAAAATGTTCGCCTTCGAAGCCAAATCGTACCGAAAAATATTTAAATCAAAGTGGTTTCCGTTGATTTTACGTTGTTTTTTTCTCGGTGTTCTGCTTCTCGGTGTTCTGCTTCTGCCAATGCGTTGGGTACGCTTATCACGTCGCACGCTACGGTGAACTTCTCTCATCTTCATGCGATACGCAGACTCTAGCTCTTTTCTGCCTGCTGTTGGAGTTATTGCGATGCGAGCTTTGAGCTGTTTTCTTTCTTCGATCCTAGTCCAAGTTTCTTCGGAAAGCCAGGCACTGTTTCTTCCTTGCGACCGACCGACTATACTTTCAGTACCTGATATGAAAATACTTTTCACAGCACACCAATGGTTGGAGGTGGTCTCCGTGCTACTGATTGCTCTCAAACCTTGTGAAAGGTGGTCCCCTACACTGATAAAAAAAAATCCTTTCCATAAGAAAGAAACTGTTTGCCATAAGAGATAAAAGGCGCCAAGCATTTAAGCTGTTTGTAGTGAATGTTTTAATTTTTCAATGACAGCCTTCAATCCTTTTCTTGCTAAAACCAAAAATTTCGAACTGCAACTAAAAAGTTCTTGTTGCAAACAATATTCACTATCACAACTCATTTTATTACTTTTACCTCCAAGCGAATGAGCCTGGAAGTTAAACGGTCTCATATCTACTTACACGTATTTGTGAAATTTTGGCGTAGGAATATACCAGATTGACACAAAAAGTTTAAGAACTTAAAGTACAAATTTAACCCATTACAGAAAGATATAATATTGTTTGGCCCAAGAAACTTAAGAGTGTTCCGGACTGAAATGGTGATTTCATGAAGAAGATTGCGAAGTGTGTACTTATCCGATCAAAGCGATTAAGGTGTCTATGAACAGATCAACTTATTTTCTATGCCATCATTGGAAAAAAAATTTAATTTTGTGCTCTAGATTTTGGTAAAAGCCTCTAAGAAATTGAGAAAATGGCTAAAATGGCTGTTTTTCAAAGCAAATGTAGCCTACACTATAGCATTTTTTGCAAACAAATGTTTAATAACATAAAATTCCATATTTTTATTATGCCACTATTGGAGAAAATTTTTAATTTTGTACCTAATAAAAATTTTAATAATGCAACATAAAAATGCTTGTGAATTTTGAAGAAACCCATTTTTGACAGTCAATTTTTTATACCTTTCGGTATTTTTTTGACAGTTTTTTTTGCAGTGGATATAAATTCAATATATTTTTCATGATTTTCGTTACTTATGTAATCATAATTGTATCATTTGATATTGAAATTTTTAATTCTTAAGATGCACTTTTTCACAGAAAATTTATGTAAATTTAGAAGTTGAAATCAGTTACTTTTAGAAAAAAAATTTTTTAGTACAAATATACGCCTACTAGTGACCAATTAGAAAAAATGCAAAGTTTTATAAAACAAACTATCTGATGAAAGTGAAAAAAACGGTCTTATATATGCAAAAAAAAAAGTTAGCAAATGACTGGTTTTGTTCAGTTCGGAACACTCTTAATCATCGAACTAATAAACACTATTCCTATTACCTACAAAAAACAAACCTTTGAACCTCAAACGAATAGTGTTTATTACAAACAATATACATATATTTCTCAAAATATTTTTTTTTTGCCTTCTTTGAGAAGCACGGCACTTGTATTTGTAATTCGTTTGCTTTCCAATTAAGGTGGTATGTTTTTGTATTTTAAATTTTTAAGTTAAAAAAACTTTCAAAATTTCAGAGTCAATCTGGGGCCTACACCATACAAAGTTTCTTTTGCATTTAAAACTTGCAACTGTACTTTGCATTGGAGTAGGTAACCGAAAAAAATAAATCGAGAGAACAATTATTTTACCGGTTCTACCATTTCGTCAGCTGTGGTCTCTTTAAATTGTCTCTATCAAAGGGCACGGTAGTGCCCAGACAAGTTCGCGGCACTACACCCTTTTTACAGGAACAAACTCAGGCGATTTTCAACCCCCCTCTAACTTCACTACCAATAAAGTCAGAAACTTCAAGTTCACAGTATTTGCTGTGCTGAGCAAACACAGATGGCTCACCAAATTTCAACTCTTTAGCATTAGTAATTCCCGAGATATAGGACTTCAAAAATCGCAAAAACCGTAACTGACTGACTGATTCACTGACTCACTGACTCACTGATTCACTGACTCACTGACAGATCATCAAAATTATGGAGCACTTCCCGACATCGTAGAAACTTGAAATTTCGCAAAACGGTAGACCTTGTGGTGCATACAAAGGAAAAAATCGAAAATCTGCAATTTTCTATTCAGGGGGCACATTATATGGAGCACTTCCGATTGTTGTAGAACGATGAAAATTGGTAGATCGGTAGGGCTTGAAGTACTAAGAAAGAGAAACATTGACAAATTGGTATTTTCCATTCAGAGGGCGTGGCATACACCCACATTCATTGAAATTCATATAAATTATATGGAACAATTTCCGAATGTTGTAGAACGATGAAAATTGGGGCAATTCCATGGTAACTCACGTTACATTTGGGAGAGTTTCATGTTCTCTTTCATTAAAATTTCCATACTTATATAAATATAAATAAAACAAAATATAAACTCTATACATGGTAATGATTTCGACTGTTAGGAAAAAATAAAATAAAATTCTTTCTTAGAAAAAAATACTAAAACATGTTGGTAACTCATGTTACCCTATTAGGACACGGGTTTTGTAGCAGTACTGTGGATATTTTCTAAAAATTAAACAAACCAATAAAGCTTAACTGATTTGGTGAATTAGATAAAAGAATTTACTAGCCTAAATTTATCTGTACACAAATCTTAAATTATTGAAAATATTTTATACAAATTTAATAAAGTACATGGTAACTCACGTTACAAAAAGTCGGTAAAAATTTAGGGCTAAGCCTTTTATAATTTTATTTTATTTTCAGCCGTATGCTTGTTACTTGTAGGATATTTTTCATTTCTAATTTTAAAACTAGCGAACAATAGACAGGGGGCAAGATAAATTTTCCATTTTTCTATCTTCATGTCCACTTTTTCATGGAATTACCCATTGGTAGATCGGTAGGGCTTGAAGTACTTAGAAAGAAAAAAATTGAAAAATTGGAATTTTCCATTCAGGGGGCGTGGCATCCACCCACATTCTTCAAAATTCTAAAAAATTATATGGAGCACTTTCAAGTGTTGAAGAACGATAAAAATTGGTATGTCGTTAGGGCTTGAAATATTTTGAAAGAAAAAAATCGAAAAATTGGAACTTTCAGTTCAGGGAGCGTGGCATCCACCTACTTTCTCAAAAGTTCTTGTAAACTTTATGAAGCCCTTCTGATTGTTGTAGAATTATATAACTTTGTAGAGCGGTAGGGCTTCATTATCACCTGGCAAAATAAATCTTTGCAAAAAGGAGTGAAATTACAACAAAAACATAAATGTTAAAAAAAGAGCCAAATTCTTATATGTACAAGAAACCTGTGCGTAAAAAGTCTTCCAAAAAAAGTAATGAGATCTAAAATACATGCCAAGTTTTAAGTTCATGAAGTTTAATATCAAATATCTTAAGTAGAGTTATATCGAAAACACTCCAAACTATGACAGAAATTTGGTATTTAATGATTACTGATTAAAATTTGGTGGGTTTACTTGGCAAGTTTTCCCTTAATTACATATGTACTTAATCACAAACTTAAATGTATGAAAACTTGACAAGTGAACCCACCAAATTTTAATCAGTAATCAATAAATACCATTTTAGATCTCATTACTTTTTTTGGAAGACTTTTTACGCACAGGTATCTTGTACATATAAGAACTTGGCTCCTTTTTTAACATTTATGTTTTTGTTGTGATATACCTATCACGGTGGTCTTCAAGATGCGGCAGGTTTCACTCAAATGGATCCAGTGTTGTTCCTCTACGTGTCGACTTTGATTGTCTACCTTTCTACGTAGACAATTGTGTCAACAATGTAGACAAATGTCGACAATGTAGACAATGTAGACAATGAAGTCGACAATGTAGACAATGAGGATATTTCATTCTGATCTGTCATTCTTGATTGTTCTTTCGCAAGGTTTAATTCTATTTAGAAAAGGTGCGTGTTTGACTTCAATTAAATATCGAGAAATTGAGTTCTTTGATAGTAAAATTATGTCTGGTCGACGCAAAAATAAAGCTTTTGATGAACTGGGTTTCCTTTTAATGAAATCCAACAACAAATATGTAGCATATTGCACAGTGTGCAATAAAAATTTACATAACACTGCAGAAAGCCGTCTGCGAAGCCACAGGTAAATATAGAAACGTATTAGATAAACCATAAAATCATATTATTTATTGACCATATGCTTTAACATTCAATTGGGAAAGGAAACAAATATGCTCTCTCAGCTTATTATTTACACCCTCATTTTGACAATGGGAAGCTGACGGTTAGTCAAAATGAAATCGCGTGCCAGTTTTTGTCTAAGCATCTGAATAGTGATGGAATTGAAGACTGGGACTCTTTTAATAGAAAAATCAACTTTTTTAAAATTCTTTATGAAAAAGATATTAAAAAACCAATTGTTTTCTGGAATATGGCCTCTATAAAACATCCAAATCTGGCAAATTTGGCAAAAAAACTTATTCTTATTCCAGCCTCTTCCGCTCAAATCGAAAGAGTTTTTTCAAGTTGGTCGTATGTTCATTCCATGTCGAGAAACCGCTTGACTTTTGAACGATCGAAGAAACTCCTTCATCTTTATTATTCGCTGAGAATCGAGGATAATCAATATAATTGTTTTGATGAAGACGTCGAAGACGAAAATGAATAAGGCTTCTCATTGTAATTATGAAATACATAAGCATTTACGATTTTTTATTTTTGTTTAAATAAATACAAAATGCAGAGTGAAAGACTCAAATAATAAGAATTTGTTTTTTATATGATTAAGAAGACAAAAAAAAGTTGAAAAATTGAAATAAAATTGATTGTCCACATTGTCTACATTGACATGTAGACAATGATGAATTGTCTACGTTGAATTGTCTACACGTAGACAATCGTGTAGTCTACATTTTTTGTCTACATGGAACAACACTGAATGGATCTCAAAAGTAATGATGCAGATTTTTAGGAAATAATCTCAGGATTCTAAATTTGCAAACTTCAAAATCGTACCTGATCCGTTTTTTGAGATATACTCATATTTATATACGCGGGAAGGCATTTTGACTTAGAATGGGAAAAAAATTGTTAAAAATCAACAAATGTACACACTATAATGTACTATATCTTTTTAGAAAGTAAAAATGCTGTTCTTGAAATGTACCTATGTTTAATTTAAGTTGATTGAGTAAATAGTTTTGAAGAAATCCAATTCCAAAATCAAAATTTTTGAAAAAAAAACAAAAAAAATCAAGTTTATTTTTTTTCTTCAAAATTTTGCACAATAGGGTAAAATTTTTTTCCAAAATTCAATGCTCCAATAAATTTTCAATATATTAAAAAAAACCACATGCCAATAAATATCTTAGTTCTTTAGAAATTGAAAAAAAAAGAGAGGTACTTTTAGTTTTAAGTTTCATTTTTTCCTAAGGAAAAACTAGTATATGGTCGATGAATGAACAGATTCTTAAGTTGTAACCACTTTTAGCATGATCCAGAACCAACGACGTTGACGTAGTGGTAATTTGGCTCCTTTTTTATTTTTTATTTTAACATTGAAAATGTTTATAGGGTCGTTTTGAGTAAATTATGGTGTTACTAAAATGAATAAAGTGAACAAGTGTGTATATGAGATGAACGCTGGCGTATAAGGGGGATAAGATCGAATTTTTGGTGGTGTTACTAAAATGAATAAATTGAACAATGGTAATATGAGATGAACGCTGGCGTATATTGGGGATAAGATCGAATTTTTGGTGGTGTTACCATTCATTTTGGAATGAACAAATATGTATAGAAGATGATTGCAGGCGGATAGGGAGGGTACGGTTGGATTTTTGGTTGGTGTTTCTAAAATGAACAATATAAGTTTTAACTATACATATTACTATAATTATAAAATGCAAGAGCTAGTGCAGTCAGCACTCAGCAGTGCATTGTGCTTCTAAAACTAAATCTAAGCCTTGGAAATTTTTTGAAAATGTTTATGATAGGAAAATAATGTAGAGGTGCAATATGACGTTTTTTAAAATATGGTTTTATGTGAAATGGTCGAACAAAAAAAGAAAACAAATGAGAAGTGCCAGAGTAATATTTTTTTTTGTTTATCGATGGTTAAGTTTAATATAACAATTTTGTACATATATTTTGCAATTCCAAAAAATCTACAAAGTGAGATATTATTGGTTGTAAGTTCAAAGTTCTAAAAAAGATGGCTCACAAATGCTACACATCAGAGTTAAGGCTGATTGTACTAAATTGTATAGTTTAAGAAAGATAATAAATAACAAATTGTTTCGTTTCAGGAAATTTTGATACCTAGTATTTTTTTATATTTTATATAATTTTTGTTGATCGATTTTTCGCAGTTATTATTTTTTATCTTTTAAATGGTTGCATTTAAAAATCTCAAATTCATACCGGAGATAGATTATATAGATTCACATATAACATGTAAAATTTGATTTTTTTAATCGTACCTAAGCCGAGATAATAACATATTTCTGTTCATTTACATATCACCTACTAACTCTTTAATCTGTGCACCTAGACAATTAGTTTTTGTTTTATTAGCAGCTTGAATAATTGACAATTATTTTGATATATCATACGTTGCTGTACGTTCTATATAAGCTTCACAAATCGAAAATACAATTAATTAAAAAGTGGTACTAAATCTTTAATCAATATTCCTAAAATTCATCGTCGTCGTTTTGCAAGTTTTTGTGCGGACAAACAGCCCAAATAAACAGAGCACAAAAATATAGTGCCATAGTTCATTCAAGATTTCTTTCTATCTCTGCCAGGGTTGCAAAAGTCGGTAAGATTGTACTTTTTTCGATACACTCCACTTTGCTAAAGTACACAAATACACTTCTAAAAAATTCGATACACTTTTGCATTCAACGAAAAAGATAAAGTAAATTAAAAAGAAAATCATCTGACCTCCGGTTTCAACAATCTCGCAATTAAAAATCGAAAACATTAAATTTATAAAATTTAAATCTCGCAAAATCGAAGGGTATTGCAACAAATTCCTACAGTTTTGTTATAAAAGTTTCGCATATGTAAGTATGTATGTACCTTATATGTTAATTAACATAAACAGCTAAGTTGTTTTTTAATTAATTGGATATAGAAATATTACATACGTTCATACAACAGCAAATGTGGACAAAATATTATCAAATCAAATCAAAAAGTACAATTCGATACACTTTCCTTTTATATTTTGATACATTGCTGAAACACGATTTCATCCCTGATATCTGTCTAGTAGTTTATTATAAGAGACTGTTCATTTCAGTGTTCAGTGTTCAGTCTGTCTTCAGTTGCAAAGATGCCTTGGAGTTGGTAGGTTTGTTTGCGCTGCTTGCCGGTAAATATTTTTTTTATTAATAGTATAGAATGCGATGTGCGTGAAAGGTAAGTAGGATAGAATGCATGTGGGATGTTTAGTTTTCAGGTAGGTTCGTTAGGATATTTGTTGGGGGTTTTTTGTTTGTTTATTATTTTACTGTTGTGTTTTGTTTAGCTATGATAAGATGGATTAACGAAGAAAATGAAAAATATTAAATAAGAATACCTACAAGTGGGAATACAAATATAGGTCAATAAAATCACAAAACTAAAACATAAAAAAGTTATAATTTTTTAACTTCCCATTGGAAGTTATTGTAAATGGTCCGATTTGTCAAAATAAAAATTTTAACATATCTTCACGTTTCGCTCCCTAGAATCGGATTCCATTTTTGTAGAGAGATGTCTGTGTGTGTTCGTACGTTCCTTCGCTTTTTTTGTTCACCGTATCTCAAGGACGAATTAAGATATCGACTTCGGATGGATTTTATTGTATACACAGTAGTTTCATTACAAGCAGAAAGGACCTTTCAATAAATTCAAGAAGCAGTTCAAATTTCCTTAGTCTCAGATATCTCGAGAACAAATCGACTTCAGGTTAATTTTATTCTACGCAAATTGACGTAATAAGGAATTGATTAAAATATAGAAGTATATCAACTTATAGTTTTTTTTAATAAAAAAATGTAGATGAAAATTGTTGAAAAAAGTTGTTTGGCTCGAATATCTTGACAACAAACGATGATATTGGCTTCGAGGTTATTTTATTTTATACGCTAGTTTATAGATACAAATTGATAAAATTTTAAAAAATATTGAATTAATAGTTTTTTTTAAGCGAAAAACTGCAAGCAATTCTACACACTAATTATTAAAAAATTGGTTTTTGCCTCAAAAATCTTGAGAACAGATAATGACATGACATCGGGTTAATTTAAGTCCACACACTAGCTTAGAATTGATAATTGATAGGATTTATAAAAAAATTCAACAAAAAGTTTTTTTTTTAAGTGAAAAAGAACTACAAGATAGGTACTTCACCAAAAATTGTGGAAAATATTTTTTCATCTCAAATATTTTGAGAACAAACAATGATATTGACTTCAGGCTAATTTTATTCTTTAAATGAGTTTATAATAAATGATTGATAAAATTTGTAAAAATATTCAACAAATAATTATTTTTATCGAAAAAACTACAAGAAACTTAACAAAATTGTAGAAAAATTTTTGTTCGTCCCAAATATCTTGAGAACAAACAATGATAGGTATTAGCTTTTGGGTATTTTTTTTCTATAAATAAGGATTTGTAAAAATATCCCATAACCAGTTTTTTAAGCAAAAAAACTACAAAAAACCTTACCAAAAAATGTTAAATTGTTTTTAGTCTCGAATAGCTATGTTAGGAACAAATAATCATATTGGTTTCGGGCTTCTATATATGTATGTACTAGATTATAATTGACAATCGGTAAGTTTTGTATAATAATTCAACAAACTGTTTTTTTTTTTTAATGCAAAAAAAAAAATACAAAAACTATACCAAAAATTGTTGAATACAAAAAAATAACATTGGACCTCTAGCTTCCGGGGCACCACAAATTGGAAGTTACTAGTGTGGGTCACAACCAGCCTCTTTTTGAAAATGCAATAAAGGACCGTATTGCAAGAGTCTCTTCAAAACAGACTGGTTGATTAGACTAAAAGTCGATTTATCGTTATTGCTAATTTGTATTAGTAAATATTTTCCTATTTGATAGAAATTTCATCAAGAATTTTTGGTTGACTTTTGTCTTGCCGAGTTTTTTCGAAAAGACTCGTAATAAACCCCAAAATTAAAAAAAAAAAACTACAAAGGGCATAAGAAAAATAGAATTTTTCTGACACGTACCAAACAGCAGCGTTGAAAATTCGTTTGTAGGCATATATTTGAGGGAAAATCAAATATAAGTTAGCGTTGCCTACCACAATTAAACAGTTACACGAGTTAGGAAAAATCTATTCAAATACAGACCGAAATAAACAAGCAATAGGTGTAGAAATTTTTAATTTTTGTTTGGTGCCACAAAGCTAAATCAAAAAGAAAAAAGTAAGGTACCGCACGAAGTAAATGAAAAATATAAGATTAGAAGACAAGCGGGAAAATAATTTATGTGGGTCAATAAAATAACAAAAAGAAAACACCTCTTTTGTATATTTGAAAATGAAACAAAATAAAAAAAACTACAGTGGGAATAAGAGAAGACAAATTTTGGGGAGAGGTAACAACTACCAACATTAAATATTTGTTTTTTGGAAAATATAATTTTATTTAGTGTTACAAAAAACGTGATTTTGGAAAACGAAAAACGAATACAGGACGAAATAGGAAAAAAAAGTAGTTATACATATGCTAACATCATTTTGCGCTTAGGGAAGAATCAAAATTTGGTTGAAGATAAAACGGAGGGAAAATTAAATGTATGTATTAAGCAATTAAGAGCTCCGATTTTTGTTGGATTAACGGCTTAAAAATTATCCTTCCTTAATTATTTTTAAAGCTGAAGAAAAAAAAAAAACAATTTGGTGTAACTAAGCGCAAGTAAAGATGGAAGTGCGAATAAAGTTTGTTTAACAAATTTTTAGTTTTCTTAGTTCAATATAATGTTTGGATTGGTCTTCATAAAAAAGATGAACTAAATTGATATGTATGTATAAATTGGTAAAGATAAAATTTAAAAGAGAAAAAAGATTGTATAAATTATAAAGATTAAGGATTTATCTAGCATTAGCAAGTCATTTTCAATGTCCCCATCGTTACTCAAGGAGTGAAATCTGTAAATTTTATATTTTTATTTTTGTTTGTAATTTTTTCGGGTTTTGTATTTTTTCGTATTTTTAAATTTTTATTATTTGTTTTTATTTTTGAAATTGTTTTATATGTTGTATTATAGTTATTTTCAAAATTTTAAAGCAATTTTGTTACGTATTAATGGAAGAGAACTCCACAACTGCTTTCAGAATAAGACGGGATAGATAAAATTTGTTATCGGTTATGGCATTTATTTTATATCGCTCCCACGTATGCAAAAACTCTCGATGAATAGAATCTCCACTTCGTTTTGACCAATAGCCCAGGCCTTTATTATATTCAATAAACTTGAGGCATTCTTCGATATGAGTTCTCAAAATATGAATTTTTAAAGTTTCGGAGACGTTATCAATAGCATCCAAAGCTTTACCGAGTTCCTTTATGTTAACATCCAAACCATCTTTTACTTGTTCGGATGTAAACGCAGAGTGAACTATTTTTTCCATAATTTTGAAAGCATTTATGTAAGGAACAATTGAAAAATATCCCACGTTTTTGTATATTTCAGGACAGTTTTGCCCGTCAGCTTTTTTAATAGCGTCCTACAAGCATTGCCTTCGAATGCCTCTCCGTGATAGTTTTAAGAAACAAGCCCCAAACCTTTTGGCCACTTTAATGCCTTGTCTCTTCCCAAAAGTTCCATAAGTACCAAAAGAACCATAAATATGCCTTTATTTAGAGAAAGTAACAGTACAACAGTACTAGAAAAATGTAAAGTTCCTGAACTATGTACATATTTTGCAAGGCTTCGTTAATCATTTATTTTGGAAGGGTTTAGTGCCGCGGAGAGGCATTCGAAGGCAAAAGGTCAAAATGCCTTCCCGCGTATATAAATATGAGTAGGTATATCTCAAAAAACGGATCAGGTTATCAGGTACGATTTTGAAGTTTGCAAATTTAGAATCCTGAGATTATTTCCTACAAATCTGCATCATTACTTTAAGGATCCATTTTAGTGAAACCTGCCGCATCTTGAAGACCACCGTGTATATGTACATATGCAGAAATAACAAACAATTATACGTGGGACATAAGTTCCCAAATGTTTTTTCGGGACTTATGTCTCTGTAGGGTGGGACTTAAGTCCCAAATCGAATTCGAATCCACTTATCAACCCGTTTTTGAGATATCGAATTTTCAAAAAATAATTTGAAGCTTTTTTTAAAAATTCAAAAATTTCTATTTGTAAATTTTGATATGCCATATTATTTGAAATTTCAAATTTGTGCGTACATATATTCAAAAATTATCAAAATCCGTTTGGCTGATATAAAAAAATTAAAAATAAAAAAACCATTCCATGAGAGGTACAACTAATAGTTGCTAGGTACAAAATTGTACAATTTTCTGGGGTAGATCGCACTATTTTTAGTATACACAAAAAGTTTAATCAAAATCGTAGGAGCCGTTTTTTGAGAAAAAAAAAATATTGTCCTCAACGGTTTTTAACTTTTGTATGGAAGGTACTATTATTTTTGCATCAAAGTAAAAAGGAGGTACCATTAATAACCATTTTTTTGAAAAATGGTTTTCCACCCAAAGATAGCCTTTACTAAAAGTAATTATTGAACTTTTTTAAGAAGAAGAAGTTAAGAAAGAAAAGTTGTGGAGCCGTTTTTGAGAAAAATTTCAATTATGTAAAATTGCTAAAAGGATCGTATGGCAGGTACCGTAATGTTTGGTCCTACAAAAAATGAAAAAAAAAAAACGTATGGGTAGAATCACCAAAAACCACTAAGTATATGTACCAGGTTTTAAGAAAACCGATCCAGCTGTTTAAGCTGTAGACGAACAGACAGAGAGACAGACAGAATCGTAAGACCCACTTTTTTCATCTTCTCTATCATCGTTGTGACAAGTCTGATCAAACTCTCAAGCTCAATTCTTTTTTACGAATGCATAACTTGCCATATATGTATGTCGTACCTACATAATGTATATATATGTATATATCACAAGTAAAAAGTGATAAATTTTGTTTTACCCTGGCTGATCATTGGACTTTAAGGAATTTTTGCTTTCCCAAATGTGTATCTGGAAATCATTACTGGACAAATAACACTGGTCAACACAAATGTTGTGCCTGGGTTCTGCATATGATTTTCTCATTCTTAACATATTACCTATTAAATAAAAAATAGAGTCTTGTTTGAAAAATTTTGCTTTTGTAGTCAGGAGCACATTATTTGAAAATTCATGAAAATGTGTTGTAATAGATATAGAATCAATTAAAATAGATATTTTATGATATAAGACCGAAAACAACGGCAACACCAAAAAGACCATGCTATATTTTTTTTTATTTAAAGTTAAGACTCTATTCTTTATTTAAGTCTTAAAATTAAGTCATTGAAATGAATAATTTTTTTTATTAATTTTCAAACTGAGAATTTAAAAAAAAAAATATTATTATTATTTATTTTTAACTAAAATTTTCATAATTTTACGTCAAAAGTGAATTCTTTGTTTTTAATATTCAATGCTTTCGCCAATCTCGAGTGAAAGTTTAAAAACCAGATGGTTGTATGTATTTTAATTTTTGATAAAATTTATAATTACAAAAACTCCTTTTTTATAATTTTTTTTGTTAAATGTTTGGTACCAACATTAAAACGGTAATTTTTATCAACAAACATACTGATTTTGGAATGTGCTATTCTAAAATTAAACCTATCGAATAATAGCCCATCGTTGTTTCATTTTATTGACTTTAGTATAATGACGATTAATCTCAGATCCATAAAGTGCTAGTTAAAACGTTTTCCTTTTTCTTCTGAGTATGCTCCCAATAGGCGTTTTTCTTTTGAAATTCAGAAAAGAGCTCTGAACAGAGTCCGAGCATGTTCTGAGCGTCATCTGAGAAAGTTTGTTCTGACCACCCTGAACTATTTTTGAAACACACCTGAACACTAGCTGTCAAATGCTATGTGTTCAGCATTGAACTCAGTCTGCTCGATCATTTTATTCTGAGCTCATAGAGTGCGCTCTGCAAAAACTCAGATCGAAAAAAGAAATACAAATTTTTAGCTCTGAACGCTCAGAGCTAAAAAAGAAACACAACTTTTTGTTTGACAGTTCAGACTCTGCTCTGAATTAAAAAAGAAAAACCCATAATGAAGTTCTTAATTTTTTTCTAATAACGGGTGATTTTTTAAGGGGTTTAGAACTTTAAAAAAAAAAAAACACAAAAAATTCGAAAAAATGAATGAAATATTTATTTGAATCGATAGTTTGAACCTTGCAATTTAATGTTTAAAGATAATTTCATGCAAATGTTGACCGCGGCTGCGTCTCAGGTAGCCCATCCGCTGAGTCCAATTTTGGCATACTCTTTCACACATATCGGTCGGTATGGCGGTATCTCACGAAAGAATGCATGGATGTTGGCTTCCAGTGCGTCAATCGAAGCGGGCTTGTCCCTATAGACATTAGCCTTGACATACCCCCACAAAAAAAAATCTAATGGTGTCAAATCGCACGATCTAGGCGGCCAATTGACCGGCCCGAAACGTGAAATTAACTGTTCACCAAACTCGCCTCGCAATTGCGCCATTGTTTCGCGTGCTGTGTGGCATGTGGCACCGTCTTGTTGAAACCACATATCATGCAAGTCAAGAACTTCCATTTCGGGCAAAAAAAAGTTTGTTATCATCGCTCGGTAGCGTTCACCATTGACAGTAACGCTGCGATTCGCATCATCTTTGAAGAAATATGGCCCAATAATGCCGCCGGCCCATAAACCGCACCAAACAGTGGCTTTTTCGGGATGCATTGGTAGCTGTTGCAATGCTTCTGGCTGATCTTCACTCCAAATGCGGCAATTATGCTTATTTACGTACCCATTCAACCAAAAATGAGCCTCATCGCTGAACACAATTTTTCGATAAAAAAGCGGATCCTCGGCCAGCACGAATTTTGATAGTAAAATTCAATAATTTGCAAGCGTTGTTCATTTGTAAGACGATCCATGGTTAAATTGCAAACCAAACTGAAGCTGTTTGACAGTGACACAAGGTACTAAACACACGTCAGCTGTCAAAACCAGTGTTGCCAAAACCAAACCAGCTAAAAAATCACCCGTTATATCACAAGTAAAAAGTGATAAATTTTGTTTTACCCTGGCTGATCATTGGACTTTAAGGAATTTTTGCTTTCCCAAATGTGTATCTGGAAATCATTACTGGACAAATAGCACTGGTCAACACAAATGTTGTGCCTGGGTTCTGCATATGATTTTATCATTCTTTACATATTACCTATTAAATAAAAAATAGAGTCTTGTTTGAAAAATTTTGCTTTTGTAGTCAGGAGCACATTATTTGAAAATTCATGAAAATGTGTTGTAATAGATATAGAATCAATTAAAATAGATATTTTATGATATAAGACAGAAAACAACGGCAACACCAAAAAGACCATGCTATATTTTTTTTTATTTTAAGTTAAGACTCTATTCTTTATTTAAGTCTTAAAATTAAGTCATTGAAATGAATAATTTTTTTTATTAATTTTCAAACTCAGAATTAAAAAAAAAAATTATTATTATTATTTATTTTTAACTAAAATTTTCATAATTTTACGTCAAAAGTAAATTATTTGTTTTTAATATTCAATGCTTTCGCCAATCTCGAGTGAAAGTTTAAAAACCAGATGGTTGTATGTATTTTAATTTTTGATAAAATTTATAATTACAAAACTCCTTTTTTATAATTTTTTTTGTTAAATGTTTGGTACCAACATTAAAACGGTAATTTTTATCAACAAACATACTGATTTTGGAATGTGCTATTCTAAAATTAAACCTATCGAATAACAGCCCATCGTTGTTTCATTTTATTGACTCTAGTAATGACGATTAATCTCAGATCCATAAAGTGCTAGTTAAAACGTTTTCCTTTTTCTTCTGAGTATGCTCCCAATAGGCGTTTTTCTTTTGAAATTCAGAAAAGAGCTCTGAACAGAGTCCGAGCATGTCGAGCATGTTCTGAGCGTCATCTGAGCAAGTTTGTTCTGACCACCCTGAACTATTTTTGAAACACACCTGAACACTAGCTGTCAAATGCTATGTGTTCAGCATTGAACTCAGTCTGCTCGATCATTTTATTCTGAGCTCATAGAGTGCGCTCTGCAAAAAACTCAGATCGAAAAAAGAAATTTAAATTTTTAGCTCTGAACGCTCAGAGCTAAAAAAGAAACACAAGTTTTGTTTGACAGTTCAGACTCTGCTCTGAATTAAAAAAGAAAAACCCCCAATGAAGTTTAATTTTGTTTCTAATAGAACGTGCAGAATATTCAATCTAAGAGACATCCTGCATGTCTTTTAAGTTTCTTAACATATATTCAAAAATGACAATAATGTGAATTTTGATTAAATAACCACATATATATACGGTGACCATTTTTTCAGGGGCAAAAAAGAGGACAACTTTTTAAAAACGTTCTAAAATTTAAGAACGAATTATAATTATAAAAGGAAACAGACCGTGGTGACAAAAACAATATTTACAACCCCAAATATGTGCACTTTAATAAATACTCTTTGGTAACATCAGCATTCTTGTTGTTTGTACTAGATTCTAGATTTTCGGTAAGATATGGAACTTAACGTAGACTAGCAGTTTGTATCTTTAGGCGTTTTCCTTTGGAGGTGGCGAAGTACTTGCAAGTACTTTGCTAGCTTTTTTCAATGGAACACATCAAACTGCTTTCCCATGTAAAATGTATCTACTCGCACATGAGAGCATGTGCAGTTGGTAGTACTAGATTAGCGTTTTCATCTACTCTTAAGTACTTTGCCACCTCCAAAGGAAAACGACTTTTATTGTTACAAAATTTATATTAGTAAAATTCTAAAATTCTGATCAAAAGTTAGGTAGTTAACTTTTGATCAGAATTTTAGTTGAATTGTGAAATAGAAGATATCCGAGCACGTTTTATTAATAGGGCTGAAACAGTGTTTAATTATTTTCTTTGATATTTTTTTTTTCTTAAGAAAATTTAAAAATCAGCACAGCCAAAGTTGTAATTTGTCGCACTTTGCTAAATATGTTTTGAGTTTGAAAACACTCTTTCGGTCAGGGCATTTCAAGTTAGAAATAAATAATGGAGACAACTTTACTGGCTAGAATAGATTTTCACATGTTCTTTATAAAATTTTCTTATCTGGTAACCAATTGTCCATTTTTTAATTTGTTCTTCATTGACGTATCGTTTGACTAAACAAATCTAGCCAAATAATTCGTCACTATTTATTTCTAGATCTTTTCCAAATTCTAGTACATGGAAAAAGCGTTTAGATTCAAACTAGTGCAGTCATAAAGTAGTGTTCAATTAGTTAAGGAATGAAAAAAGTAGATACATAGGTACTTGATATGGTTTCAATCTTAGAAAAATAAAAGGAGGACATTTGGAGGACATTTGGAGGACAATTCAGTAAAAAGAGGACAGTTTTCTGTCCTCTTCAATAAAATAAAATACAGAGGACAGGACTCCGAAAAAGAGGACTGTCCTCTAAAAAAGAGGATGGATGGTCACCGTACATATATAGCAAAATGCATAAGCATCACTTTAACACATTCTTAATAACATTTTAACGTCCTTAAAATGTTATTTAAATTTCAAAATAACAATGTGTGTAGTTTGTGATACAAATATACTCTAGAGATACCAAGTGGGCGTAACAATTCTCCCCCTCCTCTCCTCTGTAACAGATAATATTAAAGCAAACATTTGGGAACAGGTCAAAATTCTGGTTTCAAAATTCTTCTTTTCAAAATTCTGTTTTTTTCCAAAAAAATCTGCTTTTCAAAACTCTTTTTTTTTTTTTAGTCTGTCCGACGAAATTCTGTTTTTCAAAATCCTGTTTTTCAAAATTCAGCCAATTTGCTTTACGAAAAAGAAAATTCTGCTAATTCTGTTTTTTTTTTTTAAATATATTAATTTATTATCGATTTTTCATTTTTCGAGGGAAGAGCGACTATGGTCGGGAGTATCGACAACGGATTTCTGAATTATTTGGCTAGTGGAAAAAGCAGTTTCGTTTGCTAGTTTCTTCACTAAAATGCTAGAGACTTGCACACATTTTTCTATTGCACGTGGTTCGTGGTTGTGTTGACCTGACTTTCTTACGATGGCATGCACATCTCCATTCAATTTAGTCACCAATCTTCCATTGCACTTATCTTTTATTCGATTAGAACATGCCCAATTATAGTTTTTGCATTTCGATACTTTTTCCAAATAAAAAAAATAACCGTCAACGCACAACTTGTCTTTTCCTTTATTGGATTTTACTATGGAAATAGGTATTCATTTTTATAAATATATTTACACAAAACACAGTCCGCAATATTACAAGTTTACCGGTTGACCACACACCAACGATGAAGCAATATTATCCTTGAATTTTGATTGAATTATTAAAAAAAAAAAGAGATCTCAGAATGTAGAAAAATATATTCTTTGCTCTCTGCCGCATACTTTAAACAATATTGCCAACAAATCAACAAATATACGCCAACAAATTATTTCCATGAACAAAATATTGTACACAAATTAAGTTCTGTTTTTTCGTAACTCTGTTTTACAAAATTCTGCAAATAATAAAAAAGTCGTGTGGAAAATGTTAAAAAGCGCGCGCTTTTTAACATTTTCCACACGACTTTTTTATTATTTGCAGAATTTTGTAAAACAGAATTATGAAAAACAGAATTTTGAAAAGCAGAATTTTGAAAAGCTGAATTTTGAAAAACAGAATTTTGAAAGCAGAATTTTGAAAAGCAGAATTTTGAAAGCAGAATTTTGAAAACAGAATTTTCACATCGGCAGAATTTTGACCCCAACCCCAAACATTTCTATGAAAACTATGTTAAATGTATTTTTACTACCAACTTTACAAAGCAAACTTTAGGAGGGATGTGGATATTTTTCCAAAATCATGAAATAAACCCAGACACAAAAATAACTTTTTATTTTGTTGAGTTATGTACCTAATAATTGATCAAATTAAAAGGTTATTTCCAAATAAGAAGTATTCAAACCAAACATAATATAAACTTTCCAATGTATTTGAAATTTCTTAGATATTCATAATCAACTCAACTTTATTTTGTCCTCATTTCTCGCTTTTAGACACAACACGACAACACGTGTCAATGATTTTTCTATCGATTCATATGTTATGCTTAAAAGAAATAATATCACATAACCTATTCTACCTTTTGTGTATTTTTTGTTTCTTTAATATTGTGTATTTATTTTTATTAGAATGTCCTTGGCTGCTATTAAATATTTTATTTACAACATGCGTTATGATTTTTTTGTGTGTTATGAATATATTAGTTTGTAAAAACACGTGGATTTTTAAAATTATATTTTTTATAATACGCCATGTTGAGTAGAAAAACAAATAAAAATATCGAACACGTGATTTTATTCACATACGGCGCACATTATGTAAATGCTGCAGCCGATGCCGAACTTGTAGTTTTTGCCGCTATAGGCAAATTTTTATTTTCCCGCCCAATAGTTTGAAAAAGAAAACCAACAAAATCAACACTAACATACTTTAATTTTGTTGTGCTAACATTGTTTCATGGTTTCGGACAAAATACAAGTTTACAAATTTCTTCTTCAATGCGATTTAGCATTATGTCTTTCTGAATAGATATACACTTCACTTCGCTTCAACCAAATGTGAAAAATATACATTTTCAAAGTAGCTTTGTGCATTTTTTCCAATGTGCATTAATGTATCATTTGATGATGCTTATTATTTGTTTATGATGTTGGGAAAATAAATTATAAAGAATAATTCAAAGAGTACTCCTTTTTTTTCTCCGACTCTCTTCCGAAGTATTCCACATCGAAAAATGCAGTTTTTTTTTGCGTCAACTGAATATACACACGTATTTTATTTTATTTTATTTTATTTTATTTTATTTTATTTTATCAGACCACTGGTACTTAAGACATATCCAAAATTAGCCCAAAATCAGCCCATGGGAACATTGGTATTTAGTCGTTTCTAATATCGCATATGACAAAATGTATTCAGTTATAAAGCAGACTTGTGATACATCTATTTATAATGATTTTTCACGCTGATTCGAACTTGATATCAGTTTATTCCAAAATGAATCTTAAAATAAGTAGGTAAGGAAAAGAATCAGAAATTATGTCTCTCAGATCCTTACTATTATGAGTAGGATCTCTAAATAGAGTTTTTTTTTGTCATTTTATCAATTAAGTTTTTACTTGTTTTTATGAGTAGGTACTAGGTTGGTCAAGTTATTTGTTTATATCTTGAAAAATAAAAGTCCTTAGGACCATTTGGTTTTTTGTGTTTGACAAAAATTGACAAAAGCATTGAATATTAAAGTAAAGTCAAAAATAGTACTTAATAACATAAAATTTGTAAGAAAAATCAGTTTGAAAGATTTATTTTTTATTATGTTTTCAAAATTTTGAGTTTGAAGATTAATTTTTCAGAAATTGTTCACGTAAGAAACTTAATTTAAAAAAATATTGAAGAATAGATTTTTGGCTTTACAAAAAAGTATAGCATAATACTGTACGTAACGCTATTGAGTTTTAATATAGTTTTAAAAATGTAGATAAAATTTTGTATCACTAAGTTGGTTTAGGTCTTTGCTTATATCTTGAAAAATAAAAGTTCCAGAACCATTTGGTCTTTTGCATTTGACTAAATACTGACTAAAGCATTGAATTTTAAAGATAAAAATAGTACTTTATAACATTACTTTTTGAAAAAAAAAATCATTTTGAACAATTTGTTTTTAATTATGTTTTCAAAATTTTGAGTTTGAAGGTTAATTTTTCAAAAACTATGCTCTTAAACAACTCTATTTATTTAGTGTATTTCTGGCTTTACAAAAACCTATAGCATGATATTATAAGTGTTGCCATGTTTTTTAAGATGTTTTTTTCTAATTAAAGTGATTTTTTTGTAAATTGCCCCTCCCACTCAAACGGGGACTTCATTCTTTTTTCGGTACAGCCCACATTCTCTCATCATTAATTGTATCTTATGCAAAACACCTTGCACATGCATAAATGCATTCAATTTAAAGCCATTTCCCAATGGTGGACTGTGGCTATAAAAGAAGGTTTTATAATACAAATTCTATATACTACTGAAATAAATCAGCCAATTTTGGATATATGTTTTGGTATGTGTCATTGAACCTAACTGCAAGTGAATTTATTTTGTTACAATTTGTCCGGGATTAGTCCTATATTTTCCGTAGACTTCCCTGACTAAAACTTAATTAAAATGAAAATCAAAGAAGAGATTTCTGGCTTTCCAAAAAGGTAAAGCATGCGGTATTGTAAAATGTACTGTTGTTTTTAAATATTTTTTTTCTGTTTTAAGTCATTTTTTTTGAAAATTGGCCCTCCTGCCCAAACGGGGGGAAATAGACCTACTTGCTCAAGCATTTTGGTGGACCTTATACCAATCACCCTGTATCAGTAGTAGGTACCTCTCATAGAATTTTATTTTTCATTTTGAATTTTCTTATTATCAGCCGAACGGATTTTGATTAATTTTTTTATATTCAAATTTCAAATAAGTTTAAATAGTGTTACATAATCAAAATTTTCAAAAACGAAATTATTGAATTTTTAAAAAAGTTTCAAATTTTTTTTTGTTGAAAATTTGATATCTCAAAACTGGGTGGCCAATTTTCCGCATAATTTATATAAACCAAAGACTCATTTAAATTTATGTAAAAGATATAAACAGACCTTGGATTTCAATTAAAAGCAATCAGCTTCTAACTTATTTTCTCTGTTTTTTTTTCTTTTTTTTTAAATTTTTTTTTCTTATTTTCAGAAGAAATGAGGTAAAGCGTTAGTAAGAAAAACCCAAATCGAACACGTTGAGAGTTCTTAAATTCCGATCTATTGACGTTTTTCTTTTCAGCCTATCTTTTCCCAGCACCAAGATTCACATAAGTGTCTACAGTTTTGTTCTAAATTCACATCTCAAAAAGTAAAAAAACATCACTTCTGCTTCTGCAGTTTTATTCATTCTACTTACGACATTTTTTTTTTATTCAAAAAGATATTTTTGTGGCAAATATCTTATATTTAAAAATAATGGTAGTTTTACGGTTTTTCCAACTGTTAACTATTAGAATTCTTAGCCTGATATCAGATTTAAATAATGCAACCAGAAAAAATATCAACGTTGTTAAAATTATTACTCAAGATTATTTTGGATTTGTTTGGAGTTTTTCATTCATTAATTCCAGTCATCAAATTTGTCAAATTTCTCTCAGATTCCATCGGATTAGGTCTAAAAATAATTTCGAATACAACATTTTTTTAAAAACTAAAAAAAAAAAAAATTAGTACTAATCTCTTGAGAACATTTCACAACATTTTGGACCATCTTCTATAAATTTTGTACAAATCAGTATTGGAGTCATGTTTATGTGAAAGTGTACATTCAGGCACATATTTAAGGACATTTTAAACATATACTCAGTTTCTGACTTCGACGACAATACTTTATTTAAAATTTTAAAATTTGGGATAATGTTCTCTTCTGACCTTAATTATTGTAAAGCCCCGGTTTGAAGTAGATGAAAATAGGTAGTGCCACTGAATTAAACAACCCCAAAATCATTAAGTGTATCAAATTTTATTAATTTGTAGGAAATGATTTTTGTCGCGGAAATTCATCAAACGAACCACTGTGCCTCGGTGTTGGGGCCTTTCTTGTTGACAGCAAACAGTTAAACTCATCTTCTTGGTTTCCTCCTCAGTATTCACGAAAGCACCACTGAAATCACGCTTTGTTCGTCCGATTATGGCTGTTTTACAATGCCGCGTTGGGCGTCGCTTTGAAAGATTTGCCTGTCAAAGCTAAAGTTCAGGGATAGGAATTTCTGTTTGTTGTTTACGTTCTACGATTATGCATTCATTAGTAGGTACACAAACCAACGTAACGTAAGCAGCTGCATTGCAAAAGTAGAGATTATGGCTGATTTACAATGACGCGTTCGCGTTCGCGATGCGTACGTTACATTTAACAAGCGCTACGGCCGCGTCAAGATAAATCGAGCAAAAAAATTCAAACTTTTTTCAACACAAGATGGCCACATACCTAAATTGAAATCGAAATGTCAAAACGCACGCAAAAGTTGAATAATCTCTACTTTCGCGTTGCAGCCGCTTACGTTACGTTGGTTTGTGTACCTACTAATGGATGCAAAATCGTAACATAATGCTCAACGCGTCATTGTAAACACTAAACAGATATTCCTATGCCTGAACTTTTGCGTTGACAGGCAAATCTTTCAACGCAACGCCCAAAGCGGCATTGTAATGGCTGATTTACAATGACGCGTTCGCGTTCGCGATGCGTACGTTACATTTAACAAGCGCTACGGCCGCGTCAAGATAAATCGAGCAAAAAAATTCAAACTTTTTTCAACACAAGATGGCCACATACCTAAATTGAAATCGAAATGTCAAAACGCACGCAAAAGTTGAATAATTTCTACTTTCGCGTTGCAGCCGCTTACGTTACGTTGGTTTGTGTACCTACTAATGGATGCAAAATCGTAACATAATGCTCAACGCGTCATTGTAAACACTAAATAGATATTCCTATGCCTGAACTTTTGCGTTGACAGGCAAATCTTTCAACGCAACGCCCAACGCGGCATTGTAAATCAGCCATAAATCAGCCATTATTCAACTTTTGCGTGCGTTTTGACATTTCGATTTCAATTTTAATATGTGGCCATCTTGTGTTGAAAAAAGTTTGAATTTTGTTGCTCGATTTATCTTGACATGGCCGTAGCGCTTATTAAATGTAACGTACGCATCGCGAACGCGTCATTGTAAAACAGCCATAATAGTGGAGTAACGATAGCCCAAAATAGTGCATTATTCAAGAACCCGGGGAACCTGCTCCAATTTTGATGATTTTTTTTTTGAAATTTAGGAAATTGAAATTAGAGAAAAGTTTACAGTTAAAAAATCGACGCTCTCAACAGGAAATTTTTTAATAATTGAAAAACAAAATTTTTTTCAAAAAGAAAATAATTTTTCCTGTATTTGCTTTGAACAATTAATTTTACTTATAAAACACACTTCAAAAGTTTATAAAAACATTTTAAATAATTTTACTAAATATAAAAGTCCAAAACTCAGAACAGTCAAACCCGCTTATAGTCACAAGGAGATGACAAACCATGCGCTTTCAGGCGGAAACTGCCCTGATACTAAACGATTTTTGCTATTAGGCGATTGTGATTATAAATAGGTCTTACTGTGTTTTTGTTGCTGCTTATACCTGTTCAAAAAATATACATTCCGCTTCAACCGAATAGACACAACATTTTTCAAAAGTGCTTTGTCCTTTGTCATTAATGTATCACTTGATTTTGCTTTTTGTTTGTTTGTGACGTTGGAAAAATAAATCAGAAGGAAAAAAAGCAAAGCTGTCGCTTTTTCATTATATGTAGCTTCATAAATTCGATCCGGCATGCAATCATTAAGTCTCATTATACACTGCGCGTCTTTTGTTTGGGGCCACTTTTTTCACAATCATTTTTTCCCCACAAATATCTGTAGGAAACTTTTTCCTGGGAATGTTTAATACCTGTAAGTAGGTATACATACTTTCCGATAAAAAAAAATGTATGCGTCACTTGGTTACTCCGTCAGAATCTTCCAAGTTGTAGTAATGAACTGCAAAACTGGTATGAGAAATTGCGTCACTTTATTGAGAGCATTTAAATAATCTTTTGAAAAACTAACAAAAATATTGAAATGTTAACTTTTTTCTGTTTTAAACATTTATTGATTATGTTTCTTGTCAAAAGATAATGAGCATACCCATTTTTGCTTTGTAATAAGAGCTATAAGGTGGTTTGGATAGAATTAAATCATATACAGTTTTTTTCTTTTATCTAGCGAAATCTTGCTCCAGACATAGCAGATAGCTTCGTTTAAGGAGTTCTTATCTTGAAACTGTCTACTAGCCTCATGAACTTTTCAATATAGCCATGCCCAAACGTTTTCGATGATGTTTAAGGTCGGTGAATAAGGAGGCCATGGCAAAAATTTCACGTTTTGCGACTCAATCGATGTTCTAGTTACCCTGGATATGTGGATAAAGGTCATGTCTTGGTATACAATCCAAGGTACAGGTCTTACCTTTGCAAATGCTCATTCCAACAAATATTTCTGTGGTGTTTGGGAGAAACATGATAACTCCATTTTGAAAATTGCACCTTTACGTCCCCTTTTGATTGACCTAGAATCTAAACGGGTGGACCGATTTCCTCCAAATTTGAAATATTTATGGACATAAACTTTAAAAAATTGTGTTAAATTTGAAGAAAATCAGTCCAACCGTTCAGATTTTAGGTCGATGTAAAGTGGACGTAAAGATGCAATTTTTAAAATGGAGCTATCACGTTTCTCCCAAACATCACAGATTTGTAATTACTTCTGTTAGTTGTGGAAGTTATTAACCCCAGTTCAATAATTTTAGAGAAGATCATTGAATGGCATGCAGAACATTTAAGCTACCCAAACCTGAAAAATGGAAACTAATAACTTACACAAAATCCGGGAAAGAAATTTTTTCTAGATTTTCGTATATTTTTGGACCCATAAACTATTCAGCAGGACAATCCCTGGCTCGAAATTTAGATGGACTGCATAAAGAGACTTTAGGATTCCATGCAGCTAGTGAAGCTGAAGAAAAACAGCGACAGTAGGTATTCGGGACGGCCCGAGATGGATTAGCGCGTCGACTTATTTTTGGAATAGAAGATATATATGTATAAACTTTTATCTTTTTTTAAATTCGGAATAAAATAAGAATGGCTATAGAAATTGGTGTGAACTGAGAGCTTTTAAAAAGATTTGAAAATCAAAAAAGGTGGTAGGTTAGGTATTAATAGTGGCTTTGGCCCATTGGGTTCAGCTCCCTGCGCATTTGCACCGCTTGCACATAGAGCTGGTCTGTCTGGTCCTGGTGGGTAGGTACTCACTAGTAGAATTAACCAAGAATACCTTATTTATATCCTTCCATTCCATTAACATTTATAACTTATTTCAAAATTTGTGTCTATTTACTTGAATTTTTCGATGGGAAAATACTTTGCAAGTAGGCCAGGAAAAATGGGTTCCGAGGTTGAAAAAATTAATTCATGAAATATTAAAATTGGAATCGACGCAGAATTGCAACCTCTATAACATATCCAAAGTCCCCAAAAATCACCGCATTGGCTTTTTGTGCAGATGCGTCTATCAAACTAAAATATTTGTTTTGGTACAACCTAACCATACGATACATGCTTTAAGGGTAGTTTTTAACGCTGAATCTAATGAAACCAAATTCAAAATGATGCAACCACCCAAAAAGAATTTATAGTCCTTTTTATGTAATGATTTTTTTTATTTCAGTTACAACAGGTAAAATATTACCGAAAACCCTTTGAAAATAACGGTATGTTAATGAAACTTGGAATACGTGTTCCATTTGTCATAGGAACTAAGAATCAAGAGAGTCTCTAAAAATATCCATGGTGAAAGGGTGTTTTTTTAAGGGGGAGGGGCAAGTGTAGAATGTTAACCATAACACCCACGAAAAAACTCTTACACTCATGAAATTCGCCAAAAATATATAATTTGTCATGGCAACCAAGAATAGGTGGTTGGATGTTGTAGGAACTGGGGGCCTCGAGCTGTATCTTTTCCTACACATCAAGTGCTTACAATACCTCCAAGTTGGTAGCCGCCGGATACTGGTCATGGCTTTATGCCAGGACTTGCTAAACTTGTAAGTGCGAATGTTGATCAAGGAAAGAATTGCAACATTAAACCCATGGCCCTACAGATTGGAGGTTAGTGCGTTGGGCTAACGACCCGACCACAGTAAAAAAAACCAATTGTTATGAGAGAGACGCGGGAAGCCTCGGATAACGACCCCCCTCAAATGGCAACCAGACCCGGAACGAAAATGGACTATGATCTACGAGTATGCACCTGGAATGTAAGGACACTCTACACACCAGGTGCTACTCAAAAACTTGAATCTGTCCTCTCGCGGTACAAGGCAGACATTACCGCGATCCAGGAGATACGATGGATAGGATCAGGTATAACGAAAAGAAAAGATTGCGACATTTATTACAGCTGTCACCAAAGACTGCACATGCTAGGATGCGGATTCGTCGTGGGAAATCGACTCAGATCGAAAGTCATCGATTTTAAGCCGATAAGCGATCGCCTGGCTGGGATCCGCATCAAAGCTACCTTCCAAAACATCAGCCTAATATGTGCACACGCCCCTACCGATGAAGCTGAGGAGTCTAACAAGGAGGAGTTTTACGACCTCCTGGAGGGAGCCTACGGAGCCTGTCCGGAGTACGATGTCAAAGTCGTGCTTGGAGACTTCAATGCTAAAGTCGGAAAGGAAAACATCTTTGGCGGATTAGTTGGAAAGCACAGCCTCCACGAAACGACAACAGACAACGGCTTCCGACTAATCGACTTTGCTGCAGCTCGTAATACGGTGATAAGTAGCACTAGGTTCCCCAGGCGAAGGATACACACAGCAACCTGGCGATCTCCAGATGGTCGAACGGCCAACCAAATCGACCACGTGCTAATTGGCGCAAGGTACGCATCGAACAATCTTGGACGTGCGAACTTTCCGAGGTGCAAACGTGGACTCTGACCACTTTCTTGTTGTGACAAAGTTCAGAGCCCGACTGTCCAATGAAAAGAAAACGAAGACCGCCCAAAGAAAGAAGTTCAACATCGCATGCCTTAGCACATCTGAAAAAGCCAGAGACTACAGTGAGCAATTGACCGGGAAACTCTCTGCCGTACACCCAGCCACAAGCGTCAACAACCAGTGGAACCAGTATCGCGACATTATTAAAATACAGCCGAGACCACCATAGGCTATCAACCACCCAGAAAAAAGAACCCGTGGGTATGATGATGAATGCGCGGTATTGAAGCAGGAGACGGAAAATGCACGAATGCAAATGCTGCAACGGAAAACAAGAGCAGCAAGAGAGGAGTACCGTGAAAAGAGAAGGAAAGAGAAAAAAAACCCTGCGTAGAAAGAAAAGAGCATCCGCAGCCTCTTAGCTCAAGTATCTCGAAGAGTCCAGCACCGCCACCAACACCCGCTGGTTCTACAAAACAGCCAAGCAACTGGCATCTGGTTATAGGACTGGCACGCAAGCTCTTCGAAACAGCGAAGGGAACCTAGTCACCGAAGCACAGGGAATTGTAGACGTGTTTAAGCAGCATTTCCAGCAGCTGCTTAGTGGGCATTATGTAGAGGAGGCGACAGGGGAACAAACAAGCATTAGACCAGTCAATGAAGATCCAGTCCCAGCACCCAGTACCGAAGAGGTTAAGAAAGCCATCCACAAGCTTAAGAACAACAAATCCGCCGGCTCGGATGGCCTACCAGCGGAACTCTTCCAAGTATGGAGGAGATGTTCTGGTAGGGTGCATGCACCAGTTCATCAACCAAGTTTGGGAGGAGGAAAGTATGCCCGATGACTGGTCAAATAGCTCCATATGCCCAATCTACAAAAAAGGCGATCCTATGTCCTGCAAGAACTACAGAGGCATATCCCTGCTTAATGTTGCCTACAAGATCCTATCCAACGTACTTTGTGAGCGTCTAAAACCTTTCTGCAACACTATGATCGGTACGTACCAGTGTGGCTTCAGGTCAGGCAGATCAATGATAGACCAAATCTTCACATTGAGGCAAATCCTGGAAAAGACCAACGAATTTCAAGTCGAGACCCACCACATATTCATCGACTTCAAAGCCGCATATGATAGCATAAGTCGCCAAGAGCTTCTATTGGCGATGTCGGAACTCGGGATCCCGAAAAAACTGATCCAGCTATGCCGCATGACGTTACAAAATACGCGGTGCAACGTGCAAATGGGTAACAGCTCATCCGAGTTATTCCAGACGTGTACAGGGTTCAGGCAAGGAGATGCGCTATCATGTGATTTCGTGATTTCTTCAACCTAGTCCTGGAGCAGATAGTGCGCAAGAGTGGTGTTAACATGGACGGCACTATCTTTAACAGGTCTTCTCAACTGCTTGGTTATGCGGACGACATCGACATCATCGGCCGTTCCAAGAGAGCTGTACTTGAAGCATTCACAGCTATTGATGAACAGGCGAAACGCGTTGGTCTTGAAGTGAATGAGGACAAAACAAAGTATATGCTATCAACAAACAAAGCCTCATCTGTCCATCGCCTAGGACAAAACGTCACTGTTGGTAGCAGTAATTTCGAGGTAGTCAAATAGTTCACCTACCTCGGAACAAACATCAATCCCACGAACGACACCATAGTGGAAATCCGACGAAGAATTACCCTTGCGAACCGCTGCTACTTCGGTTTGGCCAAACAAATGGGTTCAAAACTCCTTTCTCGAAAGACAAAGTGCACGCTATACAAAACTCTAATTTTACCAGTTCTACTCTACGGCGCCGAGTGCTGGACGATAAGTAAAAAAGGGGAATTGATCCTGGGCACTTTCGAGAGAAAAATTCTACGACGGATATTTGGTCCTATATGTGAAGAGGGCGATTGGAGGAGAAGATTCAATCGTGAACTGTACGAGCTGTACCAAGATGTGGATGTAGTCCAAAGAGCCAAAACACGTCGACTACATTGGCTCGGCCACATCGAGCGAATGGACAACAACGCTCCAGCCAAGAAAATCTTCGAATCCCAGCCCCCAGGTTCGAGACGACCAGGAAGACCGAACCTCCGCTATAGGGACCAGGCGGTCACAGACGCAAGAGCGCTTGGTCTCGACGACTGGAGGGAGCGTGCGAGGGACCGCAGCCGATGGAAGACCGCAATATCTCAGGCAGAGACCCTTCATGGATCGGGAGCCGGATAAGTAAGTAAGTAAGTAACCAAGAATAAAAATAGTCCTCATAAATATATTTGTTCTGGGGTTTTTTTTATTAAAGAGAGGGAAAATCTGGGAAGAAGTTGGAAGATTTGAGCCAAAATTCCAATTAATTAAGTAATTGAGGCATATACACAAAGTATGGTATATGATCTAAGGGTATTTTTTAACGCTAAATCTAATAAAAGCAAAACTAAAATGATACAAGCACCATTAACAAAGTTATGGGCCTTTTCAAGCAAACATTAATTTTTTAAATCGTATTTTCCGTAGAACAAGTCAAAAGTTAACAGTCACCAAAAACACTATTAGAACAAAGATATTTGTATGGACTATTTGGATTCTTGGTTGCCATGAAGAGTTTAATATTTTTGGCGAGTTTCATGAGTGTAAGAGTTTTTACGTGGGTGTTATGGTTAACATTCTTTGTTGTCCCTCCCCCTTAAAAAAAACACCCTTTCACCATGGATATTTTTAGGGACTCTCTTGATTCTTAGTTCCTATGACAAATGAAACATTCATTCCAAGTTTCATTGACATACCGTTATTTTGAAAAGGTTTTCGGTACATTTTACTTGTTGCACCTGAAAAAAAAGTCATCGTTACATAAAAAGGACTATAACTTATTTTTGGGTGGTTGTATCATTTTGAATTTGGTTTCATTAGACTCAACGTTAAAAACTACCCTTAAAGCATGTATCGTATGGTTAGGTTGTACCAAAACAAATATTTTAGTTTGATAGACGTCCAAGATCTCCCCATCTGCAGCTCTTCAAATGCATCTACACAAAAAGCCAATGCGGGGATTTTGGGGGACTATAGATATGTTATAGAGGTTGCAATTCTGCGTCGATTCCAATTTTAATATTTTATGAATTAATTTTTTCAAAGTTCCCCATACGATTTGTGCTATTTTTCCTGGTCTAAAGTAAGTTGGAAAAAAAAGATTTGCTTTTTATTCCATCTGATTTATTTATTTATTTATGTGATACATTTATAACAAAGGACAAAGCACCTTTGAAAAATGTTTTGTCTATTCGGTTGAAGCGGAGTGTATATTTTTTGAATAAGTAGGTATAAGCAGCAACAAAAACACAGTAAGACCTATTTATAATCACAATCGCCTAATAGCAAAAATCGTTTAGTATCAGGGTAGTTGCCACCTGAAAGCGCATGGTTTGTCATCTCCTTGTGACTATAAGCGGGTTTGACTGTTCTGGGTTTTGGACTTTTATATTTAGTAAAATTATTTAAAATGTTTTTATAAACTTTTGAAGTGTGTTTTATAAGTAAAATTAACTGTTCAAAGCAAATACAGGAAAAATTATTTTGTTTTTGAATAAAATTTGGGTTTTCAATTTTTAAAAAATTTCCTGTTGAGAGCGTTGATTTTCTAACCGTAAACTTTTTTCATCAAA